>JAUIMM010000331.1:0-661785 GCA_031769625.1 Taudactylus pleione | reverse complement strand
CCCTTCAGTTTTCAGCTCTGTTTCTGTGCACTTACACTGCAGCTTCAATATGCTGCTAAGTCCTGCTACTCCTTGCGGGGCCGGCAACAGAAATCATAGGGCCCTGTACACCCATTTTATTAGGGGCCCCTCCATCCCCGGGTTCCTAGCACGTCTCTCCAGCCCTAGCCCCTTCTTCTGTCTCATCATCCCAAGACCCTTCTGTCCCTTCAGCCCCCACACTTACCTTATTCTATGTTTTCTGGCTGCCTAGTTCCTCTGCTCGGTCTTTCAGTGGTGTGGTGCGCTGTGCCGCAACAAACAAAAAAAACTTTATTGCACCGCCCACTATCAGTGTAATACAGTGGCTCTCCGCTGGACAGACCTTGAACCGCTGCCTGTCGCTGCTGCAGTGCATGCCTGCAGAGCCATAACTAGACATTCTGGTGCCCTGTGTGAGAAAGAGCATTGGTGCCCCCCCCACCCCCATTGCCTCTCTCTCCCAGCTGCAGCACTCACCTATCCAATAAATTAAAATTACTCTTACTGTGCCAAGTATAAGGATTAATGTAGCAGGTGAATAAATAAAAAAAAATGATGTCTTCTTGTTTGCCATCATTGTATAAAAATGAAGACACAGGATGATCCTGTGTATTCATTTAAATAAGATGATGGCAAACAAGAACACTTTATTGTTTATTGGTCACCTACTAAATTATTACCTTATACTTGGCACAGTGAGAGTAAATGTTATATTATTATCATGTCATGTTGTAACAACCCTTCCCCATCCCTCCCATCCTCCTCCCTAGGGCTCTCTCCTATATGCAGTCAGCAGGGCCGGATTAAGGCTTGGGGGCCCCCTCCAAGCCACATGGCACCTCTGCCTACCCTACCCTCCCACCCCCATCTCCCGCAGCCACAAGGCACCTGTGACTGGACGGTCCCGCACTCCCCTCCAGCCCCATACGGAGCCTCTTACCTTGTGTCCTGGCCGGCAGAGCTGCTCCTAGGTTCCATCATCAGCATCACGGACATGTGTCACATGATGCTGATGAAGGGACTCGGGAGCCGCTCTGAGTCTGTGCTGCATGCAATATAACAGCCGAGGCTTCTGAGCCCGGCCATCATCCGGGAACAGGTGCCGCTGCCACGTGTTCTTGGCAGGGTCACATCGACCCTGTGTGGGGGCCCCTCTATGTGTGGGGGCCCAGGGACCGCCCCTGTCACCTCCCCCCCTTAATCCGGCCCTGGCAGTCATCACTCACCTGGTCAATATACTATATGACCAGGCACAGACTGACACACTGTAAGTGTGTCTGGAGTGAACTGAGAGGAATCTGCCCGCCGCCTTGTGTATGGACTGGCACACTGTCACTGGAGTACTGGACCCTGCCGCATAGTCTGTGCGCCTAACACACACCTCCTCACTCTTTCCACTGCGCAGTGCCAGAATAAGGACCACATGAGCCTGGAACTGAAATTTCTGAAGGGCCTGCTGTGTACTGATACAGGAGGTTTTGCAAGCACTACAGGGATGTCACTAGTGATGTAGGTTGCATCAGGGCCGCAACTGGGGGGGGCTGGAGGTGCACGTGCACCGGTGCGCCACTGCACCCGGCGCCAGTATCCTCCAGTCTGGCACCGCAGGAAGGCTCCAAGCCGGATGTCTGCTGAGATTTTATTACCAGCGAGCGCCCGGCTCCTTCCCTGCAGCGCCGCGGTAGCCGGAGGCTGTTGTTTTCACCTGAATTCCAGCTTCCGTCTCTCCCCATGGGCACTATGGGTGCAGTGGACGGCGGTGGACGCAGGGTTTAAGGTAAGTATTGTGTTTTTGTGTGTGTGTAAAAAGCTTCACTACAGGGGCTTTACTATAAGAGCACTACAGGCGTGTTACTGTAAGGGCACTAAAGGGGCATTACTATAAGGGCACTATTGGGGCATTACTATAAGGGCACTAAAAGGGCATTACTAGAAGGGGACTACAGGGGCATTATTATAAGAGCACTACAGGGGCATTACTAGAAGGGGACTACAGGGGCATTACTATAAGAGCACTACAGGGGCATTACAATAAGGGCACTACAGGGGCATTACTATAAGAGCACTAAAACAGACAAAATCTCAGATGCACAACTCCAAATCATAAATAATATATATAAATGCAATATAATTTTGCAATCAATAGAGGTTTTTAGCATAATCATGGCCAAGGTTATGGGCCTACCCACCATATCCAGGTAACCTCTTTCGGGTACATCGCTAACATACTAAGGTTCAAATCCAGAGCGCAGGACCCCCCAAAACCGGCCCAGCTAAGTCGCCCCAGGGCACCACCATAGCAAGAAAAGTGCAGTGTAAAGAGATAGTTAGGAGCAGCTGCATATAAAGAATGAATATATAAAGTGAAGTACATATATATTAGACACACAGTGAAGGGTTAAAATGTGTTATAAAGGAAAATGTGTTACAATGCAGTGCCCTGAGACAGACCAACCAACGCAATCCAGGGGGACCCACGCCCCAAAAATTAACCAAAATTGCACTACAGTATATAACTCATAGGACTTACCTAGAATTGTGCCTAATACAGTGTGCATATACATTACCATACTCCATGCTTTTAAACCAATAAGGAAGGGTGCTAGTCCAGAATGAGGCACTACAGTGGCATTACCATATGGGCAGTACTGGGGCATTACCATAAGGGCACTACAGGGGCATTACTATAAGGGCACTACAGGGACATTGATATATGGGCACTACAGGGGCATTACTATGGGGGCATTAGCATGTGGGCACTACAGGGGCAGTACTATGGGGACACTACTAGAGGGGCATTACTATATGGGCACTACTACAGGGGCATTACCTCAGGGGGCATTACTATAGGTGCACCGCTGAAGGGGACATTACTATAGGGGCACTGCTGAAGGGGGCATTACTATGGGGGAATTACCAGGGGGGGGCGCCAAATTACTGTCACCCTGGGTGACAAAAATCCTTGTTTCGGCCTTTGTTGCATGACCAGTGCTGTGGGGGTGTTGTCTGCACAGGGAGTGTGGCTAGCACCATGGAGGGCATTACTAATAGAGTACATGAAAATATATACACATCTGTACATAGTAACAAGAGAGAATTCATACCCACAGACAGATTTAATTCACATAAGGTGCAATAAACACTGACTCAAAAGACAGACACAATGCCAAGTAGTAAATATCATTGCTAAATGATTCTCAAGCTGAAAAAATTCCAAGCCATGATATTCAAAAGAGTTCACTTAATAGAATACTATAAAACATCTAAAATTAATATTCTCATTTAACCCCCTCGGGGCTATGGTGTCCAATGAATAGATGCATCTATTCATTGGACACCATAGCCCCGAGGGGGTTAAATGAGAATATTAATTTTTGATGTTTTTTGTAAGACAGTATATCTGTGTTTGAATTCTGGCAGCACGAACAATATGTGTATTATTTGTGGAGTTTTTAATGTTTTTTTCGTATATGATGAATAGCTTAAGAAAAGTAATGTATGTTAGATAAGTTATTGTGAGATTTCGTTGCACTTTGTTAATCCTGTGGCTGGGCAAAACAGAGCTTCTATAATTCCATCTATCTAAACACCATGAAGTATTGATTTAGATCCAGTCCCTTGTGGAAGTTATAACCACTATTATCTTGGCTGTGGGGACGGACAGGGATACCGGTTTAGCTAGACGCTTCTGGTTGCTTAGATAACCAGAGAGCGGGTGTGGATGCGCTTTCTAGTGAAACGCACGCCAGGCGAGCAGGCTGGTCTGGGTGAGCCGCACTAATGAGAGGAGAGATGGTTTAAAGGAAGCTCATACAGGTAAGCCACAGGAGGAGAATCTGATGGACATGGGATCATACACAGAGGTGGTCAACTGTTTGTCTTGAACGGTTTGTGAGGGGACAGAAGTTGATGGACATGACGATATGAGTAACGTTTTCATTACATTATGCTGAGTTGGGAAGCATTGTATTTGCTTGGCTACGGTTTGGCTTGGCTAAAGTCCAGCCTGTTTTCAAGATCTGTGTCAAGTTTTCCTGTTTATGTCAATACATTGGGTGGTGATGAAGACAAAATGGAATGAAAAGTATTTTCAATTTACAAAGTGGAGAGTGCCCTTCTGTATGGATTTATGGATGTATTTCACTTGAGAAGCGGAATTTAATGTGGTGGCACCCCGACTGCTGAATTTTGTATTGGAACATTGTCTCTCACCATCTTGTGCCCAGACTGGCAGCCGGATCTCATGCCCCAGGGGCACCCCCTCTTTGCAGGTGAAGCAGCATTAGAGCAGATCCGTCCCTCTGCAATTTTGGGTATATAGCCCTCTTCTTCCTTCACCACATGGTATGCAACCTGTAATATTAGAGAGGAAGTCTCCGCCGGACTGCATGGCTTTTGCTGACATATCTCCCTCTCTGCACCACCGCAGGCGATTACAATACTGGGGCAAATCGGAGGTGGTCGCTGAGCTATGGAGGAAGTAACTTGGAAAAGAAGGAACAGGCATGCGACGGGCAGGGAGGGAGATGAATGGATAGATGTTGCCCGTCAAGCTCGTAATCAAGCAGTGCAGCATGACCGTGGTGCAAAACTGCCTAGAATGTACAGTATGTGTATGAAGTCTGGCAGAGACAGACGGTACACTTCCACATGCGCAGAATGCAACAATCAGCTGATTGCGTGCATATTAGCAACTGCGATCCTTGCTGACTCAGGTCCTTAGTCCCACCCCCTTCCAACAGGTTGCGATTCCTGGTGGTATTATGTCCTCATCCTGCCCACTTCACAAAGAAGTGGGAGTAATGTGAGACATATGGTCACTCTTCCAGGGGTCTCAGTGTCTCTCCAGCCCCCCTCTCTCTCTATAGCCCCAATGTGTCTCTCCAGCCCCCCCCGCCCCGCATGTCTCTATAGCTCCAGCATGTCTCCCCAGCCACCTGCTGTCTCTATAACCCCAGTGTGTCTCTCCAGCCCCCTTCTGTCTGGGTGGTGACGGGATGGCTGAAGGAAACAGGGGTGTGGTGCTGCGAACACAGGCGTGTCTGAGCATCTTAACACCGTTTCTAGGGCGTACATAATTAAGAGACAGCATCATAGTATACGTCACCTGGCTGGTTAACATACAGCAGCACTCACAGTGCTTGAGGTAGGGTATGGTCAACCACAAGTGCTGCGTATGCATCTGATGGTTCTCGATGTTACCGATTTTCTTAAACACTTCCTGGAGATTACGTATTTTGCAAGGGGAAAGTTGGCGTCTTATATCTGGCTGGTGGGCATCTTTAATACAGCCTGTGATCGCACACTAAGACATAGTGGGCATACTAATGTCTTGCCGTGCGATCGCGGGATTTGCATACTTGGAGTTGTATGGCTGCGGCTGAATGCAACTTTGCGAGTGGGTCTGAATCAGGCCCTATAGCCCCAGAGTGTCTCTACAGACCCCTTCTGACTCTGTAGCCATAGTGTGTCTCTCCAGCCCCTTTCTGACTCTGTAGCCCTTGTGTGTCTATCCAGCTCCAGGCCACAGTCACTCACTTACCTTATTCTGTCTCCCAGCTGCTCTTCACTCCATGGTGCGGCATGATGTAATGACATCACGTGCTGCGCAACAACATAGGAAAAAAACGTAATTGCACTTCTTGCAGGAAGGAAGTGACAGGGCTCCCAGGACACCATACATGCCACTGTCACCAGACGTGTGAATTGGCCTTGCACAGGGGGAGCCAGGGGCTGTGGCATGCCACTGATAAGACACAGGGCCCGGCCCAGCGGGAACTGCCCTAAGCTCACAGTGGACCAATCGGCCCTGGCGGTAGGAGCAAATGACAGGCCCCCCTCTCTGCCCAGGTCCAGGACTCCAGTCCTGGCAGTCCCCCCTGATGGTGGCCCTGTTTGCAAGTATGCAACAAAGTGTTCCTGGAAAGTATTTAAACATTTGGCAACTGTTGAGTGAAAAAATTGAGTCTGGACTCCAGAAACAGGTGCACAATTCTTCAGCAGCTTTATTAGACTAATTTTCCTAACTTCTTTGGGTGAAGTGAGGAGGGAAAGCATGAGAATATAGAGATTATTGGGCTATCATTTATCTAGCACAATCTATAAAATGACTTTTAGAAGCTGGCTGGTTGCTAGGGGCAACTTCTCCACTTTATCTCTCTCAAAGTTTTGATACATTTTTCTCTTTATACAAAATAAACACAATACACACTGGTAGAGGGTACAAAAGAGCGAGCTACAGTAACATACAGGAATGTCCCAAATTAGGATGGTGTCCAGAGCCATCAGGCAATACTCCCTCAAGGGCACTTACCTGCTTGCATAAAATTAGTTACATGACATGATGATGCAAATCCTAAAATTAAACAGCAGTATTTCATATGCAGGGGCACCATGATAAAATGACACACCATGCCCTGTAGACTTGAAGATACAAATGGAAAAATCTATTTTCACTTCTTGTTTTAATGTCTTATCTCCTGGAAGGGTGGTAGGAAAAGTAGGCAACATATAGGTGTAGATTCATTAAAGCATCTAAAACACACAAGTGGAGGTATTACCCAAAGCAAAGAAAAAAAGAGATTTGCCCCCCAGCACACTGCAGCAAAAACAATACTTAAATCCTACATGATAATAGAGATTTAGAGGTATTAGTTACATACATTTGCAAATATATGAATAAGCGCCAGGCCAATCGTCAAGGCTCCTCTATACTGGCGTCCCTAACATTAAGGGGTTTACGTCCGAGAAGCAAGGCACCTCAAAAAAATTCTAGCCAAGGGCCATCCCCAGGGCATCACACGAAAAAGGGAAAAAGGTGATAGTGAAGTGTAAAGAAAAGATGTGTAAGGATAAATCAATAAGTGTTAATGAAATGAGAAAGAATTAAAATGACATAAATAATATACAAACAAATAGAGAAGTGATAAAAGTATTCTATGTTATTTAAGTGGTGATGCCATGAGAAAGGCCCAGTCAGAACCCCCCCCGGGGGCCCCACTCCCAAATGCTCACCCCAAAATAATTATTGCTACATAATGGTAGCACCCACTCTGGGTCATATAATTACAATTGGTGTACTGCATGATAACAGTACGTAAATAAACAAAAAGTATGGTGGTCGCTCACATCAACTTAATGACATTGCACAGATGCTTGTAAAGGGTGGGGTTTACACTGAGCTACAGAAAAAAAAGGGATTTTCCCTCCAGCATCACTGCAGCAAAATCAACAAAAATGCTTGAATCCTACATAATAGAAATTCAGAGGTATTGGTTTACATACATTTGCAAATATATGAATAAGCACTGGGCCATCATCAAGGCTCCTCTATACCAGCGTCCCTAACATTATGGGGTTCACGTCCGAGATGCAGGGAACCCCAAAAGAATCCAGCCAAGGACTATCCCCAGGGCATCACATGAAAAATGGAAAAAAGGTGAAAGTGAAGTGTAAAGTATAGTTGTGTAAAGATAAATCAATAAGTGTTAATGGTAAGGGGTTAAAATTACATAAATAATAGACAAACAAATAGAAAGGTGATAAGAAAATATCTATGTGAATTAAGTGGTGATGCCCTGAAAAAAGGCCCAGCCAGAACAACTTCGGGGGCCCCACGCCCAAACGCTCACCCCAAAATAATTGTTGCTACCTAATAGTAGCACCCACTCTGGGTCATATAATTACAAATTAATGTACTGCATAATAACAGTACATGTTTAAGCTGAGAGCAGACTCACCTAGAAGGTACCCCAGAAACCTCCTAATGGCACTATTCAGACCAACACATCCTCCCAATGCTGGCTCCTTTCATGCCACACAAAACTGCAAACAAAAAGTATGGTGGTCGCTCACATCAACTTAATGACATTGCACAGGTGCTTGTAAAGGGTGGGGTTTACACTGAGCTACAGAACAAAAAGGGATTTTCCCTCCAGCACACTGCAGCAAAATCAACAAAAATACTTGAATCCTACATGATAATAGAAATTCAGAGGTATTGGTTTACATACATTTGAAAATATATGAATAAGCGCTGGGCCATCGTCAAGGCTCCTCTATACTGGCGTCCCTAACATTAAGGGGTTTACGTCCGAGAAGCAAGGCACCTCAAAAAAATTCCAGCCAAGGGCCATCCCCAGGGCTTCACACGAAAAAGGGAAAAAGGTGAAAGTGAAGTGTAAAGAAAAGATGTGTAAGGATAAATCAATAAGTGTAAATGAAATGAGAAAGAATTAAAATGACATAAATAATATACAAACAAATAGAGAAGTGATAAAAGTATTCTATGTGAATTAAGTGGTGATGCCATGAGAAAGGCCCAGTCAGAACCCCCCCGGGGGCCCCACTCCCAAATGCTCACCCCAAAATAATTATTGCTACATAATGGTAGCACCCACTCTGGGTCATATAATTACAATTGGTGTACTGCATGATAACAGTATGTATATAAGCTGAGAGCTAACTTACCTTGGTACCCCAAAAACCTTGGTACCCCAAAAACCTCCACATGGCACTATAAGGATCAGCACATCCTCCTAATGCTGACTCCCTTCATGCCTCTCCAAACTGCAAAAAAATATGGAAGTTGCTCAAATCAGCTTAATTGCATAACACAGGTGCTTGTTAAGGGCGGGGTTTACACTGAACACAGATAAAAAGAGATTTGCCCCCCAGCACACTGCAGCAAAAACAATACTTAAATCCTACATGACAATAGAGATTTAGAGGTGTTAGTTACATACATTTGCAAATATATGAATAAGCACCAGGCCAATCGTCAAGGCTCCTCTATACTGGCGTCCCTAACATTAAGGGGTTCATGTCCGAGAAGCAAGGCACCTCAAAAAAATTCCAGCCAAGGGCCATCCCCAGGGCATCACACGAAAAAGGTGATAGTGAAGTGTAAAGAAAAGATGTGTAAGGATAAATCAATAAGTGTTAATGAAATGAAAAAGAATTAAAATGACATAAATAATATACAAACAAATAGAGAAGTGATAAAAGTATTCTATGTGAATTAAGTGGTGATGCCATGAGAAAGGCCAAGTCAGAACCACCCTAGGGGCCCCACTCCCAAATGCTCACCCAAAAATAATTATTGCTACATAATGGTAGCACCCACTCTGGGTCATATAATTACAATTGGTGTACTGCATGATAACAGTACGTATATAAGCTGAGAGCTAACTTACTTTGGAGGTACCCCAAAAAACCTCCACATGGCACTATAAGGATCAGCACATTCTCCTAATGCTGACTCCCTTCATGCCTCTCCAAACTACAAAAAAATGTGGTAGTTGCTCAAATCAGCTTAATTGCATAACACAGGTGCTTGTAAAGGGCTGGGTTTACACTGAACACAGAAAAAAAGAGATTTGCCCAGCAGCACACTGCAGCAAAAACAATACTTAAATCCTACATGATAATAGAGATTTAGAGGTATTAGTTACATACATTTGCAAATATATGACTAAGCGCCAGGCCAATCGTCAAGGCTCCTCTATACTGGCGTCCCTAACATTAAGGGGTTCACGTCCGAGAAGCAAGGCACCTCAAAAAAATTCCAGCCAAGGGCCATCCCCAGGGCATCACACGAAAAAGGGAAAAAGGTGATAGTGAAGTGTAAAGAAAAGATGTGTAAGGGTAAATCAATAAGTGTTAATGAAATGAGAAAGAATTAAAATGACATAAATAATATACAAATTATTTCTCTATTTATTTGTATATTATTTATGTCATTTTATTTCTTTCTCATTTCATTAACACTTATTGATTTATCCTTACACATCTTTTCTTTACACTTCACTATCACCTTTTTCATGTGATGCCCTGGGGATGGCCCTTGGCTGGAATTTTTCTGAGGTGCCTTGCTTGTCGGACGTGAACCCCTTAATATTAGGGATGCCAGTATAGAGGAGCCTTGATGATTGGCCTGGCCATTACCCATAGCTACCAAGCAGATTCTGCCTATCATTTTCTACTATGCAAAAGAGGAGTATTTCCCAAACTAGGTGCCGTGTTGGAGGGGTGCCTTGAGTTGGTGGTCCAGTACCAAATAACATTATTTTAGTAGAGATGAGCTGTATCCGAGTCAGGTTCGGGTTTTCCCACCTAACTGGGAATCCAAAACTAGGCAAAATGTCAACAATCCAGCGTAAGATTCTCGCAGGTTTTGGATTACATATAAGTCTCTCCCCACGGTGATCGGCGCCAATTGCTTGCTTGCTGTGTGTGCTGTCCATCCATCCATCCAGTGTGCTGTCCATCCATCCAGGGGTGTGCTCAGGGCTACCATCAGAAATTGTGGGGCCTAGGACTGACAAAATCGGCAGCCCCCCCTCCCCTGCTACCTTATTCCTACGGAAAAAAAATTTGGCCAAAAATATCAGGCCTGCCCTCTTCAATGTGCAGCCAGCCCCTCCCCTTGTCTGTCCAACCAGCCCCCTTTATGTGCATCCGGCCAGCCCCCCTTATGTGCGTCCAGCCAGCTCCCCTTGTGTGTCTAGCCCCTTATGTGTCTATCCAGCCCCCTTATGTGTGTCCAACCAGCCCCCCTTATTTGTCCAGCCAGGTCCCCTTATTTGTGTGTCCAGCCAACCCCCTTGTTTCCAGCCAGCCCCCCCATCTGTGTATATCCAGTAAGGCCCCCTTGTGTGTCCAGCCAGCCCCCCTTCTCTGTGTATCCAGCCAGGCCCCCTTTGTGTGTCCAGCCAGCTCCCTTGTATGTCCAGCCAGGCCCCTTGTGTGTCCAGCCAGCCCCCTTGTGTGTCCAGCCAGCCCCCTTGTGTGTCCAGCCAGGCCCCTTGTGTGTCCAGCCAGGCCCCTTGTGTGTCCTGCCAGGCACCTTGTGTGTCCTGCCAGACACCTTGTGTGTCCAGCCAGCCCCCTTGTGTGTTCCCCTCCCAACCTCTCCCCTCCCTCATACAGCACAGCGCATGTTTCTTACCGGCTTCGTGACGTGTGCCGCCCACTGCTGTTTGTCTCCTCTCCGTCCCAGGCATTGACGTGCATGCGCATGCGCAGTCGTTGCCGGATGACCTGGCATGTTAGAGCCGCAGCGGGTCCTAGTGCCCGCCGGCTCAACCTTATCTACTGGAGCCAGCAGCAGCAGTGCTGCTGCGCTCAATAAAAAGTCAGAAACTACAGGGATAGGAGCGGCCCGGGCCCCCCCTTTCTGCTAAGTGTCCGGGCCCGGGACTCCAGTCCCGACAGTCTACCCCTGATGGCGGCCCTGGGTGTGCTGTGGTATCCATGCAGGGGTGTGCTGTCCATCCAGTGTGCTGTCCATCTGTCAATCCAGGGGTATGCTGTGCTGTCCATCCAGGCTTGAGCTGTCTATCCAGGGGTGTGCTGCAGTGGCGTAACTACGGTATTTGGAGCCCAGGGCAAATGTAAAAATGGAGCCCGCCCACCCCTATGTGCGTGACACACCTCTTTATCATCACATTACTTTCCATATGCATCTTAACCCCAGTAGTGCACCTTATACAGTACCCCCAGTATGCAATGTCCCCAGTTGTGGTCCCTCTTATGCAGGCCCATAGTAGTGCCCTTTATACAGTACCCCCAGTAGAGGTCCCCCTTATGCAGCCCCTCATTAGTTCCCCTTATTCAGTGCCTCCAGTAGTGGTCCCCCTTATGCAGGCCCCCAGCAGTGATCCCCCCCTATCCAGTGCCCCTTATACAGTGCCCTCTGTAGTGGTCCTCCCTATTTAGTGCCCCCAGTAGTGGTCCCCTAGTAGTGAGCCCCTTATATAGTGCCCCCAGCAGTAGCCCCCCCATGCAGTGCCCCCAGTAGTGGTCCCCCTTATGCAGGCCCCCAGCAGTGATCCCCCCTATCCAGTGCCCCCTGTAGTGGTCCTCCATATTTAGTGCCCCCAGTAGTGGTCCCCTAGTAGTAAGCCCCTTAAATAGTGCCACCAGTAGTAGTCCCCCCCAGTAGACATTCCTCCTCCTGATGCAGTGCCCCCAGTAGTAGCTCCCCCCAGTAATGGTGGCCTCAGTATTAGCTCCCACCCAGTAATAGTGTCCCCAGTAGTAGTAGCTCCCACCCCCCAGTAATGGTGCTCTCAGTAGTAGCTCCCACCCAGTAATAGTGTCCCTAGTAGTAGTAGCTTACCAGTAATAGTGTCCCCAGTAGTAGTAGCCTTCCACCAGTAATAGTGTCCCCAGTAGCAGCAGCCCCTCCAAGTAATAGTGTCCCCAGTAGTAGTAGCCCCTCCCAGTAATAGTGTCCCTAGTAGTAGCAGCCCCCCCAGTAATAGTGTCCCCAGTAGTAGCAGCCCCCCCAGTAATAGTGTACCCAGTAGTAGCAGCCCCCCAAGTGATAGTGTCTCCAGTAGTAGTAGCCCCCCCAAGTGATAGTGTCCCCAGTAGTAGTAGCAGCCCCCCCAAGTGATAGTGTCCCCAGTAGTAGTAGCCCCCCCCGTAGTGCAGACACATAAGTCACAAAAAAATAAATAAAATACACTTACCTGAATCCACGCTCCTGCTAAGGACACCACTCCCGCCACCGCACCTCAGTCCTCCCGGGCTGGCATTATGGGAGAGACGTCATGACGTCTCTCCCATTAACCCCTGCAGGAGCCGAAGGGGAGCCGGCTCTTGCAGTGGGCGCGCAGCAGTCAATGAGAGTCTATCTGACTCTCATTGGCTGCTGATTTACACTCATCTCCGCCAGCGCTGGCGGAGGATGTGTGTGGAGCAGCAGCCAATGAGAGTCTGTCTGACTCTCATTGGCTGCTGAATAACACACACATCGCTGCCGTGCTGGTGGCGATGTGTGTGTTAGCAGTCTGAGCCCGTCTGCCCCCCTTTACTGGCACTACTGGGCAAGCGTTCAGGGGGAGGGAAGGGGCTCAGCTGTGAAGACTAGTGCCGGTCCTGTGTAAAAGTGTAGTGCTGACCACACACACTGCGGTCGGCGCTACACTGGCTAACTAGGGCGGGCTGGTACCGTGGCCGGCGGCGCCCCCCCGCTCGCCCTGCCCTAGTTACGCCACTGGTGTACTGTCCATCCAGGGGTGTGCTGTCCATCCAGGGGTGTGCTGTCTATCCAGGGGTGTGCTGTGCTGTCCATCCTGGGCTGTGCTGTCCATCCAAGGGTGTGCTGTCCATCCTGGGCTGTGCTGTCCATCCAGGAGCTGTAAAAAAAATTCGAGAAAAGTTTAAAAAATAAATAATTAGTAAAAAAAAGCAAAAAAGTAGATTATTTTTGTTGTGTATCCCTGTGTATCCATATAAACACTGTGACATTGCAGTCCATACCCCCCAGTGTATCCATATAATCACTGCGATGGTGCAGGTCAGAGCCGTAACTAGGGCTCTGAGTGCCCATTTTGCACGTGACGTCATGATGTCGTACATAATGGAGCAAGGCCATTGACATCTGAAGATGCAGCAGTGACCGGAGTGTCTTCAAGATGCTCCGGGCAGTTGTAATTATGGCAGGGTGCCAGCCTGTAGTGTCCGTGGGATGCTACAGGCAGCATTGTCGGAGCGACTCTGGCTGCAGGGCACCATTACAGGCACCCTACAGTCAGAAGCAGGGTCCATGGGGTGGCGACCCCTAGTTACGGCAGGTCGTACCCCAGTGTATCCATAAAAGTACTGACGCTGCAGACTATACTCCAGTGTATCCATATAAGTAATGTGCACTGTTTGGGGCTTGCTGACTGTTTTTTTGCGTAGACAAACATTTTTAAAGTTTATTAAACTGCCATCCTGTCTGCCACTGCAGTGTCACTCTTGTTTCCTAAATGTGCCATGTTGGAAGTTGCACTGCCACAGCCGCTGCAATCTTCTATATGCGGTTGATGAATCCCAAAAATGTCCAGAAAATGTTATGGGCACAGAAGCATCTCCTGCATGGACCTTTCATTAAAATAAAAATTCTGAACCACCAAGTTGATTGGGTGGGCAAAACATGGTAGATTTTCAAAATTACCCAGTTTTTTTAATTGCTCCCCCCTCACCCCCACCCCAACTGGTGAATTGATAGGCTGATATACAGTAAATAACAGTTCAGCTCAATAAATGATACATGCCTGCCTCCTTTGTATGTAAGTGACTCTGGGCCTGATTCAGAGCCACTCGTAAGCGGCCGCTCGTTCGCTCCGAGCGATGTTCGCACATCTGCGCATGCGTATGGGTCGTAATGCGCAGGCGCCAACCAGTCAGTGCGGTCGGAAATCGTGTGTTCGCAAAATAGCGAGTGCCTGCTAATTTGAGTGACAGGATGAGGCGTTTGTGGGTGGTAACAGGGGAAGGTGCTTGAAAACGGGGAGTGGAGATTCGAACGCAGGCGTGCCAAACGGTCAAAACGGGCGTTTAATGGGAGTGCATAATTAACAAAGCAGCGTCATCGGCCACGTTACTTGGTTGTCATTTAGCCTGAACTGTTTAAATATCCGGCCCCTTTTTCTGAACGAGCGAGCGCAAATAGCGTCCGGCTCTGAATCAGGCCCTCTAAGCGGAATAACTGGATAATGTAGATGGTGGGTGTCATGCGAGAGACCAGAAATAGGAGCAGCAGCACAGAGCATCTTCCTGTCAGGATGTGTGCAAGAAAGTGCAAATATGTTTAATACAAAAATTAGTTGTGTATATTGGTCACATGTATACATATTTACATGGTAACCTGAGGCACTCCACCCTTTGTTGACAAACAACCTCCAGCAGGCCCAGCAAACAGCATGGATGCTGGGAGTTGTAGTTCAGCTGGAGAGCTACAGGCTGCTTTCCTCTGATGTAAGCAGCAAGTCTTGGTCCCATTATCCCTAACAACCTCCCTGAGCATAAAATAAATGTCTGTTTATAGTGTGTACTATTTAGGTCCTCCACAAGCAAGACCAGTGCATGTCTATTAGATGTATAAAAAATATAAGGCGTATGTGGGCTGAATCAATATTCAGTCAGGATGTGGTACAAAATGGCTGCCCTCACTGTGTGTTAGCGAAAGGTGCTCTGCAGATGTCACTCAGGTGATCAAGTTTTAGGTGCTTGGTTCACATATGATTGGACACAAGTGGGCTTCAGTGAGACTGCTCCCATATATACGCCCCGAGCATCTCTGTGCGATGGTGCAGACACTGCATAATATCTTCTAATAAACTCTCCACACTCAAGTAGCAAACCTTCTCCAGATCAAAGATGTCTTTTAGGAACTGAAGAAATTGATCCTACATTGATCCTCCCTCATAAATTTTCTTCAGAATCAAAAATTAAAATAAATATACAAACTAATCAATCCTTCCTTCCTTTCCCTGCCTACTCCATAAACATACTCCATCTCCTTTGGGACTCTAATCTAGTTCTTGATTAATGAAAACCTCTATGAGGTCGTACAATTTCTTAAACTGCCATACTGTTTGCCACTGCAGTGCCACTGTTTCCTAGATGTTCCATGTTGGAGGTTGAACTGCCACATGTTTGTGACACCTACGGCTGTCATTTAGCCTCGTCAGCCAGCTAGCTTGGTGCAACCTTATGGCCTAAACTGATTGAAAGCAATATTGTGAGCTGAGCGGTGGTCAAAACTGATTGGAAATAAATGTTATTGAGGTTAATAATACTGTAGGAACAAAAACAGGCCCCAATGATATGATTTCAGCTGTTTTTATGATTTTGTAGAAAAAAATACAGATCCAAAACCAAAACACGCTAGGGCGATTTTCAAAACTAAACAACAGATCCAAAACACAAAGGAGATACAGATCCAAAACCAAAACCAACAAAAATGGTCTGGTGCCATTGGCTGAACTAGAGAGTGGTGGGCCCAGGTGCAAGAATGTTTTGGGCCCCCCTATGCAGTGCCCCCAGTAGTGGTCCCCCTATGCAATGCCCCAGTATTGCCCCATATACAGTACCCCCAGTAGTGGTCCCCCTATGCAGTGCCCCCAATACAGTTCCCACAGAAGTGGTCCCCCCTACGCAGTGCCCCAGTAGTAGTCCCCCCTATGCATTGCACCCAGTAGTAGTCCCCATATAGTGCCCCCAGTAGCGGCCACCTCCCACCATACAGTGCCCCCAGTAGTAGTCCCCCCTATGCAGTGCCCAAGTAGCAATCCCCCCTATGCATTGCCCACCAGTAGTATTGCCCCCAGTAGTGCCCCATATACAGTGCCCCCAGTAGTGGTCCCCCTATGCTGCATTGCCCCCAATACAGTTCCCCCAGAAGTGGTCCCCCCTACGCAGTGCCCCCAGTAGTAGTCCCCCCTATGCATTGCCCCCAGTAGTAGTCCCCCCTATGCATTGCACCCAGTAGTAGTCCCCATATACAGTGCCCCCAGTAGCGGCCACCTCCCAACATACAGTGCCCCCAGTAGTAGTCCCCCCTATGCAGTGCCCCCAGTAGCAATCCCCCCTATGCATTGCCCCCAGTAGTAGTCCCCCTATGCATTGCCCTCAGTAGTAGTCCCCACTATACAGTGCCCCCAGTAGTAATCCCCCCTATGCTGCATTGCCCCCAGTAGTAGTCCCTCATATGCATTGCCCACAGTAGTAATCCCCCCTATGCTGCATTGCCCCCAGTAGTAGTCCCCCCTATACAGTGCCCCCAGAAGTGGCCCCCAGTAGTGCCCCCCTATACAGTGCCCCCAGAAGCAGCCACCCCCCCCATAAAGTGCCCCAGTAGCGGCCACCCTCTATACAGTGCCCCCTAGTAGCTCTGTGCTGTGCCAGGCTTACACACACAGAAAAAAAAACAACTTACCTGAATCCCCGCTCCTGACGCGACCGCCGCTATCCTCTCCTCCTGGCCCGCTCTGCACTGTGGGGGGAGCCGGAAGGCAGACCTCATGAGTGAGCTCCAGCCGGCTCCCTCCGTGGACACAGCCAATGAGAGTCTGTCTGACTCTCAACGGCTGCTATAACAAACACACAGCCGCCACTGGCGGCTGTGTGTTTGTTACTGTGTAGGGCAGACTGCTCTCACTGCAGTCTGCCCTACACTGGGCCCAGGGGACTAGCTGTGGGTGCAGCACCTGCTCTGGGCCCCCGCACCACAACGGGCCACGGTTCTGCCCCTGCCCGGCGCACATCTCTAATTTTTAGTCAGTGTGATAGGCAATACCAATACTAATGATTGTCAATCAAAAATATGTGGAGAAAAAGAAGCGCAGCCCTGTCAACCACCACATAATTAAAAGTAGGGGTGACATATAAGCACAATTTACTTAATTTAATATTTGCTGAATTTCTCAATAAGAAACTTTTGGCCCTACTATGCCTCCACCCCAGCTGTGCTAACACTAACCTGCACCCAGAGACCAGTGATCGGCGATCCGATGAGCTTCTCTGTGGTCCTGTCATCTGATCGCTGGGCTCCTGCTCTGTGACCCCGGTCATCTGATCTACAGTATGTAGTAAACTGAGTTGCTGGCCAAGACTTCACAACAGAGTTTGAAGTTTAAATAAATGCATTGATTTTTTAAAATAATAGTGGCCTTCCTAATGTGATTTGTTTATTTTTATATTTAAAGTAAGTATATATTTAATTATATTTTATTATATAATGAAATCTTTTATAGTGTTTAAAAAATAAATCACTCGTGATGTCAGTGGGGCCGCCCCCAAACGGAGGCATTCACATGGGAATGCCTCCATTTGGGCAGCCACTCGCCGGCCCGCCCGCCAAAGGGGACGAGCTGTCACTCAACATCGACAGCTCGCCCCCTTTGTTGCGAGACCCGGCTCCGTTGTGCGCATGCGCACAGTGCTCGCGACCGGGTCTGAATCAAGCCCAGAGTGAGAATTAGCACTTAACTGTGTACCTGGACAAGCCATGTTGCAATGCAAGGGGTGTAAATACATACATTTTCTTGCATGTAGTGTAAATACTGGCTGCTTTTGTATGTAGCCCACAAATACTGCACAGCTTTATTATTACACTGCACTTTAGGAGAGTGATGTAATAGAGATCGAGTCTGCCGGAGGTGCGGGATGCAGACTGATCTCGATTGTTTTTTTAAAGTTGCAGTCATTTAAACGGCAAAGATGAACTGGCTTTGCCGTGTAAATGACTGCAACATTAAAAAAACTATCAAGATCAGTTTGCATCCCGCACCTCCGGCAGACTCGATCTCTATTACATCACACCCCTGATGTCAGTTTGGACACCTCCCTCCCAAATCTAAAGGTGCCCATCCACTACAAGATCAGGGATAGACAGTACGATTATGACATCGTATACGTACCGTCGTTTCCCTAGGGGGTGCAGTGCCTACACTGAATGATTGATCGATCAGTGTAGGCACATCAATCATCCCCGAACATGGCCAATCTGTCGTTATCGGCAGATTGGCCTGCATGTTCGGGCGATGATTGATGTCGTAAACGACCAGCAAGAGCGCGCATTGTGCATGATTAATGAGCGATTGCACGATTACAATGTCGTAATCGTGCAATCGCTCAGTGTAATCGCCTAGTGGATGGGCACCTTAGACCTCTCTGCACATTTTAAATCTACCCCACCTGCAGTGCAACATGGATTCACCAAGATGATCAGTTAAGTAATAAATCTCACTCTGGGGTCTATTTACTAAGCAGTGTTAGGAGACAGAGTGAAAAGTGATAAGAAAGTGATAAGGTGCCAGCCAATCAGCTCCCAACTGTCATTTTTCAAACACAGCCTGTGCGATAAGTTGGGAGCTGATTGGCTGGCACCTTATCACTTTCTTACCACTTTTTACTCTGAGCCTGACTCAGAGTCGCTCGTAAGCGGCCACTCGTTCGCTCCGAGCGATGTTCGCACATCTGCGCATGCGTATGGGTTGTAATGCACATGCGCCGACCAGTCAGTGCGGTCAGAAATCGTGTGCTCGCAAAATAGCGAATGCCTGCTAATTTGAGTGACAGGATGAGGCGTTTGTGGGTGGTAACAGGGGAAGGTGCTTAAAAACGGGGAGTGGAGATCCAAACGCAGGCGTGCCAAACGGTCAAAACGGGCGCTTTAAGGGTGTGCATAATTAACAAAGCAGCGTCATCGACCACGTCACTTGGTTGTCTTTTAGCCTGAACTGCTCGCATAATTGCGGTAGGAAAATGCTACCACAAGAATAGCCAGCAGTTCAGACGCCTTTCGATGTACTCGATTAATCTAATAAATAGCGGAGATGACGTATGATGCAAGCGGCCAAGGGGCGTCTTTACAAAATAGCGAGCGCATGTTTCGTTCGCTCGCTCAGACATAGAGGTGTCAACAGACCGCAAAGAGCGAGCGCTCAACTTAAATAGCCGGCCCCTTTTTCTGAACGAGCGAGTGCAAATAGCGTCCGGCTCTGAATCAGGCCCTCTGTCTCCTAATACTGCTTAGTAAATAGACCCCTCTATTTCCAAAGCTGGCCCATTGTGCCTTATAACCAATGCAGGGATATGGAACTGATTATACAATTTCAGAGTATAGATCTATGATTTTTTTTTCCCCCAAGAATATAACAACTACATAATGGGGGTAAGAGTCAGTGAGATTGTTACTATTTCAGGGAGTCTCCCTGACAATCAGGGAGAGTTGAGACATGGAGAAGGAACGGTCTTAAATGTCTGGTTTCACGTATTTCCCAAGCAAAAAATATCTACAAACATATAATGGTGAGGTCATTACACTAGTTGGGAAGATAAAGGCCCTCATTCAGAGCCGCTCGTTAGCGGCAGTACGCTCGTTCCGAGCGATGTTTGCACATCTGCGCATGCGTACGGTTTTTAGTACGCATGCGCGAACCAGTCAGTGCGGCCGAAAATCGTTGGTACGCAATATAGCGAGTGCCTGCTATTTTGAGTGACAGAATGAGGCGTATGTGGGTGGTAACAGGGGAAGGTGCTTGAAAATGGGGAGTGGAGATCCGAACGCAGGCGTGCTTAAAGGTCAAAACGGGCGTTTTATGGGTGTGCATATTTAAAACAGCAGCGTCAGTGACCACGTCACTGGGTTATTTTATAGCCAGAACTGCTCGCAAATTTGTGGTAGCAAACACCAACCACAAGAATAGCGAGCAGTTCATACGCTGGTCGATGTACTCGATTAATCTAATAAATAGCGGACATGACGTAGGATGCGAGCGGCCAGGGGGCGTTTTTAACAAATAAACGAGCGTATGTTTTGCTCGCTCGTTCAGACTTAGAGGTGTGAACAGACTACAATGTGCGTACGGATCATTTGAATAGCCACCCCTTGTTTTTAAACGAGCGACCACAAATAGCGAACGGCTCTGAATGAGGGCCAAAGGTCACTATTAAGTACAAAGATCAGATGCACAGAATAAAACGATATGTACTGCAAAATAGAGATCGGCTGTGTTGAGTAGATAATGAATGTGGAAACTACAATTCAACTGACAGTCTATTCAACAGCTAAAATCTTTTGTTCAAGAGACTTTGGTTGAGAGAGTCCATCTTGTTTTTTGAAAAGGGTGAAAGCACTTTAAAAGGTATCAAAGCAACAATGAAACTGAATGCTGATGTCACTCCAAAATGTTACAAAACCCATACAGTGTCATTATCTGTGAGTGGTGGAAGAACTACTCCAGCTGGGAGACTCAGGTATACTTTAATAGTGGAATGGAGTGAATGGGTCACATTAATATTCCCGCTCTTGGGCAAAGAGCAATAGATCAGGCAATACAAGGAATAACGGGATGTGGTCAGGATGCCGGTGGTCGAAATGACGACTGCCAGAATCCTGACACTGAAAGCCCGGCATGGGACTAAAGATAGGCATAAAAATCCCAACGCCTATCATCAGACCCACGCGAAATCCCGACGCCCGGCATTAGGTTTAGGCTCGGGGAAGGGGGGGTTAGGCACCACCGGGGGGAGGTTAGGGTTAGGCCCCCCTGTGAGGGTTAGGTTAATGGTAAGGGGAGGGAGGGGTTAGGCACCACGGGGGGACATAGGGTTAAGTATCACCCCTGGATTCTTAGGGTTAGGCATGCCCAAGGGAGGGTTAGGGGGGGAGATGGGAGAGTTAAATATACTTACCAGCCAGCATCAGAATTTTGATCTGTCAGGCTTCCAGGGTCAGGATTTGAACTGACGGCATTTAAGCTGTCGGTATTTCATACCCAACCCGGAACACCAGGTACTTAATTTTGCAGTCTATCATGGTTTGTTACCACTTTACTAAGTAGAACTCTGATTTGTGTGGACACTCAGAAATATGGCAATATGTGGTGGCACAAGGATGTATCTCTTTAAATGTTGCTCACCTGTCTTGTAATTTTGTGTCTCTATAGACTTCAAGTAACAGTCCAATAATTGATTCACAGCTAATTGGAACAGCATGCAGAGATACAGCAGGGGGGTGGTGATGACAAAAGGGAAAGGGAACCCCTGTTTTAAGTGCCCCAGTCCCCCCGAAGACTTAATCTGGCCCTGCCCCCCAAGACCTGCATCTTCCCTTGTGCCACCAATGGGTTACCTCCTCCTCTGCTTAGCCATCTTATTCTGGATTTTAGGTAACATGGCACATGTGCACAAGAGAGCATAGGCTCTGGCATAATACCAGAGTCTTTACTATCACTGCGCTATACCATCTTACTGAAGATATCACTGGGAAGATGGCACCACAGACGAGGAGGGACTCACTTGCTGGCGCAAGGTAAGTATACTATGGATGCAAGGTATGTAGTACAGGGCTCCACTACACCCAGGGACCTGTATGTATTGCACACCCTGCACCCATTATAAATATGCCTATGGAGACTAGGGGGTATATTTACCAAAGGTGAATTTTAATCCATTTTAATTCATTTCAAATCAATCGAAATTGATCAACATCCATGTTGTGTTTCTGGGGCTAAATCACACTTTTACTAACAGACTATGGGGTAAATGTGATACTGTAGGTTGCGAATTTGTAAAAATTGTGAGTTTAGCTCTAAACTCGCATTTTTACTCGCATTTTTACTCGCATTTTTACTCACTCGCAGATGTAATAGGGTGCGACTATAGTGAAACTCGCATTTTGGGTCTGACCTGTTACTCACAGAAAAGCATCTCGCTTACAGATGTCTTCCTATTCTCAAGATAGAACTCGGGCAATGTTATAGAGTGCGAGTGCTTCACTCACCCATATTACTGCCTAAGAAATCACAAAAATAGACCAGCTTCAGGATAGAGTTTATCCTGAGCAGGTCAAAGTAACATAGAAACATACATATTTATGTATACATATAAAAATAATAAAATAAAAAAATGCCCCCCACCCCCCCAAGAATCATAACCAGCCCCAGGCTCTGTAGAGCCTATGCTGGTTTTTATAATACAGGGGACAAAATGCGTAAGGGGCCCCTGTAGTTTAAGAACCAGTTCCCGGCTATGTAAAGCCTGTCCTGGTTCTAAAAATACAGGGAACAAAATGCATAGGGGTCCCCTGTATTTTAAGTACCAGCACAGGGCTTTTCTGATCCGTTCCTGGTTGTGGAAACAGAGGAGTAGCGTGGAACCATGACACCTGGAGAAAGTGCATGTCAACTGGAGAACTACAGGTCTACAGGTCCCTGCAAGCCTCCCCCACATACTGGGAGAACCACAAGTACCAGTATGCTGGGCATTAAGGGCCCGCTGGTACTTGTAGTTCTAAGAAATATTGAAAAAACCACAAGACACACACACCATGACAGTACAATTTTATGTAAACATACATGCACACTCACACTCACTATCACACATACTCACCTAGTATACCTGTAGCCAATCACGTCCACTTCTCCATATAGCATCCACGGATCCCTGCAAAAGAAACTCCATACTTACCTCTTCCTATACGTGGATCATGTACTCTTTTTTCCATGTAAGAATCCAGGGGGTTAAAAAAAAAAAAATGAAAAATCCAGATCAATTATGAACAGGAGGAAGGGTATGTTCACACATACCCTTCCTCCGCGCGAATGAATGGGACTCATGTTTGCCCAGTCATTACAGGAGCTGCCAGACAATCAGCGGGCACCTCCGTAGGAGCTGCCCGCTGATTGGCTGTGCGTGGTCAGCCTGTCTTCCCCATAGTCTTCAATGGTGTGAAATCTCCATGGAAGTCTATGGTGGGAACCGCTACATTGTATCCTTTAATGGTAACTGCAGGGTTCACCTCAATTAACCTTGCAGTTACATCGTTGGCTACAATTATTGGCGTTACCTAATGAAAGCCTATGGGCCTCTTATCGGGTTGCCCCCTGAGAGGGATTACCCCCCATCCCCCATCACTGGCGTCCTTCTGTGCATGCTGGAGGGAGAGAGAGTGGGACTGTGGGCTGTAGTACTGCAAAAGAAACACCATTAGCGTGCTATCAGGAGCCATTAGGAATTTAGAAGATCAAAGAGTTAGTAGAAATAATAGTATTAGTAGTGGGTTGATGGAGTAGTTGCCTGGAAAGGGTGTCTGCAGGCATCATTGTCGGTGTATGTGTGTTTGTTTGTCACACACACAAACTGCACACTCACACACTGCAAACAGGCTATTGTACTGTGGGCCATATTCACTATGCATTGCAACTGTGATTATGCACGCAATCAGGCGATTGTTGTGTTCTGTGCATGCATTGCGTGAACTAGCCACTGCGATTGGAACTGCAATCGCAGAGACTATGCAGACCCATCGCAAAGTGATTGACAGGAAGTGCCGTTTGGGGGTGGTGATGGGGGGGTGGTCAGCGAAACTCAGGCGTGCAAGTGCATTTGAACGCCGTTACAGGTGCGTGCATAAATTATCCACTGCAATGCCATAAACAGCCTGAGGACACATAGCGTGTGATGAGGTTGGCAATTTCTGAGTAAGGTCTGCAAATGTGCGTGAAGCTGCGATGGTACTGGATGTTACAGATGGTTTCACAGTCTTGCTAAACATTATGGATGTGTGTAAGGTAAGGTGGGCGTCCTTATGTAGGTCTGCGACGGCATAGCGATCGCAATGGATTAGCATATCATCACAGCCAGATAGTGTGCATAATCGAGACATAGAGACTCATAAGGTGTTAAAGATCTAACAATTTAATTTATAATCATTAAAGTAGAAGGTTCGAAAAGCCTGAGGGTAGAGATCCATGTGGTGTGGTGTTATTATAGAGAAACCAGTCACCCCAAACTATAAGAAACTTATGGGAGGTGTTATGGAGATAAGCTGAAATTTTCTCCATGGCCGCCACATGCCAGATTTTATTTAGGAGTTGTTGGCGAGGAGGAGGGTTGATATCTTTCCAATGCTTTGCAACTAAACATCGAGCTGCGTTTAAGATATGTGAAGAAAGCTTATCAGCATGTGGATTGAGGCCCTCAAGTGGACAGCCAAGGAGAAAAGACCAGGGAGATTTAGTCAGTGGTATTTTTAGTATTTCCGAAATGAGGACAGCAACCTCATCCCAAAATTTGGCTATTTTAGGACATGACCACCAAATGTGAATGTAGGTGCCTGCCTCACCGCAATCTCTCCAGCAACGGTCAGATGCTAGGTGATACATTCTATGCAGGTGGGCAGGCACCAGGTACCATCTGTAGTATATCTTGTAGGCATTTTCCTTTATTAAGGTGGAAATAGAAGATTTGGATACCCTCTCCCGTACCACAGACCAAGTGCCCTGATCTGGTGGGCTCCCCAAATATTTTTCCCATTGAAGTTCATGGCCAGGTGTATTTGATAAATTAACATTCAATAAAAGATAATAGATGACAGATATAATACCTTTCATAAGAGGATTACGGAGACATAGAGACTCATAAGGTGTTAAAGGTCTAACAATTGAATTAATGGGAAAAGAGTTAATAAAGTGACGTATTTGAATATAAGTAAAAGTATTAACAGAAGATATATTAAATTTATTCTGTAGGGAATCCAGGGGGGCGCATCTATCCGACTCACAGAGATCAGATACCACCCTGATCCCACCTTTAATCCATGGAGAAAAACGGGCAAGGTTGAAACCAGGGGAGAATGCTGGGTTCGACCATATAGGGGTAATGGGGGATGGGTAGGTGGTGGTGTTAAAATGGGATTTGCAGTAATCCCATATAGAGCATGTAAAGGAGATAACCGGGTGTGAGCGAGCAGATTGGGGTCTATCAGGTGAAGCCAGGCCTATAATTGTAGATATGGAGGAAATATTACACAACTTAGTTTCAATTTCCACCCAGCGGGGTATTTGAGATAATGTAAACCAGGCTATTGCCTGACTTAAATGGGAAGCATAGTAGTAAAGTTTAATATCGGGAAATCCGTTTCCCCCATTAGTGGTAGGACGGCAAAGAGTCAGGAAACCAATGCGGGGAGGTTTGGATTTCCATACAAATTGGACAAACCACCTGTGAATTTGCAATAAAGTTGATTTGGGAACGGCAACAGGGAGGGTCTGGAAGAGGTAGAGTAATCTAGGCATAAGGTTCATCTTGATTGCTGCTATCCTGCCTAACCAGGAAATTATTAGATCACGCCATCGAAGAAGGTCCAGTTTAATTTTTTGAGCATAGGAGGGAAATTTGCAGAATATAAAGTGTCGTAACTGTTTGTTATGTAGACTCCTAAATATTTAATTTTAGAGGGGTGCCAGGAGAAGTTATAATTGTGACACAGGAGATCCAGGGCCCTATGTGTCATATTAAGTGCAAAAGACTCAGTTTTAGAAAAATTGACCTTATAACCCGTATAGCCGTAGTCAGTCAAAACTTGAAAAAGTTGCAGGAGAGACGTATGAGGAGAGGTTAGGGTTAGGAGTACGTCATCAGTGAAAAGAGATATTTTGTATTCAGACTTTCCAAGTGACGCACCCCTAATATCATGTCAAGGCGTATTTGCGCTGCGAGGGGTTCAATGACAAGGGCAAAGATCAGAGGCGACAAAGGGCACCCCTGTCTAGTGCCATTGGTTATACGAAAAGGGGACGAGAGAAGACCGTTGATGGAAACCCTAGCTGAAGGGGTAGAGTATAGGGCCAGGATGCCCTGGAGAAAATTACCGCCCATGCCGAAGGCCCTCAAAGTTTGAAACATGAAGGGCCAGCAGATCTGGTCGAAGGCCTTCTCAGCATCCAGGGAGAGCACCAGGGCTGGGGTTCGAGTAGAATATTAATAGAGTGAATGAGACTAATAACTCGCCTAGTGTTGTCTCTTGCTTGCCTCCCCAGTATAAAGCCAACGTGATCATTATGGCCCAAGTCAGGCAGCACTGAATTCAGGCGGATGGCGAGTATCTTTGCATAAATCTTGACATCGGTGTTCAACAGCGATATGGGTCTGTAATGGGCACAATTGGAGTGGTCCTTACCTTCTTTGGGAATAACAATAATCCTGGCCTCAAGGGCCTCTTTGGAGAAAGAACCACCAGACATCACACCATTGAACACTGTGGCAAGATGGGGAGAGAGCAGGGGGGCAAAGGATTTATAGTAAGTAGCTGTAAAGCCATCAGGGCCAGGGGCCTTATTTGCCTTAAGGTTTCCTATCACCTCTGAGATCTCCTGCGACTCAATTGCAACGTTTAAAGATTCAAGAACTGAAGAGGATAATTTAGGTAAATGACAGCTGGCTAAAAAGTTTTGTACTGAGTCCACAGCAGGTAATGAACTGCCTGAAGAAGAGGAGAGGTTATATAAATTAGTATAAAATTTACAAAATTCCTCAGTAATGTGTAGGGGATCTCTAATTGGAACACCTGAGCTAGATTTAATTGTCAGAACATTGTTCTGCGAGAGTTTGGATCGTAGTCTAGACGCCAGTATTCTGTCATCTTTATCCCCCTTTTTGTAAAATGTTTGATTAAGCCATTTAAGAGAGGTCTCAGCTTTTGCTGTAAGGAGAAGTCAAGTTCACCTCTGGCAGCTACAAGATCGCGATAGTCCTCCGCCAGTCCTGATGCTTTGTGAATTTTGTCCAGATGAGCAACGAGATCCATAAGCTCAAGAAGCCTCTTGCTTCTGGCCCTCCTGGCAAGAGCCACAGACTTAATCAAAGACCCTCGGATCACTGCTTTGTGGGCATCCCAGAGATGCTGGGGAGAGATTGTAGGGTTAGAATTTAGAGAGAAATATTCTGTAATCTCAGAGGCTAGTTGTGACCGCAGGGTAGGATTCATAAGGAGCCTATCATTGAGGCGCCAAATATGAGAATTATTATGAGGAAAAGGAGAGTCAATATCAACTGAGAATGGGGAGTGGTCTGACCAGGTGCTGGGGTGAATACTGGCATCTAGAATTAGTTGTGTGGGGTCAATCCCAAGAAAGCTCATATCCAGCCTTGTATGAACATCATGGACAGGTGAATAAAAGGTAAAGTCTTGAGCAGTAGGTTCTTTCACGTGCCAATCATCAAATAGGAGGTGTTGGGAGATAAACTGTTGTAATGCATCAGAATTAGCACGAACCGAGCTAGCCGACGATCGTGGGGGAGGTTTAGATCTATCAAGCCGTGAGTCTAAGGTAGTATTAAAATCACCTGCCAAGACCACTCTATCTCTTCTATGTTGGGACAGCAGCAAACTCAAGGTACGAAAAAAGCATGGTTGTGCAGAGTTGGGGGCATAAATATTAACAAACGTGAAAAGGATACCTTCCAGTTCCCCAACTAGGAGAAGGTAGTGGCCCTCTGGATCCCAAACAACTAAGGAGGGAGTAAAGGAGACTCATCGAGAGAATAGTATAGCAACACCTTTCTTTTTACGGGAAGGGTCACAAGCATGATAAGTGGAGGGGAAGTATTTGGATTTCAATTCGGGGTGACGAGCGCCAGCAAAATGGGTCTCTTGCAAAAAAATAACATCGCCTTGAAGTTGGCGAAGAGTATGGAACAGGTTCGATCGACGTTGTGGGCTGTTCAAACCTCTAACGTTAAATGTGATGAGTTTGGTGGTCATGGGGGTGTGTATAAAATGGTTATCAAGTAGTGGTCAAAAAAGAGTAGGTGAGTAGTGTACCAGAAAGTCCGGACTTTGGTCTCAGGGAAAGAAGAAAAAAAAAGAAGAAGGGGAAAGAAAAGGAGAGAAGAAGAGGAACGGGGAAGGCCCCGTCCTTGTGGTCGGACCCACGGAAGTAATTGGCTAAGAAGCCTAGAATGTCCAAGGCCGGTCATTATGACCACTTGGGGGTGAGTGGTCAGAGGTGCCAAAGAAGTGGCACTAATCTACAAAGATATAGTAAGGTGGAGAACAAGCTCCAGGTGTGAATCGGTAACAAAGATGACACAAGAAAACAACACGGTGAGTTAGGGGAAGGAGGATGGCAATATAACCACCACTGGGAGGGTGGTCAGGAGAGGTCGGTGGATAATACAGTTGGTTAAGAGGAGGGGAGAGGAAGGATGAGGGGGGAGGACAACCTACAGAGGCCATATAAAATGGTGTGGTCAATAAGGCAAAAATGGAGCACAATAGAAATAACAAAACTCAATAACATTAAGTACAACAATAAAGTATTCTGCCTATTGCAGCAGCAACATAAAATAAACATAGCAGTAGACAAAACAATAAGTATTCCTAGGAGCCACATTTATAATTTAAATACTATATGGAAGGGCATTAGCCAGAGTAGGTCAAAAAATTGGCCGTCAACAAAATATACGAATTTGACAGCATAGAACTTTTATGAGAATTTCTAGAAAAATAGATTCGGCAGATAATAAAATATTGATGTCCCATAGGGACATCAGAGGCAGATTAATATACCTCCTATCTACAGTATAAATTTCCCCAGAACTCATAAAAATAATTGGGATAAGGCTATGGGGGATATTGGTGGTAACATGTTAAGGGGATATCTGACTCCATAAGAGAACAATGAATCTAAAAAATATAGTGGGATACCCAGGAGGACATGGTAACTGAAACAAAAAACATTATTTCTAGAATATAACGAAATAAAATATTGCAAAACTAGAAATATAACCTGAGAACTGCATCAACAATATGAATTCTTGAGACATGATGGAGTCTAGAGTCCAATAAAAGGACCTAGTTCCCAAGTAGGGAAGAGTATTAGATAGCAGAGAGGGAGCGGTAGATAAGTCAGGTCACTGCAGAAGGATTAGGGCTAACGCTAACTGTATGCCATGTATTCTTCGGGGCTCATTGAGGTAAGGGTCCCACATCCTTCATCGGGAGTCTGGGGACCTTTGAGGGTGAGGGCCTCTTGTCGCTCTTAGCAGGATAATTTGTGGTGAGAGGACCAGGGAGAGGGAGGTGTAATTGAGAAAGTAGACATAGGGCTTCATCTGGAGACCTTGCAGTGAGAAATTTGTCTCCTGATCGAACCTGCAGACTGAAGGGGAAGCCCCAGCGGTAGCGGACTCTGTGGTCACGTAGTATTCTGGTAATGTCCTTCATTTCACGTCGTTTTGATAAGGTGAGAGGAGAAAGATCCTGAAAGATTAACAACTTGGCACCTTCAAAGGCAATATCTGGGGAACGTCTGGCCTGGGAGCAAACCTGATCTTTCGCCTTAAAATAGTGGAAACGGAGAATTACGTCTCTCGGTGACTCAGATGTTTGGGAGCGAGGTCGGAGGGCCCGGTGAGCTCTGTCGAGGAGAAGCATATCATCTGGGATGGTAGGGGCAAGGGAGCGGAAGAGCTGTAGGAGATAATCTTCGAGGTGGGCAGGCTCCACGGACTCAGGGATATTACGAATCCTGATGTTATTTCTTCGCCCCCTGTTATCAAGGTCCTCCTGTTTGTCAGCGAGCAACAGAAAGTCCCGCATCAGTTGGATATTATCTTGTTCAGACATCTGTTGGAAATTAATAATCTCTTCGTTTCCTCTCAAGAGCATCCACACGGGAACCTATGTCAGTAATTTCAGACTGGACTTCGTCATGAATTGTTTGATGAAAGTTACGCATCTCAGTGAGGATCGCAGCAATATCTGCTTTGGTAGATGGGGCCGCTAGATCATCTGCCTCCGATTCGACATCAGAAGCACCACCCACAGACGGGGTAGAAGGAGGTCTTTGAGAGTCATTAGCCTGGTTTGCTTTTAAAATGGGACACAAGGCTTTGAGAGCACGATTTATTTTTTCTAGGCATATTGGCGGAGAGGGACATAGGGTATAGGAACACGTAGGAAGGTCGGGAGCGGTTGTAATTTCTTGTCAGCAAAGCACACCTGGAGGTCGTATGGTTGGAATTATACCATTATGTAGCGGATCTGATTAACTCTACAGCATATTTGATAGTTGCAAATGGGATGCAATTGTAGACAGTGGCCACTAGGTGGGGCTTCAGCACAAGAGAACCATCTGGAAATATTCTGTAAGGCAGCTAATATTACTATGAGAGACCAGGTGGAAAGCTGCTTCTTGCAATAGTTATAACATGTATATATGTATAGGAAGAGTGGTCCCCAATTTAGCTTTGCAATACAGACCTTAATAGAGACAGTCTTGGTCTGGTATATGACTATCACCAGGGGGGGTTGCAGAGCTTCTAGGAGGAGGTAGTCAGCTGGACCAGCAGGGAGCAGGAAGCCCGGGCCACCAGAGATGAGCACTGCCGGCAGGAGAGTCTGCAGGGGGGCAGGAGGTGGTGATATGCCCGCTGACCACTGCGACTCAGCCGGATGCAGCCAGGAGCGGTAGCGGGAGATCCAGAGCGCAAGGCATGATGGCGTCAGGTGCCGGCTGCAGCACTCGGTAAGGAGGGAGGATGGAGACGCTGCTGTGGGGTCCTGCAGTGTCCAGCCGTGGCCGCGAGCAGGGAGGCCGGTCACCTCATCGGCGGCACAGGTCCGGATACGGATGCCGCTCCGGGACAGGTGAGGAGGCTGTAGTGCACGGGGTAATGGCGTCGGGAGGCTCCTAAGGCAGGCCTCTGGTGTGGGGTAGCGGGCTGAGACGCTGTCAGGATGCCCCACAAATGTATTCAACAGGACCCCTGTGTCCTCAGCGGGGCTCTGGGCGGTAGAGGTTGGTGGGTTTGTCCCCTCAAATTAGCAGGGGAATCCACTTGGAGATCCTGGGTGTGGAGCACTGTGAAAAGCACCCACCATCTTAGGCCCTGATTCAGACCCACTCGCGAGTGGCTGTCCGCTCGCAAGTGGGTCGATCTTCTGCACTGAGCATGCGCACGACGGAGGGAGCTCCATCGTGCGCATGCGCCAGACGCGACGAGCGAAGGAAAGTCCTTCGCTCGTTGTGTCTGATCAAAGGGGGCGTGCTGTCGATGTTGATTGACAGCACGCCCCCTTTGGTGGGCGTGCCTCCCTGACGGGGGCGTTCCCACGGGAATGCCTCCCGTCAGAAGCCGGCCCACTGACATCACTAGTGAAGTCAGTGGGAGTGATTTTGGCTCTGATAGAGCCAAAATCACTCCGGGGCTTGCGGTTGAAAACATCAACCGCAGGCTCCGGCTCGCAGTTTCGATGGTCGCGATGGTCACGACCATCGCGGCCATCAAACTGCACGCTCGTATAGGCTGTGGGTGGTGACCCACAGCTATACGAGCGTCCAGGAGGATGCTCCATTTTTATGGAGGGCGGCCCTCATTCAGAGCGTGCGCTCTGCTCAGAGCGTACGGCTCTGAATGAGGGCCAAGGTTCCTAGTCTATGGATCCAGCAGGTTTCACATGTCCCTGAAACTCTGCGTAGGGGTGACCGTGCAGCGAGACTGTTACGGTGTGAAACCCGCTGGATCCATAGACTAGGAACCTTATCTCCTCGTGGCCTGAATGAAAGCATGGGTCTTGCTGTTTATATATGGGGTGGGGCTTGCAAAAATGGAGGAGGGAGAGGAGGGGTTGGCTCTTTGGCCAGCGCCTGCTCCCTCTACTATTTGCAGCTGCTGGGGAGCCGCTAACAGGGCGGTGGGGTGGGGGCAGAGAAAAGGTCAGCGCTGATAGCGCTACCTTATGTTTGCCCGGTGGCTGCTCTGTCTAGTTTGCAGCCGCCGGGCTGCTGCTAGCTCCGGAGGGAGAGAAGGACAGCGCTGCCTTCTCTGCCCTGCCAGCAGACGCTGGGCTGCTGCTTTCCGGAGGAGGGAGAGAAGGACAGCGCTATCAGTGCTGCCTTCTCTGCCCTGTCGGCGGTTGCTCTCCAGAAGGGGAAGGGAGAGAAGGACAGCGCTATCAGCGCTGCCTCCTCTGCCCTGTCAGCAGCCGCCGGGCTGCTGTCGAGAGTGGGTGCGCCTTCGTTGGGCTGTCCGATCACTGCTAGCAGTGATCGGCCGGCCCATGGGGAGGGACAGGAGGTCCCTCTGTGATTGGCGGCTGCTAGAAAATTATTTTCAAGCAGCCGCCCACAGAGCTTTCCTGACTGGTCATATCAGATACGACCATGTCAGGGAAAGCCCAGTCTGGTATGGTCATATCTGATATGACCATGCCAGGCAAGTGGTTAAATGACCCTAAGTGGCAGCTAATGTGTGCAGTGGTTTCCCCCATCATCTGCACCCCAAAACAATTGTCACAAATGAGTTCTGTTCTGTTGCTTTTGCGAAAAAAAATTGCCAGTGTTTTGCAAAGGATTTGAAAAAAAAATAGCATTGTGTTTTCCAGTGGCAGGTACTATAGGGGAGATGCATTACCTGGCGTTATGGGGTATAATGATGTGCGCTGATACCGCTACTCCCCTATGTACTAATGTGGGGATGCATTTGAGATGACAATCTACAAGATATTGTGCCGCTGCTGTTTACAAGATATCGTGCCGCTGCTGTCTACAAGATATCGTGCCGCTGCTGTCTACAAGATATCGTGCCGATGTGCCAGGCAATTTATGTCTGACAGCTTCTGCTATCGATTTTGACAGTTGCAGCTGTCATTGCCCTAACACCACAGCAGGGACAGCACTGTCCCTAACTGTGGTGGCTACTGGATTCCGGGCTGCACGTGAGATTTCATGATGCTTGCGAGATCTTGTGCATTCCCATTGGAGCCTGCCAGGAGTTGAGACACATAGTGCCTGATTCAGAAAGGAACGCAAAGGAAAACGCACGCACTTTGCTGTTTTCGTGCTGCACATGCATCGCACTGCGCGTGCGCTAACCAGTGTGATCGGGTTAGGGTACGCAGACTACACGCAGTGTGTACGCAGACCCCTCCCTTATTGATTGACAGGAAGTATTTTGTGGGTGGTGACGGGGGTGGTCAGGCAAACGCAGGAGTGCCTGTGCATTGGGATGCCATTAATGCATAATTAAGGCACTGTGGCGTCATACGCAGCCATACCGCAAGCTCTACACAGGAAGCGGCCAAAATCCTGCGGTAGGTCAGGTCAACCACTAATATTCTAGTGTCCGATGATTCTCCATGTTACCGATGTTTACGCAATCTTGCGTACTTATCAGGCTTTCAGTTAAGGGAGATGGGCAGCTTAATATGGGGCTGGGCATCTACATCTTGTGCTGTGGTCTCTGTGCGTATGCGTTGATTAGCATATTCTCGCAGCGGACGGGTGTGTGCGATCCTTGCTGAATCAGGTCCACAGAGTATTGGGGTGGATTTGTGAAGCCCAGAAGCGGTATCAGCACACGTTATGTGCGCTGATACCGCTTCTCCCCGATGTATGATCTTGTAGATAGCAGCGCTGATAGCCTGGGCCATGTACGAACGGTGATATCGTCGACCGTTCGGCCCGCTATAGCTGTCGTTATCGACAGCTACAGCCTGGCGCTAGCCTATCCCCACAGCAGGAACAGCGCTGTCCTTGCTGTAGCGGCTCCAGGCGGGGATCTCGCGATGCTTGCGAGATCCCGTGCATGCTCAGTGGAGCCAGCCTGGACAGAGACACAGGGCATCAGTACTAGGCTGATGTGCTGTGGTCTCTAGCGGGTAGTGCCGCAGAGGGGAGTTAACGCACCCCCTCTCCGGCCGATGAGATGTTCTTACATCTCATCGGTAGTGCTTCCTGCTTCGCCTCGGTAAAGAGACAAAGCGGGAAGCGTTATAGCGGCACGTTAAGTGACGTTATCATACATCTACCCCATTAGCACTAGGCTGATGCGTTGCGTGCTCTGACAAGTATCAATCAATGCTTTACCTGACATCCACCTCCATTTACCTGTGCTGGCCTAGGGCCTCTGATCTACTGTAGTTCTTGATTAATTAAAAAATGATGGCCCTCATTCAGAGCCGTACGCTCTGAGCAGATCGCACACTCTGAATGAGGGCCGGCCTCCATGAAAATGGAGCGTCCTTCTGGACGCTCGTATAGCTGTGGGTCACCACCCACAGGCTATACGAGCGTGCATTTTGATGGCCGCGATGGTCGAGACCATCGCGACCATCGAAATTGCGAGCCGGAGCCTGCGGTTGAGGTTTTCAACCGCAAGTTCCGGAGTGATTTTAACTCTATCAGAGCCAAAATCACTCCCACTGACATCACTAGTGATGTCAGTGGGCCGGCTTTTGACGGGAGGCGTTCCCGTGGGAACGCCCCCGTCAGGGAGGCACGCCCCCGGCACGCCTACCAAAGGGGGCGTGCTGTCAATCAACATTGACAGCACGCCCCCTTTGATCGGACACAACGAGCGAAGGACTTTCCTTCGCTCGTCGCGTCTGGCGCATGCGCACGACGGAGCTCCCTCAGTCCAGAACATCGACCCACTTGCGAGCGGACAGCCGCTCGTGAGTGGGTCTGAATCAGGCCCCATATATCATCGTATAGTTTATATTAAACTGCCACCCTGTTTGCCACTGCAGTGCCACTATGTGTCATAGATGTGCCATATTCTTTTTTTAAACTGCCATCTGTTTGTGCTGTTGCTCTGTTGCTTAGTTTAGCCAGTTAGTTTGCTGCATTTCGCCAACATGGGTGAAAACAATATTGTGAGTTGTGAGATGGTCAAAAATGACTTGAAATAAATGTTATTGAAACAAAAAACATACCCAAAATATATGATTTTAGCTGTTTTTAAAGAAATCCAAAACACTTGAGGGTGGTTTTGCCAAAAACAAAGCCGAGTAGTCCGCGCACTAATTAGTCGTTTTGGCCATACAATCACAGCAGCGTCTAAAATTACCAGTATAGCATATACAGTAGTGTATGTTTACATGCATATGTTGATACTGGGCCTGATTCAGAGGTGCATGCAATACCGATATTTGTGGATCTGAGCGTTTTTACTGAGCATGCGTCAGAGTCGCACTGCACATGCGACAATTTAGATTACCGATGGTGCTCACAGTGAATTCCTGGACGTAGTGTGATTAAGACAGGGTGTTTGTGGGAGGTAACAGAGGGTGGTGAGGAAAACTCAGATGTATTCTAACATTTTGGAAGAGTGTCTGAGTCTGCATCTGTGTACGCAGTTATGGCTCCGGCGGCTGACTTCCGTGGGATATCCTGAGCACCCATACAGTTGCTGAGATGATCAGTGGTGTGACCATGTGCCTCTGATGGTGTCTTTGTACACAAGTTGCAGATTGGGGACACCGCCGGGGGGCATCTCAATACAAATCATGGCGGCTATGGCATTGGCATATTTTTGCAAATCCGCTGCAGCAGAAGCGCAGTCCCTACGGGATTTGTGTACAGAATCAGACCCACAGCACTTATATACTGTATAGTTTAAATAATATATATATTGTGAAACAAAATGTATTGTACCAATTTGGTTTGCAAGTCTCTGTTTTCAATAATTCTTTTTAATAGATGTTCTTTTTCTTCCAGATTATACGAACAATGTATATTATACTTTTATCTTCTTACCTCCGAATATGGACACCAGTGTAACAGGTATGAAGAGAGCTTGTACAGAAATTCATGAAAATCATTTGTTCACAGTTTACCCTGTTAATATGGGCCCTCATTCAGAGCCGTACGCTCTGAGCAGAGCGCACGCTCTGAATGAGGGCCGGGCTCCATTTTCATGGAGCGTCCTCCTGGACGCTCGTATAGCTGTGGGTCACCACCCACAGGCTATACGAGCGTGCATTGTGATGGTCGAGACCATCGCGACCATCGAATTTGCGAGCCGGAGCCTGCGGTTGAGGTTTTCAACCGCAAGCTCCGGAGTGATTTTGGCTCTATCAGAGCCAAAATCACTCCCACTGACATCACTAGTGATGTCAGTGGGCCGGCTTCTGACGGGAGGCATTCCCGTGGGAACGCCCCCGTCAGGGAGGCACGCCCCCGGCACGCCCACCAAAGGGGGCGTGCTGTCAATCAACATTGACAGCACGCCCCCTTTGATCGGACACAACGAGCGAAGGACTTTCCTTCGCTCATCGCGTCTGGCGCATGCGCACGACGGAGCTCCCTCCGTCGTGCGCATGCTCAGTCCATAACATCGACCCACTTGCGAGCGGACAGCCGCTCGCGAGTGGGTCTGAATCAGGCCCATTGTTTCTAAAGTAAAATCAAATACAATGGACCTAATTTTCGAACCTCAAAAATGGGCGAGGCAAAACACAAAATCCTCTTTGGTGGTGCTATGTGCCTTGCATTGGTAAAACACATGGATCTGTGAACAAGATGGCAGTGTTGATGGGAAAAGTTGGGCACAGTGAGGGTATTTTATACAAAATATGGAGTAGGTGCACCACTACTCAACAAAGAAATGTTGACGATACCTTCACTGGATGGACACATGAAGCATTGAAAGTTGATTGACCATTTGAGAATACGCTTACAAGGTTGAAGGTCAAAATCCATATTAACATTTGGCCCAAATCCTGTGTTAACAATAAAGGATGAAAAAATGTGAATATTTACAAAATAAAAGTCTGCACATCTAAAACATAAGTACAGCAATAAGCATTTTTATAAAAAAAAGAAATGGAAATGTTAATTTATCCTATGCACAATGACACATAAAAAGTGATGAGACAAAGTGAAATTTTTAGCAATCTAAATACATAAATGAAATGATGGCATATATCTCTTATCTCGCTTGCTTGTTTCTGGTTGTTTGTTCCCGCGTTGTCCTTGATTATTGCATACGGGTAAGCAGTGCAAGCGGTGGGTATAAATAGGTGACACTGCGATAGATACAATCAATCAATATATATGTAGATATAAAGTATTGATGTTACTGAGGTGCTGCGATCGTGTTGTGGGGGATATTTGCAGAAAGCTATTTAGGATATTGCAAGACACTGATATGGAATTTATCATCTAAGACATGTTGGGGCACTAGGACTTGATTCAGCTTGGATCGCAGTTGCTAATGTGTATGCTATCAGTCGATTGTTGCGTACTGCGAATGCATCACAGTGCGTGTGCACGAACTCGCCATTGCGAATGCACGGACACCATTGACTCCACACAGGGCATTAACAGATTGAATGACAGGCAGAGAGCATTTGGGGGTGGTGACGGGGGGGGGGGGTGGTCGGGAAAAACCAGGCATGACTATGCATTTGAATGCCGTTGCATGGGCGTGCATAAATTAGCCTGAGCTTTTCACGTGACCTAGAACGTTAGCAATTTGTGAGTAAGGTCTGACCTGCCGCAATGCTGGGTGTGGGTTCGATGTCCATCGATGTGTCCGATGTTTGGTCTGATTTGGGTGGTTATGAATGTGAGTGTAGGCAGAGGGCGTGTGTAAGTTAGTTGTGCGACAGTATTGCGAATGCAGCATTTGCATATATTTGCCTGAGACCTGCCTACAGAATTGAACACAAGTTAGCAACTGCGATCCAAACTGAATCAGGCCCTAGATCATTATGCTGAAAACTCTCTAGACAAATTGTTATGTAGTGGGAATCTACAGAAGCAATACAGTGTATTTGTTTTGTTTATAATTGTTTTCTTTCTTTTTTTTTATTCTGTTTTTTTCTTTTTCTTGCAAATTCTGCTTAAGTTTGGTTGTCCTTGCTTTTCATTCAGGACACTGTACACAACAAGCTCTGCAAGGACATTTTATTCATTTTGAACAAACCCTTCCTTCCACATACTGTACATAGGCAAACACTGGAATCCCCCCTCCCCAGTCCACACCATGACCACAATAGAAATAGTAATATAATAGAATTTTACTAGTGCTGCGTGTTCTTTTCAGTATCACAAATGAAATAATTAGCACCACGTGTGGAACTTTTAACATGTATCAGTCAGTCATCATCAATAGGGTTAATTATTATACTACTGTATAATAATACACTATACAGTGAATAAGGAGACAAATATGTACATATATGTCCAGGGCAGTGCTAGGTTCTTTTGCTGCCCCCTCAGACTCCCGGACTTGCTCCATTGCTCTATAATGGTGCCCGCATCTGAAATAAAAACACTCAGCTCAGGCAGGATGGCCCACTGCTGCATTTAATGGCTTACTGTGAACACTGGTCCTATATATGCTGCAACTATGACACACAATGCACTTTGTATGACGCATATTAAAGCTGGTTAAGCTCTAATTATGTCCTCTTCATGGACTGACCACACTCACTCTAAAATCAACCATTTGGAAACCCCTCTCTACAAATTTGCCACTGACATACCTTCACCTTTCCTCACCAAATCTGTAGATGTATGCTGTATTGCTTTACACAGCTTGTATTACACAGATCTCTTTATAAAATGATTCACTAAATATGTATTATGATATAGACATACAACATGCTGTTGATGAGCATTATACCTAAGCCCAGATTCATAAAGGTAGGGGACCCAAGCCAAAGTCTGGGGGCTGGCCAGTTTACAGTTACTTTTTAGCATTGAAAGCTTAGGTACACTTTTCCTTTAAAATGAAACTGCTTTTAAACTTTGTAGAAATGTCTGCTATGTTAGTCAATGCATTAAAGTAGTATATAAATAGTATCAAGGTTAGGGGATGATGCCATATTACAAACACATGTGCAGAAATTTACTAAATAAGTTGAACAACTGACTGTGCATGAGGGAGCAGCTGCAGATGGTGTATAAAGGGGCATGAGGAGGCTCTGATGGAATATGAAGGGGCATGTAGCCTGAAACCTAACAAATAAAATGGTTACAACCCTACTGTGGTTTGGGCCACGGTCTTTGATCGTGCCCTCTGTCTGGGAATCTAAAAATAAAAAGGTAGTAACTACTTACTGGACTGACAGCCAATTAGAAGTGGTCTCTTATCTCTGATTGGATGAGTGGTGTTAAAGATTATATGTTCATAAATATACTGCCCATTTAGAAAAAATTAAGATGACAGCTACAAACCATGCTATTTAAAAACATGCTTCTCACATTTTCCAAACAGCACATACAAAGCCTGATACAGAGGTGGAGGCTGCTGCGTTCATTCTTGCATCTGTTGTCGGAGTCGCGGCTGTTATAATATACAAATGCTAGTATCAGCCTTCCCCTGGTGTAGAAGCATGCCTCTGAATGTGCAAGGACTGATACGCCCACTTCCTGCATCTCTGCACGCTTTAATACCACCGGTAATTCTTTATATGCCACCATCGACAATTGCACCTGGGCTCTGTGAGCCGGTTCTTGTTTTTAAAACTAGCAGTGGGCTTCCACTAGCTGGCATGTAGTGCCACAGCCAGGGGACTCTTTCACCGGGTCCCCCGGCTAAAGCATTAACACCCTAAACTAGTCAGTTCAGGCCAGGGATCCAAGTGGAGGTGGTTCTTCCCTGGGATCCCCAGTCTAGGCTGACTAGTTTGGGGTATTAATGCTTTGGCCAGGGGACCCCGTGAAAGGGTCCCCTGGCTGTGGCATTACACTCTGGCTAGAGGAGCCCGATGCTGGTTTTGAATATATATGGGGAACCCAATGCCATTTTTTCCCTGTATTTTTCAAACCAGGACCAGCTCACAGAGCCCAGTGTTGGTTCATTAAGTATGGGGGACCACTCCACCGGACTGGCTCACAGAGCCCGGGGCTGTTTATGCTTTTGAGGGGGAACCCCACATCTTTTTTTTTTGCAATTTAACCCTTTTTTGGGTTAATTACAGGCAGAAACATGTATGGATTACACTGATCTGTGCATGATTCTGCTTATCAAGCTGCTCAGGATTTAGTCTATTGAAAACTTCTATTTTGGACAGGGGGCCTGATTCAGACCCGGTCTCAAGCGCTGAGAGCTCGCAACCGGGTCGATGTTTGCCTACTGGGCATGCGCACGACGAAGCCGGCTCCGTTGTGCGCATGTGCGAGACCCGGCTAGCGATGGACGCCCTGGGTCTCGCACCAATGGGGGTGAGCTGTCGATGGTGATTGACAGCTCGCCCCGTTTGGTAGGCATGGCCGGGGGTGGCTTCACAAATGGAGGCGTTCCCAAGCGAACGCCTACCGTTTGTGGGCGGCCCCACTGACATCACCAATGATGTCAGTGGGAGAGCTTCCGGCTCTATTAGAGCCAGAAGCTCTCTGGGGCTTGCGGCCATGAGACCCTACCACAAGGGTCTCGTCGCAAGCCCGATGGTCGCGATGGTCTTAGCCATCGCGACCATCATCCTGGCCGCTCGCTATAGCAGTGGGTGGTCACCCACAGCTATGCGAGCGGCCAGGAGGCCGCACAAAAATAAAAAGAAAACACCCAGATTCAGAGCGAGCGCTCTTTCAGAGCATCAGTCTCTGAATCAGGGCCAGAGTTTGCTTAAATTACATCTGTTATTGTAATCCCGATTTTTGGTAAATTCCCCTGTTGTATTCCTGTCCATGGAAAGTACCTGTGAGTTTGGGCGATGGTGTATTTATTTCTACTTGTGTTTCCACTTGTGTTTTGCAGAGAGTTTAATTATTTTTCACCGCAGTTTGCATTTAGTAAATTTGCAAGTTTTTAAAAATTGACAAACACACCTGAGAATGCAATCTCTACCAGACCCGACTCTTAGTACATTATTCTATAAGAGTTGTTTTACAGTTACTACCAAATTATTATTACCCAAATATTAACCTATAACAGATATATGTTAGAGATATGCGCTGGACCATTTTTGCTGGTTTTGGTTCTAATTCGTTATCCGGTTTTGGTTTTTCCAAACTGCCATGACTGGTTTTGGATTTTTTTCCAAATTTACATTATTTGAGCCTCTTTTTGTTGCTAGAGTATTATTAACCCCAATAACATTAATTTCCACTCATTTCCAGTCAATTTTGACAATCTCACAATATTGTTTTCAATATTCAATTTTGCGACTGGGTAAGTGCTGTCATACGTGCTTCCCCTTGCAAAGGATTGTTTCACAGTCAGTTGTTTTTTTAAAACAGTAGTCTTCTTGTTCCCCTTCTGGGATGAAGATCCATCCCCAGCAGCAGACCTAGCACTGAAGGATTCTTCTGAGGAATCTTGGATAGGGGATGAGTCACCAAATTGGATGCAGGACTACTTCTGATCATTACTGTGGATATTGAGGATGAAAGTGTTGGCAGAAGAGATTGCAGGTGCTTGGATCTAGTTGAACTTGAGAGAAAGGAGCTAGCTAATGCTGGACTGCTTGGGGTTTTTTTTAGCACCAGTTTCTAATGTTGTAAAAAATTTTTCATGAGTTTGTTGCAAATGACATAACAGGGAGGAAGTTCCTAGATCAGTGGTCGGGGAACAGGGGTAAATTACCCCACATGGGGCAAAACTGAAATTCCTGGGGGTAATGGATGCAGGGCTGGAGGTGCACGTGAACTGGGTGCGTCGCTGCACCCAGCGCCAGTGACCTCCAGCCCGGCGCCGCAGGGAGGCTCTAAGCCGGACGCCCGCTGATGCTATTACCAGCAGGCGCCTGGCTCCTTCCCTGCAGCACCGCGTTAGCCGGAGGCTGGAGTTCTCTTCTGAACTCCAGCTTCCGGCTCTCCCCATGCGCACTATGGGAGAGACGTCATGACGTCTCTCCCATAGTTCCGAGGAGCAGCCGGACGGACAGGACGGCGGCTCATGCAGGAGCGGGGATTAATGTGTGGTTTTTTTTTCTGTACAAGCGGCACTACAGGGGCATAACTATGGGACACTGCTACAGGGGCATAACTATGAGGGCACTGCTACAGGGGTATAACTATGGGGGCACTGCTACAGGGGCATAACTATGAGGGCACTATACAGGGGCATAACTATGGTACTGCTACAGGAGCATAACTATGAAGGTGCTACTAGAGGGGCATTATATGGGGGCACTGCTACAGGGGCATAACTATGGGGGCAGTACTACAGGGGCATTATATGGGGGCACTACTATAATATTTCCTTCCTTTCAAATCAAGGAGGTAATGTCGGCGTATCTAAATATATTTTGGGGTAAAAGGTAAAAAAGTTCCCTGACCCCTGCTTTACGTTGAGAAGGGGACCTGAACATCTGGCAGCAGGTAAGTATGTAATAAAACTTTAATCTCACGGTGTGTGTTGTGTTTTTTTAAACATTTCTTCACAGGTGAACTACACATACCAGTATACTAACCCTCCCCCTCTCCCTACCCTAACCCTCCCTTCCCGGTGTTTAACCCTAACCTCCCCCCTAGTGCCTAAACTTTACCCCCCCCTTCCCCGCACCCTAACCCTCCCCCTTTAGTGCCTAACTCTAACCCTCCCCCGAGTGCCAAACCCTAACCCCTCATCAGAACTCCTGATACTCAACTTTGTGATTCCGACGGTGGGTATTCTGAAGCCAGGATTTAGACCAACAGCCAGGATGCTGACTACATCCTATCCACCTGTGTTGTTTCAGAGGCAGATATGCCCTCATCGCTGTCATGCACATTGATGCCTTCTTTGATCTTTGCTGCTATCATCACCTACATACTCTAAATCAAGGACTGTGGCACCTTGCGTCTCTCAGACATCTTCACCTTTCTCTTGATGTCCGAGAAATGATTCCTGCAGTGATCCACAGTTCACTTGTAATGGCCCACAGCATTCACAGCCTTCACTGCTGCTGCCCATAACTGTCTCTTCCTCCTCACTGAGGTCTCTGCTGCCTGCCTCCCAAAGAGAACTTCATCATTAGGGACAAGCACCCTGACCAGGGACACAATCTCATTTGAGATAAACAAAGTAGGAAATGGTTGTCGGCTTTTGGTCTGCTATCCATTGGTTTCAGTCTGAATAACACATCTATGATGATGGATTCTATAAGAAATGGCAAATCCAATGTAGTTTTAGACAGCAAAAACCGATGGACTTTGCCTATGGATTTCTATTGATGTTCAAATCCTATGATTAGCAAATACAGATATTTTAGACAGTAATCCGCCAGCGAGGCCCATCGGTCTGCAATTGACAACAAAACCGACCTTCAATAAATGTACACAATTTGCATTGTCATCAGCATCTGCCTCCTCTCTACCCTTCCCTGCCTCTGCTGCCTAAATCCCTTTCATCCTCCTATACATGCAAACTGCCGACTCCTCTACTTTATATGAGGGATGGGAGGACAGAGAGAATAAGGGGACAAAGGGAGTTAGACAAACAATGGGGGTGAAAGAATGTAACAGATAAAAAAAAAAGAATACAAAGATGCACCCACAGAAAGGGGTTGGGGCAAAGGCAAACATGGGTGGATGGGCAGAGTCACACATGGGGAGAGGATGCAAAGTCACACATGAGAAAAAGTATTACCTGAAGGAGAAAATGAAATCTGGGGTAGAAGAGGAAGGTGAAAGTCAGGGCAGATTGGTGGGATAACTGCCTGACTTTGATACAATAATGGAAGCTGGGGAAGAGTAGACAAGCAGCAGAACAGGGCAGCTAGAGCTGGGGACTAGGAGGGGACTGAGAGGGCCTCCATGAGCTTTCTCTCCTTAATCAAGCATTATATCACGTCCGCTGTGGATAATTGCCCTTTGGAGTGAGTGAAAGCTGAGGTCCCGGGTTGAGGGAGGAACTGGAGGCGTGGGGCCTGTATATATGATCTCCTCATCCATGGATGTCAGACGTTGATGAGACCAGTCTGAAGGCGCAGAGTCTAACCAGCTGGGAGGTGTTCACCAGTGACCACACCAATCGGTATATGGGTTTAAGCTGCACCCAACTGGCAGGTTGCGGCCCTTTGGACTGGTGTCTGATACCGTGGGAATAGAGACAGATATAAATGGCCCTGGAGAAATACTTCTAACAAGAAGCACCTGAACAGGAGATTGATACTAGTATGCTGGTAGTGCTAGGTGTCCCGTGATGAAAAGGAGAGCACTAGAGAGTTGTACACTGGAGAGGAGCTTTAAGGCAAACTGTGTCACAACAGATGCTATAACTTGTACACTAGAAAGGGGTACTTGATGCAATGCTGCATCGAGATTGGCACATATAACTGGTACACCAGAAGGGGTCCTTGACGCAATCCTGCATCAGAATCCGGTATTTGTAACGCACACAGGCAAGATGATAACGCACTGTTGCACAAGGAGTTGGTATAGTTTGGCACACAGGCTAGATGTTCTGGACGCACTGTTGCACAGGGAGTAGGTATAGTTGGCACACAGGCTAGATGTTCTGGATGCACTGTTGCACAAAGATCTGACACAGGTTTCACAAGGAATCAAAGAGGAACCTGGAATGAGGTAACAGCAAGAATACACAGAAGTGACAATATTGCACAGGCAACTTCTTGCTGTCCAGAGGCCAGCTTTATACCCTGCAGTAGCAGATCATTGGCGGACAGCGTCAGCTGACCACCTCCATGTTACCATTGGGTACAGGGTAGTCAGGTGATGCAAACTGTCATGGCTGCATCCATGACGGCGACCGCAGTAACCAAGGCATAGAACAGCTCAAGGCAGTCTACATGGCTCTAAGAATAATACTCAGCACATCACACTCTGCCACACCTGGCATCTGACCACATGAGTGACTAGGGAAAGCCAGCGCTGGGGTGAGCAACGGCCGATCCTACGCCCCAACCCCCCCTTTCAGAGTGGACTCCGGACGCCCACAAGGCTTCTCTGGGAAATCTTCTATGAAAAGCTCATACAAGTTGAGGTGCATGAACATCCACGTCCATTCTTCCGGTCCATAACGTTTCCAATCAATAAGGTACTGAAGTCCACTGAAACGATGACGAGAATACAGGATCTTCTATACCTCAAACTCAACCCGCCGATGAGTCTGAACTTGAGGAGTTTTAGGAGGAGACTGTTGAAGTTGATTAAGTACCAACGGCCATAATAAGGACACATGAAAAGTATTGGAAATCCTTAACTGAGGAGGAAGTTCCAACTTGTATACCACAGGGTTTATTATTTTAAGAATGCGGTAAGGTCCAATGAAACGAGGTGCAAGTTTCATACTTGGAACTCTCAGGCAGATGTTTTTAGAAGACAGTCATACCCTGTCCCCAACTTTCAAGAGGGGAACAGCAAGACGTTTCCTGTCTGCAAACTTCTTGTAGTTACAGGAGGTTTGTTTCAAGGAACAGTGAACCTCCTTCCAGAGATCAGAAACTGAGCTCACCAATTCTGTAACGGCGGGAACTTCCACGGGTGATAGGTCTTGGAAATCCGGCACTCAAGGGTGCCTACCATACACTGTGAAGAACGGGGTAGAGTTCGAAGAGGAGTGATACCTGAAATTATGGGCAAATTCTGCCCAAGGTAACAAGTCAACCCAATCATCCTGAGAGGAGGACACGAAGATCCTAATGAATGTTTCTAGCTCTTGGTTTACCCTCTCAGTCTGGATAAAGTTGAAGAGAACTTCAACTTTATCCCACAGGAAGTACAGAGCGCCCTCCAGAATCCTGCCACAAATTGTACTCCCCGGTCAGACACAATCTCTCTCGGTAAGCCATGGAGTCTGAAGATCTCTTGGATAAACACTTTAGCCAACTGTGGAGCTGAAGGAAGGCCAGTTAAAGGAATGAAGTGGGCCATTTTAGAGAATCGTTCAACCAGGACCCAAATAGTATTATGGCCCTTGGAAGATGGTAGTTTGGAAATAAGATCCATAGAGACATGAGTCCAAGGAGTATTCGGCACAGGCAGTGGTCGTAGGGGGCCAACAACTTTACTTTGACTGGATTTATGCTGGGCACATTTAGCACAGGACACAATGAAATTGTGGACGTCTTCTCGCATGGAAGGCCACCAGTAGGATCATTGCAGGAATCTGAATGTCTTGTGGATGCCCAAGTGACCGGCAAAGAGAGAAGCATGGGCCCAAGTCAGTAATTTTTTAAAAATTTGAGGATTTACAAAAATTTTGCCTGGAGGACTGAGAATTTGTGTGGGAGCCAAGACAAGAGGATTCAGTATAGTCTGAGTCAGTGGCAGATCTTCCTCCAGAGGAGACAGAAACGATTGAGATAGCGCATCCGCTTTTTTATTTAGGACCCCAGGATGGAATTGTAGTTTAAAGTTGAAGCATGCGAAGAAGAGAGACCAACGAGCTTGTCTGGCATTTAGGCGATGAGCCGTCTGGAGGTAAACAAGATTCTTGTGATCAGTGATGATGGTAAATGGAAACTTTGCCCCCTCCAACAGATGTCTCCACTCCTCCAAAGCCAGATGCATGGCCAACAATTCTCTGTCTCCAATCGTATAATTCTTTTCTGCTGGAGAGAATTTTCTGGAAAAATAACTGCAAAGATGATTCTTCCCGTCATCTCCAGTTTGTGAGAGCACTGCTCCTACGCCTACAGAAGAAGCATCCACCTTGAGGAAAAATGGTCTTCAAGATGTGGCTGATGTAATATTGGAGCTATGTAAAAGGCAGACTTTCATTTTTGGAAGGCGGCAATGGCTGTGGGCAACCAGCTGGAAGGATTAGAGGCATTCTTAGTAAGGGCTGTGAAAGGCGCTACCACTGTAGATAAATCCAGGATGAACCATCTGTAGTAGTTTGATGTGCTGTTATTATGCAGTACATTAATTTGTAATTATATGACCCAGAGTGGGTGCTACTATTAGGTAGCAACAATTATTTTGGGGTGAGCATTTTGGGCGTGGGGCCCCCGGAGTTGCTCTGGCTGGGCCTTTTTCAGGGCATCACCACTTAATTCACATAGATATTTTTTCATCACCTTTCTATTTGTCTATTATTTATGTAATTTTAACTCTTTCACATTATATTAACACATTGATTTATCTTTACACATCTATACTTTACACTTCACTATCACCTTTTTTCCCTTTTTTGTGTGATACCCTGGGGATGGTCTTTGGCTGGATTCTTTTGGGGTTTCCTGCGCCTCGGACGTGAACCCCATAATGTTAGGGATGCCGGTATAGAGGAGCCTTGACGTTGGCCCGGCGCTTATTCATATATTTGCTAATGTATGTAACCAATACCTCTGAATTTCTATTATAATGTAGGATTCAAGTATTTTTGTTGATGTTGCTGCAGTGTGCTGGAGGGAAAATCCCTTTTTTTCTGTAGTTCAGTGTAAACCCCGCCCTTTACAAGCACCTGTGCAATGTCATTAAGCTGATGTGAGCGACCACCATACTTTTTGTTTGTAGTTTGAGAAGCCTAAGAAGCGTTGTATGACCTTCAGAGAAGTTGGCTGAGGCCACTCTTGAATAGCTCTCAATTTATCCGGATCCATCTTTAATGAGCTGCCAGAGATGATGTGCACCAGAAATGGCACGGAGGACAGCTCAAAGAGGCACTTGGAAATCTTCCCATACAGGCTGTGCTCTCGAAGGCGAGAGAGGACGTCCTTGACATGAAGTCGGTGGGTCTGTAAGTTTTCAGAGAAGATCAATATGTCGTTAAAATATACCACCACGAACTGGAAATGGACATCCCTGAAGACCTCGTTAATATACCCCTGAAAGACTGCTGGAGCGTTACACAAACCAAATGGCATCACCAGATATTTGAAGTGCCTGTCATGCGTATTGAATGCTGTCTTCCATTCATCACCTGATTTAATGCGAATCAAATTGTATGCTCCCCGAAAGTCCAATTTGGTAAAGATGCGAGCACCCCGCACTTTGTCAAAAAGTTCCGAAATGAGGGGCAAAGGGTACCAGTTTTTTACCGTGATTGTGTTAAGGCCCCTGTAATCAATGCATGGCCTGAGCCCACCATCTTTTTTCTCCACAAAGAACCCTGCTCCAGCAGGAGAGGAAGAGGGTCTAATAAATCCCTTGGAAAGGTTAAACTTGATATATTCTGTCATTGCTATAGTTTCCAGCAAAGAGAGAGGGTAAACTCGACCCCTAGGGGGCACCTTCCCTGACATCAGATCGATTTTACAATCCCAAGGGTGATGAGAAGGTAACTTCTCTGCCGACTGCTGTCACGGCTACAGACACTTGAGACTCCTGGGAAGAGTCAGGCCTACTAGGAAGTATGTACTGGGGTGGTTTCAGGAATGACCGTCTCATGAAATATTACTGGCACGGAATAAAAGTAAATAGAATTTATTCGCAAACAAGGTTATGTAACAAAGTTCCACATTAAGTCTCAACAATACTATTAATCATTACACGCACAATAGATGCAGGGGTATGCCCCTGTAAGGAACAAAGTTCTTAGTGCACGGTAAAGTAATGTGTGGGAAACCACGAGTCCGACACGAGGCTAGGGCCTCAGAATGGAGTAGAGGATAATAACAGGGTTGAGCGCTGTAGCGTGACGGAAGTCCAGAACAGGGTTAAGCCCTGAGGCGAAATGAAGATCCATAGCAGGGTTGAGCCCTGCAATGTATTGAAAGTCCGGAACAGGGTTGAGCCCTGCGATGCCCTGAAGATCCGGAACAGGGTTGAGCCCTGCGATGTACTGAGAATCTGGACAGGGTTGTCTGGATGTACTGGAGGTCCGGAGCAGGGTTGAGGCAATGACAATGAGACAATGAGGCATGGTTAGTAACAGGCTTTATACTAGAGGTCTGTGATCCATAGGAAGTTCAAAACATGTGACCCAATTAGAATCAGGTTTGGAATAATATACAATCAAGGAATCCAGCAAACTGAAGACACCTATGAAACAGATGATCACTTTAACTCTCTGTACACTGCATGTGAAGAACGCCAGCAACCACGATAGATCCTCCAATGACCACAACGGAACTTCGGCAAATGTAGTTTATCTTTATGTACAGAAATAGTCATAGTCCTGACAACTGCTCATTGAAGATACCTGCAAATTCCTTGTATGCACTGGGCAAGCGCGGATCAGGAAGATCTTCCTTTTGTTTGGACACTAGGGAGAACTGCGTAGAAAGAGAATGGGTTCAAACAGGGATAACTCGCGACAGACACCGGTGGAAACAATTTGGACCCCAGGCAAGGACTTGCATCATAGACCAAACCAAAGTAGGGTTGCGCTTCTTGAGCCAGGGTAGTCCCAAAACTATTTCATAAGAAGTTCTGGGGAGGTCAGGAAGCTCCAAAGTTTCCTGATGAAGACAGCCCACCTGAAGAGATACTGAATGGGTAATAAAGGAAATCGGATTACCCAAAATTAGGCTGCCATCTACCCCAGGAAGATCCAAATTAGTTGAAAGGGAATTAATGGGTATACCCAAGGAAAGACCCAAGGCTTCAGAAATAACATTTCTGCTGCCCCCGAATCTATTAAAGCCTTCAAATCCCTTGTTTTCTCCTTGTAGGAAAGCATGACAGGTAAAAAACTATCCATGACGTGGGTAGGCTTAATCAGCACCCCTAACTGGTCTTGCGTTTCCTGCAAGGAGAGGACAATTCTTTAGCTCATGATCTGGGGCAGCACAGTAAAGGCAGAGTTTGTTTTGGAACTGGCGGGTTTGTTCTGCAGATGATAGGCAGGATCGGTTAACCTGCATTGGTTCTTCTCCAATAGAACTGGAGAAATGGAAGGAATGAACTGCTTGAGATGGCAGACTCTGTAGGCGATCCCATCGGCCTCTACTAGCAGTACGCTCCCAATGGTGTAAGTCGATCTTAATAGAGAGAGAGAGACTACTTCTGCAAATGACACAGGAAGATCACGTGAGGCCAGTTCATCCTTCATCTTCTCTGAAAGTCCATGGAGGAAAGCTGCCTTTAGAGCCTCCTCATTCCACTTTAGTTCCAAAGAAATAGTCTGGAACTGGACCACATACTGTCCAACAGTACGGGTCCCTTGAAGACCTCATAATAGGTCAGAAGATGCAGAAGCCATGCGACCAGGCTAATCGAAGATTCGCTTGAAAGCAGAAATTAACAAGTCGTAGTTAGAGACTAGCGGGTACACAGAGGAGAGACCCTGTCAAAATCTGTCCCAGACAGCAGAGAGATGACATATGCCACTTTAGATCTCGGGGTGGGAAAATTTTGCAGCGAACATTCAAATTGTATCTCGCACAGGTTGAAAACCCATGACACTGTCGAGGGTTCCCATCAAATCATTCCAGAGATGCCAGTTGAAGACGGATTTGGTATTTCTGAAGCCCGAAAGTGGAACTGGAGGTGTAGATGGGGGTACCACTGCGGAAGAAGTGTAGCCAAAGAGGCTTGTATCACCATTAGTTGTCTAGAAAGTTCTTGCAAATACTGGCCCACCTGGTGTTGAGCCGCCTCCTGGTTATCCATGTGAGTGGCAAGATCTTGTAATGCACTCACCGCCGGGGAACTGGTAGCTTCCATTGGGCCTGTGCAAACTGTCATGTCTGCCATGGAGAATTCTCCTTTGGAGGGAGTGAAAGCTGAGGTCCCGGGTTGAGGGAGGAACCGGAGGCATGGGGCCTGTATATATGATCTCCTCATCAACTGATGTCAGACATTGATGAGACCAGTCCGAAGGTGCGGAGCCTAAACAGCTGGGAGGTGTTCATCAGTGACCCCACCAATCGGGATATGGGTTCAAGCTGCACCCAACTGACAGGTTGCTGCCCTTTGGACTGGTGTCTGATACCGTGGGAATAGAGACAGATATAAATGACCCTGGAGAAATACTTCTAACACCTGAACAGGAAATTGATACTAGTACTAGAATGCTGGTAGTGCTAGGTGTCCCGTTATGACAAGGTGTTACAAGTCATGGTCACGACTTGTCTCCATCAAGCAGACTACCCAATCAGGATGGGGTTACTCCAGTTTCTTCTGTTGCTAGGTGATCGGCACGCCTTAGGAAGTGATGTATCATCCTCAGTGCAGCTTGATTGGTCCGTTCTCCTATTTGTACACACTGGACTTTTGCCGCCTCGCCGACTATAGCATTCCTGTGGGTTCTCTAGGCTCAGCGGCACGAGCAGTATCCTGTAGACTCTGCTGGACGGATCTCCCTCTCCTTGGTTTTGTCTCCCAACTGTCTCTGGCTCTTGTGGCCTCTCCTATGGCTCCCTAGCCACACCATCAACTCCCGGCTTCCTAGTTGTACTGGCAGTGACGGCCCTCCAAGCTGAATCAGCATTCTCGACAGGTCGGTGGACACTAATTTGTACACAACTTGTACACAAACTTGTATGTATTGTCCATCAGGACTTTGGATGCTAATTTGTACCAAGCTGTACATAAACTTGTACTCAAATCTGTTCATTTTCTGTCAGGACTGTGGATGCTAATTTGTACACAAGGGAAAGATTTCTGGACTGCACAACCTGACTATATATATGATGGGAGGTGCTACCTGATGAGACTAATTGCAGGCACAGAAACAGACAAATCTCAGGTGCACAACTCCAAATTATTAATAATATATATAAATGCAAAACTATTTTGCAATCCATAGAGGTTTTTAGCATAATCATGGCCAAGGTTATGGGCCTACCCACCATATCCAGGTAACTTCTTTCGGGTAATTTGTACACAAACCTGCACTCAAACCTACGTATTGTCCGTCAGGACTTTGGATGCTAATTTGTACACAAACCTGTACAAAAACTTACATACAGTCTGTCAGGACTTTGGACGCTAATTTGTACATTAACTTGTACATAAACTCGTACTCAAATCTGTGTACTATTCATCAGGACATTGGCCCTCATTCAGAGGCAGTCGCAAGAAGCGATCGCTCTCTCTAAATGAGGGTGGCCGCTTCTTTTTTTTAGTGTGGCCTCCTGGTCGCTAGCTAAGCTGTGGGTTACCACCCACAGCTTTGCGACCGACCGGGTAGATGGTCGCGATGGTCTTGACCATCGGGGCTTGCAACGAGACCCTAAGGTCTCGGCAACTGCAAGCCCCAGGTAGCTTCCTGCTGTGATCGAGCAGGAAGCTCCCCACTGACATCACTGCTGATGTCAGTGCGGCCGCCCACAAAACGGCAGGCGTTCCTTAAGGAATGCCTCCGTTTGTGAAACCAACCCCCCGCCCCGCCTACAAAACGGGCCGAGCTGTCAATCAACATCGACAGCCGGCCCTTTTGTAGTGAGCTCCGGAGCGAGAGCTTCTCTCTCGCTCCGGGGCTTGCGCACGTGCAGTGCGGCCGCTGTGCATGCGCAGGACCTTAACATCGACCCAGTTGCGAGCGCTCAGCGCTTGCGGCCGGGTCTGAATGAGGTCTATTGTATCTAGTTCAGTGCTCAAGCCACAACATTGGCTCTCAAAGCCAACTCAAATACCTTCCTCTCCTCAGCACGGGCTCCAAGTCACAACGGCTCTCAAAGCCAAATCAATTATTTGACTCTTCAGTAAGGGCCTCAAGCAAACCTTTTCTATTCTTATAACCATACCACATTTACTACCAACAGCATCTTGAACCAGCTTCTTGCCGCATCAATAGTGTACCACTTCCTATTCTGGTTCTATTCTCATATCTACTATCCACGATTTAGTCTCCATTCGAACTGTTGCTCTCACCATTGTATCCTTTTGCTCCTCCATGTGAATTGCTACTACCTCGAGCTATAAGTCCAGACGGCCGCCTAAGAACCGGTGAACGTATCCCAGTTCTAAGGGAACAAAGGGCGGTTGTTATTGGCAGAAGATCTTGCTAGCCTGGTTCTAGACTTTTCACATGGAGTAGCATAACACAAGGAGAGCACTAGAGAGTTGTACACTGGAGAGGAGCTTTGACGCAACCATGTCACAACAGACGCTATAACTTGTACACTAGAAAGGGGTCTTTGACGCAATGCTGTGTCGAGATTGGCACATATAACTGGTACACCAGAAGAGGTCCTTGACGCAAACCTGCGTCGGAATCCGGTATTTGTAATGCACACAGGCAAGATGATAATGCACTGTTGCACAAGGAGTTGGTATAGTTTGGCACACAGGCTAGATGTTCTGGACGCACTGTTGCACAGGGAGTAGGTATAGTTGGCACATGTATCCTGCAGTAGCAGATCATTGGTGGACAGCGTCAGCTGACCACCTCCATGCTACCATTGGGTACAGGGTAGTCAGGTGATGCAAACTGTCATGGCTGTGTCCATGATGGCGACCGCAGTAACCAAGGCACAGCACAGCTCAAGGCAGTCTACATGGCTCTAAGAATAATACTCAGCGCATCACCCTCCACCGCACCTGGCATCTGACCACACGAGTGACCAGGGAAAGCCTGCGCTGGGGTGAGTAACGGCCGATCCTAGGCCGCAACCTGACACATAACCAGCATCAATGATCTCAAAAACTATTTACTGAAATTAGGTTGTGAGCTTAATTTAGAACATCTAAAGTAATATTTACAAAATTATCTGCCCCATATTCTGCACTCTACAGCAGATACAGACTGCAATCTGATGCGGAGGGCACAGGTGTGCTGGGAGGGAAGATAGTTAGATTGCTGAAATTGTAAACTAAGGGTCTCATTCAGACCCGCTCGCGAGCGCTGTACGCTCGTAAGCGGGTCGATGGTGCCCAAGTGTGCATGCGCACGACGGAGGGAGCTCCGTCGTGCACATGCGTGAGACCCGGCAAGCGACGGGGAAGCCGTCGCTCCAGGTCTCGCACCAAAGGGGACATGCTGTCCCTTAGGCCCTTTGGGCCTACCGTCTGGGTCCGGCCCCACTGACATCACTAGTGATGTCAGTGGGAGTGATTTTGGCTCTGAGCCAAAAGCACTCCAGGGCTTGCGGCCACGAGACCCTACCGCAAGGGTCTCGTCGCAAGCCCGATGGTCGCGATGGTCTTGATCATCATCATCGCGACCATCATCATGGACGCTCGCATAAGAAATGGGTGGTAACCCACAGCTATGCGAGCGTCCAAGAGGCCGCACTAATAAAAAAAAAAACGCCCTGATTCAGAGCGGGTGTTCGTTCAGAGCGTCCGGCTCTGAATCAGGCCCTAAGAACAGGGGGATGATGAAGATTCAAGGAAATCACTACATAGCATAGACTGGGAATTGAGCTAATTAAGGGAAATGGGGAGGGACTGGTGGTAGAGTTTAGAAATGGTTATAACAACATTTGAAAAATGAAGAGTTGGAGTAGAAATGTGATGGTGTTTAGTTATGATCCCACCACGGCACTAATAGTGCATACACATGGTCAGATTTGTCAGATCTGTCAGATGAACGATTTTACCAAAGATTTGAGTGATTTAAACGATTGTTGACTGCATTAAAATGAATGGAATCGTCCAAGTCTGACTGCAAAACATCAGATGTCAGATATTGTTATCTGACCATCGTGGACGCGCATCGTTCATCGTCCATCGTTCAGGCATGTCAGATTTTCCTTCAGATAAGAATGATTTTTTAAATCGCTATCGTTCAGATCTGAAGAAAAATCTGACCGTGTGTATGCACCATAAGTGTGTGGAGTTTGTATATTATCCCCGAGCTTGCGTGGTTTTCCTCCCACAATCCTAAAATATACTGGTAGGTTAATTGGCTCTCAACAAATAATGAACAAAGGCCCTCATTCAGAGCCGCTCGCTAGCGGCCGTACGCTCGTTCCGAGCGATGTTCGTACATCTGCGCATGCGTACGGTTTTTAGTACGCATGCGCAAACCAGTCAGTGCGGCCGAAAATCGTTTGTACGCTATATAGCGAGTGCCTGCTATTTTGAGTGACAGAATGAGGTGTATGTGGGTGGTAACAGGGGAAGGTGTTTGAAAACGGGGGAGTGGAATTCGAACGCAGGCGTGCTTAAAGGTCAAAATGGGCGTTTTAAGGGAGTGCATAATTAATACAGCAGCGTCATTGACCACGTCACTTGTTTTTTTTTAACTCAGAACTGCTCGCAAAATAGCGGTTGAAAAAACCAACCACAAGAAGAGCGAGCAGTTCATACGCTGTACGATGTACTCGATTAATCTAATAAATAGCGGACATGACGTATGGTGCGAGCGGCCAGGGGGCGTTTTTATCAAATAAACGAGCGTATGTTTTGCTCGCTCGTTCAGACTTAGAGGTGTGAACAGACTGCAATTTGCGAACGGATCATTTGAATAGCCACCCCTTGTTTTTGAACGAACGACCGCAAATAGCGAACGGCTCTGAATCAGGCCCAATATCTTGTATATGTGGTAGGGACTATGGACCTCATTCAGAGTCGGTCGTAAGCGGCCGCTCGGTCATACGCCTAACGACCGCAAAACTGAAAAAGGAAGCGATCGCACGGCCGGTCGGTCATAACCAAAGTGACGCCCATACGTGAACAATGCACCTCCTCTAGCTAACGAGTGATAGCAGCTAGCGATCGAGTCTATCGTTGTCAGTCATTGTCAGTCGCTGTATGTTAATTTTCTTCTGATGGTTGCGGCCGCTTGTGTTGTGTGCAAATTACTCCAAAAATTACCAAAAAAACGCATAGAAAAAGATATTCCCCTGAAATGTATTTATTCTTATTATTCACTAATGTAAACGCAGCAGAATCAATTACATGCCAATTAGCAGTGTTATTAGCTACAACAAACGATTATTAGCTGCTTGCATTGTGTGGCTCAAAATAGAAATATCACTCCGAACATCAGTAACATTCGATAGTATCGATCGTCCTCTGGGGCTTGAGAGAGCACATACCCAACCTTAAGCTATATGATCAGCGAGGCCTCGAACCTGCTCGCAGAGTGACGTTTTACTACTTCCGGCCTTCTATGTCGGTCGTAGCAGGTAATTTATGTACGCCCCTAAAACGCCCTGAAAACGGTGGGGAACGCCTGCGTTTTCAGACCACCACCCCCGTCAACACCCACAAATGGCCTTTCATGTCAATCAACTCCCGGAAGCCATTTCCTGCTCGTAAGCCGTACGATCAATAGCATTTTGGATTGCACGGTCTCGCATGCATAAGCGTACGCATGCGTGGTTTGGAAACATCGGATGCGTACAACCGAGCGGCCGCTTACGACTGACTCTGAATGAGGTCCTATAGCCTGTAAGCTCCACTGGGGCAGGGACTGATGTGAATGGCCAAATATTCTCTGTAAAGCGCTGCAGAATATGTATGCGCTATATAAATAACAATAATATTATAAGCATAATCTGTTTCAACTGTACATATTGTCTCATTATATACTCTGCACAAAACATACCTTGAATGTCTAACAATTCTTTTTTTCTTGTCTTCTGTAGAACAAATATTCACCTTTAACACAAACATTACAGAGGATACCATATTTTACCTCTCTAGCCAGTGGTTGACTAAGTTTGTACCATCGGTGTACACCTTGGTATTTATTGTGGCTCTGCCTTTGAATGTTTTGGCGATCATCATATTCCTGTTCAAGATACACGTCAGGAAGCCGGCAGTGGTGTACATGCTGAACCTGGCGGCTGCCGATGTGCTCTTTGTTATTCTGCTGCCTTTCAACATCGCTTATCGCTTCTCCGGGAACAACTGGCTCATTGGGGATGGAATGTGCCGATTTGTCACCGCTGCCTTTTACTGCAATATGTACTGCTCCATCCTGCTTATGACCAGTATGACTGTGGACAGGTTCCTGGCTGTGGTTTATCCAATGCAGTCACTGTCCTGGCGCACAATGAGCCGAGCCTGGCTGGTCTGTCTCTTCATCTGGATAATATCCATAGCCAGCACTGTGCCACTTCTCATGAGTGAGCAAGCTCAATACATTCCCTCACTAGGCATCACTACCTGCCATGATGTGCTGGACCTAAAAGACCTACAGAACTTCTACCTGTATTACTTCATTGTCTTTTCTACAGTCTTTTTCTTCTTACCTTTAGTCATTACAATCTTCTGTTACATTGGGATCATACGAACCTTGAGCTCCAGAAATATTGTAAATTCTAACAAAAAGACAAGAGCCGTGGTCTTGGCCATCATTATGCTTTCTGTGTACATTATTTGCTTTGGCCCAACAAATGTCATCTTTTTCATGCATTACCTGCACTTTACTATTGGCTATGATGAGTCACTATACTTTGCCTACATCCTGTGTGCCTGTGTAAGCAGTATCAGTTCTTGTCTTGATCCTTTAATGTATTGCTATGCATCGTCAAAGTGTCGGAAGTATGCCTACAGTTTGCTGTGCTGTAAGAAGACTGAGAAACTGCAAACAAAACATAAAGAATTATCTACAGAAAGCAGTACTATTTAGTAACAAAAGTGAAAAATGATACTGACATCCAGCTATTAACTGAAAATATTTGGCATGATGGTATGGCTTGTGGATATACTGTAGGAACTCATTCAGAGCCGCTCTCAATCGCTGTGCGCTCGCAAGCGGCCCGATGGTTTGCGAACGTGCACGTTTCGTTCTGCGCGTGCGTGAACTACTCTGTGTGATCGCAGCCCGCTTGCTCGCCCAGCAAATACAGCCCAGTGAAATGAGTGACAGGAGAGGCCGTTTGTGGGTGGTAACAGGGGCAGGACACTAATAACAGGGGAGTGGAGGTGCGAACGCAGGCATGCCTGAGTGTTTTAAAGGCGTGCACAATTAACAGGCAGCGTCATAGTACACGTCACATGCCTGTTTTTTTACACTGAAGTCCTCGCAGTGCTTGCGGTAGGGTAAGATAACCACAAGCCATGTACCAATGTTTTAATACACTTCCTGGAGATGACATGCGCTAGTGGGCTGAGCTGCCCATATACGCTAATGGGTGTCTGCATACACAGAGCGATCTTTCACACAGCTGGAATGCTTATGCCTTGGCGAACGATCGCTTCCCATGCTGTCACTTTGGCAAATTTGCACATGCTGGATGCGAGCGATCGCATCTAGCGAGCGGGTCTGAATGAGCTCCATAATGTTGCCATATAAATGTTTCCCACTTCAATCCATTTGTCTTCAATTTACTATACTTTTTAAATAGCACTTTTTATTTCATTAATATTTTTCAAAAGTTGGTAAACTACTGTTAAGGTGCGTACACACGTAATGATTTGTTTAACGATTTAACTATAATGACATCGTTATCGTTCAATCGTTCAGTTTCTCAGTTATAACGATGAACGAAAATCGTTCAAGCGCGCTCCCGTTTGTAATTTGTAGTTCATTTCAGACTGTCCAACATAACGATTTTCATTAAAGGAAGGTACATTTTTCGTTCATCGTTGTAAAAATCGTTTATTACACTTCAAAAAATCGTTCACTTTTTCAAGGGAAAATCTGAAAGAAAATCTGACAGAAGATTGTTGGTTACAAAATCGTTACGTGTATGCACCTTTAGTTTTGCTCAAGTGCTTAAACTCTAGGAATGATAAAAAAAAAAAGTTTCATGTAAATATTAGTTGGCAGCAACAATTTAACTGACTTCACAGAAGCATGGCCACTGACCAGTTAAAAGTTACTATTTAACATTAATAACTGCTGTGGCCAGCTTGGGTAAAAGAATGACTAAATGCAGTTACCTTGAAAAGCTGTGTGACGACCCATTTAGTGCTACTGGGTGTTGGATTTTCTATGTGAGTAAATCAGTTGTGGACAAATACAGCACAAAGCCCTGTGTAGGAATAGTGCTTGGACTCCCCTGCATCACCTGATACATACATATACTTGCTTTAGACCAGTTTTTTTTAAATCCAATCCTTAAGCATCATCAACATGTTGTCGAGATTTCTTTAGTCAAGCATAGGTGAGTTAGGGTGGAATGGGATCTACTGAGCATCGCATCCACGATGCTGTACATTCTGCCAATAATCTGGTACATATCAGCGATATCGTCGGTATGTACCTAGAAATGCGCAAAGGGCAGCTCTCCCGGTAACTGCTGTCCTTTGCTAAAGAGGGACTTCCGGGATTATGACCAAGAAGTCACTCTGGCGTCCTTCTGCACATGTGCAGAATGACGTTCGCGTCACGGGTGGTGCTGGGAGGGATCCGATTGGATCCCTCTCAAGGGGAAATGTGATAAAAGCCCATAGGCTACTATTGGGTAACGCCATCTAAAGATAGCATTACCCACTGGGTCCATGCTCCGGAATGGTCCGCATTCCGGAGCTTGGTATATATGGAAATGCATCCAAAACTGCATTTCAGGCTTTAGTACATCCCACCCTTGCTGGGTCAGTACACCATATATATATATATATATATATATATATATATATATAGACACATTAGGCAGTATTAAAACCTCACCAAATTGGAGATTTACAAGAATTTCAATAAATGATATACCAGTGACGGTTTAAGACTGCCTAATGTATTTTTAGGGTATATTAACCCCACCATTAGTAATTATATATGGAAGGAGACTGTGTGAAGGATGAGTAAGGATAATTGAACTTTAACAGTGGATTTTTGGGGGAAATTTTATTTATTTGAAAGGTATATAAATACAAACCCATATCTTGTAGTTTATACAGCATGATATTTCACTGGCAAGTTTTGACCCATTATATTTTTAACTATTTGAAATAAAAGGTAAATTTTAATATGTGTGCATCGAATAGAGACACCCTTTTGCCTTGTGTAGTACATTATCTCTAATTGTATCTGCGGTGGCACCCCCTTCAGGAATCTATATGGATTTAATTATTTTTAATTATAGGGGTATTCGTACAAGCTTATGATTCACTAGAGCTTCGTCTTTATATGTTATATTGTGATACCAATGAAATATGGCTCTTGAGGTCCCTTTCCTTGGAAAGCTACGATGAGCACATGTATATTTTAAGTTTTTTTTTTTTTTATTATTGGCTGACTTGGGATACTGTATCTAGCCGATGCTGTCAGTATGCATATTACCAAAGTACTACAGGATAATAGTTATTGGAACTGCAAAGGAATATAAAGAACGAGAACAGTGGCTACTAATAAATAAAGTGTCGCACAGTGGTCCCTAATATTCAACAATCTGTAAATGTACAAGTGTTGTGGTTTGTTCTTATCTATTAGCTGAATGCTGCTCTGCCAGGTTAAATACTTGTTTGTCAGAGAAAGTATATAAATAAAGCACAGATCAATTTTGTGTTGTTCTTTTTTTAATGGTGTTGAACTGTAAATTGTCTTTTTATGTCTTGTGACAAGAATCACATAGACAGGGTAAAATCTGTCAGTAGCTTTCTTGCTTACCACAGGCAGGTTTATAGGACATGGTAGTTCCACAGGCAAGACAATACATAAAGTCTTCCAAACAGCAATATTTCTTCAGTGGACTCTCAGGTCCAGGAACCCTAACACTAGTCAGCCACGGGCCTATAAGCTGGGTGACTATTTCACAGTCAGGCTCAGTTTCCCCAGTGTCTCTGCAGTTCTTAAACCAGCTTTACACAGGTGTCTGTATTCAGCTGCCTTCCAGATTCTGATTGAGGCAACACCTGAATTGGACATTACACATTCCTAATGCCTTTGCTCTGCCAAACCTGGGAGATCCGGATATTCCACATTACTTCATGTGGAATCATACTGAAACTGTCACAGTCTTTTTTTAATTATTAACAACACAATGCACAGAACCTCATTTTTTTTAAATCATTTTGTGGCAGTGGAACATAAACAAAACTCAGAAGTAGATAATAAAAAGGATAATTGAGAAGCACACTAACCCAATTTTTGGAGAGTGTTTTTAAAGCATTTTACGAACTTTGTATTTTATAGTTCAGCGGGTTTATAATTTAAATGTCAAGTTAAGACTTGCGTGAAATGTGAAATAAAAACTATTAGGAACAGCCTGTACGCCTAAAAAAAAATTAAAATGGGTAACAGTATTAATGGCTTTTACTGTCCCAAAGAAAAATAAATAGAATGGTGATTTGAGTTTAAGTAAATAAATTATACAAAGCAAGCTTTTTTTTATTTTATTGAAAACGAATAAAACTAAAAATGCTAAATAAAATAGAAAAAAGGGTGATTTGGGGGTCATTTTAGGCCAATAAAAAAAAATACAAACCACAATTATATTTAATTTAAATTATTGCTATAATTAAATTTGCGGTGCATAAATTAATGAAAAAGTTGATTTTTGGGGCAATTTGATGTCATTAGTGGTTTTTACAACCAATAATGTAATGTAATTATTGGACTAATTAAATGGAAACTTCTAATTGCTTAATTAGTCATTAGACAGTATCCAAGGGGTTCAGAAGCAAGTACCGACAATTTTTCCTTAAAATAACGATTTAAAATTGGACTTGATCTGAAGGTGCTCCAATAAAATTCAGCTTCGCGTGAAAAAATAAAAACCTCATGACCAATTCAATGCCAAAAATCTTGCACCTGTGTTTTTTTGTGTGGAAAATTAGCTCTCATTTGAATATGCCCCTTTCTTTTTCTTAATAATCCACATTTCCAAATCAGGATCCTATGTGTAGATTTTAACAAAACAATCCGTACTTGAAATTATAATTTTTTTCAAAATTTTCACTGTCTCGATTAAGATAAAAATATGATCGCCAACAAGGCTCTACCATTTTAAAATCTATAGAATCAACTGCATAAATTGAAGGACCACTTTTTTATAATTGACACAAGATTTCCCTCTTTCATAAGGAGGTGACCCCTTATTTAAGGATGTAATTATGGCCGTGTTAAGGCATGTGGTGCCCTCCGCCTTATACATGGGTGGGACAGCTACTTTTCACAACCGCCGTCTTGGCACTGCAAGACTAATACATTCTAGTCAAAATTTAAAAAATCACAATGCGATTTGAGGCGGAATTATCCTGTAAAAATCTACTTAAAATCCAGAAGTTTTATAAAAATGCCTCAAAGTGTAGAGTGGGCAGCATTTTCCTTTTCTTTGGGTGTGTGGCGCAGTCTCTGACATCATTGCTAAGGTGTACACTCGCAGCACAATACAAACATGGAGGAGCAGCTGCTGACAGCTTGACAGGTGAGAAGCCGCTGGCTGTTGTCCCTATTAGTGGCTGGTGCTCAGTGACAAGACACCATGTGAGTAACATTATATACATTATTCAGTGTTTCGGGTACCCCATACACCCTGATTACCTAGGTCTAAGATCATCTAGAAGCATTACCGATGCTGATAGTCACACATTTACATGCTCTTGACCATAAACATGCGGACTCAACTAGGATTCAAACTTACACATAATAAATCATTGTTAGTACAATACTGTGCAAAAGTTTTGGGCAGGTGTGGAAAAAATGCTGCAAAGTAAGAATGTTTTCAAAAATAGAAGTGTTAATAGTTTATTTTTATCAATGAACAAAATGCAAAGTGAATAAACAGAAGACAAATCAATATTTGGTGTGCTCACCCTTTGCCTTCAAAACAGCATTAATTCTTCTAGCAGGATGTGGTCAGTATTCTGACCAAGAGGTGTCCGGCACCGGAACCCCGACACTTGTCAGAATCCCAGCGCCAACATCCCACAGGTAGTAATGGGGTTAGGGGGAGGGTAAGCATTAGGCACTAGGGGGAGGGTTAGGCACTAAGGGTAAGGGTTAGGGTACGGGGAGGTTAGGTGTTAGCACTAGTGGGGAGGTTAGGGTTAGGCACCGAGGAGGGAGAGTTAGGGTAGGGAGAGGAGGAGGGTTAGAATACTGACCGACGGTGTTGGTATTCTATTCCCTGTCTGGATGCCGGCATCGGGATCCCAAGCCCCTTCATCCCTTCTAGGTTTACATGCACAAAGTCACTGATTTTGCAGGGTTATAGTCAGGTGTATGATTAACCAATCATAGCAAACAGGTGATAATGATCATCATTTTTATATGTAGGTTGAGACACAGTCATTAACTGAAACAAACAGCTGTGTAGGAGGCTTCCACTGGGTGTGGAAAAGCCAAACTATGCAACAAAAGTGAGGTTGTGGACAACAGTTTTAATATCACAGGTCATATACCATGGCAAGACTGAGCACAGCAACAAGACACAAGGTAGTTATACTGCATCAGCAAGGTCTCTCCCAGGCAAGGATTTAAAAGCAGACTGGGGTTTCAAGATGTGCTGTTCAAGCTCTTTAGAAGAAGCACAAAGGCACGGACAACGTTGAGGACCGTAGACACAGTGGTTGGCCAGATGAAACACACATCATGCTTACTTCCCTTTGAAACCGGAAGATGTCCAGCAGTGCCATCAGCTCATAACTGTCAGAAACCAGTGGGACCCAGGTACAGCCATCTACTATTCGGAGAAGTCTGGCCAGAAGTGTTCTTCGTGGAAGAATTGTGCCCAAAAAGCCATACCTTTGATATGGAAACAAGGCCAAGCGACTCAACTATGCATGAAAACTTAGGAACTGGGGTGCAGAAAAATGGCAGCAGGTGCTCTGGAATGGTGAGCCAAAATTTTTAATTTTTGGCTGTTACAGAAGGCAGTTTGTTCACTGAAGGGCTGGAGAGTGGTACAATAATGATTGTCTGCAGGCAACAGTGAGGAATGGTGGCAGTTCCTTGCAAGTTTGGGGCTGCATTTCAGCAAATAGAGTTGAGAATTTGGTCAAGATAAATGGTGTCCTCAGTGCTGAGAAATACAGGCAGGTATGACCCCAAACATACAGCCAATGTCATTAAGAACTATCTTCAGCATAAAGAAGAACAAGATGTCCTGGAAGTGATGAAATGTCCCTCACAGAGCCCTGATCTGTGGTTAGTTCTCCAAGATGTTTGGAACAACCTCCCTGCCGAGTTCCTTCAAATATGGTGTGCAAGTGTACCTAGAAGAATTGATTCTGTTTTGAAGGCAAAGGGTGGTCACACCAAATATTGATTTGATTTAGATTTCTCTTCTGTTCATTTTTTATTTTATTTTGCTAATTGATAAAAATAAACTATTAACACTTCGATTTTTGAAAGCATTCTTATCTTGCAGATTTTTTTCCACACCTGCCTAAAATTTCTGCACAGTATTGTATATGTCTGCATATAGATGACTTATGGCTGCTTACCTGGCACCAACACAGCAGGGGACATTCAAACATCTGTCTGATAATGATGACCTTTTTATTATTTGGGACGGGGATCACATTTCTGCACAGAATTTTGTCACTTCACTTAACTTAAATCTATATAATTTGAAATTTACACATACATATCACAAGAACCGAATGAATTTCTTGGATTTAACTTTAGAGGTTAAGAACAATATAATATGTACCTCAAATTATTCAAAGGAGGTAGGAAGAGATGTCTAAATGCATTATAAAAGTGCTCATTATTCCCATGGAAGAAAAATATTCCCAAGCGACAATTACTTCGTTTAAAACGAAATTGCTCAGAACCAGAAGCTTTTAAGAGACAAGCTAATGATATGATTGAGTCATTTTCACAAAGGGAATATCCTGATACAATTGTGAAAAAAGCACTGGAAGAGGTCTTGGCTCTAGATAGAAATAAACTTTTAGAAAAGAAACCAAAAATACAAGATCCTGTAGATAAAGATAATGTCAGGGAAGTGGCATTTATATCCACCTATAATGATCATTATTCTGAAATTAAAAATATTATATGGAAGAATTATAACATCTTAAGACAGGATTATATATTGAAGGAATGTATTCCGGAAAAACCTGTACTCATCTTCAGAAAAAATAAATCCCTCAAAACCCTCTTAGCTCCAAGTTTCCTAAAACCTATAGAAGATAAAATAAGAAATAATAATGCTCATATCCCTTGGTTACAATCTAAACCTAAAGTTTTTTTATAAATGCGGGGCAAATATATGCCTCACATGTGGTCATGTACTAAACAAGACTATTTCCATCCATACTAAAGCTGAAAACAAAATCTACAATATTAGAAGCTTTATCAATTGTAACACGAGCTATGTTGTGCACATGATTACATGTGATTGTGATTATAAATATATTGGTAGAATGACAAGACCACTTAAAACAAGATTCCTTGAACATCGCAGAAATGTCATTAAAAAAGTACAGACACATAGCGTGTCTAGACATTTCTGCGATGTACATAATAGGGATCTGAGTTGCCTTAAAATAGTAGGGATTGTATATATCCCACTAACCAAACGAGGGGGTGATAGGTATAAAAATTTATGTAGACAAGAAGTCTTCTGGATGTTCCAGATGAACTCTATATACCCAGAGGGATTAAATGAAGCAGTAGAATTGAATATGGTTATTTAAAGAACTATAAACCATGAATATTCCTATCTATCCCCGATGTAATCTAAGAATTTGGGTGTTTTTAGCCGTTTGGAGCTTTGGTTCTTGTTGTCTATGTATACTTAAGGGAGAAATGGAGGGTTGACAAATAAGAACAAAAATGGATGACAGAGAACATTTATTAACAAACAAATACACCTTTATTCAGTGTGATATTGACTCCACATTGGATATTGTCCTTTTGGTACCTTTTCCTATCACTCTTGGCGACATAGGGTTATTTCAATGGGTATCTATTTTTAGTGTACCACTATCGGCTTACTAGTCATGTGAATGTTTTTTAAGTTTTTATTTTCCTTTCCCCATTGTTATTATTGTTATTTTATTTATTTTAAAATGTACAACACCTTAAATAATATGCATATTGTGTATGTTGTTATTGGAATTTATTATTTTGTAATTTCTTCTATTGATTATTTTATGATATATGTATTAAATGTATCGTTTTTATATATTGAATAGCCAATAATGCAATCACGTGTTCAACATCATAAGATCAAAATAACGACACTTTAAAACTAATCAATCACGTGTTCAACATCATAAGATCAAAATAAAGACACTTTAAAACTAATGGAACATTGTACTTTTTATTAGTGAGTTTGTCAGGTGATTATAACTACCCATTTACTCAGTATTTTAGAAATTAAATATTGGGCCATACTAAATAGTTCTATGGCTTTAATTAAAATGGGTTTGAACTACAATACCCATAATTAGAGATTTTCTGACCAATCTGACTAAGATCACATGACCGGAGAAACGACTGAGGTCGTGAGGTTTCCTCAGTCCAATGAGTCGATGGGAGGGAGGAATCCCCATGACAACAGAATGATGCAAATCCACAGACGGACCTTACTAAGGTCACGTGAGATATTTTAGATCACGTGACCGGAGTGAGCTCCGTAGAATTAAAGGAAAAGGTAAAAATAGTTTCATATAAAAGCTACTAAAACTTAATTTTTTCACATAAATTAGATATATTATGTATAGTAATCTGCCTCCATATTATGCCAATTATGTTTTTACGAATATATGAGTTTATTTGGTGATTAATTACAACCATGTGGAAATGAGCAGCTAATTAGAGGGGTATAAGAAGACCCTCTTGGACACCACAATTTCACATTTGAAAAAGCTGTATTCCCTACACAGCAAAATGCGTTAGACCTAGCCTCTACCCCACAAGGTCATTATCTAAGTTGAGACTATAACAAGCCTGGACCAGTTTACGGATATATTGAATTTCTATGCTCAGTCCATATCAAGTGCACGATAGCTGGATTACAACAAACACCATGGACTTTTGAGGGATCCGAGAGCAGCATACAGGATTGTATGTCAATAGGATCATCCCTCTACCTGGTGACGGGAGCTGGTAATTATATATTGGACTTAAACGTTCCTCACATTTAAGACTGGGATTGTTACTATCTTTATCCAAAATCCGGAAACTTCTATAGGAACAGGCTATACTTACTTTCAACCGGTGGGAGAGGCTCAATGTTTCTTTTTTGCTCAATTTTTATTGTCATGCAATTTACCACATGTCGTATGTACTATTGACATCTTTTTTTTATTTATTTATATAATAAATTGATTTAATATTTTATATCATTATTGAATGGTCATATATTCCAGAGCTGCTATTCTGTACGTGTTTCTTGTTGTATTGGGTTTGACAAACCCTATTTGAAGCGGCTGCTTAGTCAAACAGCTCACTCCAGCGCCTGTATATCTTCCCCATTTTTTCTTGATCATGAGGTGTGACTGACCATAAACAAGGATCAGACCTCACCATATTTGATCTGGTTTTGACTACGAAAGTACATTAACACCACAGTGTCACAAATCAGGGTCTTGGCATCTCCTTTAAACTCAGACAATCATACAGTACATTTCTGCACCTGGAGCTGAACCATTGCCAGAACTTCATTCCTCCAGGGATCATTCTAGGCTCCAGGCCTCAGTATCTACTGTCTCCTGTGTCTCCAGTGGACTTTTTTATCTGTGTCTCTAGTGGACTTTGTTACTTGCGTCTCCCGTGGACTCCAGTACCTGCGTTCATCCACTGACATACTCCATCTGCTGCTGCATCCAGGTGCTGTTGTATTCATCTATCTCCAGTGTCCCCAGTTCTACTATTACATCTGTGAGTTTTTACCAACTGCCGCTGTGAACATCACGAGTCTTCACTTCTGTGGAGCCCATCTCTGTGCCTCCGGTTCCAGTGCCTGCACTTCATGGACTTTGTGCCCCTGCATATCCTCCGATACTCTGCAGTTTACCAGTCAGCTCACCGAAGGTTTATTCAGGTTAGCGGTTACACTATCTTGCTATTGGTTTCCCTGTGCTGTGTGTTACTATCTGGGGCTGGTTCTGAGTAAGTGGTGCTGGTTTTAGGCCTGTGGTCAGTGTGCAGAGTACAGGCTGGTGTGCTGGAGTGATGGTCAAGCTTGTGTTTCCAATCCTGGTCCTTCAGTGCCTGAGTGCCTAACTGGATTCCAGTACCAGGTCTTGCATCAGAGCAGTCCCAGAGTATTGGCTTCTGGAAGTCTTACCCTGGATACATAAGACTCTGATTCCTGGTCTGAGTTCCAACTCTGCGAGTACTATATTCCCCTGAGTTTCATGACTGTTTCCAGAATCCTGGAGTGTGGACTTGCTTCTGCTGCCCTATATGAGGTCAGTGTGTGAAGTTACACCCAGTAGGCTTCAGGCTAACAGTCCCCGGTTCCAGGTCCTTATCCCTACATAATTCCGTCCGGTGAGTTCTAGTCCATGCTATTAGTGTGCTGGGCTACCTTTGTAACCCATGAGCAAGAACTACATACATCCTCCTCAACTCACCTGCACCTCAGTTAAGCCCAAGGGTTCTGAACCAGACCAACAGAATCCTAAATCTGTGACACACAGCAAGGAGCTACCAAAATCAATAGAAATATACCAGTAGGCTGTACACTGGTCAGGTGATATTTGAGAATCCATAGGATGTATAGTTTGGGAGAAAGTAGTTATCTAACCCAATACACATACCTGGTCAGTCTTGTTTATTGGTGTATGGTATAATGGGCAGAGTGATAGCCTATTTGGTGTATTATATTAGGTCCTGCCCTCACAACATTAGGACTTGGTGATCTGTGCAATCGCAGTCCTGATGCTAGTGTAGTATCAGTCTCAGTAATACAGTCAATGGCTCTGACCTACTCCGTGCCAAATCAGGGATATCTATTGAGGTGCCTGACAGTATACTTTAGAAATACACAGTGTAAATTATTATTGTCATTGGGCCTGATTCAGATGTGGATGCAAATGCCATTGCAGCTGCGATTTCTCATGGATGACAATTACAAGAGTATGCTAATGACTCACTTGCCATCCAGTGCTTAGAGACACTCACTGAAAGCATCTCAAATCCGCCACTCACGCACAAAACTAGAAACATCCAGAACAGGTGGCCATCAGCCTTCTAAGCTGTCTCACTCATAACGGATCTCCAGACACGCAGAGGGCTCTTATGCCGAGTTGCAATGCGGTGCCTAATTTATGCATGCCCAGAAAACAGTGTTTAAGTGGTCTGACACGCCTGTGTTTTTCTAACCACTCCACCCATTACTACCACCAAACTCTGACTACCTGTCACTCACTTTGCGAATTAATCTTCTATGCGAGTGCAATTGCAATTCGATCGCTGACTATGCACTGGTCTTACATGCATGTGCAAAGGATAATAATCGCTAGATCTGCTTAAATATCAGCATTGCGTCCACAAGATTGACAAAATAAACAGAGATGTAAAAACAAAAGGGGAGGACCCTGCTTGTGAGATCTTACAATTTAGGAAAAAGCCCAGAGCTGAGACAAAGAGTCAGTGTGAATGGGAGTGAATATTGGGTCAGTAGAGAGAGTGTACCAAGATTCTAGTAAACAGGTAAGTTTTCAGAAACCATTTAAAGATTTGAAGGCTGGGAGGAGCCACATCAGAAGTAGTAGGGAATTCCAAAGGTGGGTTTGCAGTACAAGTCTTGTACTTAGCAGTGAGACTCAGTTATCATAGCGGAATCAAGCAAGAGCTAATGAAGTGTGAGAAAGAGTATTTTGAGATAACATACGAAGGGGGTGGTGTTGCTAAGTGTTCTGTAGGAGTTAGTGATGGTTTTAAGAAAAATCTGGGTTATATGGAGAGCTATTGTAGGGATTTTCAGAAGTGGAGCAGTGAGAGTAGGGATCAGTCTTACAGCAGCACTTAGGATGGATTCATTATTATTCAAATTCTGCACACCTTTGATCCCCACTTTTAATCCACTCAATAACAAACTTGTTAATCTGCATACATATTTACCAACATTGCTCTTTCACTTGTATTTCTACAAATCTCTTGCGTTCAATTTCACTTATATTTCCAATTTTCAACCCTCTAGTTTACTTAACACCATGACTAGGTTTTCTTCAACTCCCTCCTTCACTCAGTCTCTACCTAATCCTCTGTTCAGCCCCCTACTTCCACCTTTATCCTTTCCCCCTTATCTCTTCCACCTCCTCCTCCCCTTCTCCCCCCTCCTGTCTTCCTACTCTTCCCTCCTCTCCCACTACTCCACTTTATTCCTGTTCTACCCCTCCTCTGTCCTATTACCCCACCACCAAACCCTCCTACTACACTCCTCTTCCTGTCACTTCACCCCACTGGCATCCATACCTCCCTCGCTGCCCACCTCCTACAGGTTCCCTTTCTAGCTCAGGTGCCCGCACCATCACTAAACTCTATTCATATTGGTCCCCCAAATCAATCTTACCTCCACGTTACAGCAACCTGGATAATGTTATTCACATCTCCCCCACAAAGACTGTCTCTCTATCCTGTGCCCTCTGGAATGCCAGGTCAGTCTGTAATAAACTGGTCCCCACATGACCTTTTCATCTCCAACTCCCTGAATCTCCTAGCCATTAATGAAACCTGGATCTCACCCTCTGACACCACTTCTCCTGCTGCTCTATCCTCTGGGGGCCTCACCTTCTCCCACACCCGCCGGCCTGGGGGTCGCCATGGGGGTGGTGTTGGGGTCCTTCTATCCGCCAATTACTCCTACCAGCTAATACCCACTTAACCATCCCTTACATTCCCCACATTTGAGGTTCATGCTATTCGCCTCTTCCAACCAGTAAACCTCAGAGTAGCTGTCATTTACCATCCCCCTGGCTTTTCCTCCAAATTCCTTGATAACTTCGCTTACTGGCTCCCTCACTTTCTCTCCTCAAATCTTCCCACCATTATCCTAGGTGATTTTAATATTCCTATTGACATTCCCACAGAATCCTCTGCCGCTAAACTCCTTACCCTCACCTCTTCCTTTGGTCTCGCCCAATGGACCTCATCACCCTCCAATGTGAGTGGGCACTCACTTGACCTGGTCTTTACTCACCGTTGTGATATCTCTGATTACTCCAGTTCCCCATTCCCCCTCTCTGACCATCACCTTCTCTCTTTTAACTAATCCCTCTCTCCTTCCCCTCCGTTACCTCCTAAGGCTACCATTACTAAGCGTAACATTGAGGCTATTGACACTGTTGCTTTTCCTCTCTGTTGGACTCGCTTCTTTCACCTATCCCTTCTCTCTCTTGTCCTGAACAAGCCACTTCCTTGTACAATGCTTCCCTTACTTCTGCTCTTGACTGTTACTCCGGCAATAACTACTCACCCTCGCAGATCCACACCACAACCCTGGCATTCCAAATGCACCAGATACCTGCAGAAGTGTTCAAGAATTGCTGAGCACCAGTGGAGGAAATCGCGCTCTATGGCAGACTTCCTCCATTTAAAATGTATTCTCTCATCTTACAGTGCTGCCCTGTCCCTCTCAAAACAATCATATTTCAAGAACCTCATCTCCTCCCAGTCCGCAAACCCCCGGCGTCTCTTTGCCACTTTCAACTCCCTCCTCTGCCCTTGTCCTCCTTGCTCTCTGCCCTTGACTTTGCCACCTACTTTACATCTACTCCATACGTGAGGACATCTTATCCCATCAGACCCTCAGCACTCCTGCCCCTCCCTTCCCTGACCACCCCTCCCCTTCTGTCTCACCAACTCTGACATCCTTCTCCCCTGTTTCTGGAGAGGAAGTCATGGCCCTCATCTTGTCCTCCCCTCCTTCCACCCGCCCCTTGACCCTATCCCTTCCCGTCTCCTCTGTTACCTGTCTCCCTCTGCCTGTTCCCATCTTGCCCACCTCCTCAATCTCTCCCTATCATCTGGCACTGTCCATTCTTCATTCAAACATGCCCTTGTCTCCCCCATTCTTAAAAAACCTACCCTGGATCCTAACATACTCTCCAACTACCGACCCATCTCTCTCTCTTCCCTTTTGCTTCCAAACTCCTTGAGCGTATTGTTTACAACCGCCTTACCACCACTCCACTGAAACTGCCCTCACGAAAGTCATCAATGACATCTTTGCTGCCAAATCCAAGGGCCACTACTCTGCTCATTCTCCTTGACCTCTCTGCTGCATTTGACACTGTAGACCACCCTATCCTCCTGCAAATCCTTCACTCTCTTGGTTTCCGTGACATTGCCCTCTCCTGGCTGTCCACCTACCTCTCTGATCATTCCTTCTCTGTCTCCTCTCAAGACTCCTCTTCCCTCCCACTTCCACTAACAATAGGAGTTCCCCAAGGTTCTGTTCTTGGACTTCTCCTTTTCTCCCTATATACGTCCTCTCTAGGTGAACTCATTAACTCTTTTGACCTCCAATATCATCTCTATGCTGATGATACTCAAATTTATCTTTCCACCCCTGACCTTTCCCCCTTGCTTCTTACCCGTATCGCCAACTGTCTCTCTGCTATCTCTTCATGGATGTCCCAGCGCTTTCTTAAACTTAACATGTCTAAGACTGAGCTGATCATCTTCCCACCCTCTTCCATTACCTCACTTCCCACAATTTCCTTATCTATTGATGGCACAACTATCTCCTCTATCCCCAAAGTGCGCTGTCTTGGAGTTATTCTTGACTCCTACCTCTCCTTTAAACCACACATTCAGCACCTCTCGCAGTCTTGCCGCTTCCACCTAAAAAATATTTCCAGGATTAGACCCTTCCTCACCCAGGATGCCACTAAAACCCTGATCCACTCACTGGTCATCTCCAGATTGGACTACTGTAACCTTCTCCTAGCTGGCCTCCCAGTCCCCCACTACAATCGGTCCTCAATGCTGCTGCTCGGCTCATCTTCCTCTCCAGACGTTCTACATCTGCTTCCCCTCTCCTTCAAGCCCTACACTGGCTCCTCTTCCCCTTCAGATGCCAATTCAAGGTTCTTACACTCACCTGCAAAGCCCTCACCAAACCCTCTCCCGCATACTTTTCTGACCTCTCCCTTCACACTCCCGCCCGTCCACTTCGCTCAACAAATGCATGCCGCCTCTCTTGCCAACTGATTACTTCCTCCCACTCCCATATCCAAAATTTTGCCCATGCTGCTCCCTACCTTTGGAATGCTCTCTCTCCCTATCAGACTCTCCACCTCTCTACAAATCTTCAAATGGGCTCTCAAGACCCACTACTTCATCAAGGCCTTCTAGCACTCATCCTAACCCACCTCATGCTCTTTCCTCCCTATCTTCCCCTTCTGTGTCATGCCTGTCTGTCTGCCCCTCCCCTTTAGAATGTAAGCTCTCACGAGCAGGGACCTCTTCCCTCATGTGCTTTTCATTACACTTTCTTCTACTCCTTACTCCTCATAAGGGCACCTAACACGTCTCTGTCAACTCCCTGCTGCTTATTGTGAGTGTTTTAATCATTATTGCAGCAATGTATATAATGTCCTTCACTGTACTGTAATTTACTTGTTTGTTTTTTGTTGTTTTTTTTGTTCACTTATTAGTTTTATGTACTATGTAAGGCGTTGCGGAACACTTGTGGCTGGAGATGAGAGAATAGAACATATGGATTAAACCCAAGACTTATGGTTGAGGGAAATGCCAGATAAAAGGAAGTTGCAGTAGTCAAGGGCAGGTCCGGTCATATGATTGACATTTACCATGTAAACATGTCGTCACCACAAAGTCAACATTAGAATTTCAACATGGTTCTCCATGTCGACAGGCGCCATGTCGATATCTTCAGAATGTTGACATATTCACAATGTCAACATCTGAAATGTCACCATGTCAACATTCTCAGAATGCCAATATGTTAGGTGCCGCCGGGAAAGTTAGGGGAAGGCTGTGGTGAGGGTTTAGGTACTAGGGGGAGGGTTAGGGATTAGGGTTAGGGATAAAATACTCACTGGAACACAGCTCCATCAGATGTTTCTGCTGGAAGTGTTGATCACATGGCCGCTGGGACCCGGTAGATGATGATGCTGGAGACACCATTGCCGCCGGATCCAGGTAAGTGCTTGCTGGGCCACCAGGGACATTAGGTTAACATTCTATCATGCCAACATGTCATCCATGTAGACATGATGAATGTCAATATGTGATGTTAGGTCGACCGTTCTCATGTTGACATGAGAACAGTCGACCTAACATCACACCTATCAAAAGGGGAGATGATGCAAGAATGGATAAATGTTTTGATTCTCTCTTTGAAAGTAAATTCTAGTGATTATTTGATGGTTTCAGGACTACAGTAGGGACTGGATATGAGGAGTAAATCAGAGAGAAAAATAAGTATCGAAAGTAAAAAAAAAAATAGGAATACAAAAAAGAGACTGTCCTATAAAAACACATGGAAGTCCTGCATATGTAAATGCCCTAGAAGAAAGTTGTCCTACCGGATTAATACTCCTGCCAACACTGTCATTTCATTGTTTTTTGCACTGTCCTGCATTGTCTACCTACAATATCTCATGGTCTTCTTCCACCACCAGTATCCTGCCATCGCCCCACCAGGTTCTTCTACTTCAGTATACCAGGGTCTTCTTTTCACTACCAGCATCCTGGCATTGCCCCAGCTACTCCTCCTCCTCCAGTATACTAGGGTCTTTTTCCATTCCAGCATCCCTGTATCTTCCAGATTCTCTTCCTTCTCCAGATGGCATTATGTGTATGTGACAAGCAATGAATAGCTCAGCTTAAGTTGCCAGCCTCCATAGGTGGCATTATTAAGAGAATACAAAGATCCTAGTGGAGAAATCTGACAAACTGCCTTTTATTATATGTGGAGAAGCAGTAATGATAAAGGGAGGGCAAGTATGGATTGGAAATGTTCCAGCTCATATTGCTGTAACAATACACATTTCCACTGCTTTGCATCACCTGCAAATCCACTATTATCCACCAGAGGGAGTGTTTCTCTAACACTTGATTTCGGTGAAGGTATTACTGCAGAAATTGTAAAATTCACTTTAAATGAAAAATATTAAAACAAAAAACCTACAGTAAATGGAATAATTCTGTGCAGATTAAGAACAACTACAGTATACTGAATAGATATTCAATTTACTGGTAACCAAGCTGAATCTTACTGTACATACAAGTGAAAATGAGCTTATATAGACCATCAACAATTCTGCACCTCTATTAGTTATGGTGACTTGATGCTGATCAGCTGAATTTTGGTCAATTTAACATTTACTTATCAAATTAAAACACAGTGGCTATGCAGATTAAAGCAAAAAGTGTGTAAGTACACAATACTGGGTGCTTAGGAACATCTGACTTTTAACAGTATAAACACAGGGGAGTGATTGGGAGACCGGCAGTCGATCAGAAGACTGACAGCAGCATCCCGATGCTGAAAATCCCGAAAGGGGTTCCGTAAGTATCCTAACCCTCCCCCCTTTACCCCTAACCCTCCCTTGCTGCATCCTAACCCTAACCATCGCCCCCTGCAGCCTAACCCATACTTGCCTACCCTCCCAATTTGGCTGGGAGCCTCTAAAAAATCGGGTGCTGCACCCGCCCCCCGGAAAGCCGGGCAAGCCTCCCGGCTGCCGCCGACCCCTCCCCGGTGTTTGTATTAGAATACCCCGCAGCGCGGGGGGGGGGGGGGGGCGGTGATGCGATTCACGCCGAATCATGTCATTTTAGCCCCGTCCCCTGCTTCACAATGCAGTATATCTCCGCCCACAAATGTCGGTCTTGCCCCTGATTTTGCCGATCTGGCTGCTTCCTCCCGAAAGGGGCAGCTAGGATGTCAGCATCTATGGCCTAACCCTCCCGGTTAGTGCCTAAACCTACCAATGATGCCTAACCCTAACCTCCCCCCTATATAATAAGCAAGAGAGCGTGTCTGTTTGTTCTCTATGCACGGCCATAGTTTTGGACTTAGCTCCACCAAATTTGGCATGGCGGTGCAGTTTTATGTATTATTAGTATGCCGCACCTCCCGCTGCATGATGCCACAATTCCCTACATTACTCAGTGAGGGCAGGGCAACAATGACTTCTCCCACTTATAGTGCTCACCCGCAGATGAGGCATACAATGTCAGCAAGCAAGATGTTTAGGAAACAGTTAAGGTGCGTACACACTGGGCGATTAGGAAAGACAGTACCGTCGTTCCTGATCCCCTGTAGTGCCTACACTGAGCGATATGTCATTCAGTGTAGGCACACTCCATCATTCCTGAACATGGCCAATCTGTTGTTATCGGCAGATTGGCCGGCATGTTCAGGCGATGGACAATGTCGGAAACGACCAGCTGGAGTGCGCATCGCCGGTCGTGCACGATTTGTGTATGATTACTGAGCGATTGCACGATTACGATGTCATAATCGTGCAATCGCTCAGTAATATCGCCAAGTGTGTACACAGCATCACACTATAATGTGCTCAGTTGTAAACTTATAATGCTGCTTTATAAAAGTGGTGTTATATATGATATAAACTGAAATGGTAGCCTACAAAAGCTGATTTCAGTTTCAGATTACAGACACTCATCCAGCATTACACATGTATATGACTCTCATTTAGCCAAACTAGCATATATTTTAACAACTTACTTAAGACTTGTGTGGACATAAATTCATTCCATTGGCACACATTGTTTACCTAGCACATTGTTATCATTCTTCTGCACAGGATTATCAGGAAGATAGTTTAAGGCGAAGAGGGTTACCTAATATACAGTACTAATAATAGACAGCAGGGTGTATTCCCCTTACAAATATTTATGCACAGATTATGCATACATGCCTACCCTCCCGGTTTTCGCGGGAGGCTCACGATTTTTCAGGTAACCCCCCGCACACCCGGAAGGGTAGGCATTTCTCTCGCAATCTGCCCACTTCCTAGTGAAGTGGGCAGAATGAGGAGAATACCTGCGGCGATCGCGGGTTTCTGTGAAAGGGGCGGCGCTTAAGACGTGATTCTGCATGAATCATAGCATTTGGCCCCACCCCCTATGTAAATTTTACCCAATCAAAGCAATTTTACCACGAGGGGGCGGGGCTTAATGACGCGGATAGTCAGGCCCCGCCACCGTCGGCCTCCTGCTGCTTCTCTTACCCGGGCTTCTCCCAGGAAGAGATTATTAAAGGTAGGCAAGTATGAGATTATGACATAAAAATGTCAATTGCATATATTAATTATCCGATAGGAAAAGAGGTTATTATAACTTAGTGATATCACTGGTTTCTAGTGATTCATGTGTTTTGTCCTTATGCATACTTGCTATTCTCCAGGAATATACTGGGGACTCCCAAATTTCAGGGAGTACTCCCAGAAGAGCAGGCCACTCAGCCACTTACTGCCCACTTCCCTAGTGAAGTGTCTGGGGGTTGATGATGCAATTAGCTGCTTATAGGATCATTCTAGTCCCACCAACCACAGAGCGGGACTTAATTATTACCACAGTCAATGTGAATTTGGGGAGCCTTGACATCTGCATTTGGGAAAGCAGAGGGTGAAGAGAAAGACTCCTTTGCGGGGCACACCCCATATGTCATAATCACATAAATGGAATATTAATAAATTAAAACATACCTTTTATTAAATAATAAATAAAAAAGGTGGTTACTAAATATGGGCTTGTAACCTTAAGTTTGAAGAAAAAAATGTATATACAAAAACATATATGACACAACACTACCGAAAAAAGCACAAGACAGGAAATGTATGATCTCAGATAGTATTATCATATGCACCTGTGTATAAGCATATAAGGTTGCCTATGTCCACCATTCTGTATATATGAAAAATCTAAGCAGGTGTTCTCAGGAAGAGAACAAACACCATATTCCTATAATCAACACAAATATATATGAAATGTTATAATTCTATATGCAGAAGAAAACAGTTCAAAATCCGATCCATAAGGACATCTTGTCAACATAATATTGTACATAAAGCAGTATATCTTGGATAGGATAATGCTAATTTGCTTAGTATGGTAAGGGCAAAATCACAGGATGGACAGCACAAAGAATATTAACATAGAAATTAAAAGAAAAAGGTGAAAAATAAGACTACCATATATATAACATATATATAACATAATACATATATTTAAAAAGCTGTTCACCATCAAACACTCCAATAAATAATCACAATGGATGTATAGTGGTAATTAGAGGCGTCCCTCCATTTTACCAGGGAGAGTAGGGTTAAAATGGAATCTAGATAGACTGAGAAATCAGAGTATGTGCACTTATAGGACAGATTCTGCTGTTGAGCGTCTTACAGTGTAGAGGACGCTGATTGAGTTTCACTGTCTCTGGGCACCATGGAAACAGTGTAGTCTGCTGCTGCTATTAGTGCCTGGGATATCCTGAAATCCCTGTTGCTCTAGGCAGCGCAGGGAATCAGTGTATCCGGCAACTAATGAGAGAGCAGGAAGATAATAAAAAGTAGTACCTATTCCTAATTTTCCCAATGGGTTGGTGGTGTGGAGGTCCACAGTGCACACTTGGGCCCCCCAGCTGACGAGCCGACGCGTGTTTCGCCGGAAGCAGGCTTTGTCAAGGAAGCTGCATTTGGGAACCTCTACTCTAGAACAAGTATCATTAACAGACACACAAACTCTTCCAGCATACTATTCGGCTTATATATTGTACAGGGCAAAAACAAAGATTCTATAGCTCTGTATATAGTACCAATATAAAATCTTGTATAATGGCAATTTACTTTCACACTCAATTTCCTGGCAATACTGTCTGGCAGCGGTAAGATAAGTCTTAATACTTCATCATCCATTCCTGCATGTTCATGAGGGGATCAAACATGCGCAATTGAATGAAGAAGCATGGATGGCCTGGTTTGCCACTGATGGTTGATGTTTTCATAAAAGATGGCGGAAATCTGATGGTTCATTGCCATCAATGGCTGTGATGCAGACATGTTTTTTTCTCTCAGTGCAGAGGAACGGAGCTCAGCTCCGCCCACCTTCAGTGATTGGCTCACCCTCTGAAGTGCGTCATAGCAGGGATGTATATTGATGGGTGCAAATCATAAATGGTTCCTTGACGATGGTTTCATCGAGCCTTCATGTCAATTACCGACGGTACCATCAATGGCTAACCCACTGATGGCCAACCCTATTACAATCTATGGTCATAAGCAAGTTCTACAGCAAAAGGGAAGTAACATTTCAGCAACTTGTACAGCTCCTCACCTAAATTTTGTCAGCAGTTAATTCAGGTATCATTTTTGTCACTTACACTGCAGCCCGTGACACAATTATAACATAAACTACAGTACTATTATGTCCTTCCAAATTAAGTCTGCTACATTTACACTAAACTTTGTTTTGTTTACAGACTATCAATTAATTATTTCTTCATTACCTATGCCAGAGGAAGTAAGGAATTATGCCAGAGGAATGCATTAAGTATTTATATCAATTGCAACATGCTGTAGCCAGAGACTTCAAAAAAATCCCCTAAAGGCTGGATCATAACCCAGATTATACGGTCGTGAGGTTGCCGAACAAGATAGTACAGTAAACTGTACACTGTGTACAATACTTTCCCAAACAGCCAGGGGTGCTGTGCATTTATCCTATAGAAGCAGTGATCTCCCCAGGAAATTTTTTCAGCCGGGTGGCATCAAGAAGTAGCCGATTGCGGCCTTCGCAATAATAAAATGTTTTAAACTCTGACCTTATAATATTTTAAACTTGAAATAACATTTTATATATTAATTCTTCTATTCTTTTTAGAGGCCCAGTCGTCTGATTATGAAAAAGCTGCAGTCTGTAGGATCTCGTCCTTTTTATACAGCTCCCAGATACTGTCCCCACTTGCAGGCTCACAAAGTGCCGGGTGGTAGGCTGAATCTTGCCGAGTGGTGCACCCGCCAAAAACAGCCTGGGGAGAACACTGAGAAGGAATGCGAACATGAATCAGTGATACAATCTGAGTATGAGTCACTGGTATCTCTTATCCAGTCATCTTATATAGCCTATTACTGTGTCACTTTTACTATGACTCAATGTATTACTGAATAATTACTGTATTGTAGATGTTCCTGGATATCTTCAATTACCCAGACATTAAACAACAATACAAAGAATAATATGGAGCCCCGGATGACTAACTAAATAGAGCAGACAAAGCTAATTTTAAGGCACACTATACTATTCTTTACCTCAGACATATTGATGAGTGGATTTTTAATCTGTGAGGGAATGAACCCAACAAGATTGTTATCTCCTGATGTAGGCACACAGGAAATCCTGCACTTCAGTTCAATTGGCTTGCTCGCAGCTAATTGTATTGTATAGGAAATAGATGCTAATTTCCCAAACAGGAAGCAGGTAACAATAAAATCTTTGCCTGTTCAATTTATAATAAACATTTTTTTTCCAAGGTTCTACACATTGTTTGACAGTGTAAAGCTGGGTACGCACTACGCCAACCAATCGCTCTGGCGACGTGACTTCGCAGTTAGCGCTGATGTCACAATGGGGCGGGCATTTAAATTCGCCCGACCAGTTGAGCTATCACTCACCACCAGGTCCCTGCAGCACGTGTACAGGTGATCGGCAAGTCGTCCTTACACTCAAGCAAACGGAACAATATATCTGCAATAAATATCTTCATCTGCTGTGCTGCACAGCAGATCGGATATGTCTGTGAACTACGTAGTTCACAGACATATACGCTGTACACACCAGAAGATGCACTATAGATGTATCGCCAGTTCAATGGAACAGACGATATATCTATCAGTGTGTACCCTACTTTCCACACCACAGCAACCGTAAAACAATCTCCATGTAAATAAAGCTATGTGAGGTTTACCATCAGGCTCTATCACTATAACATCTTGCTACTAGGTATATTTAGCTTACATTGGCTTGTGGACTAGGATTGAGGAGGGCTGGAAATACAGGTTCCTGGATCTGGTGCTAGGAGGAATTGGCTTGTCTGCATAAAAGTATGTAAGTACTGATTTTATCAGTCAGGGACAATGGACCTCATTCAGAGACAATCGCTTGCTGCAAGCGATCACTCTGAATGAGGGCGGCCACTTACTTTTTAAAGTGCTGCCTTCTGGTCGATCGCTAGGCTGTGGGTTACCACCCACAGCTCTAGCGACCGACCAGGGTGATGGTATCGGGGCTTACGACCAGACCCTAAGGTTGGGTCTGGTCTCTCGTAAGCCCCAGGGAACTTCCTGCTCTGTTTGAGCAGGAAGTTCCCCACTGACATCATCAATGATGTCAGTGGGGCCGCCCCCAAACGGCAAGCGTTCTGACTGGAACGCCGTTTGGCCGGGCACACCCACGGCCCGCCCAGCAAACGGGGCAAGCTGTCACTCAACAGCTACAGCTCGTCCTGTCTGCTACGTGACCCCTAGCGTCGGAGCGCCCATCGCTAGCCGGGTCTCGCGCATGCGCACGATGGAGCCGGCTACATCGTGCGCATGCTCTGTGAGGACCATCGACCTGGTTGCGAGCGCATCGGCGCTTGTGACCGGGTCTGAATGAGACCCAATGTGTGTCTCAGACATGAAACCACTGTACAAAGCTCTGGGTTGCCAGATTATTATGTGAGTTTCACTGGTGTCTAGTGTTACTACTTGCTTTAGATACACATATTACATTTCTCTAAAAACACCATTTACAAACTGTAACAATTTGACTTTTGTGAATTTAAAAAGTTATTTAAAAAAAAAAAAGATATTTAATTTTATATTGAACATATTTTCAAATAAATTTGAATGTCTCTGACACAAATAGATTGAAGAAAAAAAAGAAGATCATGTAAAGGAGGGGGAACAGGCTGGGACATGTGTGAAGGCCTCAAGGTATGTACAGTAGCTGTATAATAAAAATACATAAACATACAGCGTGAAATGAATCTCACTCTGACAAGGCAGCAGACTAGAGACAAATTAACGATGACACGATCAATGTAACATATGAGACGTTATGGGCCTGATTTTGAGTCAGACGTTGCAGAGTCCGTGTTTACGTCTTTTGCCGGCCTTGCATCTACGACTTTATGCTGATATCGCTCGGTGCTGCAAGCCCTTCCCTGGTGTACATCCAAATACGTAAAGACTGAGACACCCACTGTCAGTGTCTTCAGAGACTGAAATGCTGCTTGGTGCAAAATCTGCACCAGCCCCATGCTAGGTGAAGATCCTCCATCAGGGTATGGCCTGCTATGCACGTGATTATGCATCTGAGCCCACAATCACTTCTGTGACACTCCCATTACACACCCATAAGGCGGACCAACAGCGTGCGTCTGAATAGCCACCTCCCAGTCACTGCCCAACACATAGACCATTGGCGCTGAATATTGGCATTGCTTCCGACTCAGAATCAGGCCCCATAAGCGATCGTGAAACTCTGACCGTGTCATTGATAAATATTAACACAAAGATTAGTGACTGACTTTATTAAATTGTTTCACTTTATAATCAGATACAGATGCAACTATGGGGGTCATTCAGAGCCGGTCGCTATTTGCGCTCGCTCGTCCAGAAAATAGGGGTGGCTATTCAAATGAACCGTTCGCTGTTTGCGGTCTGTTCACGCCTCTAGGTCTGAACGAGCGAACAAAACTTGCGGTCGTTTTTGGGAAACTACGCCCCCTGGCCGCTCGCATCCGACTGCATGTCCGCTATTTATTAGATTAATCGAGTACATCGAACAGGGTATGAACTGCTCACTATTCTTGTGGTTGGTTTTTGCTACCACAATTTTGCGAGCAGTTCTGGCTAAAAAAAACCCCAGTGACGTGGTCAATGACGCTGCTGTATTAATTATGCACACCCATAAAACGCCCGTTTTGACCTTTAAGCACGCCTGCGTTCTGATTTCCACTCCCCATTTTCAAGCACCTTCCCCTGTTACCACCCACATACGCCTCTTCCTGTCACTCAAATTAGCAGGCATTCGCTATTTTGCGAGCACATGAATTTCGGCCGCACTGACTGGTTCGCGCATGCGTATAACGATCCGTACGCATGCGCAGTTTGGCAAACATCGCTCGGAGCGAACGAGCTGCCGCTTACGAGTGGCTCTGAATGAGGGCCTATGTCCAGTGTTGGACTGAGAAGATCTTGGGTCTTAGGAGTAAATTTATTAATGGTCGATTTTAATCAATTCTAATTGGTTAAAAATCTATTCAAATCGATCAGGCAAGTGGTTAAAGGGTAAATTTACGAAAGGTTAATTTTAATCAATTAAAAGCAATTTAAAATCGATCAACATCGTTGTTGTGTTTCAGAGGCTAAATTGCAAATTTACTACACAAAAAAAATCAACATAAAAAATTGTGTTAAATGTGTAATTTAGCCCCTAAAACACAACATTGATGTTGATCGATTTAAATTTCTTTTAATTTATTCAAATCTGCTTTTCGTAAATTTACCCCTTAACCACTTGCCTGGCATGGTCGCATCAGATGTGACCACACCAGGCTGGGCTCTACCCTGACATGGTCACATAAGATGCGACCAGTCAGAAACGCTCACTAGTCAGCTGCTGAAAGATAATCTTTCAGCAACTGGCTATATCAGAGAGACCTGCTGGTCCCCCTGCACCCATGGATCCCCCTCCACGATGTCCCGCTCACTGCTGGCCACAGTGATTGGGACCTGGCAGCACCCCCTTCCTGGCGTGGCTGCAAACGCAGCTGTGACTTCCATAGAAGCATACAAAAAACATAACACTTACTTATACACATACCCCACCACGTGCAAACCAATCGGTCCGGCGTCCGGCTTCTGGGGAGGGAGTCGCCCACTAGTGACCTCATCAACATGCCCCTGTCACCGTGGCAACAGCAACAGTGCTGGGCAGACAACGGAGGGAGAGGACAGGCCCCAGCATCGCATCCGCCCACTGTCACCATTACAACCGGGAACAACAAATACAAATAAAAGTAATATACAATACAGTAGCAATGATCACAAGGCTGTTACACAATAATATAGAACATTACACATTAGATCATAACAGTCATGTCTTAAATATAATTAAATTGCTAAATCTTGGAAGCCATATAATCATAACTGCAGCGATGCAAAGCAATATATGTAAAATAGATACAGTTCCACATTAGGTATAACAATCATAGAATATAATACTACAAATAATCAAAAATGAGTCACAACCAGCAATAATAATAATAAATGTAATATCCAGGAATTGCATAATGTTTAGTCTAAAGCAGGGGTCAGGGAACTTTTTTACCTTTTACCCCAAAATATATTTAGATACGCCGACGTTACCCCCTTCATTTGAAAGGATAGTTATGCCCCTGTAGTAGTGCCCCCATAGTTGTGCCCCTGTAGTAGTGCCCCCATAGTTATGCCCCCATAGTTATGCCCCTGTAGTAGTGCCCCCATATAATGCCCCTGTAATAGTGCCCCCATAGTTATGTCCCTGTAGTAGTGCCCCCATAGTTATGCCCCTGTATTAGTGCCCCCATATAATGCCCCAGTAGTAGTGCCCCATATAATGTCCCTGTAGTAGTGCCCCCATAGTTATGCCCCTGTAGTAGTTCCCCCATATAATGCCCCTGTAGTGCCCCCATATAGTGCCCCAGTAGTAGTGCCCTCATAGTTATTCCCCTGTAGTTGTGCCCCCATATTTATGCCCCTGTAGTAGTGCCCCCATTTAATGCCCCTGTAGTAGTGCCCCATATAATGCCCCTGTAGTAGTGCCCCTTGTACAAAAAAAAAAAAAACACTTACCTTAATCCCCACTCCTGTATCCGCAGCCAACCTGTCCGCCCGGCTGCTCCGCCTATGGGAGAGACGTCATGACGTCTCTCCCATAGGCTGCTCCGGAACTATGGGAGAGACGTCTCTCTCATAGTGCGCATGGGGTGAGCCGGAAGCTGGAGTTCAGAAGAGAACTCCAGCCTCCGGCTAACGCAGCGCTGCAGGGAAGCAGTCGGGCGCCCGCTAGTAATAACATCTCAGCGGGCGTCCGGCTTAGAGCCTCCCTGCGGCGCCGGGATAGAGGTCACTGGCGCCAGGTGCAGCGGCGCACCCGGTACACGTGCACCTCCAACTTCTCTATTACAAATAGCACCCCAATATACATAAATATAAGGACACAATATCCTAAATTACAGGGAGCCCCGTATTATATTTGTCACCAGCTGCAGTCATCACGTCCTGGTAGATGGAGATTCTCTCAGGCCGGTTGCTGGGAGACGAAGACGCCACTGCTTGTAGGTCCTCCCAACTGGCTGACATCATCTCTGCAGGTACGGGATTGGTACGTCTTCCTTCTTCTACCTTGCTGGTGCGCGGCTCAGGTGCCGGTGATATCGTTTCACGTGTCGAGTACCCAGTCTTCCTGTCTGCTTTTGTTACCTGCCGTTTGTGTCATCCAGGCGGCACGGTCCACATATCTTCTTCCTGCCACTTGTGTCATCTAGGCGGTACGGTCTGCATATCCATGCTCTGCAGTTTATGTCATCCAGACGGCACAGACTGCACTCAGTGTCCAGAGTGCGCAGTTCTGCATTCAGCCGCTTGTGTCAACCCGGTGGCACAGGCCACAATTCAGCGTCCAAAGTACGCAATCCAGTTTACCACCGCTTGTGTCAACCCGGCGGCACAGGCCACAATCCAGCGTCCAAAGTACGCAATCCAGCATTCCACCGCTTGTGTCAACCTGGCGGCACAGGCCGCAAGCCAGCATCCAAAGTACGCAATACAGCGTACCACAGCTTGCATCAACACAGCAGCACAGGTTCTTCTTCAGACCACCACAGCCTGCCAAGGCTGCTACACGGCCCAAAGGCTGCAACTTGTTCTACGGCACATAGGCCACAGTCTGCCAAGGCTGCTACATGGCCCAAAGGCCACATCTTGTTCTATGGCCCACAGGCCACAACAAGCCAAGACTTACCAGCCCTCAAGGCTGCTACACGGCCGCAGCTAGCTAAGCATACCAGCCCTCAAGGCAGTATCGGGACTAACTTTCTCAGTAAATACCTCAGTTCCTAACATTACCTTGCTCTCATCTGAAATTCCAGCCTATTGGCTACAACAAAACTATACACCATTCCTCAAGAGGTACCCCCAACTAATCTCCTTACACAATCCTCCGCTCTGCACAAATCTGAGTCAATTCCTTCCTGGAATCATTACATTATCACCGGTCATAAAATTAAGTAGAGCTGTGGGATTGTGACCATGGAATCCAGTCAGAATCCAGCCCAAATTCTTGCTGCTCAGATCCAGGTCTTGACACAAAAAGAGACACGAGCAACTCCAGTTCCAGCTCCAGCTCGCTCTCCTGAGCCAAAACGAAACTTGCCGAACTGTTTCTCTGGTAATCAGAAGGATTAATTTCCGAGAAAGTTGCAAGTTATATTTTAGGCTTCAGCCTGGATCATCGGGATCGGAGATTCAACGAGTCGGCATTATTATCTCCCTGCATCTGGGTGACCCTCAGACCTGGGCCTTGGTTCTACCTCCTGCACAGAGTGCTCTCCAAACAGTGGATGCGTTCCTCACCGCTCTAGGCCTTCTCTACGATGACCCGGAAGAGGCAGCATTGGCAGAGTCAAAACTTCGGCACAGGGTCAGAGAGCTGCAGAAGACTACTGCACTGAATTCTGCAAGTGGTCGATTGACTCCGGGTGGAATGACCCAGCACTGCAGAGTCAATTCCGCCTTGGTCTTTCGGATCAGATAAAAGACATTCTTGTCCAGCATGCTGTTCCGGAAACATTGGATGATCTCATGCATCTTGCTGTTAGCATTGATCACCACCTTCGGGAACGAAGACTGGAAAGGGAACTTCCTACACCTGCTCCTCGGTCACCAGTTTGGGTAACTCCGCCGGATCCAGAAGAAACCGATGCAATTGGGTGCCTACCGTCTTTCGGCTGAAGAAAAATGAAGACGCTCCCAAAACCTTTGCTTATATTGTGGAGGGAAGGGGCATACAGTCATGATTTGTCCAGTTAAATTGGGAAAAGGCAAAGTCTAGGTATTTTGGGAGAATTACATCTAGGCCTTGCATCAGTCTCTCCCGCTATCTCAGTCCTGGTTTCCACAATAATTCAAGGGAAAGATCCTCTAGTTTCTGTCCCAGCTTTCTTAGTGGTGCAGCAGGAAATTTTATGGACATCTCCTTCCTTGACACCTTGGGGCTGATGCCGGAGCCTTTAACACAACCTCTCTCAGTGGTTGTGCTTAATGATGAAGAATGATTCAGAAATGCCTTTGTTTCTCAAACACCTTTCATCTGATTGTCCATAGGAGCCCTACATTCTGAGGAAATTACGTTCCTGTTGCTCCAGTGTCCGCTGGCACCATTGGTTCTAGAACTTCCTTAGCTCAGGAGTTACAACCCTGTCATTCATTGGCATACTGGAGAGATTCTTCATTGGGGTGATACCTGTTCCTCTACCTGCATCATGCTTCCTTTCCATCTGGCTGCTGCCGTCCAGTCTGTATCGGCTTCTAAGATTCCAGCTCATTACCGAGATTTGGTAGAAGTCTTTTCTAAGAAGGAGGCGGATACCCAACCACCTCACCGCTCCTATGACTGCTCTATTGCTCTCCTTTCTGGAGCAAGGCTTCCCAAGGGAAGACTGTATGCACTGTCTCTTCCCAAGAGCAAACGATGTAGGAATATATCCAGGATGCCTTGGAGAAAGGCTTCATTTGGCCTTCCAAATCGCCGGTCGGAGCGGGCTTCTTTTTGTGCAAAAAAAGGATGTCTCTCTCTAGCCGTGCATTGATTTTCGAGGTATGAATAACATCACGGTGAAGAACTCCTATCCATTGCCTCTAATCTCCGTCTTGTTTGACCAGCTCTGGGGGGCCTCCATCTTCACTAAGACAGGTCTCAGAGGAGCATATAACCTGGCTCGCATCAGGGAAGGTGATGAGTGGAAGACGGCTTTTAACACCCATTCCGGCCACTATGAATATCTAGTGATGCTGTTCGGCCTGTCCAACGCCCCAGCCGTCTTCCGGGATTTCATCAACGATGTGTTGAGGGAATATCTCAGGGTATTTGCAGTGGTCTACCTTGACCATATTCTGATTTACTCCAACTCCCTGGAGGAACACCGTAAGCACGTGAGACAGGTGCTACTTAAACTCCTGAAGAACAACTTGTATGCGAAACCGGAGAAATGTAAGAGGTATCATTCCTGGGATAAATTATCTCCTCTCTAGGGTTTTCGATGGACCTGGGCAAAGGTAAGGCCATCTTGGATTGGGTTCAGCCAACCAATCTAAAAGCAGTACAACGCTTCTTTGGCTTCGCCAATTATTATAGAAGGTTTATTAATTATTTTTCATCCAAAGTCGTGCCTATTGTGGAGCTTACCAGGAAAGGAGCTGATGTGGCGAGCTGGTCATCCAAAGCTCTTCAAGCTTTCAACTCCTTAAAGGCCGCCTTTACCTCCGCTCCGGTCCTCCAACATACCAATCCAGACCTTCCATTTGTTGCCGAGGTAGACGCCTTTGAAGTTGGCGCATAGGGGCAGTTCTGTCACAGAGGGATCCTGAGAATGGCAGACTACATCCCTGCGCTAAATATATATATATATATATTAAAAAATAATAATCAAAGCGCAAGTCTTTTTTTCTCTCAAAATCAGTCCCAATATGAATCAATCTCTGTGGGTCTGTGTGCACTGCCTCGTTTAATTAGACCGGCGTCCTTCCCTCTTTCAGAAATCCCTGTATCCACAATACAGGTTGCTAGAAAATAAACAAAGGGAGCGCCCAATAGTGCATTATCTCCAAAACATTTGTTAATATCCAGTGCATAAAACCATATGTCTTGAATCACGTACCGGAAAAAGTGGTCAAACCACCTCAAATAGAAACAGCTTATACAGATAAAACGAGTCTCCGGGAGCCAGTAAGTGGTGTCCTCGGCAATCTCATACCATATAGAATGTAATGCTAGGCCACGCCCCTACACGTTTCATCACAAGGACTTAGTCAGAGGGTCCTTTTGTAGCGAGCCCCAGAGCGAGAGAATTTCTCGCTCTGGGGCTTGCGCACGCGCAGTGCGGCCGCTGCGTGTGCGCAGGGCCTAAACATCGATCCGCTTGCGCGTGCAAGCAGGTCTGATTGAGGTCCTATATATATATATATATATATATATATATACACACACATACTGGGAACTAGCAGGATTACTGGATTGCCAGGAATTGCTGTAGGAGGACGTCTGGATTGCCAGGTATTGCTGTAGCAGGTTTTCTGGATTGCCATGTATTGCTGTAGCAGGTTTTCTGGATTGCCAGGTATTGCTGTAGCAGGTTTTCTAGATTGCCAGGGGAGATGAACTGGTCTGTGAACTAGCAGGTTTTCTGAATGCACCAGGGGTTGCTGTCAGCAGGAGCCAGGGATACACTTGTACACAGAAACAGCATGAACCATACACCACGGGAAGTAACGAGATGTTCAGGCCCAGAATGCCATCAGGGGAGGATATATATATCCTGGGTCTGGCTGCAATTGGTGGGTATGGACTGGTGGTCTGGCAGTAGCATTCTGAGTGGTGGCAGGCACAACATGCAGAGGCAGTACTCATCTCTGCAGCACTGATAATCAGAACCACACCTGCGATTCCAATGAAGACTAGCAATGCTCACAGACAGAGGAGAACCCAGGTGAAATAATCACTGTGGAAGGAATGCAGGGAGAAGTGCTGCAGCCAGCATGATCAGAACAGGTCCTCCAGGCAATTACACATACAGATCCATGGAGACTGCTGGCAGTGGTAAGTCAACAGGCAAAAAGTGAAAACTAGACATGTTCGTGACAAGAGCATTTGTCGAGGAAGATTTAGCTTTTGGCTTACACTGCCTAAACTGTTAAAGATACTGTATATAACAATGATGGACTTTATTTTATACCATATAGAGCTTTATATGTATTATCTGGTTTCTCCAGAAAAATTGATGTAAGCCTTGTTTACTAATTTTAGTACTTCCATTTTTCTTACCGTTTCATTTATGTGAAAAACGATTCTTCAATTTCAAACAAGACCAAATCCCAGTAAGAATCTGCTTGGCATAACAATAAATAAAGCACAGGAACAGACACTTAATATGGCTGGAGTTAACCTAAGTGCAGACTGTTTTTCTCATGGACAACTTTACATGGCCCTTCTGCCTATTACATCAAAACTAAATCTGTTGACATCAAGAGAGAAAAGTACTAATGGCATCTACAAGGGGTGCGTCGCTATATATATATATATATATATATATATGTGAAAAAATTGGATCTGTTTGAAAGCGCCTATGTGCTAAACAAAGTGCTGTGCATAAATAAATAAATGCTGATAATAAGCTAATTAAGGTAGGTAAGGTTTTTGTGTGGTATTTAAACCAGAAAGTGCATGGTGCAATTATGAAAAAATTCTTGGTAATAAATATAAACCAATATTACCCCCTAATAAAGTGCAAATAGTGTAAGAGTTAAAACTGTATTCTGACTAGAACATATACATAAAAAATTAAGTTTATTTTAAAGCAATAAAAATATATATAGAGACAAAATAAATAAATACTGGTGTGCAAAAATCAGGTACTATATACAACAATTACGTATCTTTTATAGACCCGTATATTAGAGCATACACAAATAAATAAGCACTATGAACAAGACATAACAATTAGTATATTTAAAAAAGGACTTCTGCGGCAATCTGATATAATAGTAGTAAGTTCATAAAAGGTAAGAGGAGCATCCAACGTATTTCATCTGCCAATCAGACTTCTTCAAGGAATAAAAAGCTCCTGTGGGGTTTCTGGTTTATAAACCCCCTTAATAGTGGGCCCCTGAGGAAAACTGAAGTACAGTTGAAACGATCGTTGGGCCACTGATAGCTAGGTGGTAGGTCTGCTTACATGCCTTGTGAATAAACCTGTGGATTCATCTAAACGTGAGCGCTGGTTTTTTGTTTACTCTGCAGGCGATTAGCTTGCTTAGTGACAGGATGTTTATATTACAACTTGTTTTGGACCTAGCACCCCCTTGCCAAATAGTGTTTTTTGAGTGCCATCTCTCATGCTATATATATATATATATATATATATATATATACACACACACACACACACATATATAAAAAAAGAGAGCCAGCACATCCAATAATAAATGTAAAAATTGTGATTTTTATGAAGAAAATAGTAGCATCATATAAAGTGCATATACATAGTGTGTGAACCACTATAGGTCAAAAAACATGACGGAAACAACAGATACTTAGCGCAGCACAGCCAGGGTGATCAAAAACTGCCAGTCCATCAGCATAGTGGACACATGTAGTCGGATGCCCGACAGCTGTTTCGGCGTGACCCACACACCTTTCTCAAGGACAAAATTACTAACACAGAGCATCACTATATACCGCACACAATCAAGCCCAACTTCTCACCTGCACGCGAACGCGTCCCCGTCCAAGACGGGCCCAGAAATGGCGCGGCGTGCACAGGAGACCCAGTGTAAAGCAGCCCCACGTCATCAGCCAGGCATCAGGACCAAAAACGTTGCTCCGGTTGACATAGCAACCAGTGCAAATAAGCGAAAATACAAACCGGAACTATTGCAATCAATAGTAATCCAGTGGTGACGTCGTTTGCTAAGAAACCACAAGAACACCAATATCCATCTGGATTACAATTTAAACTAGGCTATCCAAGTAATCAGGTCCTGATTTTTTATTATTACTACAAACATCCAGTGAAGTGAAGGGGCATAGATTGGTAGGCATACATGATGATCATATGTATACACAGTATACAAAACCTACAAATATTAAGAATAATGCAATATGGAAACACATGCTATACAATACAGACAAAAAAAGGAGAAAGAAAAAATATGAGATATGGTAAGAACTTACCCTTGTTATCTCTATTTCTACGAAGTCCATAGGGTTCCACAGGATACCTTGGGGTATAGGTGTGACGTCAGTCGCAGGGCACCAAAGAGTTAAGCTTTCAGCCTCCCAGGATGCACCAGGTCCCCCTCCTATACCCCGCCCCCGGGCCAAGGCACCTCAGTCAGTTACCAAGCCATAGGCCGGAGGAGGAGAAGGAAGAGAGAGAACAAAGATCTGGACACATACAAGAATCACATTCTCACCAGAGGGAGACGGAAAACCGGTGACCAGAGCAAAGCCCATCTGCAGCACAGGTGCGACAGGGCGGGAGTCCTGTGGAACCCTATGGACTTCGTAGAAATAGAGATAACAAGGGTAAGTTCTTACCATATCTCATATTTTCTACTTCAGGGTCCATAGGGTATCCACAGGATACCTTGGGAATGTCCCAAAGCAGTATCCTTTAAGGGTGGGGACGCTCCTGTGCAGAAAGGAGAATCCGCCGCCCGAAGGAAGCATCCTGAGAGGCGAAGGTGTCAAACCTGTAATACCTCACGAAGGTATGGACAGAAGACCACGTAGCAGCCTTGCAGATCTGAACTGCCGAGGCACCACGTCGAGCTGCCCACGAAGGACCCACAGACCTAGTGGAATGAGCCTTCAGAGAAGGAGGGACCGGTAGGCCTTCATGAAGATAAGCTTCAGAAATAGCCATACGGATCCAGGCTGCCAAAGTTTGCTTTGAAGCAGGCCAACCCTTTTTACGGAAGCCATAGAGGACAAACAAAGCGTCCGACTTCCTAAACGAAGAAGTGCGGTCAACATAAGTCCTTAAGGCCCGCACAACATCCAAAGAGGCCTCACCCACGGAAAGACCCGGTGAGTTAAAGGCCGGAACAACTATTTCCTCGTTAACATGAAACCGGGAAACAACTTTGGGAAGAAACTCGGGCCGAGTGCGGAGCACTGCCCTGTTCCCATAAAAAACCAAGAAAGGGGGTCTACAAGAAAGAGCCCCTAACTCAGAAACACGTCTGGCCGAAGCAATGGCCAGAAGGAAAACAGTCTTAGCTGTTAGCCATTTAAGATCCACTGAGCCCAGTGGTTCAAACGGCGGTCCTTGGAGAGCCCTCAGGACCACAGCCAAATCCCAAGGCGCCACAGGTGGAACAAAGGGCGGCTGAATGCGGAGAACACCCTGCATAAAGGTGCGCACATCCGGGATTGTAGCAATCCTACGGTGAAACCAGACAGATAGGGCCGAAACCTGTACCTTCAAAGAAGCAAGGCGAAGCCCATGATCTAGTCCCGCTTGCAGGAAGGCGAGAATCCGAGACAGACGAAACTCCCGCGGTGCATAACCTCTCGGTCGACACCACTGGAAGAACGTATGCCACACGCGATGGTATATCCTCGCGGAAGACGGTTTCCGAGCTCGTAACATGGTACGCACCACAGAGCTGGAAAACCCCCGGGACCTCAGCATGGCCGTCTCAACAGCCACGCCGTCAAAGACAGCCGAGTCAGGTCCGGGTGAAGGCAAGGACCCTGAGACAGAAGGTCCGGTCGTAGCGGCAACCGCAGAGGACTGTCCACGGACAGACCCTGAAGGTCTGAGAACCAGTGCCGTCTGGGCCACGCGGGAGCTATCAACAGGTGCGTCCCTCCTTCCTGTTTGAATTTCCGGATTACCCGTGGAAGAAGGGAGACCGGAGGGAATAGGTATGCGAACCGGAACGTCCACCGGACGGACAGAGCATCCACCAGAGACGCCCCTTCGTCTCTTGTGCGAGACCCGTACACCGGCAACTTGTTGTTGTGCCGGGACGCCATGAGGTCGATTTCTGGAAGACCCCACCTGTCCACCAGTAGTTGAAAAACGTCCGGGTGCAGGGACCATTCCCCCGGATGAACGTCCTGGCGACTTAGAAAGTCCGCCTCCCAATTTAGCACTCCAACAGGTGCACCCGACTCCGGCCGGGCACCAAACTAAACTGAGGTGCCTTGGCCCGGGGGCGGGGTATAGGAGGGGGACCTAGTGCATCCTGGGAGGCTGAAAGCTTAACTCTTTGGTGCCCTGCGACTGACGTCACACCTATACCCCAAGGTATCCTGTGGATACCCTATGGACCCTGAAGTAGAAAAAGTTAATAAACTGAGAATACTGGCGTAAGGTGGTTATTATATCAAGAATGTCCCGTGTCAGAACAAATTTATCACAGAAAGCAGCTAAGATACTGTCCCTCATTAAGCCCGTTGGGTACAACAGTGTTTAAGCGGTCAATCCGAAAACATTCCCTCTGTAAAAGTAATTTGTTTTTGTCACCCCCACGTCTCAATGGGAGGATACAGTCAATTGGCATACATTTAAAGCTATTCATTGAATGGTTATGTGTAACAAAGTGCCTCGCGACCGGAGGTGTATTAAGATCAATCAAAATGAGGGCTTTTTAATAGATGACCTCTGTAGGGCAATCCTTTCTTTAAAAGCACAAATACTTTACCCACATATAGTAGGTTGCAGGGGCATCTAATCAGATAAATGACAAAGCGACCATTGCAGTCCAGATGATGTCTAATATCATATTTAATGTACGTCTTAGGATCCAGAAAATGATTTCCAAGTAACAAAAATTGGCAGTTGACACACCCATGGCATTTATAGGCTCCATTTTTGGATTGAAGCCAAGTTTTGTACCTGATGGGTTCTATATCTGATTTGGCAATCACTGCTTTAATGTTGCCACTCCTCTTGTAGCAAAATAGAGGTTTTTGATGACAATAACGTCCAATTGCAGTGTCAGACTGCAATATGTGCCAGTATTGCAAAACCACATCACGGATGTGTTTGGAGGCAATTGAGTATGTAGAGGCAAAAACCAATCTCTTGTCCTCTAATTTGCAAACTTTGTCACAAAGAGTATCTTCTCGTTTGATATTCAAACATTTGCCTCATTAATTTCATTCATCTGGTAGCCCGTCAATACATTTTTGGCCCATCTCATGCAGCGCCAGAGGTAAGTCATCTTGATTCGAAGTAACTCGTAGTACTCGCAAAAGTTGCGAAAACTGAAGTCCTCGTTTCAACGGTGTTGGGTGGAAACTGTCCGCCAGTAGCAACATATTTTTATCCGTTTCCTTACGGTATAGCCTGGTGGACAATTTACCAGCACTATTGGTCACACACACATTGAGATAGTTAATTGCAACACTACTGTATGCTAATGTAAATCTGATGTTGGTATCCAAAACATTGAGAGCATCTCTGAATTCCGTCAGGAGTTTTTCTCCTCAAGTCCACACTACAAACAGGTTGTCAATATACCGTACATAAAGGAAAATAAATTCAGAAAAAATATGATGTGACAAGATGTGCTGATTTTCATACATGTGAATAAATAAATTGGCATATAATGGGTCATATTGGACCCCATCACAGTCCCTCTTAACTGCAAATAAAAAGAATTTTGAAATAGAAAATTATTTTAACGCAAAACAATATCCAACAGAAGTAACAGAAACTCAAAACAAGGACCTTTGTAGTGAGGACTGTCGGAGATCAAACTCCTGACGGACTCAACACCATCAACATGATCTATATTGGTGTATAAGCTTGTAATATCCAGTGTTACCAGTAGACTGCCCACTGGTAGAGGACCCAATTTCTCAAGTTTATTGAGAAAATCAGTTGTGTCTTTCAGGTAATACTTCATATTTTGAACCACAGGTTGTAGCCAGAAGTTAATATACTGGGATAAAGGTTGGCACAGGGAACCACAAGAGGATATGATGGGCCTACCGGGTGGCTTAACTAAGGTTTTTTGCACCCTAGGTAACACATATATGAGTGGCGTTCTCAGATGTGTTTGTGTAAGAAACTGCGCAGTAGACTCATCAATCCATCCATTGAGGAGCCCTACAGTAGTTCAATAACACCCGCAATCTCCTTCTTATATACATAGGTGGGATCATAGTTAAGTGCTCGATAACAAAGCATCAGACAAATGTATGGTAATCTCATCTATATAATCTGATCTATTAAGCTCAACCACACTACACCCCTTGTCGAAAGGGCGAACAATGATTCCAGTGTTATTTTTTAAAAAGGTGAGCGCCTGATTCTCTTCTCGAGTTAAGTTGGTATAAGACACCTTTCTGAGATCTAATGAAGGGTAATGTATCACGTTTTACCAAATTAATAAAGGTCTCAATGGACGAGTTAGTACCTGGTGGATCAAAGGAACTCTTGGGTTTAAAATCCCCTACGCTCAGAGACTGTATTCCCATGTCTGGAGAAAAAGTCTTTGATCCTAAGGGAATGATGGAAGCGATACAATTCCACCTCAAATTCAAAGGCCGATTGCTTATGTGTGTTAGCAAAAAGAAAGGCCTTTAGACAAGACAGCCATTTCAGCTGGGCTAAGTTGGTAAGTAGATAAGCTAAATATCACTATTTCTTTTTGTTCTTTGTTCCCGTTTTTATCCCTACAGGAACGTCTACTGCCACCCCTTCTAATGGAAATTTTGATCTTTGCATTTGCTACTGGTCACTGAACCCCCTAAAAAAGGTTCAGATAGTGACTGATCGGAATCACTGGCTGAGGTGTTAATATCAGAAAAAGATTTATCAACCCGATTCCTCCTGAATCTGGTTCCACCCCTCCAATTGGGTCCCGACTCGCCTCTCTGAAGCCAACCATATACACAATTCTTTGTAATCCTCCTTCACTCTTTTATATTTACCCTCCTTAAAAGCAAATAAATCAGTATAAAACAAATTCACACTGCTCTCAAGTTTGGATAACCAATCAACAGAAACATCAGTTTTTAATATATCCAGACCAGCATTCTCACATGCAGTAATCTCTTTATCAAGTAATTCATGGTCTGTATTGACCTGCTCAATAACCAGGATCATTCATTGGATTCATTAAGGATTTGACACCACTGCTTACAAAAATTAGCATTCAATCTACCAATCGTGGGCTGGTTTCTTGTGTGTACACACCTACAGATGTATCTGTTCAAGCTGTCTGGTTGGAAGGAAAATCTGGTCCGTTTTCCAGTGTTTGGTAACAAATTTCTATTGTTATTTGCTCCCATACATTACTAGATTTTACATCCCACCAGACGGATTGGACAGATATATCAACCCTGGGTATTACCTTTTCCTAAAATACTGAGATAATGTCAAACCATGGAGATTTAACTCCACCCTACGTTTATTCAATTTTAAAAGATCAGTATATACTTCAGAGGGACTATCCACATCAAATGCTAGCGAGTTAGTATCCGTAAAAAGGATCCTGGAAATTACCGATGATTCGCCGGAATATGCAGTACAGGTGAAAGCGGCACTCCACTCTGAATACAGAAACTTTAGACTGGCAATGTTTCAGAGCCTTTAATATGGCGCTTTTGTCAGGCACAATACAATATGGCGGGTCGCCATATATATATATATATATATATATATATATATATATATGAGATTATTCATATATATATATACGGGTATATATATATATATTTATAAGAATAATGAATAATCACAGCGCCAAATATAAAATTATACCTTAGAAAAATATGTGCTCAAAAGTTCATCACATGTGTGTGTGAAAATGTGATATCTTCAAATGCACTCCCCAATAATTGTGGGTGTCAGCTTAATCAACAGAAGTGTAGGAGTGGTGATCTGCTAAATATGTTAAAATTGTAAAAAAGTGCTTATGAATACAATATATATATATATATTAGAGGTATCGAACACGTTAAATTGGGTCCAAGAGGTGGTGACTTAGCCAACAAACTTTCTCAAAGAGAGATGTTCTGGATCTTTGAGCTGAACACTCTCCTACCCCAGGGCCTAAATGACAGCTACGAAATTGCACCTTTTTTATGATTTCCTATGCCTTTTTGGGATTATGGAATACCTTGTGATTTTTAGGTTTTACATGTTTTTTATGTTTCTGTTGGTATTAATGCATGATATGTTTTTAAGAAATGGATATATATTTAATTATTTTTATATAATATTTTTTAGCTTCATGATTCTAAAAACCTCATCCAACCCTGTACATTATATTTATCTTCTTTTAAGTGATGCATATTTTAACATACTGTTTTTATCCTTATTTTTAATTAGTTATTGACAGTATTTATATGGTTGCACTTTGTATTAACCATCACTTGATATATGTGATTGTTTATATAGTGAGAAATTAGCAAAATGGCCACTTCATGTCTCATGATAGGGTCTTCCACCAACAAAATGGCCGCTCGATATTTAATGTATTTTATGGAATTGTACAAAGTGATTACCACCATGTGTGTCATATGTATACAACGGCAGCTACACCTAATATGAGGCCCCACTTTTGTTGTTTCACTTTATGTGGGAGTTTTGATCGCGACAGTTTTCTCTCTGTAACTGCCGCGATCTGCGCATGCGCAGGTCTAGCCGCGTGACATCTTGGGAATCGTAGTTCCCCATATAAGATGGCCGCTAGCAGCCGCGCATGCGCAATACGGCACATAACACCGCAACATCTGCAGATTGACAGCGGAGGCCAAGTACAAGATAAGGCCCCGCTGTCGCCGGACTATTGTGCCATCCCACTGTATATTCCTATCGCGTCAGGCACTTGGTAGTGTCTGTCGCGACTAGCGCATGCGCGAGGTAGGCCGCGCGGCATCTTGGGACATGTAGTTTTTTCATACAAGATGGCCGCGGGCTGCCTGCGCATGCGCAGAACGGCGGTATACGCTGTTTTGGCGCAAAATCAGCACCTTATTGTATATGCTATAAATAGGGCACTCCTAACAGTTGACCCTTACCCCTGAGGAAGTCCTTGTGGACGAAACGCGTTGAGACCCTGTTGCAGCTCCTCTCCACAATATTGATTATGCAGATAAGCATCCTTTTATCTTATTTCTATGTTTTTTAACCCTGTCTGTACCGTGTATTCCCCATGTACTAAGTATTATTAAACCACTTGTTGATGTAAGCCCCCCTGAGTAAGAGTCACTTTCTGTTTGATTTAAGTGGACCTACTCCTCCTGCACATGCTAATACTGGGGCCATTGTACGAGTTTGAAGAGGCGACTTAGTACTTGATGCATTAATTCAAGTAACATTCTGGTACGCATTTATAACTACTTCACCATATTATTTGTTTGGGACACAAAATTACTACACTATGAATGCGTATTTTGGCTCGACATGAGCTAATTCTATATAAGGTTCCTGGTCACCCTGAAGTTGTGAAACCACTTCACCATATGAGGTTCCAGTAAAACAACCACAAATAAGCTATAAAGATTTATTTTCTGGTACGCACATTTAAATTCGAGCACGTGCTAATATATTTTTTTAAATACTACACTATTAGGCATATGTTCTTTCCATACCCCATTCCTAGATCACATTCACCCTGACTGCCATTCAGGATTACGGGAAGACTGCTGCCACCTTCACCAAAAGGGATCTAAGTGTCACACCTGTTAGCACTAAGTGAACTCTACCACTTTTTGGACTACGGTGTAATACAATTTGGAAGTTGAACCAGAGCGCCGTTCTATACATCCTATATATATATATATATATATAAATAGATTACTAAAATCCCATATAATATTAACCAGTTCAATAGAGCTGAGTGCATACAAGTGCTGAGTGCATACAATTGATAACGAACAATGGCCCTCATTCAGACCCACTCGCGAGCGGCTGTCCGCTCACAAGTGGGTCGATGGTCTGCACTGCGCATGCGCACGACGGAGGGAGCTCCGTCGTGCGCATGCGCGAGACGCGACAAGCGAAGTACTTTCCTTCGCTCGTTGTGTCTCATCAAAGGGGGCGTGCTGTCAATGTTGACTGACAGCACGCCCCCTTTGGTGGGCGTGCCGGGGGCGTGCCTGCCAGACGGAGGCGTTCCCAAGGGAACGCCTCCCGTCAGAAGCCGGCCCCACTGACATCACTAGTGATGTCAGTGGGAGTGATTTTGGCTCTGATAGAGCCAAAATCACTCCTGGCTTTGCGGTTGAAAAACTCAACCGCAGGCTTTTGCTCGCAGTGGCGATGGTCGCGATGGTCAAGACCATCGCGACCATCATCCTGCACGCTCGTATATGCTGTGGGTGGTGACCCACAGCTATACGAGCGTCCAGGAGGACGCTCCATATTAATGGAGGTGGGCCCTGATTCAGAGCGAGCGCTCTGGTCAGAGCGTCCGGCTCTGAATCAGGGCCAATATGTTATTAGCCATTGCCTTGGTTAAAAACAGGTGGAAAAAGTAAGTTCCCTAAGTGTCAAATCCACAATTAATCCACACAGATAGTTAAAGTACTTAATATAGTCACTGTGAGGATAAGGCTAAAAGACAAGATTTATGTAAATAAAGTCTAGACAAAAATCTGCACCAACATAGTGCTCAATACATAAAATCAGACAGATCAAAAAGACAAAGTACAAAAAAAAAAGAAAATATCATATCATAGTAGCGTTCCCGCTAGGCTGTTTTAGCGGGACACCGCACCCTGCCCGATTTCAAAAGGGCAGAATGCGCCTTACCCTTTTTGGCAGCACCCCGCTAAAGCACCCTGTTGGGTAGCGACCCCACCGGTGGGCCGCAGTGTCCCCTGGGTGGGATAAATCACCGCTGGTGAATACTATGCAGTGCTTTATAAGGTTCTATAGAACCAACTCACATACAGCGTGCACATTTAACAGCAGGTTCTGAGGATCCCCACCGAGATATCCCACTGGTGTACGGACATTTGTGTTTGGGTATTACTATTAAAATACAAACCCACAGTAACTTTATTGAAGAAGAGTCTTCTGGAATTGTCCTATTTTATTTTATTTACTTTTTAATGCATATTTTTTCAGCCGGACACGGCTGAATTTTATACACATATATATTACTTCGAACAAGAAGAATTTGACTCAATAAGAACTCACAGTCGCAGGACTTTTAGTGTTTTCTACTAATCCTTTTCAGGATTGCTATTCACTACTAGAAACAATGTTTTATTTCTTATATGTTTGATTCAATGGGCTCTATTTACTACAATCCGCATATTGAATGCGGATTGTAGTGTGATATTACCGAGTGAATTCGCATTGCGAATTCAAGCAATATCACAGGGATTTACTATAAATCCCTTGCAGGGACAGAGCTTGCGATAATGCTCTGTCCCTGCGGATCCCATCCGCACTCTAGTCGCGGTATTTTCGGAAAAAATACCGCGACTATGAGCCCGCGCATGCGCCGACCGACCACCGCTACTACCCCCCCACCGACGCTAAGCCCCGCCCCCGGCGCTAAGCCCCGCCCCCGCAATCGCGGACCCCCCGCAACCCCCCCTCCCCCCGCGACCCCCCCTCCCTTCATTACACTTACCTGCATCCTCCTGGCCTCCGGTGATCTTCTCCGGGCTTCCCGATCAGGTGATCTCCCATACTGCACTGGGACCCGATCACCTGATGACCGGGCCCCAGTGCACTGTGGGAGACCAGCTGACCGGAGAGGAGCCATCACCGGAGGCCCGATCACCGGTCCCTGGATTCAGGTAAGGAAAAAAAAGTTTAATTTTTTTTTCTTTTTTTTACAGTAATCAGCTTGCGGTCTATTTAGACCACATAGCTGATTACTGGTACCGGCTCCCGCCTCTGCTCTCCCCGTTAGAGCAGAGTGAAAGCCCGGTAACCAGGGGAGACCCTGGATAACGCCACCTCCAGGTGGCGTTATTATCACAGGGCTTCCTCCGGTATTTTTTTACAATTTATTTTTAGTAACTTGCACACAGATCACATTTCCCATTACAATTATGGAAATGCGATCTGCTTTACTAAAAATAAGTGATACTGGGGGTTGGAGTAGAATTTTACTAATTCTACTCCAATTGCCATGTAATAACTACAGGTGAAACTAAAATAATGTGAAAAGGGTGTGAAAACACCCTTTTTCACTTTATTTTAGTAAAAATAATGTTAATAAATAGAGGCCAATGTGTGTTATTTATTGTACATATCCATTGCTGTGATTAGTTGAGCCTTTATGAAGACACTGAATATTAAATTATTACATATTTTCTCATTGAACATATAGACTGAATGTACTTTTTTACTATAGATTATATATGTATACATATGAGATATGGTAAGAACTTACCCTTGTTATCTCTATTTCTACGAAGTCCATAGGGTTCCACAGGATACCTTGGGGTATAGGTGTGACGTCAGTCGCAGGGCACCAAAGAGTTAAGCTTTCAGCCTCCCAGGATGCACTAGGTCCCCCTCCTATACCCCGCCCCCGAGCCAAGGCACCTCAGTTAGTTACCAAGCCATAGGCCGGAGGAGGAGAAGGAAGAGAGAGAACAAAGATCTGGACACATACAAGAATCACATTCTCACCAGAGGGAGACGGAAAACCGGTGACCAGAGCAAAGCCCATCTGCAGCACAGGTGCGACAGGGCGGGAGTCCTGTGGAACCCTATGGACTTCGTAGAAATAGAGATAACAAGGGTAAGTTCTTACCATATCTCATATTTTCTACTTCAGGGTCCATAGGGTATCCACAGGATACCTTGGGGATGTCCCAAAGCAGTATCCTTTAAGGGTGGGGACGCTCCTGTGCAGAAAGGAGAATCCGCCGCCCGAAGGAAGCATCCTGAGAGGCGAAGGTGTCAAACCTGTAATACCTCACGAAGGTATGGACAGAAGACCACGTAGCAGCCTTGCAGATCTGAACTGCCGAGGCACCACGTCGAGCTGCCCACGAAGGACCCACAGACCTAGTGGAATGAGCCTTCAGAGAAGGAGGGACCGGTAGGCCTTCATGAAGATAAGCTTCAGAAATAGCCATACGGATCCAGGCTGCCAAAGTTTGCTTTGAAGCAGGCCAACCCTTTTTACGGAAGCCAAAGAGGACAAACAAAGCGTCCGACTTCCTAAACGAAGAAGTGCGGTCAACATAAGTCCTTAAGGCCCGCACAACATCCAAAGAGGCCTCACCCACGGAAAGACCCGGTGAGTTAAAGGCCGGAACAACTATTTCCTCGTTAATATGAAACTGGGAAACAACTTTGGGAAGAAACTCGGGCCGAGTGCGGAGCACTGCCCTGTTCCCATAAAAAACCAAGAAAGGGGGTCTACAAGAAAGAGCCCCTAACTCAGAAACACGTCTGGCCGAAGCAATGGCCAGAAGGAAAACAGTCTTAGCTGTTAGCCATTTAAGATCCACTGAGCCCAGTGGTTCAAACGGCGGTCCTTGGAGAGCCCTCAGGACCACAGCCAAATCCCAAGGCGCCACAGGTGGAACAAAGGGCGGCTGAATGCGGAGAACACCCTGCATAAAGGTGCGCACATCCGGGATTGTAGCAATCCTACGGTGAAACCAGACAGATAGGGCCGAAACCTGTACCTTCAAAGAAGCAAGGCGAAGCCCATGATCTAGTCCCGCTTGCAGGAAGGCGAGAATCCGAGACAGACGAAACTCCCGCGGTGCATAACCTCTCGGTCGACACCACTGGAAGAACGTATGCCACACGCGATGGTATATCCTCGCGGAAGACGGTTTCCGAGCTCGTAACATGGTACGCACCACAGAGCTGGAAAACCCCCGGGACCTCAGCATGGCCGTCTCAACAGCCACGCCGTCAAAGACAGCCGAGTTAGGTCCGGGTGAAGGCAAGGACCCTGAGACAGAAGGTCCGGTCGTAGCGGCAACCGCAGAGGAATGTCCACGGACAGACCCTGAAGGTCTGAGAACCAGTGCCGTCTGGGCCACGCGGGAGCTATCAACAGGAGCGTCCCTCCTTCCTGTTTGAATTTCCGGATTACCCGTGGAAGAAGGGAGACCGGAGGGAACAGGTATGCGAACCGGAACGTCCACCGGACGGACAGAGCATCCACCAGAGACGCCCCTTCGTCTCTTGTGCGAGACCCGTACACCGGCAACTTGTTGTTGTGCCGGGACGCCATGAGGTCGATTTCTGGAAGACCCCACCTGTCCACCAGTAGTTGAAAAACGTCCGGGTGCAGGGACCATTCCCCCGGATGAACGTCCTGGCGACTTAGAAAGTCCGCTTCCCAATTGAGCACTCCCGGGATGAAAACCGCTGATATGGCCGGAAGATTGCGCTCCGCCCAAACCAGGATCCGAGAGACCTCTACGAGAGCCGCCCGACTGCGAGTTCCTCCTTGCCTGTTTATGTAGGCCACGGTGGTAGCGTTGTCCGACTGGACCTGCACCGGGCGACCCTGGAGAAACCGCTGTGCCTGCTGGAGAGCATTGAAGACCGCACGGAGTTCCAAGATATTTATTGGAAGCTCCGCTTCTGTCGGCGTCCACCTGCCCTGGAACAAGTGTGGACCCGAAACTGCTCCCCAGCCCCGAAGACTGGCGTCCGTTGTCAACAGGACCCAATTTGGAACCCAGAACGGACGTCCCTTGTTGAGGTGGGTCGTCTGTAACCACCACGTAAGGGACAGGCGAACCTCCTGGGTGAGCACAATCGTCTGGGACTTCAGAGACTGAGTCAGCCCGTTCCACTTGGACAGGATCAGGTGCTGCAGAGGTCTGGAGTGAAACTGGGCGTATTCCACCATGTCGAACACCGACACCATGGAGCCCAGTAACCTCATCGCCGAGTGTAAGGACACCCGGCGGCTGTGCAGACAACTGCGCACCCTTGACTGTAAAGCAGAGATCTTGTCCTCCGTCACGAAGATCCTTTGCTGTCCCGAGTCCAATAAGGCTCCAAGATGCAGAATCCTCCGAGACGGGATTAGAGTGGACTTCTGCCAGTTGATTAGCCAGCCGTGCCGTTGCAGCAGTGCAATGGTCAGGTCCAAGTGGCGTAACAGGAGCTCTGGAGATCCTGCCACCAATAACAGGTCGTCCAAATACGGCAACATGCGGACTCCCTGCAGCCGCAGAGAAGCCGCCATGACCGCCATCACCTTGGTGAAAACACGTGGTGCTGTTGCCAGGCCAAAAGGTAACGCCCGAAACTGGAAGTGGTCGCTGCTGATTGCAAACCTGAGGAACTGTTGATGGCGCCAAAGAATAGGGACATGCAGGTAAGCGTCCTGTATGTCCAATGACACCAAGTAGTCCCCAGGTTCCAGCGCCAGAATGATGGACCGTAGGGTCTCCATCCGAAACTTCGGGACCCGCAAAGACTTGTTGAGTGCTTTGAGGTTGAGAATCGGACGATATGACCCATTGGGTTTCTGTACCAAAAATAGATTTGAATAGAAACCCTGGCCCCTCTGGGAGAATGGAACCGCCACTATAACTCCAGCCTGGAGCATAGTGTGCAATACCTTCCGCAGCTCCGTAGCCTTGTTCCGGTCTGATGGGAGACCCGTGGTGAAGAAGCGAGCCGGGGGTCTGTGCCGGAAGGAGAGGGCGTATCCGTGGGAAACCACCTCCAGAACCCAAGTGTCTGTCGTAGTAGTCGACCAACACTGGGCGAACTGTAGCAGGCGGCCTCCCACCCTGGGATCCCCCAAAGGGAGGCCCGGACCGTCAGGCCGCAGGCTTGCCATCTGGCTTGGGGGCCGGACGTCTGGTACTCCATGCCTGCTTCCGGGGCTTGACCGATTTCTTAGGGCCAGCCTGTCGAGGAAACGACTGTGGTTTGGGCCTGCCCTGGGCCCTAGATGACCGAAAGGACGATGGTCCCGAACCAGAAGGAGCAGCGGCCGACGGGAGACAGGCAGATTTGGCTGCCGCCAGCGTGGCCACAATCTTATCCAGATCCGGACCGAAGAGAACTTCTCCGGTAAACGGCAACGCTTCCAGACCTTTCTTGGAATCTGCGTCCGCCTTCCAGGATCGCAGCCACAAGGTGCGACGAGCAGCTACCGCTGCTGAAGAAATTCTAGACACCAGAGTACTAATGTCTAGAGCCGCCTCGTTGATGTAGGTGGCCGAATCACGGAGATTGCCAATCAACTCCGCCTGATCGGCCGGACAGTCGGATTCAAAAGAAGCCTCTAATGAATCCGCCCAGCGCTCCATCGCTCTGGCAACCCAGCAAATGGCCATAGCCGGCCGTGCTGCCCCCCCTGCAAGGGAATAAGCGGACTTCAGGCAGATTTCTACCTTGCGGTCCGTAGCATCCTTAAGGGAGGACATGGATGGCATCGGCAATGTGGCACTACGGACAAGACGGGTCACGTGAGAATCCACCTGTGGAGGGGATTCCCACTTCGCAAAATAATTATCCGCGAACGGATAAGCCACCGCCAGGCGTCTCTGCGGCTGGTATCTTTTGCCAGGTTGTTTCCACGCCTCCTCTAAATGGTCCACCAACTGACCCGAAAGAGGAAAGACTGTGGCATCGCCCTTCACATCTTTGAAAAAGGCATACTTAGATTTAGCCGCTGGGGGAACTTCGTCCTCAATCACCAAGGCTGTGCGGACCGCCCGAATAAGTCCAGGAATATATACTTTGGACTTAGCATCAGCGTCCTTAGTATGGAGAGGTTCCTGATCGTAAGGATCTAGAATCTCCCCATCATCAGACGTCCCTTCGTCATCCTCATAAGGAGCGGACAGAGACGCCACCGGCCTTTTATGAGACCGCATCACAGACTCCCCTTGCAACACATCCGACAAGTGCTGTACAGAACTCGTCAGGGAGTTAACCCACGCTGGCTCCTGAGAACCCGGGAGCGGGGAAATAGGGAGACTGTGGGGTACCACCAATTGTCGTGGGAACCCCTGCATGGGTGACGACACCACAGACTGCTGGGACAAACCCATCGGAGTAAACGCGGGCTGCGGAGCTAACTGGCCCACTAAAGCTGTTAACGCCTGAGCGAAACAAGCCCAGGGCGGCTCCTGTACCGGTGCTGTAACCGTAATAGGCCGCGCCATGGACAAACACTGCCGGCAAAGGCCCTCCGCGCTACCCTCCCCCTCCGCTAACGGTACTTTGCACGTGGTACACTGTAGCCGGAGGGGAAAATCACTTTCAGACATGATGGCACCACGTATGTGACCTCTCTCACCAATTAAGTATTAAATAGGCGAGAGACCACCCTGCAGCACCGCACCGCAAGGGCTTTAGCAGAAAGAACAGGGACAGTAATAAAGCTGACAGTTTAGAGAGAAAAGATTACAGGCAGCAGCGCTAGCACAGTCACATACAATGCAGAAAAATAACAATTCCTGCACTAACAGCGCTGATCACTCAACTACACAGACACAGGGCCTGGTAGGACACAGCGCTGCATACACAGACCTGACCACAGCGGAGGAGAGGTATGCGGGGGGACCCAGACCATGATGCTTCCTTCCAGCGCTTCCAGCAGCGTTCACCATGCGTTCTGGAGAAGATGGCCGCCGAGGAGCAGAGAGGAGGCTGGCCTGGGGGAGGAGCGCTGCCACAGGACCAGTCGGCAGCATGCAGAGAGGGCTGTGTGCAGCGGGGGAGGCGCCGGCTGTGAGACAGGGAAGGCGCGCTCCCCTGGCATGCATTTAACCCCTGGGACGCCGCAGCGCTACCGCTCTGCTGCGGTCCGCTGTCCCAGGGGGTAGTGGAAGCGCAGGTTGGTCGCCTGGCTCCACGCTGCAGCCAGTCCCCAGGGAGCCCCCTGCCTGGGGACTTAGGACCATGTGATCAGCGGGGACCCACCGCGGGACCCCGCTGCTTACCTCTGTCCCCCTTGAATCCGGCCATGGTCCGGAGCATCTGGGGTCACCGCTAGCTGTGACCCCAGACGCCCACCAGCATCCCCGGATCAGTACCGGCGTTCTGGTACCGGCGGGGTGTAGGGAAGACAGCATGGACGTCAGGACTGACTGTCCATGCTGTTCATCCAGTTGTGCAGCCACAGCTGCATGAAGAATAAGCTTCAGGGGCTCTTCTAGCCCCCACTCCAACAGGTGCACCCGACTCCGGCCGGGCACCAAACTAAACTGAGGTGCCTTGGCTCGGGGGCGGGGTATAGGAGGGGGACCTAGTGCATCCTGGGAGGCTGAAAGCTTAACTCTTTGGTGCCCTGCGACTGACGTCACACCTATACCCCAAGGTATCCTGTGGATACCCTATGGACCCTGAAGTAGAAATTTGTTTTACATTGGATACAAGTTTAAGCGCGGTTATTTATTTTGTTCTTTAGTTATATATTGGGTTGCAACCATTTAACTGCTGCCATAAGGTATCCTATTTTTATATACATTACAATCATTGTTCACATTTTTTCAGATTTATCATTATTTATTCTTGTTCCATTTCAAGCGCCAGGGGCTATACATATTTCTATCAGGAGCAATGAGCAACAGGTGTGTGAGAGTTTTAAACTCTTCCTGTGCTGTTGACTTCCTACTGGTTCTGGGTGACCTGGAAAACAAGGAGTTCCATATCTCCACTTTGAGCTGGGCAGCCCAGAAAACCTGGAATTCCAAACTGTAACTTCAGAATGTACTGGTCTTGTTTTCCTCTCTCTTGGAGGGAGCTTATCCCACCAGAATGTGGGCAATTCAGGTGAGAGACAACCCCTCTCACCACAATGTATATATATATATATCTGTAGGGACTTTTTGCATATCAAGCAAGTACAGTTCCACAATTATACTCTGTACACACTTTACTGACAGATCGGACAGCAGACCATTCCACCGTCCGAGCGGTCAATTTGTAAGCTATACACACTTACCAATCAGCAGCCCAATAAGTCTGACCTGACATCACAACCGGACAGGCATTTACATTTGCCCACTAAGTTTTGATATAAGTGTGGACTGTCCCTGCAGCAAGTGTACGGGCGGTCGGCGGGTCGACCGTAAACACAGCCAGACGTACAGATATATAGTAGGTAAAATAAGTATTGAACACATCAACATTTTTCTCCGTAAATATATTTGTAATGGGGATATTGTAATTAACTTTTCACCAAATGTTAGCAGCAACCCATGTAATCCACAGATGCAAAGAAATCAAACCATAGATGTCCACAAATTAAGTTATGTGTAATAATGTGAAATGACACAGGGAAAAAGTATTGAACACGCTTACTGAAATTTATTCAATACTTCGTGCAAAAGCCTTTGTTGGTAATGACAGCTTCAAGACGCCTCTTGTATGGAGAAACTAGTCGCATGCATAGCTCAGGTGTGATTTTGGCCCATTCTTCCACACAAACAGTCTTCAAATCTTGAAGGTTCCGTGGGCCTCTTCTATGAACTCTGGGCCTGATTCAGAGCCGCTCGTAAGCGGCCGCTCGTTTGCTATGAGCGATGTTCGCACAACTGCGCATGCGTATGAGTCTTAATGCGCATGCGCAAACCAGTCATTGCGGTCGGAAATCGAGCGCTCGCAAAACAGCGAAGGGCTGCTAATTTGATTGACAGAATGTACTGTTTGTGGGTGGTAACAGGGGAAGGTGCTTGAAAACGGGGCAGTGGAGATCCGAACGCAGGCGTGCCTAACGGTAAAAAGGTCGTTTAATGGGAGTGCATAATTAGTAAAGGAGCGTCATCAACCACGTCACTTGGTTGTCTTTTAGCCTGAACTGCTCGCAGTGATAGCGGTAGGAAAAACCTACCACAAGCACTGCGAGCAGTTCAGATGCCTTTCGATGTACCCGATTAATCAAATAAATACCAGAGATAACGTGTGATGCGAACGGCAAAGGGGCGTCTTTACAAAATAGCAAGCGCATTTTTTGTTCGCTCGCTCAGACATAGAGGCGTCAACAAACCGCAATGAGCGAGCGCTCAATTTAAATAGCCGGCCCCTTTTTTGGAACGACCGTCCGCAAATAGCGTCTGGCTCTGAATCAGGCCCTCTGGCCTTGATTCAGAGCCGGACGCTCTGACAGAGAGCTCGCTCTGAATCAGGGCAGTCCTTCTTAATTTTTAGAGCGGCCTCCTGGCCGCTCGTATAGCTGTGGGTGACCACCCACAGCTATAGCGAACGGCCAGGAAGATGGTCGCGATGGTCTTGTGGTAGGGTCTCGTTGCCGCAAGCCCTGGAGTGCTTTCAGCTCTATCAGAGCCGAAGGCACTCCCACTGACATCACTTGTGATGTCAGTGGGGCCGGCCCCAGGCGGTAGGCGTTCCCATGGGAACGCCTCCGTTTGGGCAGCCACGCCCCCGGCACGCCCACCAAAGGGGGCGTGCTGTCACTCAACATCGACAGCACGCCCCCTTTGGTACGAGACCCATAGCGACGGCTTGCCCGTCGCTATCCGGGTCTCGAGCATGCGCACGACGGAGCCGGGTCCGCCATGCGCATGCGCACTGGGCCAACATCGACCCGCTTGCAAGTGCTCAGCACTCGCGAGCGGGTCTGAATCAGGCCCTCTGATCTTTAGTTCTTCCATAGATGTTCAATTGTATTCAAGCCAGGTGATTGGCTGGGCCATTCTAGCAGCTTTATTTTCTTTCTCTGAAACCAATTGAGAGCGTCCTTGGCTGTGTGTTTGGGATCATTGTCTTGCTGAAATGTCCACATTCGTTTCATCTTCAGCATCCTGGTAGATGGCTGCAGATTTTTATCAAGAATGTCTCGGTACATTTTTCCATTCATCCTTTCTTCAAATCACATGAAGTATGCCAGTACCGTATGCTGAAAAACAGCCCCACACCATGATGTTCCCACCTCCAAACCACTATTGGTATGGTATTATTGGGGTGATGTGCAGTGCCATTTCTCCTCCAAACATGGTGTGTATTACTGCATCCAAAGAGTTTAATTTTGGTCTCATCTGACCAGACTATATTCTCCCAGTATTTCACGGGCTTGTACAAATGTTGTGCAGTAAACTTTAAACGAGTGTGGTGAGAGGGTTTGTCTCATTCTGGTGGAAACAGCTCCCTCCAAGTGAAGCTGGAGTGAAACCTGTGCGTTCTGCATTAGCAGTGGAGGTGTGGAATTGCAGGTTTTACATTTACACAGACCCAGCTGGAATAATCACTGGAGCACAGGAAAGGTTTAAAACTCTCACATACCTGTTGCTCATGGCTCCTGATGCTGGACAATCTGGCCATGCGATAGGCTGGGGATTGTGGTTAGCATTAGGGTGCCAGGACTTGGAGGGTCCACAGACATTAGCACAAGGAGTGCTGAGATATTTACTTTTACGTTGTTTGCTTATTTTCTGTTATGTGCCTGTGTGTGTCCAGGCCTAAACCTCACGTATGTTAAGGTGCACTGTCTGCTACCATTAAAAAGACACTGCTTTACCAAGTACCTGCCTCTCTGGAGTCCTCATTTCAAGTACTCGTTTTACACATATGGTGGCCCGTATGGGAACCTCTGAACTCCTTTGTCGCAGCGCATACGCCAGCTGTTTCTAGCATGGCAAAGGAACTGACAAGGCAAAACGTTTGGTATACGAGAGTATGGTTGGCGAATCAGAAAAACCGCAGTTATATTAAGGGCACTGTAACTTGCTATGAATTGTGCAAAAGCTGTTTGTATGTACTGAGAAAAGAAAGTTACTTTGCTTTGCTTTTACTAAGGTGCTTGAGATATAACAAATGCTGATTAGTATCTTCACCAGCTAGTATGCTATCTAATTAAGTTCACCTGTTGACTGAGCAAGACACACATATTAAGGTGCCCATACATCTAGACGGATCGTCGTGATGCAGGGTTGCAATCAGAAATTTCCGATCGCCCACCATCGATGTTCAGCGATCCGTCGCCGGATCTCTGACATTTGACATGTTAAATGTCCCTGATTTGACGATTGCGATAATTTTTTGATCGCGATCGTCAAATCGGCAAAATCCAACATGGTGGATTTCTGCGATCCTGCGATGCCGGGTTGCAGCATAGCGGCAATCCATCGCAGATGTATGGGGCCCATTACTGAGGTCTAATTAAGTACTGCAGTGATGGAAGTGTAAGAGCCATTTTTTTCCCCTTGTGTTCTGTTTAACCCCTGCATTGCTGGAGGAAAATAAAAGCAGTGTTTTCTTTTTCTGTGTTAAACGTAAAATACAATTGCTTTGCTGAAAGAGATATATTTATTTGTGTAAACTGGCTTGTTATCTAAAAGCACGTACACTACCCCTCTTACTATAGAAATGGAGGAAGTTTTTTGCACTATAGTGAATTTCTTGGCGTCTCACCAATAGACAGAGGAACAAATGTTACAGTTAGTGATCCAGTCAATGGCCACAACAGGTGCTGGGCGTCTGAAGAAAATGTATGCCTCAGATGACCCAGAGGCGTATTTGCTGATACTTGAAAGGGTGGCACAGCGTTTAAAATTGCCAGCAAACACTTGTGCTGATGGACTTGCCCCCTATCTTACTGGTGAGGCTCAGAAAGCCTATGCTGATTTGTCCTCTGCTGATGCAGAAAAATATGACCTAGTCAAAAGTGCTATTCTGGCCAGGTCAGGTCTCACTCCTTCTGGGAAAGCGCAGAGCTTCCATGAAAGGGCCCCATTACCAGGGGTCCCTATTCGGAAGGAGGTTGCAGAACTCGCCAGACAGGGGCAGAGTTGGCTCCAGCCAGAAGACCGCACTGCTGCTCAGATTGTAGAGACGGTGGTTGTTGACCAGTGTATAAGAACCCTAGGGCGGAATATGCAGCGCTGGGTCATACACACTGATCCTCAAAATTTTGAGGAATTAAGTATAGTGTTGCAGTGGTATGAGACCGCAGGAAATATGACAAAAATGTCAGAAAAAAAACCAGGGAATGAGCGACCCATTAAGATGGCACCCCATTGGCCTGTGACCCTGACTGTCACCCCTCCTCCAAGAAACACCGCTGGAGACACCAGGGTCGTTTGCTATGAGTGCAGAGAGCCAAGTCATGTAAGGTGGGACTGTTCCAGAAAAACAGAGCCTATGGAGTGTGGGGTTGCTCGTATGGGCGCTACGTACCCCACTTTTTCCACAATGGTACCCCTGGATTCCAGACCCCCATTAATGTGGGAAACTGTGATACTGAATGTCTGAGAACTCACAGCTATAATAGACTCAGGGAGTGAGCTAACCCTGACCTCAGAGGCCATGCCAGTGGAAAAGGTGCCAGGGTTAGTTGAAGTTCTCTGCTTTCATGTATCCACAGAAAAGTTTTCCCGAATGCGAGTGAGCCTTACCATAAAGGGTCGCACCTATGAGGTGGTCGCTGCAGTTGGTTCTAAGCTCCCCTATCCTATCATATTGGGACGCAATTTCCCAGGATTTGTTGAGCTCGTGAAGGAACCACAGATACAACGCCAATGTAAAGTCTCCAAGGCCCTACCTCGGAAAAGAATAGCCCCAGTCCGGATTGGGATACGCTGTTGCCTGACATAGACCTACAAAGTTTTGCCCGAGATCAACAAAACGATGCTGCCCTCGGGAATGTCATGGCTAGTGTTATAAAAGTTAATGGCATCGTAAACACTGCCTACCCACCGGAGGGCACTCCATATTTTGTCCTTAAAACCGATCTACTATACAGAGTCAAAGTGGAGCAAGGGAAAAAGAGTGAGCAGTTGTTGGTGCCCAGGGTACATATACCACTAGTGTTGCGAGCCGTTCATACCCATCTTTGGAGAGGTCATCTCGGAGAAGAGAAAACACTGGAACATATTCTGCTCTGATTCTTTTGGCCAGGAATCACGGATGAAGTAAAAAGATATTGCCAACAGTGTCCCGTGTTTCAGAAGACCAGCCCAAGACCTCATTTTTAGAGCACCACTAGTGTCAATGCCTATTGTTGGGGTACCATTTGACCGCATTGCAAAGAAATTCCGGACTCTGGGCCTGATTCAGAGCCGGACGCTCTTGAATAGCGCTCACTCTGAATCAGGGCGTGTTTTTTTTTTTTGTTGCGGCCTCCTGGCTGCTCGCTAAGCTGTGGGTGACCACCCACAGCTTTTGCGAGCGGCCAGGTTATTGTCATGATCATCGGGGCTTGCGACGAGACCCTTGTGGCCGTTGCAAGCCCCAGAGCGCTTCCTGCTCTAACAGAGCAGGAAGCTCTCCACTGACATCACTGGTGATGTCAGTGGTGCCTCCCACAAACAGCAGGTGTTCCTTCGGGAACGCCTCCGTTTGTGTAGCCACCCCCCCTCCCCGCCTATAAAATGGGGCGAGCTGTCAAACAACATCGACAGCCGCCCCTTTTGTAGTGAGTCCCGGAGCAAGAGAATTTCTCTCTCGCTCCGGGGTTTGCACATGCGCGTGTGCAGTACCCCATCGACCCGCTTGCAAGCGCAATGCGCTCATGAGCGGGTCTGAATCAGGCCCTCTGTACTTCTCGATAGACTGCTCAGATGTCGCACTGGCTCTTTAAGAGATACGTTGTCCATGGACTGGCGGGGAAAAGTACAACCCAGTGTCCGCAAGAAGAAGACTGAAGGGTGTCAGCCGTGCACTTCTACAAGCTTGGAAAAGCGAAAAGGGGTGTGTGGTGAGAGGGATTGTCTCTCACCTGAATTGCCCACAATATGGTGAAATCAGCTCCCTCCAAGGGAGGCTGGAGTGAAACCTGTGCATTCTGCATTAGCAGTGGAGGTGTGGAATTCCAGGTTTTCACATTTACACAGACCCAGCTGGAATAATCACTGGAGCTCAGGAAGGGTTTAAAACTCTCACACACCTGTTGCTCATGGCACCTGATGTTGAACAATCTGGCCAGGCGATAGGCTGGGGGTGGTGGTTAGCATTAGGGTGCCAGGTCTTGGAAGGTCCACAGACATTAGCACAAGGAGTGCTGAGACATGCTTTTTCTTCAGCAATGGAGTCTTGTATGCATACAGACCAAGGCGGTTGAGTGCATTACCGATTGTTTTCTTTGAAACAATTGTACGTGCTAATTCCAGGTCTTTCTGAAGCTCTCCACAAGTGGTCCTTGGCTCTTCTTTTCACTCCTCTGTCAGGAATCATGTGTGGAGCACCTGGTCGTGGCTGGTTTATGGTGAAATTATGTTCTTTCCACTTCCAGATTATGGCCCCAACAGTGCTAACTGGAGCATTCAGAAGTTTAGAAATCCTTCTGTAACCAATGCCATCAGTATGTTTTGCAACAATAAGGTTGCAAAGGTCTTGAGAGAGCTCTTTGCTCTTACCCCTCATGAGTTGTTTCTTATGTGTCACCTTGGTAATGAGACACCTTTTTATAGGCCATCAGTTGGAACTGAACCAGCTTATATTAATTAGCACTGACAAGGGTCATGATTGCTTTCTAATTACTGATAGATTTCAGCTGGTGACTTGGTTTTCCATGCCTTTTTTGCACCTCCCTTTCTTCATGTGTTCAATACTTTTTCCCTGTATCATTTCACATTATTACAAATAACTTAATTTATGGACATCTATGGTTTGATTTCTTTGCATGTGTGGATTGCATGAGTTGTTGCTGACATTTGGTGAAAGTTTCATTACAATAGCCCCATTACAAATATATTTACTGAGAAAAATGTTTATGTGTTCAATACTTATTTTACCCGCTGTATCTTTCAAATATATCAGCATTGGCTGTGTTGCAGGGACAATCTGATATGTCTGTGAGTGGCGTTGTTACCAGACATATCGGGTGTACATAACCGCAGATGCACTAGCAACATATCGTTCGTCAATCGAACAAACAATATATATTAACAAGTATGTACTTAGCAATAGACAAGTGTCAAACACAATGATGAAATGTTTACTGAACCAAGACCAAAGAATATTACTTGCTACACAAGGTGATTGGTCAATAGACAAAATCAGAAGTATTGTACAATGTTTCTAATAATTTAGTTATCTTCAGTTAATAACCTGGTTCTCCAGCTCTCTGCCCGGGAGCACAAGCAGTTGTGAAGACTTCAGACCTCCCACATAACTGATGCATTATCTCTCGACCCTGAAATGTCATAACATCATTACACCAAGTGATGGCCGTGATGCAAAACTATATAAAAAAATAAGTGTCTCTGCAAAGGTCAGTAATACTGCAGTGATATAGCAAAATCACATAGATGTCATTTGTATTGCTGCTTTATTTCTACATAACCAGTATACTGCACATCTGTAGGGCAGATGGGGCCGCAGAGATGACTGCTCAGGAGGGTGCACACAAACATGAATTTCCTCTGAAAAATCAATGCGAGTTTGGAAATGAATTGCAAATACAATTCATGGTGCGAGTTAGCCATGAGAACGGCATGAGAACGGCTCACAGGACCCAATTCGCCCCTAATTGAATTGACATCCAAACATAATGAACCATATATTAACCATACATATAGCTGACAATAAACTTCTGCAATTACTTAATTTAAAAATAAAAAAAGAAACCATCTGTGTGAACATTTTCTTACCAAGTTCAAGATTCTAAATGGTATTTTATCTAAATGACTTTCACCATAGGCATTCAGCGGGATGTAGTCGGCATCCTGGCGTGCGGGATGCCGATGGTCTTAATACTAGTGCCAAAATCCCGACAGGTCAGGATCCCAGCACCAGTATCCCAACTGTTGGCATACCGAAGGTAAGTATCAGGGAGCAGGGGGAGGGTAGCCTTAGGTAGTGGGGTTAGAGTTAGGCACTAGGGGGAGGGTTAGGCACCAGGGAGGGGCGGTTAGGATTAGGGTGCGGGGAGGGGAAGGTTAGGTTTAGGCACTAGAGGGGTAGGTTAGGTTTAGGCCTCGGGGAGGGGATGTTATGTTTAGGGTGTGGGGAGGAGGAGGTTAGATTTAGGCACTAGGAAGGGGGTTTAGATTTAGGCGCAGAGGATGGATGGTTAGGGTAGGGGTTAGGGTAGGGGATAGAAAAGTACTCACCGTTAGGTTCTATGGGTGTCGGGATCCTGGCTATCGGGATGCCGCTACCGGTATTCTGAACAGCAGCATCCTGACAGCCGGGATATCATACCCAACCCCATTTAGTGATCATGTTATTTGTTTGCAGCAATAAAGTTCAGGAAGTAACCTTTGGGCTTGCTCACAGCAGCTGTCATGCCATGAGGAAGGTGTGTTCCTTAAACGGTCAACAAAACCCCAAATAAGGGATAATTGTAAACATTCATTTAAACTGCAATATTTAAATTCATTTAGACTTCCCTTTAGCACAGGCTAAAATTAAAATATGTTTCAGTATACTGTATGTCTTTCTCTTCATTCAAAAAAAAATAAAATAATGTAGCTTGCTTTCAATTCAAAAAGACAATATGATGTACAATATGCTTGGCTGGAATCCCAAGAGACAAGTGACCTGGGGGTGGGGAGACGTAATCACGGCTGTATGACTTGCTGCAAAATGCTGTTATTTGCAGCATTGCTCCACAAGGATGGGGTCATGCCGCAGTACCCTGCAAATTGCATTGTCATGGCCCTTGGGAAGTGGAAGGGATATGGTATGGTCATAGGCGCCGCAACAGGGAGGGGAGAGTTAAGGGTGCAGCTCGCCCACTCAAACATTTCAGGGGCGCCAGTCTGACATTGAGTGGGGCAGTGACCATGGACGTGCAGGGTCTGTGTATTATAGGCTGCACGGCCCCTGCACTGCATGGAAGAGGAGGTGTAATGTTAGTTAGAAGACCGCACATCAGCCATGGCAGACATTTACCTGGCGATTTCTATACTGCGCATGCGCAGAACGCCGGAAAAATGGCCACGGCGGCCATTTTCCAGGCGTTTTGTATACCGCCTCCCCAGCCGACGTGGGCGCTCGGAGAGGTGAGTATTAGAAAGTATGGGTACACCCTGCCCCCATTATAGATACGCCCCTGGACTCATGGACATTCCAGGAGAGTAGGTAAGTAAGTATATATATTTATATATGTGTACTTGAACACTGAATCCATTCTTACCTACTTTTTGGAAACTCTCTCTGTGGGAGATGTCCAAGGGTCAATTGAGGGGGCTTGACAATGTCATTTGCATAATCACGGTCCCCTGGTCTTCCCCCATTCCCGCAATGCAATTCTGCAATTTCATTAGGGAAGTGGGCGGGATTTGAGAGGGTGTTTTGCACATTGTAATTGTGTATTGCAAATACACTAAACCAGGAGGGGAGGTCTACATGGGATGCAATGTGCACCATTAAGCCCCACCCCTGTAGTATGTGCATTCAGTTGTAATATATTTACTGATGATTCTGAGAGGGTCTTAAAGCTGTGCCACCATCTAGATGAAAGATTTTACCAACATGCCCATTCTCCTAACTTAAGCCTGAGAGGATGTAAGATGCAACATCTGGGGGAGGGCAAGACTTTAAAGCAGAAGAGCTCCAGGACAAGGGCACATTAGTCAAAATTTTGTAGCTGGTAGTGTAGCTTTAAGTGATACTTTAATTGAAATACAATTTACATAGTGAAGTGCACATGTTGCAACATTTACATATGCATTGAAAATGAATGTACAGTAGGTAAAAGATGACTAACAAACTGAAAGTAATGATCAGCAAAACATGAGTATTTAGATCATGCTGAATCAGTGAGGTGTAAAAAAGCTATAAGAACATGACTGTGCACTTCTGCAGCAAGAGAACATGATTAAAGGTGTAGTTTTCGTTGGTAAAGAGGTCACAATTCCTTCTCAAACTAGCTACAGCACTGAAGCCACAATTCTACATGTCTGCTAATCATAAACACTTTTGCATTGAGCAATGAAGGGTACAATTTAAGAACATGTGGTGACATTTTTTTTTCCCCCCCCCAAAATACAGTACTTAGGGCCTGATTCAGAGTTGTACACTATTCGGAAAGAATGAAAATAACGCATAGACGAATCAAACACTGTGCTGTATACAGTGAGAGCAAGGCAATACACTGTGCTGTATATACTGAGAGCAAGGCAATACACTGTGCTGTATATACTGAGAGCCAGGCAATACACTGTGCTGTATATACTGAGAGCAAGGCAGTACACTGTGCTGTATATACTGAGAGCCAGGCAATACACTGTGCTGAATATACTGAGAGCAAGGCAATACACTGTGCTGTATATAGTGAGAGCAAGGTAATACACGGTGCTGTATATACTGAGAGCAAGGCAATACACTGTGCTGTATATAGTGAGAGCAAGGCAATACACTGTGCTGTATATACTGAGAGCAAGGCAATATACTGTGCTGTATATACTGAGAGCAAGGCAATACACTGTGCTGTATATAGTGAGAGCAAGGCAAAACACTGTGTTGTATATACTGAGAGCAAGGCAATACACTGTGCTGTATATAGTGAGAGCAAGGCAATACACTGTGCTGTATATAGTGAGAGCAAGGCAATACACTGTGCTGTATATACTGAGAGCAAGGCAATACACTGTGCTGTATATACTGAGAGCAAGGCAGTACACTGTGCTGTATATACTGAGAGCAAGGCAATACACTGTGCTGAATATACTGAGAGCAAGGCAATACACTGTGCTGAATATACTGAGAGCAAGGCAATACACTGTGCTGTATATAGTGAGAGCAAGGCAATACACTGTGCTGTATTATACTGAGAGCAAGGCAATACACTGTGCTGTATATACTGAGAGCAAGGCAATACACTGTGCTGTATATAGTGAGAGCAAGGCAATACACTGTGCTGTATATACTGAGAGCAAGGCAATACACTGTTCTGTATATACAGAGAGCAAGGCAATACACTGTGCTTTATTATACTGAGAGCAAGGCAATACACTGTGCTGTATATAGTGAGAGCAAGGCAATACACTGTGCTGTATATAGTGAGAGCAAGGCAATACACTGTGCTGTATATACTGAGAGCTAGGTAATACACTGTGCTGTATATAGTGAGAGCAAGGCAATACACTGTGCTGTATATACTGAGAGCAAGGCAATACACTGTGCTGTATATAGTGAGAGCAAGGCAATACACTGTGCTGTATATAGTGAGAGCAAGGCAATACACTGTGCTGTATATAGTGAGAGCAAGGCAATACACTGTGCTGTATATACTGAGAGCAAGGCAATACACTGTGCTGTATATACTGAGAGCAAGGCAATACACTGTGCTGTATATACAGAGAGCAAGGCAATACACTGTGCTGTATATACTGAGAGCAAGGCAATACACTGTGCTGCATTATACTGAGAGCAAGGCAATACACTGTGCTGTATTATACTGAGAGCAAGGCAATACACTGTGGGCCTGATTCAGAGCCGGACGCTATTTGCGGACGCTTGTTCAGAAAAAGGGGCTTGCTATTTAAATTAAGCGCTCGCTCTTTGCGGTCTGTTGACGCCTCTATGTCTGAACGAGTGAACGAAACATGCGCTCACTATTTTGGAAAAAACGCCCCCCTGGCCGCTCGCATCATACGTCATCTCCGCTATTTATTAGATTAATCGAGTACATCGAAAGGCGTCTGAACTGCTCGCTATTCTTGTGGTAGCATTTTCCTACCGCAATCATGCGAGCAGTTCAGGCTAAAAGACAACCAAGTGACGTGATCAATGACGCTGCTTTGTTAATTATGCACACCTATTAAACGCCCGTTTTGACCGTTTGGCACGCCTGCGTTCGGATCTCCACTCCCCGTTTTCAAGCACCTTCCCCTGTTACCACCCACAAACGCCTCATCCTGTCACTCAAATTAGCAGGCATTCGCTATTTTGCGAGCACACGATTTTCGACCGCACTGACTGGTTCGCGCATGCGTACTAAAACCCATACGCATGTGCAGATGTGCGAGCATCGCTCGGAGCGAACGAGCAGCCGCTTACGAGCGGCTCTGAATCAGGCCCTGTGCTGTATATAGTGAGAGCAAGGCAATACACTGTGCTGTATATATGGAGAGCAAGGCAATACACTGTGCTGTTTATAGTGAGAGCAAGGCAATACACTGTGCTGTATATAGTGAGAGCAAGGCAATACACTGTGCTGTATATAGTGAGAGCAAGGCAATACACTGTGCTGTATATACTGAGAGCAAGGCAATACACTGTGCTGTATATAGTGAGAGCAAGGCAATACACTGTGCTGTATATACTGAGAGCAAGGCAATACACTGTGCTGTATATAGTGAGAGCAAGGCAATACACTGTGCTGTATATACTGAGAGCAAGGCAATACACTGTGCTGTATATACTGAGAGCAAGGCAATACACTGTCCTGTATATAGTGAGAGCAAGGCAATACACTGTGCTGTATATACTGAGAGCAAGGCAGTACACTGTGCTGTATATACTGAGAGCAAGGCAATACACTGTGCTGTATATACTGAGAGCAAGGCAATACACTGTGCTATATATAGTGAGAGCAAGGCAATACACTGTGCTGTATTATACTGAGAGCAAGGCAATACACTGTGCTGTATACAGTGAGAGCAAGGCAATACACTGTGCTGTATATAATGAGAGCAAGGCAGTACACTGTGCTGTATATACTGAGAGCCAGGCAATACACTGTGCTGTATATACTGAGAGCTAGGTAATACACTGTGCTGTATATAGTGAGAGCAAGGCAATACACTGTGCTGTATATACTGAGAGCAAGGCAATACACTGTGCTGTATATAGTGAGAGCAAGGCAATACACTGTGCTGTATATAGTGAGAGCAAGGCAATACACTGTGCTGTATATAGTGAGAGCAAAAGGCAATACACTGTGCTGTATTATAGAGAGAGCAAGGCAATACACTGTGCTGTATATACTGAGAGCAAGGCAATACACTGTGCTGTATATACTGAGAGCAAGGCAATACACGGTGCTGTATATAGTGAGAGCAAGGCAATACACTGTGCTGTATATAGTGAGAGCAAGGCAATACACTGTGCTGTATATACTGAGAGCAACGCAATACACTGTGCTGTATATACTGAAAGCAAAGCAATACACTGTGGACCTGATTCAGACCCGGCCGCTAGATGCGTTCGCTCGCTCCCAGCGTATGCAAATTCAGCTAAGTGACGTCAAGGCAGTCGATCGCACGGCAAGGCATAAGCACACCCACTATGTCTTGGCGAGAGATCACTTTGTGTTTCTAGATGCCCACTAGCCTGTCTTTAGCCACCCACTAGTGAACGTCATCTCCAGGAAGTATATACAACCATCGGTACATCGGGAACCATCGGTTCAGAGCACAGCGCTTGCGGTTGACTGTACCCTACCACAAGCACTGTGATCACTTCAGTGTATAATTCAACCAGGTGAAGCGTACTATGACGCTGCCTGTTAATTATGCACATTTCTGAAACGGCGTTGAAACACTTAGGCACGCCTGCGTTCGCACCTCCACTCCCCCGTTACTGCTGTCCTGCCCCTGCTACCACCCACAAACGGCCTCTCCTGTCACTCATTCCACTGGGCAGTCTTTGCTGGATGAGCGAGCGCTTCCCGATCGCCCGGACTAGTTTGCGCACGTGCACTGCGATGCATACGCATGCGCAATTGCATAACACCGTCCGCGTACGAGCGGGCGGACGCTTGCGAGAGGGTCTGAATCAGGCCCTGTGCTTTATATACTGACAGCAAGGCAATACACTGTGCTGTATATACAGAGAACACATATTACACTGTGCTGTATATACCAAGAGCAAGGCAATACACTGTGCTGTATATACAGAGAGCACATATTACACTGTGCTGTATATACCAAGAGCAAGGCAATACACTGTGCTGTAGTGTTCACTCTAGCCCTGGCGGCAGGCAGGGCGCCAGAGCTAGAGAGGGCACTTCCGAAAAGGGGGCGTGTCCATTGAAAAGGGAGCGTATCTATAAGACGAGTCCCTTGTTCGACACTCTTGGGGGCGTGCCCGGCACTTATGGATACACCGGGCAGCCCCCAAGCGCTGCCGACAGGGAGAATAGATGCCGGGCACATGCGCCCGGCGTCTATTCTTCGGCGGTGACCGGGTCACCGCACATTTCCCCACCCGCGGGACACTGTGACCCGCGGGTGAAGACGGCACCCGCAGGCTGTGAGGGCAGGACGCTTTTTGCCCTCCAGAAGGAGGGCAGGGTGCTGCGCCCCGCTAAAGCAGCCTAGCGGGAACGCTAGTGCTGTATATACAGAGAGCACATATTACACTGTGCTGTATATACCAAGAGCAAGGCAATACACTGTGCTGTATATACCAAGAGCAAAGTAATACACTGTGCTGTATACCAAGAGCAAAGTAATACACTGTGCTGTATATACAGAGAGCACATATTACACTGTGCTGTATATACCAAGAGCAAGGCAATGCACTGTATGTATATAAAGATAGCAAGGGAATACATTGTGCTGTATATATAACGAGAGCAGCAATTAATCTGTGCTGTGTATACAGAGTAAGGCAGTACACTGTACTATATATACAGAGAGCAGAAATTACATTGTGCTGTATATACCGAGAACAAGGCAATACACTGTGCTGTATATACCGAGAGCAGAAATTACACTGTGCTGTATATACCGAGAGCAGAAATTACACTGTGCTGTATATACCGAGAGCAGAAATTACACTGTGCTGTATATACCGAGAGCAGAAATTACACTGTGCTGTATATACCGAGAGCAAGAATGTTTAATCTTTGTACTGATGGACCATGCAAAAGCCGAATAATAGGATACAATTTATTGTTTATTATAAGTCAAATTCTGAGGCTAAGGGAACATCATTACACATTTACTTAACAGAGGGTCTGATTCAGCAGAGGACGGAATTGCAGAGCCCACACAAGTGGCTGCGCAATTCCAGCCTGCAAAAATGCAAATGCAGGAGGCGTCTGATACCTTGTTGCATTTGCGATCCCAGCTCTGCGACCGAGGTCGCAGCCTGGGATAACCATCGCAACCATCGGTCTCGATTATTGCCCCTCTGGTCAGACTGCAGCAGCTGAAGCATACCGCAGCCTGGCCGGGTCCTGTCAGACAATATGCTGGGGTGACGGGGCAGATAGCTGGAAAGACAGGAAGCTGAAAATATGGGGTAGAAGGTTAGAGAGACACAGGGGGCAGAAGGCTGTAGTGGACACGGGGCAGGAAGTGACATGGGCCATGAGTCTGGTTGTACTTCTGTTGTATGATGATAACTTTGGTTACATTCCTGCACAAACAGGCATCTTCCGGACCATCTGATTTCCTACATGAATAGTGGATACGGACTAGAGACTGTCTGACCATCGAGGATCAGTTTCTATAGAAGTTCCCCATTGCCAAACCACCATATAGTTAAGGTGTATTTTATTGAGTACTCACAAAACTGTGGATTTTATTACTGGAATTACTTTAGTGGGTTGGAATATATCTAGCCCTCCATGCCCCAGTTTGATATTGTCCCTAAAGTTTATTTTTATTTCCCTTCAATTTAACCCCACATGCTGGACATATCTCCTCCCTGGCACACTTGGGGGGAGGGGGTGCGCCATAGCACGCACGCGCTCCGGGTGCCCTGGCTATACGCAACACCTCTGCACATACCGCAGGGATGTTAGTAAATGGACCTTGACTAAAATAGATGGATAAAATTTAAGTCAATGATTACAGTTAATTTTCTTTTTAGTTTCTGGGTGATTTAAAAAACATGAATTTCTTTGTCTAAAGCAGGGGAGAGCGAACGGGTTGGGTATGGAATCCCAGGGTTCAGAATACCGATAGCGACATCCCGGCAATCAGAGTCCCGACACCTGTAGTTAAGTAACCTAAACTAACCCTTAACCCTCCTGCAGACTAACCCCCCCACCCCTGCAGCCTAAACTTCCCCCATGCAACCTAACCCTAATCCTCCCCCTAGTGCCTAACCATAAACCTAACCCTCCCCCTAATTCTAATACTTACTATCAGAACGCCGGCGGTTGGGATTGTGGTGTCAGGACTCCGATAGCTGACTGGATTCTGGCGCCGGTAATCTGAGCGCCGGCATCCTGACCGCCGGGATGGTAACTACGTCCCATCCAAACTATGACATGTGGGCCAAACGTGACTGTGCGACAATGTCACTGCCACCACTCTCCCCCCCCCCCTCAAAGCTCTGAGGGAGAGTGGTGGCAGTGACATTGTCGCACAGTCACGTTGTTGGAACGCAAACCGGAAGCTGTCATCTGCTCCGGTTAGCGGGCACTTCCGGGTGCTGTTAGACGGAAGAGATGGACCACCTGGGAGCCACTCACAGGACCAGCTGTATAATACTGAGGAGGGCGCCGTCTCAGCCCGACGTGACACAGACGCAGCCTGCTGCTGACGCTGATTTCTCCCTCTGACAGCCTGCCGCTGTTCAGGGGAGAGAGGAGGACTACAGCATCAACACCTGCAGGAAGCTTAACGAGCTTGGCTCCAGGGGCTGTGGGCAGACTTTGTGAACTCCATAGGGCAGTACCACTACTGCAAGACCCTGGCTGACATACTCACCCAGCTCGGTGTCTTTATAGCCCCCTCCCTTTCCAGTATCATCCTGAGGGTAATTGGGCTGCTCAGCATCTTTACTATTTAATATAACAGTTTGCAAGCCCACTAGCCCAGTCTTTTGTCACATCTTTGCAGGTGTAGCCTAAAGGATAAAAAAAGGAACAATTGTAGCGCTAGTAGAACAAATAAACATACAATTTATTGACAAAATACACAATGATTAAAAACAGTCAATAGGTTGCAAAGATTACACTGCAGTCCCTAATATATATATATTTTATTTATTCATTTATTTTATTATTTTTTTAATTTATCTATATTTGTTCATATATTTATATATATTTATATTTTTATTTTTATGCTTAATGTGTTTACGTTCATATTGGTCATCTTTCAGTATGTCTTCACCCATTTTTAATGTCTGTATAATGTTTGCATGTGCATTCAAGTGAGACCATGGTTTAATTACAATTGCTTTTAATTAATGATTATTACCAAGAGGTGTGTAATTGTGGAGCCAAAATATACTCTGCTAGGAAGTGCAAACCTTCTGAGCCCACCTTCTGAGGAAACCAGGAGTGTTGTCCTGGAGAAACGCGTTAAGGCACTTTGGGCAATTACACTGCTGTGTATACACCAGCCTTTTGTGGATGTTCACTTCTGCTTTTGAAAGTTCCAGCCGAGAGGAGACCTGTCTGATGCTACGTTGATGCCAATAGCTTTAATCCAAAACAGCCGCTTCACACCTGTCACGGCCAGGGTATTTCAGCATGGCGCTAGGCGAGTGTTACCTGTGAGGACATTGTGGCGCGGGCTGTCTGGTGGCGGAGCTGGTGTCTGGCGGGGGGCTTTGGCTGCGCGCGTTGTCGTGCGGGCCTGTTGTCACTCTGCACTGGTAAGGCCTGGCGGCGTCTCCGTTCCATTTGGCATGGGCGCCGCCATCTTGCCTTCTGGCCATGTGATGCGGCTGGCCAATCCTGGTGAGTCACATGTTCCCTCCGGCCAGTAACAGCACGGCATGGGGTATTTAGGAAGGGTCAGTGCCTTCCTTCTTTGCCAGTGCAACGTGTATCTCAGCCTAGCTGAGAGGGAGTTCTCTGTGCTTTCCTGTTCCTGTGAATTCGCTGTCTGCCAGTCTGCCTGTCAGCTCCTAGCTCCCACTGGACTACCCCGCTTCCTCCATCACCCTTGCCCATACCTGAGTGCCTGAGCCTGCTGACATCCTGCGCTTCAGTTTACTACCTGCAAACCTGGCTTGTTTATTTTCAGTTCACTATCTGCAAACCTGGCTTGATTATTTTCAGTTTCACTACCTGCACACCTGGACAGCTCTAATTGTTTCTACTTGGACATTAACCCTTTTGCTCCCACCTCAGAACTCTTGTGCACATTTATATATTCCTGGACTTTTATTTACTGCCACATTATATGTCTACTCAAGCACTTATTAAAGATCCTAGTTTTATTTTCAAATCTGCTTCTGTGATCGCTCCTGCTACCACCCCGGGTCCACAAACAACCCAGAACATCACAACACCAGCTTGATTGACGGCTGGACGCATCTCCTGCTCACTGCCTGAATACTACAGTGCTGTTACCCTCCACCTTTATTGAATTGGGCCCCCGCATGCATTGATAGCGGCCATGAATTCCAGCTATACTTATTGAATTGGGCCGCCGCATGCACTGTCGGTGATCTGACTTCCAGCTCCATTTACCACAGCCGCGGTTCAGCGCGCACGGAGAGAGCTTACAGCGGAGGTCCCCACGCTACAGACTGATTCCTATGCAGACATTGGGGCATATGCACACGTACTGTGTGCACTCACTGAATGTTGGACACATTCTCAGGCTTAGGTGAGCCACACTTATATATTCCTCATACCACGGCTTACACTCCATCTACTTTTTTGGAGATTTATACCCACTTGTTGGTTTGGTGTATACAGTCATCATATTACCAGTCCCATTGGACATATTAAGTGACATTGATGATCTAATCCCTTAAGAGATACATATCTCCAACTAATCTCTAAATTAGGGACTGCAGTGTAATCTTTGCTACCTATTGACTGTTTTTAATCGTTGTGTATTTTGGCAATAAATTGTATATTTATTTGTTCTACTAGCGCTACAATTGTTTCTTTTTTTATCTTATGTTCCCTTTTGTGGGTTGCAGTTCCCACATCTTGTAGCTGCTTCTGTAGACCAAATTGTTCTCAGGTTGAGTAGCATTGCGCACCATCCCCCTTCATTTTCCTTGCAATTCTATTTTTCACTGCATATTCTCTACCTCAGAATGTCTTTTTACCATGAGTCTCACTTGCAATGTTGTACGTTATTCTAGAAGACAAAACTACTTTTCTGAACACATTGAAACACAGGTTATTAATAACAGAAATGCTAATGAGGAAACTATCATCTCATTATTTTATGAGTTAAAAGATTTGGTGAAAGATGAAACCCGACATTGGTTAGATAAATGTATGTTGGAAAAATATATTGAAATTAAGAGGATTCCTAGGGGTCTACGTATATTAAAGAATTGTTCCTTTAAAGATGACCCTTTATTCACAGACAAATGGAATGACACATTAGATGCATGCTCTTTTGATTTGATGAAATTATTAATATCACATAGAGAAAGTAAAATAAAAAAGCTTGAAACAGATATAGGGATCATCCATTCCTCACTTTCAGAATTTTCAGATACACCTATTTTTAAAGAGAAAGATAAGGAAATTAATAAGAGGATTGAAAATTATGAAAAAGATATCCTTAACAGAAAGAATGAGAAAATTAATAGGGACAAGTCGGATTATTTAGAAGACCAAATTAGAGCATTCAATAAAAACAAAGATGTCAGTCAGTACTCCCATGTACCCAGATATAGAAGTCGTTCCAGGCGTGGGAGACCTTTTCAATCTAAATTTAGGAGTATATCCAATGAGAGATCGAGATCATATCATAAGAGACAACAATCCAATAGGAGAGTCCATGTAACTAGTAATTTACATTACAATGATAGAATGAGTGATGATTTCACTCATTCACGTCCACTAAATAGGAATAATTCTTACAATTCCTATAAAACACACCCTTTTCAGAAACAAAGAGAAAGAGATCTCAATCACACATCCAAAATACAACTACCGATGAGGATACCCTCCCAATCAGTAGAACACAGAAAGGGAACCCCAAAAAGAACAAGAGACTTAGAACCAGAGGAACAAGAGGGGGGAGAGTGGTATCATCAAAAAAGAAAAAAAGAACATCCAAACAGATATTAAAATCATTTAGAGCCACTGATAAATCACAAAAAGGCATTTTTAATCTGTCTTCAAAAATACTTACAGAAGCACAGACTAGTCTATTGACAAGAGGACTAAAATTTGCCCCTTCATCTGAACCTAATCTTTTCAATCTATTTATGGAATTGAATAGATATACTAGGAATATGTGCAGAAAACGGTATTTTGCCCTAAAAAATGTGAACAAACAAAAAATTACTGGTACACCTATTATCACGGATACAAACGATCTAGATAGAGGTATTACCTTAAATGAGGATGATAGTAGACCATTAAGTGATCTTATGGATCTGTTAGAGGAGGATAACTGCACCCCAGATTCACCAATATTGCTCTTTGATATTGATAATACCCCAAAAAAATCGATATGCAAACAGAAATCACAATTCTACCCCTTAAGTTATAAAAGTCCTCCAATTGTGACGTTTTATGAAAAGACCATGCATGATTTTAAGAATCTATGCACAAAATTTCATATGGGCTTCAGATATATGCAGAATCTAACTGGGGTGGAAATTAAAGCATTAAAAGAGTTACAAAAAGATGCAACAATTATCGTTAAACCAGCGGATAAAGGGGGTGGAGTTGTGATACAGAACACTTTTAACTTTATCTCTGAGGCCCACAGACAGCTCTCTGACAGCAAATTCTATAGCGTATTAGATAGAGATCCCTCTTCAATATTTCAGAAGGAATTACAATTGATGTTGCTGTCATATCAAGAACTGGGTGTCATATCCAAGGAGGAATTTAATTTTCTTTTTTGCACTCACCCTATCACACCCACCTATTATCACCTTCCAAAGATTCACAAATCACTACACAATCCACCTGGGCGTCTAATTATCTCTGGTATAGGTTCTTTAACCACTAACCTTTCACATTATGTTGACCAATTTTTACAGTTGCGTGCAATAACCTTGAAATCTCATTTACAGGACACTACTCACTTTTTAAAATTAATTTCTGGTATACAATGGGAATCTGATTTTTTATTTCTCACTTGTGATGTTTCTGCACTATACACCAATATTCCAGACGATTTAGGTTTAATGGCGGTTGAAGAAAGTCTGATAAAAGATCCAGAGGTCTCTGAGATACAACGTTCATTCATTCTGACCTCCATCAAATATATTCTGACTCACAATTATTTTATTTTCAATGGTGTTTATTATTTACAAACCCTTGGCACGGCGATGGGGACCAGGTTCGTGCCGAGTTACGCCAACCTATATATGGGCGCCTTCGAACAACGCCATATGTGGGATGGGGCTTTTGGCGCGAACCTGGTCCTCTACGCCAGATATATAGATGACTTGTTTTTCATTTGGAAAGGGGATTCACGTTCTATCACTCAATTTGTTGATCACTTGAACTCTAACACTTTTAATCTCACTTTCACGAGCACTTATCACCCTAATTGTATACATTTTTTGGATATTACACATGAAGTGTTGAATAATAAAATAACCACATCTAATTACAGAAAAGATGTCGATTGTAACAACTACCTTGAGTATGGGAGTAATCATCAAAAGGCATGGTTAAGAAATATCCCTAAAGGACAACTGCGTAGACTTAAAGGTAATTGTACCAACGATAAAAAGTTTAAGGAACAAGTACTAGACCTCATGGCTTCATTTCAGGACAAATCTTATCCGTCAAAATTGCTGGAAACAGCCTATAAAGATGTTAGCAATATAGATAGGTCTTTATTACTTCTGTCAAAACAAGAAACAGCTGAAACGACGATAACTACGTCTACCCATCCACGAGTGGATAGTTCTATAGTATTTGTGTCTAAACAAAATAGTGCGTCATCTAAAATTAAACAGATTCATAATAATTTTTCTATTTTACAATTAGACCCCATCCTTAAAAAAGAGTTGGGAGACCATCCGACAGTTATTTTCAAAAAAGCAGATAATTTACAATCCAAACTTGCACCTAGCCACTTTAGGGAGAATAAGAGTAATATATCTACTCAGAGACCCTCGATTATACCTTGAGCCACTAGACCAATAGGATGCTTTAGATGCAACCACAATAGATGTACCACTTGTAAGTTTATAACCAATAGGGAAAATACTTTTGTGTGTGAAGTAACAGGTGAAATTTATCCAATTAAATCTTTTGTAAACTGCGAGACAGACTATGTGATATACTTACTCTCATGTCCCTGCAAAAAGCAATATATAGGACGTACCACCAGAAAATTTAAAGTGAGATACCTTAAACACTGTCGGAATGTAAAAAAGAAATATTTAAATCACAGTCTGTCACGTCATTTTGCAGAGACACACAATTCTGCCTCTGAACTCCTGACTGCTACTATAATTGAGCAGATAGGTTATACAGAAAGAGGAGGTGATAGATTTAGAAAACTATGTGCTAGAGAAGCGTACTGGATCTATGTAATGCATACACTTTTCCCTGAAGGTCACAACGAAAATAATGAATTAGATTTTTAATATCTAACCTTTCCCTCTGCTTTCCCTGTTCATTCATATTTTGTCGTTTTCTCTTATAACTATCTCCTATATATATTGCTATCTCACTTATAGACCCCATACACCTATAAAAGTTTATTCATAAATATACTTATATTATGATATATATATCATTCTGCATTTAGACATATTCAACTGTTTTTACTTATATGATATGGATTTTTCATTCATTTAGGAACATTTGGTTCTCAAATGAGCGATCTATTGAGTTTTATATCTTGTTATTTATATATTATAATAACGCTGTATTGTTACATTTTTGTAATCATATATTTATTTATTCATTTATTTTATTCTTTTTTAAATTTATCTATATTTGTTCATATATTTATATATATATTTATATTTTTATTTTTATGCTTAATGTGTTTACATTCATATTGGTCATCTTTCAGTATGTCTTCACTCATTTTTAATGTCTGTATAATGTTTGCATGTGCATTCAAGTGAGACCATGGTTTAATTACAATTGCTTTTAATGAATGATTATTACCAAGAGGTGTGTAATTGTGGAGCCAATATATACTCTACTAGGAAGTGCAAACCTTCTGAGCCCACCTTCTGAGGAAACCGGAGTGTTGTCCCGGAGAAATGCGTTAAGGCACTTTGGGCAATTACACTACCGTGTATACACCAGCCTTTTGTGGATGTTCACTTCTGCTTTTGAAAGTTCCAGCCGAGAGGAGACCTGTCTGATGCTACGTTGATGCCAATAGCTTTAATCCAAAACAGCCACTTCACACCAGCTTGATTGACGGCTGGACGCATCTCCTGCTCACTGCCTGAATACTACAGTGCTGTTACCCTCCACCTTTATTGAATTGGGTCCCCGCATGCATTGATAGCGGCCATGAATTCCAGCTATACTTATTGAATTGGGCCGCCGCATGCACTGTTGGTGATCTGACTTCCAGCTCCATTTACCACAGCCGCGGTTCAGCGCGCACGGAGAGAGCTTACAGCGGAGGTCCCCACGCTACAGACTGATTCCTATGCAGACATTGGGGCATATGCACACGTACTGTGTGCACTCACTGAAAGTTGGACACATTCTCAGGCTTAGGTGAGCCACACTTATATATTCCTCATACCACGGCTTACACTCCATCTACTTTTTTGGAGATTTATACCCACTTGTTGGTTTGGTGTATACAGTCATCATATTACCAGTCCCATTGGACATATTAAGTGACATTGATGATCTAATCCCTTAAGAGATACATATCTCCAACTAATCTCTATATTAGGGACTGCAGTGTAATCTTTGCTACCTATTGACTGTTTTTAATCATTGTGTATTTTGTCAATAAATTGTATATTTATTTGTTCTACTAGCGCTACAATTGTTTCTTTTTTTATCTTATGTTCCCTTTTGTGGGTTGCCGTTCCCACATCTTGTAGCTGCTTCTGTAGACCAAATTGTTCTCAGGGTGAGTAGCATTGCGCACCATCCCCCTTCATTTTCCTTGCGTATCCTAAAGGAGCTCTATATAATCTCCATTATCTGTCCTGTCTGTAGTCAGAACTTCTGTCAGCTTCTTAAATAAAAATGAACATTTTTAAAGTTTTAATTATATATTGAAATCATGTGAAGTCTTATATGCTTTATTTTTTTCCTGTGCGGGCCAAGGTGCTTTATTTTTTTCCTTGCGGGCCAATGTGCTTTATTTTTTTCCTGTGCTGGCCAATGTGCTTTATTTTTTTCCTGTGCGGGCCAATGTGCTTTATTTTTTTCCTGTGCGTTCCAATGTGCTTTATTTTTTTTCCTATTATTGCCATTGTGTTTGTATTTTTTTCTTGTCAAAGCGCAATGTGTTTGTATTTTATCCTATTCGGTGCCAAAATGTATGTTATTTTTCATGCAAAGAGTTTACTGCTGCTGCGGCGACGCGGCCAGCCGCCGGGGAGTAAGAGGGGAAGCAGCTAGATCCCCTTCCGTAGATTGACCATGACATCATCAGCCAGCGTCCGTCATTCCCTACCATCCAAGTGGGCATAGAGGGGGAATATAACCATGTGGCGAGCGTAGCGAGCCACCGTGCCCGAAGCATGGCGAGCGAAGCGAGCCTTGAGGGGTTAACTTTCTTTTTGTGGTGGGCTGTGTGGGCAGGAAACTACACTTCCGCCCTCACTGCACGTCACTTCCAGGTACAGAATCTGAAGTGGAAATGGTCTCTACCGGGAAAGAGGAGGGGGCCCCGGAGAGGAAATGCACACAGGCCCTCTTTTATGACACCTCTGCCCTGCCTCCCCTTAACAAACGCCACCCCCTCAACAGACCCCACCTCCATCTGGGCTGCGATCAGTCATTTCCAGGGCTGGTTTTCCATCCCAATCCATCCATCCTTGCTAACTAGTGTAATAGTTGATATCCATACCTAATAGGGGGTCTATTTACTAAGCAGTGTTAGGAGACAGAGTGAAAAGTGATAAGGTGCCAGCCAATCAGCTCCCAACTGCCATCTCACAGGCTGTGTTTGAAAAAATGACAGTTGAGAGCTGATTGGCTGGCACCTTATCACTTTCTTATCACTTTTCACTCTGTCTAACACTGCTTAGTAAATAGACCCCTAAAGCTTCTAATAATAAGTCAGTCAGCAAAACACACATTATAAAGCTCTGTGACGTGAAACAATGTTCTCTCTTTTGCATGCGGTTTATTTGCTAGGACATGCCACATCCCCTATCACTCCTCGCAGAGTTATATGTTTCTGTGCTGCATTAACGATGAGAGCAGCTGACGCAGTAGTGACCTGGAGACCTCTGCATACCTGTGCGGTGACGTCCCCTCACCCTTCCCCGGTTCTACGTTGTACACACACACAGGTGTCGCTCATCATGGGATCGGTATCAGTGAAACCTGCGGTGGGCGTGGAGGATAAATCGTCTGACGTCACGTCAGGGGCGGAGCCTACGCTAGTCGCGCGCCCAGAGTTCACTTCTAGCTGCTGTCTTCTTGTTAGTTGTATCAGTTTGTTAGTGCTGTGCTGGGAGAGACACCTCATACTCTGTGTGACCCGATCTATAAACTATCCGGGATGTGGGGTCGGGGGCTCCTGGTCGTGGCGGTGCTGCTCTCTACCTGCTGTCTGACAGTGTCAGGTACGTTCTTATGTATATTGATAAATCATTTTATTATATAACTTTCTCTTGGCACTTTGTGGCTGCACACATTATTGTTTGAAGGAATTGCCAGTCCCGGTATATACCTTGATGGGACTTTTAGTTCTACAAAAGTAAGATAAAAAAGTGTTTACCTGTGTGGGAGGAGCTGTGACTTCCTGGGACGCACCCTGGGGGCCCAGGTACAGAGTCTGCAGTCACTGGCCGTCTGTTGCTAAGTGGAAATCTACTTGTATTTCAGACCAAGTGTATCATTGTATCTGTCTGCCAGGAATGCACGCCCATTATTTCAGGGTATTATTAAAGCTTGCTCTTACTAATTGCAGCAGAATAGACCATTTAAATGGCCAAAAAAACAAACAAACCCTTGAGCAATGTGTTTTCTATATTCTGTACATATTTCATGTGTTTAACTATTGGCTGCAGCATGTTTACAAGTATACATGAAAGTGTTTGAGTTGGTCACGGTATTGTAGCTCATACAACAGAAATAACCTTGTGTTCTAGGACTTTTAGAATAAGGAGATGATTGTTCTCTAGATAATGAGAAGATGCTGCTTCGTCAGTGGGTGTCATTGCGGATTAAAACGTTCATACCATAAGAACATAATAGGCGTTTTACTCATTTCAAAGCATGTCAGTTGTTGTGAAATACCTGTTTAGGTTTGTGTATATACCCTGTGCCTCCAGTGGTGCGGAATAATGACCTGCTGGCAGGCCAGACAGTCTTGTGCTCCCTGTGACCTCTGTGATGACTGCTAAGCTACTAGTCATTTGTAATTACTCCTCCTACGAAAATCTTTTTGCGTGGTCATGGGTTGTAATTTTGATACATTGATCCATGATGCTAGTTAGTTACTGGTTATCATGTGAACTCTGGGTGCGCTTTGATCTAGCCTACATATAAACTTAATGACCCATTTTAGAGAACTTTATTAAATGTTCACAAAATATTGTGGTCCATTGTAAATAGGTGGTAGGGGATGAGCACATACCTTGTGACTGGCCTGGCTTGCATTGAGGAGGGGGGGGGAAGGTGGGGGGGGGGGGTAAATCCTCTACATCAGAAGTTCCCGAATCCTGCCATTGCAGTCCTGGTTTTAAGGCTATCCATGGTTGAACACAGGTGGCTTAATTAGCACCTCAATTTGATTAAACCATATGGGCTCAAGCATGGATATCCTTAAAACTTGGGCTGTAAGGGAACCTTTGGTCTACATGGTTTTTAATGAGTTTATAAGAAACTGGTCTTCATGTGAGTTTTTTTTTTTTGACAGTCTAATAGAAATACAGTGCACTCTCTAGATTCCTTAACACTACTGCTGGTAGTTGCTGGTCTGGTACGGCTTAAAGTTTATACAGTAAATGAGCAGCCAAGCATACCACATTCCCACCTCCCAAATCCTCAGCGAGCCTGAACTGGTTTCCCCGATTACAGGGCTATAACAAGTGGTCAGTGCCTGTATGAGGAAGAGATGGGCTAGACATGGCAGACGGGCTCCTTAGCTATGCTACATTTTCTCATCTCTTATAATAAGCAACCCTTTGTTAGTAAAGAGTGTATAGATTTTAGGTGTAGTTTTCCTCTAAGCCACTTGCATAACTGCACAACAACCACTTCGTATTAATGACAGGCAAACTACTGTCAATGGGGATGTGTGTAATTGCTTGGAACATTTAAATGCTTTGCTTCTCTCTGAATTTAATAATGTCTGGGCCAAGCAAAGACTAGGTTCAGTGCTTTTTTTTTTTTTTTTTTTTTTTGGAGGGGGGGGGGGGGTTGTATGACTAGTAATGTTACAGCAATGGTGGGTGCATCATCAGGAATTACATTTTCATCTAAGGAACAAATGCAGGTGTTAATGTTATAAATAAGAAAATAAAACTGATAAAAAATGAGGTGTGCTGAAGTGGGCATGATCACTCCATCTTGCTAGCATGGCTGAGCCTGTTTGGTAGGCTTGGGCCCCTATACGTTGTACCATCCATCCCCCCCCCCCCCCCCCCCCCCCTCTTGTCAGCACCCCCAGATGGGCAAATGCTGGTGTCTTTTAGTGAAACTATTACTGTTAATAATCTTGAAGATTAGATTGTACATCATTTGCATGCAACCAGAAATACCAACTGGTCTTTTGTGGTTATTCCCAATTTGTATGGATTATATAATGGCTCTGAACACAAGGGTGTCCCATAAATATTTGGTATGCCCGTAGCTGCTGTCTTAATGAAGACACAGTGTACCTCCTGTTGTGTACCATGAACAGGTCTGCCAGCTGGGTAGCTCATGGATTCTACTAGAGGTGACTTATGCTTAACTTGATTACTGGCTAACCATCACATGACCAGTTCTATGCTAATTATATAAGACATCTGTGCTGCTACGCGCTGTAAGTGATGAGCTAGTAACAAACAACAGATCACTTTTCATATGCTACTTGACTGTGCGGCATTTTTAATTAGACGCGAAAAGTCCTGTACTTTTCACACGCCTGACTTTTTGCTGACATCGCTGGTTTTGCCTGCAAAAAAAGTATGGTATGCATGTCCCCCGCTTATCCCTGTACTAAATTCCAAAGGATGCGAAAAACGCGTCCTGGCGAAACTCAAGCAGGTGAAAAGTGCTGTCAGAATTGAGGAAATCTGCCTGACTCCCCCAAAAGACGCACTAACATTGGGGATCATGGTAGATGTCCCCGGATAGCCCTGCTGAAGCTATTTGGGATACTTAAATGCTCTAATTAGCGTCTTTGAACAAGTGGTGAAGAATAGCATTTAGTAGGGTTTTTTTTTTTTTTTTTTTGTGAAACTAGTCCCAGTAAATTTGGGGTACGTGAAAATGGGTGCACAAGTGAGGTGTTAAAAACACACCTACAGCAAACACCTGCAATAACAAAAAACTCCCTCATACTTGCAAACCCTCAAGTCTATTTCGCTAGTTTTTAAGTTTGTGCCCCAAGTTTGAACTTTTTTGCCCTCTTTTCAAAGTCATTTTTTGGGGTGTTTATTTAAGGAATTTCTTGATGCAGTTAACCTTTTGGGGACCTGTCCTAAGGGTGCATGGTGGTTTCCGCACCTTTGCACCCCAAAATCGCAATTCTGCACCTTTTTTTGACAGTTATTCATAGGGAAACTCTACTGCCGGGTACATTGCATTGCGCTTTCGCACTGGTGAGAAGTTTCCACAATTGAATACCGGGATAAGTTTAGCTGGCTTTTCACCGCTAATTGAATATGGCCCTTAAAGTTAGGTACTTAGGAGGCTGACCTGCTCGTGTCACACAGCTTTAATCAATGCATTGTACTGAACAGAACATTAACGTTTCATTTTTTTCTCTTGTAGGCCAGAATAAAACATCGGCAAAAAGGGGAAGAAACTTTGTGGGCATTGAAACATTTGATAACCGTACTGGGAGATATGGCTATACAGTGAATGAGTTTGCGCAGAACGTTCTGACAGGTGGCCTGACGAGAGTCTTTCTGCCACTGGTGTACATCATTGTCTTTGTCATAGGTTTGCCAAGCAATGCTATTGCATTATGGGTTTTCTTTTTCCGCACAAAGAAGAAGCACCCAGCCGTGGTCTACATGGCCAACTTGGCAATGGCAGATTTGATGTTCGTTATCTGGATTCCATTAAAGATTTCCTATCATCTGAATGGCAACAACTGGATTTATGGAGAAAGTCTGTGTAAAGTACTTGTGGGTTTTTTCTATGGAAATATGTACTGCTCAATCTTATTTATCACATGTCTGAGTGTTCAAAGATACTGGGTTATTGTGAATCCCATCTCGCACACCCGGAAGAAGACTAAGATTGCACTCATTGTATCAGTGACCATATGGATTATAATCATGCTAAGCACCATTCCATTGTATCTCTATGATCAGACCGTCTACGTCACCAACCTCAACATCACAACATGCCATGACGTCTTGCCGCTCAGCATTGCGGCTAACGATATGTTCAACTACTTCCTCTCCCTTGGGATCGGGCTCTTCTTCCTCCCAGCTGTCCTGATCACAGTGGCTTACGCACTCATGATTAAGACTTTGAATGCATCCATCACAGACGAAAATATTGGCAAAAAAACGAAAGCGGGCCATCATGCTTATTATCACGGTGCTAATCATGTGTCTCGTGTGCTTTCTGCCCAGTAACATTCTGCTGTTGGTTAACTATGGAACTATACAGAAAACCCAAGTAGGAAACGTCTATGCATTCTATATCGTGGCCCTTTGTCTCTCTGCCTTGAACAGTTGCATTGATCCTTTTGTCTATTATTTTGTGTCCAAGGATTTCAGAGAGAATGTGAGAAATATGTTCCTCTGTCGCAGCGTAAGAACTGTGGAGAGAATGCAGATCTCATTTAGCTCCATGAAGTATTCCAGAAAGACCAATTCATACACCAGCAGTTCCACGAACACAAAGACAAGTACATGCTAAGGGACATTCTTCCATGGACCGTTCAGTAACAAGTTTGGTCTAGAAGGCCGTTGATTTATATGCTGCTTTTCTGTGTGAGAATGCTGGCCCTTCCAGCACAGGGAAGCTGGATATTTGTTACCTATTTTGTTTTGTTTTTTACAAACTTGTATGTATATAATATATATGCATATGTATGTGTAAATATTTTTAGAAATGTGTTCTGTGAATATATTTTATACTGGTTTCTGTTCTTTTGCAGCAACACAAGCTAATGCATGTCACCATCTGCACAAGGGCTCACCCACACGAGCTTTATCAATGTTTACTGATCATCTGCATTAATCCGTTGCTATACAGTGACCTAAATCGTCCATTATATCATCAGTTAATGCATGCTAAAGTGGTATAAATATTAGAAATATGGACAAAGATGGCCAGATCCATGCAGTGGGGTGGTTAAAGCAGCAGAATAATGGGCAAGAGCACTTGTTCTTTCGATTCCTTGTTAAAGCTCATTGGGGGAGATGGAGAGAGATAAAGTACCAACCAATCCGCTCCTAACTGTCATTTTTCAAATACAGCCTGTAAAATGAGTTAGAAGCTGATTGGTTGGTAATTTTATCTTTCTCCACTTTAGCTCTCTCAAGGGCTTAGTACATATTACCCTTTGTCTGCAATGATAAATGTGTGTACTGATGAGATTTTTGGTGGACACAAAGGCCCGTTTGCCTTCTGCAATAAGAGATGTCAGAATTCTGGGCTCTGAACAGGATACAGTTGCATTCAGTTCAGAGAACACCTGGTGTCCAGTCCATGGGAGATGAAATGAACTGCTGAAGTGGCTGAGAAACTCCTAAGGGAGCTAGATGGAAACAAAGACTTTAGTTAACTTTCCACAGGGCTTGTACTAGCGATGGAGTCCTTTCTGGAGTTTGAATATCTCATTAATAAAAAAAACTGAGTTATATAATTAAGCAAATGGAGCCCGTGGACTAGTTTATAACTGTTTCAACTGGGTTTTAACCGCCACCTGCACTGAAATTGTTCTCGAGCTATGAATGTATTGAGCTGGTGAAAAATCCAGACTGAAAAATCACATGGTAGAATTGCATCGTGAGTGTGAAAATGCGTTACATACACAAGGTGGGATGGGGTGTCCAACCACTTTTTAATGTTCGAGAGAGCCATCCAGTAGATCAGGGGTAGAAAACATATGGAACTACACATCCCAGCATGCCCTGTCAGTTTTTCTGTTTGGACATGCTAACACGGTGGCAAAGCATGTTGGGATGTGTAGTTCCATAGCAGCTGGAGTGCCGCGAATTGCCAAGCCCTGCAGTAGATCAAGGCACTTCTGCATATATAATGTTTGAATAGCCTAAACTGCAATTAGGAACCGGTTTAATTGAGGAATTTATGCAGTTATGTGCTGTACGTGTCTGCGGGATTTAATTATATTCCTTCAATAGGCAATGTGAATATTTAGATACTATTCTTATTTGTATATTTTGGCTGTACTGTATATACTTTCTATATTTTGAATCAATTTTAAGTGTATAAAGATTATAAAACTAATGCTGGGTTTGAGTTTTTTTTACATATCCATAATGAGAACTTTTCTGTCCATATTAAACAGCTAATCAAGACCACTAGAAGCCTTTTACTTTGCTATAACCGCCATAGTTAAATAGCTGAATACAGTATATTAATTGAGACGTATACTTGCCTTATTGATGTGGACAGCCGCTTGTAAACTATCCACTTCAAGTATTCTATGCCACTGGACAAGTGTGGGATACTCTGTGGTTTCCTAGCTGCAGCACTTGGAACCATGACACACTAACTAGAAGGGTTATCTTATCTGGTCTATTTGGTGCTGGTCTCAGTGTTCGCCATGGATGACACTTTGGAAGTTACACACATAAGTAAAAATGGTAATTGTCTGAGGTCAATTCATAGCTGTTTCTGTAAGGAATAAAAAATGTACCAAGGTAAATTCTTCTCTCAATGTGGGTTAACTTCAGTACAACCTCCAGTCAGTGGTCTCTGGCAGACTGTCTTTTATTATGTTGTTGCCTCTGGGACATCCCGGAGTTTGATACCATGGTAGTATGTTGAAAATCTCATCATTGTGACTAGCTGCCGAGAGTGATGCGGTCCCCATTGATGGCAATGGGGACCTGGTGCTGCCTTTCCGGCCAGCGAAGCCTTACAGGCACTGCTGGGTCCCCGTGTCATGCACATGTGCAGACGGACCGTCGCACATGCACAGTACACAGGAGCCCGTCACTGGCAGCATTAGGATGCTAGCAGCCGAGCGGAGGACCTTGCTGATTAGGAGGACTTCGCTGGATGGGTAAGTATTGATAAACACCAGTAGCTTTTTTGTTTGTATCATTGTGATGCTAAACTACAAATGCTGCTGGTGTTTACCATTGTTAATAAATGGGGCCCTATATCAGCTTCTGTCATTTTACAGGCTTGAAAAATGACAGGAGCTGATTGGTTGGTACTTTAGCTCTCTCCAAGCTTTGATAAATCTCCCCCTCTATTACTGATATTTCAACGCTTGCTTCTTTTTCAATTTTAAGTTTTGTAGTGCTCTTCTAGCTGACAAAAAGAGAAACCATAGTATAGAGGTTCCTAAACTCTGCTGTTACTGTACAGTTTAAGGATATCCATGCTTGAGTCCAGAATGTTAAATCAAATTGACTGAGGTACCAATTAAGTCCCTTGTGCTGAAGCGTGGGTGTCCTTTAAAACATGGACTGTAATGGCGGGGTTTGTGCTATGGCAGAGGTGTCCACTTTCCTTTTTAGGTAGAACATTTCTGTAATAAAAGCTGTTAAACGTCAGCAATTTTCCATTATGATGAATGTACTTTTCTATTTCTGTGCAGCTATTTTCCCCTAAGCTGTCCTGGATGCTCTATCAGCCGGGGTAGGCTATGTATAGCACTCCAGCTGCTGTGGAACTACACATCCCAGCATACCCTGCAGCAGTTTTGCTGTTAAGGTATGCTGCAGATGTGTCCACACGAATACCCCTTTTACACCAGAGCTAAAACCCGGGTAGCTCCTTGGTGTAAAAGTGGACCAGGTTCGATTCCTGTGAAACCCTGCAGTGTAAACTGCGCGATCCGGGTAACGATGACCTAGAGCACACTGGCAGATTGGTCGGCTTCAGTGGCACTTGGAGATGACATCATCTCCAAGCGTCCACTTACACGCCGGAAAAGCCGGGTCACAGCAGACTCTGCTCCGGTGTGAACAGCGCCGACTCGGGAATCTCCTGGGTCAGCGTGGGCTAAATCCCGGGTCTGACCCTGTTTGGTACCCTGTTCCAGCCTCCGGGTCACACTCGGAATTTATGTATAAAAGCAGTATAACATATTCTCAAATCACGCCAAATAACCCCGTTTGGCGTGCTATAGATTATGTGAATAAGCCCTGAGAATCAATTTTGTATGAAATATGTATGTTTGATTCATTAATGTGACAAAAGTACAAAGCACAAGTGCCATGGATGCTGCCGCTGACCTTGCATGCAGCAACGGTATGCGTCTGGGACGTCAACCTGGGAAAAAGACAGAGGACTTATGTGTAAGCCGCACCATTCATCTCAATGTGCAGCATTGTGGGTAATCTGCAACTTTATATCAACTCCATTGCAGCAAAAATACTAATCTTAAAACACATTATACTGTAAGTGACTTTGGATGCAGCTGTGATGGGACACAGATGCTAAATTAAGATGTAGGTTCGAAAGTCAGATTATTTCTACCCATGGCGGAGACTAATATCCCTCTTACACCAGAGCAAAAACTTGGGTTTTTGCTGGGTCTACCAAGGTCGCAGCTCAGTGTAAAAGGGTCCATGAAAAATAACCCGGGTCCAGTGACCCAGCAATCCAACCCAGGTAGCTACCAGCGTCTGACCCAGGATGGACTTGGGGAATGGTGCAGTGTAAATGGCGCAACCCGGGTTATCCGACCTGGGTCATGCCTAAAATGAGCTGATTGGTGGTTTTGGAGCAGTTGCCTCCCACTTTTTTTATGACCTCAAAAGTTTAGCAGGACAGACCCAGATTCAGTGTGAGAGTAACGCAGATCGATGGTGCTGTGTAATACCCCTTTCACATCGCAAACACTGGTCGGACCCAGGTTTTGAACCTGGGTCCGACCCTTTCACATCGCCTTAATAACCCGGGTTATTGCAGATTTGGTGCCTTTTAACTCAACCCGGGTTGCCCATGTTAAAACAGTGTAATGTAATTTTTAAAGGATTTTATTGGCTCACAATTATGATGTTTTCAGTAAAGAAAAAGGAGGGGCTGGGGGATGCTTGCAGTGCAGCAATCATGGCCGACAGAGCACATGTCACAGATGCAGCCTACATTTTGCTGATGTTGCGATAAGTTATCGAATCCTTGACAGTGCCAGTTATCTGTTTACATATTTCTTCCTCACCCCTGATCCGCAGCAACTCCCTTACTTCTTCATCACTCCAGTTTGCCATGATTCCTCCAGTGAAAGTAAAGTGCAGTATAGTACTCTGTGCTGTCTGTATATAGCTTATTATTAGCTGCCTGTTCCCCAATGTGTGCAGTGCAGGACAGTAATGTAAATACAGAGACACGTGCTCTGTGTGCAGGCTGGTCAGCTGACTGGAAGAAGCCAATCAGCACTATTTTCTCAGTCGAATATCCCGGGTCTGTACCATCTAAGAGCCAAATAACGCGGGTCCGACCCGTGTTTAACTCTGGTTGAAATACCAGGTCGGTCGACCCAGGTTATTCATTTTGGTGCATTTAAAAATCATGTCGACCAGTCAACAACCCGGGAATAAACTGGGTTATTTTGGCGTTGTGAAAGGGGTATAAATGGTGTCTGACCTGTGTTGGCACCAGGGCGGGCCAGCTGGCCCATTACGCGAGGTATGGCGGCAAGTTGCAAGGGCGTCATCTGTCCCGCCGCTGTCTCCCACAGCCGCCGGAATTACAATGAGTCACACTGACTCACATGCCGCTGCGCAGCGGCAGCCAGCCACAGCCGCTGCCTGAACACTGGCCCATACCTTGCTGATTGACAGCAGGCCGGGCACGGCTGGAGGGGGAGGAGTGGCCGCTCTCTTCTCCTCCCCTCTCCTGAGCTCCCCCCTAGACAACGTAAGAGTCTGTGCCCGGCTAGAAGGGGAGGAGGGGCCATGCTCTCCCCGCTCCACACCTCCAACCCCGGGGATCTGACATCACAAACTCGTGACTATCCCCGGCGTTAAGTCCAAGGTTAGGGGTAGCCATCCACGGGCTGCAGCCCCAGGTAAGACAATTTAATTACTTTGTATTTATCATGCACTGGCCGTCACCCTCTCCCTGTCGTCACTGTCACCCATTGGTCATTCTTTCCCTGTCACCCACAGCTGTCAGTCTCCTGGCGTCACCGTCTCCCTGTCACCTAGTGCTGTCACCTTCTCCCTGTCGTCACTCTGTCACCTAGTGCTATCACCCTCTCTGTTGTCGTTGTCACCTCTCCCTTTCACCCTCTGCTGTTGCCCTTTTCCTGTCACCCACTGGCTGTCTCCCTCTCCCTGAATATGTATCTTAGGGTGTATTTGTAGCTTCACACCCAGGGTGGTCCTGCTGTATAGGGGCCCTATACCATTTTTATGTGGCGGTCTGTGTGTGTGTTTTAAATTTTCATATAGGGGCCTATGTGTGGTTTTTTTTTCATGCAAATCCTATATGTTTTATTACTTTTATGTGGATGCTAATGTGTTGGTTTTTTTTTCATGTGGGGATATTTGTGTTTTATTTTTACGTGGGGGCAGAATGTGTTTTGGGGCCTATGTATGTGTTTTTTTTCATGCAAAGCCTATGTGTTTGTTTGTTTTTTTCCCCATGTTGTGGCCTTTGTATGTATTTTTTATTTATCACGTGGGGCCCCACACAGTGGAGGTTAATGTGTGTGGGGTTTTTTTGTTCCCACGTTTGGGTCCATTGTATATTATTACTAATGCTGGGCATACACTCTACAATTACCTGTCAGATATCTGTCAAATCTGTCTGGTGGGAAGGAAAATCTGGTCAGTTTTCTAGTGTTTGGGAGCAAATTTCTATTATTTGCTCCCATACATTACCAGATTTTCATTCCAACCAGCCAGATTGGACAGATATCTGACAGATAATTGCATAGTGTATGCCCAGCATAAGGATTCTGTATTGTCTGATGCAGGAGAAGGTCCATGTGGGGTGATACCATTAGTTACTGCACTTGGTTACAACCAATCCTAGTGACGCCACTGAGTATAGTATTAAATTATAACCATGTGTATGTAAAGCTGGTACTTTGATCTACAGATTCCATTTAGTCATTGTTACATTATTACATGCACTCCCGATACTTCACACACCGAAATATGAGGCTTTATTTCAACAAGGGGCGCCAAAATCTATATCCACTTACCAAAAAAATTTGGCTTGGGCCGGCCCTGGTTGGCACCATGTCTGAAAACCCAGGTCGGAACTGGGTTTTTGGTGGAAAAGAGGTATAAGTTGCATCATGCTTCTCTCGCCTATTCTTTTGTGCCACAGGGCACATGAGAACACATCTTTAAAACTGGCAGGGCATGCTGGAATAGCAGTTCAACAGCAGTTGGAGTTCCAGGTGTTGCCTACCCTTATTGTCAAAATGGTATAGTGCAGTGCCATAACAGGTCAGCAGTATGCCTTGTGTTGGCCCTGTCCTACCCCACCCACCCCAAGATCCCCCTTGAAGGTATGATGGGGGCAGGGTCCACTACCACCGTGAAGTACAGCACTACCTGGAGCTGCCTCAGGAAGCTCTTAGCTGCTGTACAATTTGCGGGGTGCGTGTCTGAAAGATCCAGCGTGGCCCCACAGCAGCAATATATGCATGGTGCTGTTCCAGCTTTGTATGTTAGCACCACTTGCACACCCCCAGTTACTGCCCTGGAATAGTGATCATTATTGGTCTACATCAGTGGTTCTCAAACTCTGTCCTCAGGATCCCACGCAGTTCATGTTTTCCAGGTCTCCTGGCAGGTGCACAGATGTATTTATTACTCACTGACATATTTTAAAAGATTCACAGGTGGAGCTAATTATTTCACTTGCGATGATGCGAGGAGAGTTGAAAAACATGCACTGTTTGGGGTCCTGAGGACAGAGTTTGAGAACCTGTGGTCTACATTCAGTAGCTCTGGTTGGTAATGATATTTACCTATATTAGAGAAGATTTCCACAGTTCTATTACTTATTAATGTTAATGCATTGTCTTTGTTTTAGTTTCCACATGTGCTTTTCAGCAAGCTCTTTATATCATCTACAACAGTGGTTCTCAAACACTCTATCCTCAGGACCCCACACAGGTCACATTTTCCAGGTCACACAGCAGGAGCACAGGTGTACTCATTACTCACTGACACATTTTGAAAGATCCACAGGTGGAGATAATTATTTCACTTGTGAGTCTGTGAGGAGACCTGGAAAACATGCACTGTTTGGGGTCCTGAGGACAGAGTTTGAGAACATGTGATCTACAATATAGATCACATAAAGAATTTGCTGAAAAGCATTTGTGAATTCTAGATCATGTTGACTATTTATTGCATTTGAGCATGAGGCAGATTTTATTTGTCCTTTGCCCTGGATAATATCGTGAAAAGGGAGCAACTCTGTGCTGCATCCAAGGGCAATGAAAATATAAAATATTGTCTATATAAGATAGCGAAAGATAACTCAATGCATTTAGTTATGGGAATGTAGATGACCCCTTTCATCTTGTGTGTTTATGTATGGTTTTATATATAAATGTATGAAGAACCACTACTACACTCTACCATTATCTTTGTTTGTATAATGTAGTCTGTGTTTCAAGGTTCAGTATATATAACTTTATTTTAGTCAAAGTTTAGTGCTGACTAAAGACGTTTGCACAAGTCCCTCGCCCTAGGTAAAGTCCAAGAACAGAACTAACATTCATATTATGTAAAGGTTCCGCTTTCTGTAAACTGCCGAATTGCTCATCCAGAGGGTGTGTCCAAAACCCGTCTTTCTGGTTAGTAATATCTTTAGCCTTTGTCTTTCTATTATTAGCTACATTTAGTGTGATGCAATATTTATACGTGTTAAACCTACTTGCAGAGTTCTTGAGGTGAAATATAAAGATCAATGTATATGACATCAGCTCCATTCTTTGCTAGGTCCTACTAACACCCTCTGTATGCTTTTGACACATAACTTACCATTAAAACAGGGTAATTTTAATTATTTTCTATTCTCGTGTTTTCTGTCTATAGACCCATTACAGTGAATAATTATTATTGCAGGATACAAAAAAACAAAACATATAAAAACAGTAAAGGTGCGTACACACGCAGCAATTTATTTTTTTTTGTATTGGAGACTGAACAATAACATTATCGTTCAGTTTCAGCCACAAAACGATGAACGATAACTGCCAATGTGCGCTCCCGTTTGTAGTTGGTTGTTATCGTTCATTGCCCGATCCTCCCGTCCAACTTGACGATATTGTCAGGTTGAACCTCTTCAGGGATGAGGGAGGGAACCTGGCAATGAACGAAATCGTTCTTGATTTCGTTCAGTGTTTGTGCTCAGTGACGTTAACGACACTGAGCACACCCCTGCCGGGGACACACGGGACGATGTCGCTCATGGAGCGAATCGTCCCGTGTGTATGCGCCATATAGCTCTGACCAGGAAACAAGTCCAAATCATTACAATCCAGGGATGTAGTTAGAGGTGTGCGAGCGGTGCCGTCGCCCTGGGAGCAACACTGTCACTGCCCCATGGTACCAGTCAGGGCCGAATTAACAATGGGAGGATGGAGCAGCAGCTCCAGGCCCCCTGAGGATAATAGGCCCACAGGATCCTCTGCAGTAAACCACTCATGCAGCGCAGTGGCGCTAGAATCAAGGATCTCACCGAGGGGGTGACTTCGGCAGTATCAGGCAGTGCACCCGCCTCCTGTCCGCCTCCAATGTACAGAATCTAACATGCTGTGGATGGCCCCTCCTACTACGGGCTGCACTGTAGTGTGCAGGCACAGGCTGATGTCCACATAGTAGTCCCTCCCATCCCCAGCACTAGGCATGTCCCCTGCCTGCTTCTATACCCAGCTGCCTCCCTCACTTTTTCTACTCCTCCCATCCTCAGGCAACCCCATCCTCCTTCCTCTCTGTCATTCCTGAGACTGCCCGTCTACTTCTCTTCCACTTCTGCAGCTGCTCGAGTCGTCACCAGAGAGACAGTGAATCGGTATGTCACTATGTTGTATGTTATAGGGGAGGGATAGTGCAGTAATAAAGGTATGTAGTGTGAAAGGTAGTGTACTGATGCTGTGTGAGGAGATGGTGAGTGTAGTGATGTAGTATAGTGATGTTGTATGGGGTGTGGTAGTGTGAGGTTGTAGTGTGGTGCAGCAGTATGGAGAGATAGTATAGTGATGTGATGCAGTGTGGTGTGGGGAGGTAGAATAGTGATGTAGTATGGGGAGCAGTAGTGCAGTTATGTATTGTGATGATGTAGTGGTGGGAGGAATTGTAGTGATGTAGTCAGGGCCGGCTCTAGGGGTGTTCAACTTGAGCTGTCGCACAGGGGCTCCACCCATAGAGGGCGCACCCCTCTCCAACATCCTGATTTCAGCGGGACATTACTGTCCAGCTGTTCCACCCGTGGGCTGAAGTGGCCCGCGGGTGGTTAAATCGGGAGGTTGGGGACCCCCCAATGCCGCAGCTGTGTGACGGTGCCGGACCCCGGAGACTCTGAATGGATGATGCGCGCGGCATCCTTTCAGTGGTGGAAGAGGGCTGGGGGGATCCCAGCTAGTGAGGCTCCCCCCAGCCTGACGTTATGTGGAGGTAGACATGCCTCCTAATAATGTTGTGTAGGGGGCGTGGGCTATGGTAATTAGGCCATGCCCCCATTTTTGGTCGCGTGCAAAGCTAGTGCGTGCTGGAGTGGGGCCGGCACAGGGTGCTCTGACCCCTGTAGGAGACCCTGGATGTAGTGTGTGAAGGTAGTGTAGTCATGTAGTATAGTGGTGTAAGGAAGTGGTAGTGCAGTTATGTAGCATGGGGAAGTAGTGTATTCATGTAGTATAGAGGTGTAGTGTAAGGCAGAGGTATTGCAGTTATGTAGACTCAGGGTGTAGTGATGTAGTTTGGGGAGGTAGAGTGGGGAAGTAGAATAGTCATATACAGTAGTGTACGTAGCTTAGTGATCTAGTGCAGAGGTGTAGTGTGGGTAAGTAGCATAACAATGCAGTGTTGGAAAGTAGTTTGTGGAGGTGTAGTGTAGAGAGGTTGTGTAGTGATATAGGGCCTGATTCAGACCCACTTGCGAGCGGCTGTTCGCTTGCAAGTGGGTCGATGGTGTGCACTGCGCATGCGCACGACGGAGGGAGCTCCGTCGTGCGCATGCACGAGACGCGACGAGCGAAGGACTTTCCTTCGCTCGTTGTGTCTGATCAAAGGGGGCGTGCTGTCGATGTTGATTGACAGCACGCCCCCTTTGGTGGGCGTGCCTGCCAGACGGAGGCGTTCCCAAGGGAACGCCTACCGTCAGAAGCCGGCCCCACTGACATCACTAGTGATGTCAGTGGGAGTGATTTTGGCTCTGATAGAGCCAAAATCACTCCTGGCCTTGCGGTTGAAAACCTCAACCGCAGGCTTCTGCTCGCACTGGCGATGGTCAAGACCATCGCGACCATCATCCTGCATGCTCGTATAGGCTGTGGGTGGTGACCCACAGCTATATGAGCGTCCAGGAGGACGCTCCATATTTATGGAGGTGGGCCCTGATTCAGAGCGAGCGCTCTGGTCAGAGCGTCCGGCTCTGAATCAGGGCCATAGTGTGGGGGAGATAGCGTAGTGATGTAGAATATGGAAGGTAGTGTTTAGATGTATTGTAGTTATAGTGTGGAGATGTAGTGCAGTGATATAGCGAAGGGATGTAGTGTGGGAAGGTGGAGCAGTGATTTAGTATATGGAGTACTGTATATGGAAGGTAGTGCAGAGGTGTGTGGGGAGGTAGAGCTGTCATATATTGTGGAGATGTAGTGCAGTGATATGAGGGAATGTATTGTGGGGAGGTTGCGTAGTGATATAGCGCAGGGATGTAGTGCAGTGATTTAGTATATGGAAGGTAGTGCAGTGATTTAGTATATGGAAGGTAGTGTAGTGATTTAGTATATGGAAGGTAGTGTAGTGATTTAGTATATGGAAGGTAGTTTAGTGATTTAGTATATGGAAGTTAGTGCAGAGATGTAGTGTGGGGAGGCAGTGATAGTGTGGAGATGTAGTGCAGTCATATTGTGAGTGGAAGTAGTGTTGGGTGCTAGTTAGTGCTGATTACACCTCCTGCGACGGCATACAATAGGCCCTTCATGAATTTCAGCTCCAGGCCCATGTGGACCTTCATCTGGCACTGGTACCAGTATTTGGCTTGTGGGGTGCCTGGAACTGCACTGCAGCCAGTAGCTCTGCTGCAGAGCTGCCCAAAAGTGTCCTTTAGAACAACACAATGTGTTTAATAGAGCTGGGAATGCTTTGGGCTGTGCTCTAAATCATGGAGGTGGCGGCCCTAAGCGTGACTACATGATGTTCGGGGGCAGTACAGGTGGACACAGAGACCTGCTCCGGAACTGCTACAATCAGTAAGTGGAGACAAACTAAGAGGATAAGCCAATGAAAACTCAATGCATATTTTCTAGTCTCGTCTAATCCATTGGGGCTCCTTTGCACTTTCTTTGAGGTATCACCACAACAGAAGATTTTTATTTTGGATATATATATATATATATTATATTCATTCCCTCTCTCTCCCCCTCTCTCTCTCCCGTCGGGCGGCACTCGCGCAACAATCCGGTCAGTGTCCATGGTGCCCTCCGTAGGTATTCACCAGCAAGGAATCCACAATAGTCAAAAGTAGAAGCGGCGGCAGCACTCGGTTCTTTAATAAATAAGGCAATAGATGCAGGTCATCCTCCAACGTTTCGATGTTTATTACATCGTTAGCAAGGTACAAATGCATAAAAACAGCTCACCTTATAACCATCACCGCATGTGTCTCTGGCGTCGCAGACCTGGAACTAGACGCCCTCACATGACGTCAGTACACCGGGCCCGTTGCTATTAAAACTGTAAACAAATACATGTGACAGCTTTCCTGAACGGTAATACAACTGCTGGAAAAAATTGTATATAAACAATGCATACCGTATAAACTTTTAGAAAAAAGAGGGAACACTATCAATATCATTGCTAGGCAGAATCAACATGTATCACGAAATACATACACCAAATATATTGCCTTTATTACATAAAACAATGAAGGCCAAGGGACTCATTAAGCCCACGCGGTGATAAAGGACCCGATCTATAGATCAATCCGGCCTCACATTTTAACAATTTTAATGAACGACCACCACCTCTTACTTAGTTTGATGGACGCAAAAATTATCCGTTCAGTGGGCATGTTAAGGCAGTGTCATGGATGTGTCATTGCAAGTGGATGTGTTGTGAGACCGTACTCAGATGGAGAAATTACACCATAGGACTGGTGCAAGTTGCGATGGTCCAACTGATGATGGTGTATAAGGATATGGATGATGGTGTATAAGGATGCACCAATCTTTATTACAGCGTGCACAGGTGCTATAAGTGGGCGTCTCAGTCCTTGCACATTTCAGTTGAAGGAGTTTGTAGCTTAATTTGCATAAAGTTGATGGGTAACCACCAATAGATGCTGCTGCTTCTTCCGCTTTTGCGTGCGACTCAGAATCCGGACCATAATGTTCAAATATTATGAGTATCTACTATTATCCTGAGCCCACAGAACCAACTTGCTGAGTACCTATAAACAACCCTCTTTCCTGGAACTACTATCAGACACTGGTATTTGGCTGACACCAGGCTCAAGATCACAGACGCATACAGTACTGTGCAAACGTTTTAGGCAGGTGTGGAAAAAATGCTGTTTTCAAAAATAAAAGTGTTAATAGTTTATTTTTATCAATTAACAAAATGCAAAATGAATGAATAGAAGATAGATCTACAGTAAATTAAATCAATATTTGGTGTGACCACCCTTTGCCTTCAAAACAGCATAAATTCTTCTAGGTACACTTGCACACAGTTTTTGATGGAACTCAGCAGGGAGGTTGTTCCAAACATCTTGGAGAACTAACCACAGATCTTCTGTGGATGTAGGCTTACTCACATCCTTCTGTCTCTTAATGAAATCCCAGACAGACTCTATGATGTTAAGATCAGGGCTCTGTGGGGGTCATATCATCACTGCCAGGACTCCTTGTTCTTCTTTATGCTGAAGATAGTTCTTAATGACATTAGCTGTATGTTTGGGGTCATTGTCCTGCTGCAGAATAAATTTGGAGCCAATCAGACACCTCCCTGATGGTATTGCGTGATGGATAAGTACCTGCCTGTATTTCTCAACATTGAGGACACCATTAATCCTGACCAAATCCTCAACTCCATTTGCTGAAATGTAGCCCCAAACTTGCAAGGAACCTCCACCATGCTTCACTGTTGCCTGCAGACATTCATTATTGTACTGCTCTCCAGCCCTTTGGCGAACAAACTGTCTTCTGTTACAGCCAAATATTTAACATTTTGACATCAGTCCAGAGCACCTGCTGCCATTTTTCTGCACCCCAGTTCCTATGTTTTCATGCATAGTTGAGTCGTTTGGCTTCGTTTTCATGCCAAAGGTATGGATTTTCGCCCACCATTCTTTCATGAAGACCACTTCTGGCCAGGTTTCTCCGAACAGTAGATGGGTGTACCTGGTCCCACTGGTTTCTGGCAGTTCTGAGCTGATGGCACTGCTGGACATCTTCCAATTTCTAAAAAGTAAGCATGATGTGTCTTTCATCTGATGCACTAAGTTTCCGTGGCCGACCACTGCGTCTACGGTCCTCAACGTTGCCCGTTTCTTTGGGCTTCTTCAAAAGAGCTTGAACAGCACATCTTGAAACCCCAGTCTGCTTGTGTGTTGTTGTTGTGCTCAGTCTTGCCATGGTGTATGACCTGTGACCTAAAACTGTCTTTCACAACCTCACCTTTGTTGCAGAGTTTGGCTGTTCCTCACCCAGTTTTATGCCTCCTACACAGCTATTTCTGTTTCAGTAAATTACTGTTTCAGCCTACATATCAAAATGATGATCATTATCACCTGTTTGGTATGAGTGGTTAATCATACACCTGACTATAATCCTACAAAATCCTCGACTTTGTACGTAGCAGAATTGATGCTGTTTTAAAGGCAAAGAGTGGTCACACCAAATATTTAGATTTATCTTCTGTTCATTCACTTTGTATTTTGTTCATTGATAAAAATAAACTATTAACACTTCTATTTTTGAAAACATTCTTACTTTGCTGCATTTTTCCACACCTGCTTAGAACTTTTGCAGTGTTGTATATTGGAACAGGACACTTCAAAATGACTCAGTGGCATAAAAAACTAAAAGAACTAGCTAAATGTACCAGTTCACTAGATAGCACCAAGATTGTAATGCTCTTGCTAAATATGCCAACTAAATAGAAATAACTAGATAACACTACAACTATATATAGAAAACCATGAACCAAATCTTCAGAAGAGCTCTGAAAATTGCATTGAAGAATATTCTATCAGGATTTCTGAAAAGCACAGATAATTGCTGGGCAGGAGAATGCTGGGCAGATCTTTCCAAATAGCACAAGTGATTTGCACAGTGGAGAATTGCTGGCAGGTAGCACGTCTTCTGCTAAGCACAGATAATTACCCTGTAGAGAAATGTTGGGCAGCTCTTCCAAATAACAGAAGATTTACACTGTAAAGAGATGTAGGTCAGATCTTCTGAATAACCCGGATTCGTTGATCTGTAGATACATATTGACAGGACTCCAGACTCCTAAATAGCGCAGATGATTAAACTGTAGAGAGACACTGGGCAGATCTTCTGAATAACCCAGATTGATTGCACTAAGGAGAAATGCTGGTAGATCTTCCAAATAGCACAGATAAACAAATGCCACAAAGCAACACAGAGCAGGTAATCATAAGTCCAGAAACCAGAAAGAATCAAATCACAGATGCAGCAACCAAGATTCAGTACACAGCCCAGCAGATGACTCCTGATCTGCACACATGACTGGTTGCCAGGAGACTGAATAAAGCCACTAGGGTGCACTTTTTCTCCAGAGCTTGTGAGGAAAAGTCTGTGTTAAAATGCACCTTCTATGGGTTTCCATGTGCTTTAAAACCAAGATTACGTATTTTACACAGAATTTATGAGTTACCGTGCATTTCACAAGGTTTTATTTAACATGCTAGGATGCCAAATAATTCAATTGCTCTGGGCATGGAAAAACCCTGTACCCAGTTGGATATGCTGCTTTGTGGTGCTTGGCTTTAACACAAATGTGCCTATGGGTATGTGCTGAGGGGTGTTTTTTCCTTCTTTCTATTTGTACACACCGGCCATTACCAGCTCGTTTAATCCCAATATATCTGAAGCAAATTATTCTATTTTTCATATAATAACTATCAGGTTATAAGCAACATAAATATATGAACTTCGCAAAGTGTTAACCAGAATTATATACCTTTTAAACCATTTGGATAATTTCCTTTCATAAAGATAACGATGCACACCAAGTGTTATAAGTAAAACGTTTTTATATATCAAATCTTCATAAAATCAATGCTTGTTAAAATACAATATAGACGATACAAAGATGAGAGAGAGAAATGATTGCCGAGTGTGTGAGTGGGGGTTGTTGGGACCCTTTGTCCTATTGTTCAAACCGCATGGTCTCTGAACACAAACTCCATTTTGAAAACTCACATTGAAGACTCCCATAATGCCATGTTCTGGAATACCAATACCTTCACCCACTACAACTGTGTGATATCTTTGGACCAAAACAGTACATTATATTGTATACCAGTGTCTAATATTTTCAACTTCCATGATATAACACTGCATCCACTATACTATACAAGCTTTTCAGATACTATAATGTTGTATAATACATATAAGCTGATTCCTCTGTAATAGTTAAAAATACCACTATACAACTCATAGTACACAATTCTATCATAATACTATAATGCATCCACCAACCACATGGACCAACTTCAATTTCCATTGAACACATGGGTCAATGGGGGAAGGGGGAGAGCACATGGAATTTCCTTTGTTCATACCACATGGAGGGAGCATCTTTAAATTCCCAAACTATGATAATATATAACTTCACAATACTATCACAACATGGCCAGCAATCCGCAACTCCCATGGAACCACAACCACCAGCCGAACCCAACCTGATTCCGCTACATAATATCCCACAAAGCACAAACTACCAAACAGTGTACACCACCCACAAACCCAGCACAATGCAATTGACCACCACCGAGTCACGGGTTCCCTCATCATCAGCTGATATCAAACAACCACACATCCACAGACTGCAATACTTCACCCAATTTCCATCCCAATCTCAACTACACAATGATACAGTCAGACCACGAGAATACAACACACACCAAACCCATCCCACTCAGACTATGCCACTGTCCAAGCACATGGGAAGGAAGGGGGAAAAAGTACACCTATATCACAGCCAGCTATATGTATAAAACTGAACCCAAATCACTACAAACTATCTATTCAAGCTATAAACAGATTAAATCAAAGTTAGTTACAAATACCCATTATAGGCTAACTAATGTACAGTTTACTTAGCCATTATGAGCAGATATCTCCAGGCGATTGAAGCTGCATCTTGGCAGTCTTCTGGGGAGAAAGTCTGCTGTCCTTGTGTCTCCCTGGTGTGTCCTTGCAAGCATGTGTGTTTTTCCAAGTGTGTGTGAATGCCATCCTGCTCTCCCTCACCTGTGTCTCTGTAGAGTGTTTGTGTGAATGCCCTCCTCCCATTCCTCACCTGTGGGATCTTGCCCATAAAAGGACATTCAAACCATATTGTATAGGGTCTTAGGCAGGAAGCTGTGTCTCTTAGCTAGGGTAAACAAATGCTAATTAGATTGTATTGTGAGCTGGTTTCTCTGTTGATATTTCTAAGCTCTGGGAAAATTATCACATCTCATATATATATTTTGTTTTTAGCTGTATAAGGAATTATTATTATTGATTTTAATATACACACTGTAACACTATGCTATACTGTACAAAGTAAAATAATGAGTATTCTGTGCCAGCAGAGAGAGCAGTAAATTTACAAAGCAAAATACAACATAGGGCCTGATGCCAATGTTTTCTCAGTTTAATTATTTTTTGCTACTGCACATGTGCAAAAATGGAAAAGTCCCACTGCACAAGTGCAAGCTGTAGTTTGAGATGACATTTGCAATGTATCTGTGAAGGCAAGAGTATTACCAGATAGGAAGCTGCTTCCCGTATATCGTAAATAAACATCATCTGTTCTCTGGTAGAGAATCTTCCAATGCCCCTGTCCATTCTTCAACAGCTCTAACTACCCAAGCTCCAGCCATAGCTGGACGGTTATCTGCTCCAGAAGCTGAAAATATTGTCTTAAGACATGCTTCAATCTTTCTCTCTGTTGCGTCCTTCAGAGAGGATGCAGATGAAATGGGCAATGTAGCATTTTTAACTAAGTGCAATACATGAGTATCCACAGTAGGAGGAACCTCCCATTTAGTACATGCAGAGGCTGGGAAAGGATACAACGATGTTAATCTTTTATTGACATAAAACCTGGGGAAATTGGCCTCCTGTGATGGAGCAGGCTTTACTGGCAGTGATACCGGTAGCACAAACTGAGGAGGTCTTAGATATGTTTTCCTCATATGACGACACAGACCTGGAGAAACAAATACTAATAATAATTGATGAAGGCAGCATATGTAATAACTTGAACTTGATACGAGGTGATGAGAATAAAGTTGCAGAACTTTAATGATGACAAATGATAGTAAATACTAAGATATATATATACTGGTAATGGATGAGTATAAGTCCCAGTGTTAGACCAGCAGAAATCTGCAGTCAGAGATATGAGATGTAATCCACTTGACTGATGCAGGAACCATAGAACTGTGGATGATAATGGAGGATGAAGGCAAGTATGTAGGTGTACAGGGTAAACCCCAGGTAAGACGGACTCAGTAATAGAAAACAAAGTTCTGAGTGCAGGATGCTTGGCTATGCCCAGAAGACGATGGCTTGGAAACTAGTACTGTACTAACAAACAGTACACAATGATGCTCTAAGTCAGGAATAGACGTGGATCCGGCAGAAGCCAAAAGGAAACCTTAAGGAGATGTTACACAAACGACGACTGAGGATCCTGGAGAGGTCTATATACCCAGTGTCAGTTGCTGGTTGGCCACACATTAACAGCTGATCCTAAGAATGCATAAGATAGGTATTTGCAGGATCACCTGATCAAACCAAGATGGCTGCGCCCATGGACAGACGACCTCCTTGTGGATACAGCGGAGCAGCGCCCTAGCAGGTGAGTGAGAACCACTGGGAAGCAGGACTAGACACTAGGTTCCCAGGCAGTGTCAAAAAGTACCACACTGCACAGCTGCGGTGGAAACCAGTATGTAGAAGAGTGTACCGGAATTTGGATAGCTGGAACGCAGCTGACCAGACTTCTGTTGTGGCCTAACAGTCCGAGTCCTGACAAAACCGTTTATCCAGGATACCCCATGCCTCCTTGGTAAACTCAGTGAGCTGCTCAGATATAGGAAACTCCATTTTGACCCTCTTTTGGTGGTGATTAAACAATGGAGCCTTCTTGTTAGGGGCTGGTTCATCATCCTGAATAACTAGTACTACTTTAACCGCCTTCACCAAAGAAGGAACATCTTTTGTGGATGGAAGGTCCTCCTCTCCCGAGCTAGACACTGGAGAAGAACCCTGCGCATCATCTGATTCCTATGATCAGGGCCGGCTCCAGGGGGAGCCTTGCCCTGTGCAGAACTCGTTTTTCGATAATCGCATGCGGCATAGCCGTGCCCAGCTGATAATGGGGGTGTGGCCTAATTACCATTACCATGCCCCCTAAATTGCGTTATTTGGGGGTCATGCCCGAATGGCACGCCTCCCGTTAACGTCAGGCTGGTGGCAAACCCAGCACTACGTCAGTAGCTGGGCTGCCCTCAGCCTTCGTCCTGCACTGAATGAATGCCACGCACATGCGCATGGCATCCATTACTCTTCTTCAAGGCTGGCACCATCGCACAGCTGCTGCGTTGGAGGTGCCCAACCTCCCGACCGCCCGCGGGACAGTTCATCCCACGGGTGGAACAGCGGGGCAGTGCCTGAAAAATGGGACTGTCCCGCTGAAATCGGGAATGGCTGGGGGATGCGCCCTCTATGGAGTGGTGCCCCTGTTCGACCGCACTGGTCGAACATGCCTCGAGCCGGCCCTGCCTCTGATGATGCGTCTGAATCCATAAACTGTGCAGATCATCTGCGTTTAGACGCCTTTCCCCCATTCCCCCAAGAAGGATGCATAGGAGGTATAAACATAGCATGCTGTGAGCACCCCATGCAAGAAGGCATTGTGGGAGCAGCCATGCGATCCATAAACTGCTTCATTACCTGAGACAAAGATGATACCCAAAATGGCTCTTGTATATTGGACTGATGTGGCTCTTTATAACAGGCAATACACAAACCATCCTTAACAACGTCTTGTAAGGACAAACTTGTCATACAGGATTTACATGAAATCAGCATAGAAGCCTCTACGTTCTGTTTGCCTTTATTTTTTTAAATTTTTCAAAGTAAAGGAAACAATACAAATGCAATGTGACAGCCTTCACAAATTCAATTTAAATGTGAAGTACCCAGAGGAAAAAAAACACCCCAGAGGGATGGAGTGAAAACACAGTGATAACTATAATTGATAGTGAGAAATAAAGGACAGTGTCAATACAGCAGCTAGCAAACAGTCACATAAAATGCATATGTAAGTAATCGCAATATACTCTAAATCAACTACTCAATATATAGAGCACTGTATACCTTAACCATGGGTGAGGTATACATAGAGACTCACCCAAACCATCCTGAGACGAATAGTAGTGCACCGATAGCGGGCTGTGACCATCTCATATACACGTGGAGGGTAGGCGGAGCAACCCAGATGCGCAAAACCTTATTGAAGGACTGCATCTTGGTCGAGGGATGAGCTGCCGGGGGAGCGCCTACCTCCCCTAAGCTGCATCAACCAGCCGGGTACGTTGGCCTCATGGCAGCAGATATGCGTCTTGCTGATCCCCGGCGTCAGATGATAAGGCCCCAGTGGTCTAGTGAAGATGCGGACAATCCTGTGCGTCTATGACTGAAGCAGGGACTGTGGCGCGCAATTCCCCGTAAGTGAGGAATCGCCTTACCTGTCATCTCCATGCGTCCGGCTGCAGTCCAGGTCCCAGTGTCGCTGCTAGCAAGCTAAACCGAGACCTGACAAAATCACCAGCACAATTACTGATGTTTTGGCCTGGCGGTGGTAGATGGAGTCGCGTTATCTGCGTCTTAATACAGACGCTGAGTACTGCTGACTCTAACATAAGAAATAAAATAAAGCATAAAATAAAAGCTAAGGACTGCATGAGCAGTCCCCTGTTGCAAAAAGGTGCTTCTTGCTCCTGCCGCACCAAACGAACAACTGAAGGCCTGTGGCTATGGGTGGGGTATATATGGAGGAGGACCCAGTGCATAGTGGGAGCTGAAAGTTTTAACTGTTTGGTGCCTGGATCTCTCCAACCACATTACTCCCCACCCCCATGGTATCCCTGTGGAGCCCTATGAACCCTGACAAAGAAATATATTTTGTCCCAGGACATTACATCATCATTAATGAGAGGTTCAGGATCTTGTTCCAGCTGGAAACTAGCATTGGGTGTAACTACCATAGGTGCAAGGGATGCAGCTGCTATGGGGTCCAGAGCTGTGGGGGGCCCATCTTCCTTGTCAAAGTTACATGTGATATATACATGTTTCATCATTGGTGGTACATGGCATTCTTACTAACTTTTGCTATGGGGTCTTCAAATACCTAGTTACGCCCCTGGTAGTTTTGGCTATATTAAAGAGGTGAGACATGAGAGAGTGCTTTAAAGAATGAAGGATGGGGATAGTCTGGTCAGGGGGTTTAGGGAGCTCAGTAAATGGTAACATAGGGGAAGCCATGTTTCCTTGCAGTTACATGCCCAAAAATAGAAAGCTGGAAGTATGTATTATGCATATGAATCAATTTCAGTTCAGCCATGCAATATGTTACTCATATATATCTGGCTCATTTGATAACTGTGGCCCTCATTCAGAGCCGTACGCTCTGAGCAGAGCGCACGCTCTGAATGAGGGCCGGCCTCCATGAAAATGGAGCGTCCTTCTGGACGCTCGTATAGCTGTGGGTCACCACCCACAGGCTATACGAGCGTGCATTTTGATGGCCGCGATGGTCGAGACCATCGCGACCATCGAAATTGCGAGCCGGAGCCTGCGGTTGAGGTTTTCAACCGCAAGCTCCGGAGTGATTTTGGCTCTATCAGAGCCAAAATCACTCCCACTGACATCACTAGTGATGTCAGTGGGCCGGCTTTTGATGGGAGGCGTTCCCGTGGGAACGCCCCTGTCAGGGAGGCACGCCCCCGGCACGCCTACCAAAGGGGGCGTGCTGTCAATCAACATTGACAGCACGCCCCCTTTGATCGGACACAACGAGCGAAGGACTTTCCTTCGCTCGTCGCGTCTAGCGCATGCGCACGACGGAGCTCCCTCCGTCGTGCGCATGCTCAGTCCAGAACATCGACCCACTTGCGAGTGGACAGCCGCTCGCGAGTGGGTCTGAATCAGGCCCTGTATCCATTACTAAACCTATTCACATCGGTGTGTGGTATGTCTGAAGGTCGGCCCATTCTGAACTTTGACAGTCTGAAGATCAACAGAGTCATTAGGTCGACCACCAATTTGTAGGCATGTATTTTGGTGGACACAATCAAAAGGTCGACATTTAACACGTCAACACAAAATGTTTTTTTTTTTTTTAGCTTAACCCTATGCCTAACCCTAAAAATCATCAAAAAACATGCTGGCCTTTTGAATGGGTCGACCATTTACCCATGTTGACCTAAATTCATGTCTACATATTGATGGGCGAGCCAATGACACTGTCAACCTTTTGATTGTCGACATTTAGTATGTGTCGACCAGTTGACTGGATACATCACATAGGTGTGATATGAAAGATCAATAGTGTATAGATACAGTAAACAGTAATTAGGTCCACACCAGATGGTTGGCAGGGTCAAATGGTATCAACAGGGTCAAATGGTCTACTGTTAAATGGTTGACATGGACTAAGGTCAAAAGGTCAACACATTTATTTTTTATTTTAACCCTAATCCATCTCCCTGGTGGCTAACCCTAATCCTCCTCCTAGTGCCTACCGCGAACCGTCCCTTTCCGCAGACTAACTCTAACCCTCCGCCAAGTGCCTAGGGGGTCTATTTACTAAGCTTTGGATGGAGATAAAGTGAATGGAGATAAAGTACCAACCAACCAGCTCCTAACTGTAATTTTTCAAACAGACTGTAACATGGCAGTTAGGAGCTGATTGGCTGATACTTTTATCTCTGTTCACTATTGCCAGCCAAGGCTTATTAAATAGACTCCTAACCCGAAAACTAACCCTCATTCTAACACTAAACCTTAAAATCTTGAAAATTATTTTCTGTGTCGACCTTTTGACCATGTCAAATATTTGCTCCATGTCGGCCTTTTAACTAATGACCATTTGACCCTGTCGACCTATTGCTTGTAGACCACCTGGTGTTGACCTATTGACTGTCTATCTAGACATTGAGGATCTTCCATCCACATACCGTCCGAAAACACAGCATCATATCAGCTTCGTGAACATAGGTCATCGGGATGGCCCAGTGTTTTCACGCTGCTGGGCCAGGAAAAGTGCGTTGGAGGACACAGACTCAGCCTCAGCATGCCTAAAAAATGGGGACGACACGCCCACATTTTGTAAAATTCTCTCCGTTGCCGTCTATGCTTAAATTGCCTCAATATGTCATTCATGCTGCGACTTAAGGGGCACTGCGAGTGATCTCGCAGAACAAGATCTGCACATGTGCCGTGCAGCATACGCAGATGTCACTATCAGAGATGTACGTAAACAATCGGGTTTGCGTACATCACTGCTTGAAGCCCTATATTTCCTACCATACTGAATGTGCACACACATACACACTAGGGTTCATTTTTAGGTCAGATGCCAATTAACCTACCAGTATGTTGTGGGAATTTGAGAGGAAAGCGGAGTACCCAGAAGAAATAGGGCAAACACAGGTAGTCTGAAGTAACTTAGGGAAAGTACCCTCCACACATCCTTGGGCTCATGTAGCGCCGGACACATTAGCGACTGACCAAAATCACTGTACACTGCATATTAGCTCTGTTATTCATATATGCAAATTTTGCTTTAGAAATCCAAAGCAACATTGTAATTGTCCATGTACATGTCTACATAGCATGGTAAATATTTGTACATTGCAGAAACACCTGTTTTATTGCTTACTTCATGGACTTTTGCCACCTGAAAAACACACTGTAAGCCAATTCCTGCCACTCCTTGTGTTCTCTGAGTGACTTATATAGTTTTTATTGAAGTGTTTTTGCGGAAATTCCTTTACACTCCCTTAAGCTTAGGTTTTCCAGAGGGATTCTTTGGATCACTTTAAATATTAGCCAATATTCAGGCAATAGGTTACAATGGTTAATACTGGTTGGGTACGGGATACTGGCGGTCAGTACCCCCGTGTCAGAATGCCGACGCTGGCATCCCGACAGGGTTAGGATACCAAAACCTGCAGGTAAGTATCCTAACCCTGCCCCTAAACCTAACCCCCCTTCCCGCAGCCTAAACCTGACCCTTTTCCCGTTGCCTAAACTTTAGCCTCCACCCCCGCAGCCTAACCCTAGCCCTCCCCCTAACCCCAATACTTACTGTCAGGATTCTGGCGCCATGGTGCTGACTGATGTCGAGATTCCGGAACCGGCATTCTGAGCACCGGCATCCCGACAGCTGTGATTTAAACTACCTCCCGCTAATACCATCTAAATATGTTGTTAGCTATTGGTGAAAACTTGAAAATACTAAACCTTTTCCAAGCTAAATAAATTGAGCATTTTTATGCAGTCCCCATAGAAAGCTATGGTACCACTTTTGTCATCGTAATGACAGAGAACCCTTCAAATATTCACGCTGCTGTGTGCTGGGCTGCAGTGGGACCAAGGAGACTGCTGCCACTGAGCAGTAGCAGCAGTCTCCTCTCCTCTGCCTGTGCGGGGGTGGGGTGGAGCAATCACACTGATCGTGTCCCCCCACTGGATTTACACTGAATCACACTGATCACCCCGCCCCCCTCCCACAGCCAGCCATTGGATGACCATCGAAAAGCAACCGGTATTCGATGGAAACATCAATGTTTGCTAATCATTGACTTCCAATGTTAATCTCTAAATTACAGTGATGACGTTTGCCTTTGCATTAGATTTCCCCACTAATCTGGCCTCTGTATGGTGACAGGTGTTTAGCACTTCTGTGGCAACTTCAGGAGAGCCAGATGTCTCTTCATGTGAATGACAGGAAAATAGTAAGGTAGGTGGTGTGTTAAATGCTATGGTACCAATATAACATGCAGATATAACATTGTATTTAATTAATTTGTGGTTCATATCTACCACCATCCCGTGCAAGGCCATAACTAGGGTGGTGCAGCCGGTGCCACCACACAGAGTGCAACAGCCCTGAGGGCTGCGCAATGTGCTGTGACTCTGCACCCAGCTCTACACTGAAGCGACAGCCTCCCCCCTGCATGTCTCTCCGTCTCCTGTATAGTCTATGGGGATGGGAGAGACATCATTACGTCTCTCCTCCCAGACTCCCACAGTTCCAAGGCTGAGGAACTATTGAGTGGGTCACTGGGTCAGGTGCACAGTGCGCAGTAGGTGGCAGCAGTGGCGCGGTGTCGGTGTACAGCACCTGCAGGTCCGGTCCCAGGCACAGTGAATGAGTGACAGGGACAGAGTGCCGGCGTCCAGCACCAGGTCCCAGTGCCACTTCCAGTTACTGACAGGTCAGCTCTTAGGGCGTGATTCAGACCCGCTCACTATCTGCGTAGGCAAGCTGGATGCGTATGCAAATTTGTCAAAATGACGCCACGGGAAGTGAACGCTCGCCAAGCATAAGCACGCTCACCATGTCTTAGCGAGCGGCCACTTTATCTGAGTGTATGCCCAATCGCACAAGTAGAGCCGCCCACCAGCACACGTCATCTCCAGGAAATGTATTAAAACATTGGTACATCGAGCACTATCGGATGCTAACGCAGTGCTTGCGGTTGCTTTACCCTACCGCAAGCATTGCGAGGAAATCAGTGTAAAAAAAAGGCAAGTGACGTGCACTATGACGCTGCCTGTTAATTATGCACGTCTGTAAAACGGCATTGAAACACTCAGGAACGCCTGCGTTCGCATCTCCAGCCCCCCGTTATTAGTGTCCTGCCCCTGTTACCACCCACAAACGGCCTCTCCTGTCACTCATTACCCTGGGCTGCCTTTGCTGGGCGAGCGAGACGGTTGCGTTCGCAGTGTGTAGTTCACACATGCGCAGAACAAAGCATACGCAGAACATCGGGCCGCTTGCGAATGCACAGCGCAAGCGAGCGGCTCTGAATCAGGCCCTTAGCCTCTTCAGACAGCTGCTACCTTATGTTGGTTTGCAATGGCATTTTGCTGCAGTTTGGCCATTTTTAAACTAATGGGCATCTACAGCAGTTTGGAAAGCCAAACCGCCTTTTAGTAAGGTAAAACCAGCACTTATTAAATGTAACCTTATATGTAAAACACTACTAGTTTAATTGAGTCATACTACCAGCATTAAAACAGCCAAAGACTTTGAAGTGTTATAAACCGGTTTCCGTACATTTCAACTTAATTCAGTGGTCTCATCAGATTTTGTGTGTACACATTATCATAAGAACATGTACGCAACCACAAACATAATAAATTACTAACATACATCATTTTTGCTAGAGATTTCTTTCTAGGTAGTCAGTTGGGTGGGGGGGGGGCACCGATGCTCTTTTTCGCACCAGAATGTCTGGTTACGTCTCTGATTCCCGTGTAAGTTATAAATCAGTTATGCACATATAAAAATGTAACTGAAATGTTATACAGTATATGATGCACATACTGAAGACAAGCTTTATATGCTATATCTGTGCTGCATGTACAATAATGCTTTCTCTTTAAATCATACTTGCCTACTCTCCCGGAATGGCCGGGAGTCTCCCATAAATTTAGGGGTTCCTGCGTACCAGAATAGGCCTAGAGGTAGGCACTGTAAAAAGCATGGGCAGATCGATGTTATCCCGGGTAAATCTTATCCCAAGTAGATACAGCCAGCGTCCCTCATAGGTCTCACCAGGTCGCAGTAGTCTCCCCCACACCACCGACGCATTTCGGAACGATGTTCCTTCCTCAAGGTGCATGGAGGAAATGAGTTCCAACTGCCCTTTTAACCATGTATCACACCCATGTGTTCATCATCAGTACACACACCTGTGATACTACCCCATCCTCAATCATCCACAAATCCATGTTAAATACCATAGTAAATACATAAAAAAACAACCCCTAACTGTTTAAAAACAATCCTTGCATTAAATAAGACAAAAATTCATTAAAAAAATATAAAATACCATATATACAAATCTAAAAAAACCATCCGGTAAATCCTAAAATGTGGAAATTCATCAGCTAAACAATCAATGTAAGTACATGGGATGTTCGGTTCCATAAGAATCCAGTCCAGGTACTCCCAAAATGCTGATCTTCTATATAATCAAGAAACACTGTGTCCATGAACGTATGTCCGGTTACTCTACACCCATAGCCGGAAGGCATCATCAGCATTAGCCCCAATCCATGGATACGGCTGCCGTGACACGCAAACCTGATTTCCCATCATGGTCGCACTCGTATTTCCGGTACATGGAACGCAAGATGGTTTCATTAAGGCTCAGTGACTTTTTGCACTGCCCCCTCAGCGGTGGAGGACGTTAGGGGACCAGTGAGTACTGTAGCAGGCTCAGGGATTTGAACTAGAGAAAAACGGCAGTTGGTGGCTGCACTGTGGTGAGGTCACTGCCAGTGGGAGCAGAGCTGCACGTTGTGTGTGTGTTTCACTGGATTTCCAGTGGTATTTCCCAGTGACCGGAGTGTTTCTCCCTTGACAGGCACTCGGTGGGCTGCAGAAGAAGGTATCCAATCAGTTGGGGAGAGCAGTGGCTACAGATAAAGAGGACATCTTGTCAGCCCTCAGTTAGGAGCCAGCGTTAGTGTATGGTACAGGTCGGTAGTCCTGCATTGCTATCCACACACAGCCCAAGTCCATATTAGAGAGGGACAACGCCAGAGACAATATAACCCTTTAGCTGAACTAAGCATAGCCTCAACTATTTGCCGCTTCCCATAACAGTGTTGTTAATACCACAGAGAGAGGCTACTGCCATAATGTAACAGACAGTTCCTTTGAGAGCGCCAGAAAAGACTATGGAGAGTCAGTCAGCTGATTGTACAGAGCTAATAGCTCCGCCTTATAGGAGGAGCCAGGACTGGGCAGTATAATGAAAGTACCCAGTCAGTACAGAGAGGATATAGGACCTCATTCAGACCAATCGCAAGTGCTGAGCTGTCGATGTTGATTGACAGCTCGGCCCGTTTTGTAGGCGGGGCGGGGAGGTGGCTACACAAACGGAGGCGTTCCCAAGCGAATACCTGCCGTTTTGTGGGCGGCCGCACTGACATCAGCAGTGATGTCGATCAGAGCAGGAAGCTCCCTGGGGCTTGCGGTTGCCGAGACCCAACCTTAGGGTCTTGTCGCAAGCCCCGATGGTCGCGATGGTCTTGACCATCGCGACCATCACCCTGGTCGCTAGCTAAGCTGTGGGTGGTAACCCACAGCTTAGCTAGCGACCAGGAGGCCGCACTAAAAAATAGAATCGGCCGCCCTCATTCAGAGAGAGCGATCGCTTCTTGCAACCCCCTCTGAATGAGGGCCATAGTGTTCAGCCCTGACCAAGGAACAGCACCAGAATCTTATTAACATCTTTTGAGCCAGCAAACTTTCCAGTAATAATATTCTCAGAGACTTTCTGGAGCACAGTACTAATTAAACTTTGTTGCTAATGCTGGGATGTTTACAAAGTAACAACTGAGTTCACATCAGTGTGTTGCAACTATTTCTATGCAAAACTAAGACACTTTAGTCCTTAATTCAGCACAGTTTAGCAAACACAGTATGTGCTGTATAACATATATAAATTGCAGGCTCCGTAACTCTGATAAAGAGCCTAGAAGCAGGATATACGTTCTGGCGAGTACACCACCGAGCTCCATCATACTGACTGATTTATCTCACTTTATGGGGCCCCAAGGTTAAAGTTAATATATTAACTGCCTTTTTCTATGTAAAATATTGTTGACACTGTGATCTGTTATTGAGTAATGCTTTAAATTGGTTGTAAGTATAAAAAGTTTGTTTTGCTATAGAAGTGTTTTATTATAGGGATAATACAACCGCATAAGTGTAATATTACAAAGCAAAACAAGTCTACCCAGTCAAGTTTCCAGTTAAATAAATTGTATAAAACATTATTGTGGTGAAGGTTATTAGATATTGTAATATTTTCTGTGTGCAACGATCCTGCTTACTTCTCTATTTAGTAACAGTGGAATCTGCGCTGAAGCGGCGGAACAGAATAATATGTTTTGATAAGGAAGAAACTTCGTGACTCAATACTGCTTACTTGAGTATCACATTTCTAATGTTAAAGATACTGTATAAATTGCCATATCATACAAGCTATCATTTATTTTCTCCGCTCCATGAGACTGCCTAGTGGGGAGGTGCAGCTCATCGATGTTGGGGGCGGAGCTAAGCAGTTTTTGTCATTAGGCCCCACCCCCTCAGGGCATAATGCAGCAAATTTTGGTTCTATGAAGAAAGGGGCAGGGCAAAAATGATGCAAGAAGTCATATTGGCCTCACCCCCTCCTCATGGACTCATGGTTTGCCGCATGATACGCAGATATGATCTCCGTCCAGAATCATTGTGGCTACATAAATATCAACTTTCAATTATTTGAAACAACACGGGCACCTATTTGTTTAGTACCGTGTGGAATCAGGATATATAGGCCATCTTTAGGCACCTGCCGAGATTCATTTTACTGTTTGGATATTTAATATGTACATGTGAATGTTTTTTTGTAGGATATGTGTATTTTGCATTTTTATTGTGATGTTGTGATTGTGATTAAAATAGGTTATTAAACCTTATTACCTTGTGTCTGATAAGCGCCACCTCACACCATTTCTATGATCTCCGTCCTGCCCATTTCAGTAGGAAGTGAATGGGATGCATAAGGGTCAATCATACTTGCCAACTCTCCCTGATTGTCAGGGAGACTCCCTGAAATAGTAGCAATCTCCTGACTCCCTGAAAAGTCTTATAATCTCCCTGGTTGCACCTTACCCCCATTATGAAGCTGTTATATATATATATATATATATATATATATATATTAAATGAATAGGTACTACACAGAGCGCTACACCCACAGTATTCTGAATGTCCAAAAAGTTTTAATTGAATGTCCTCCACAGATACACTTCCCAGAAAACTGGTGGCAGCTAGATGTTCTCCAGAAGGACCGTCGTTGCACTGTCCCAGGTATTTTTATGTAAAACAAAAAGTGAAAACATAGCGCCTCATAGTGTAATAATTTTGTTATTGTGGATATTAAAAGAAAAAATAATCAAATGCCCGTACCAGATGGGTTATATATTTGTTCATATAACCAAACACTCTTGGAACTCCATATCAGGGTTCTTCTGCTCTTTAACTGGCACCAATATCACATATGTTCAGAGTTTAGAGGGAATACATAGAAAAAAGAAAAATGCTCTCATGGTGTAGCATTGACACAATTTTATTACATACACCCCTCACAATAAACCCCTGGATAAAATCACAATTACATTAAAAAATATTTCAGATTTGCTTATCTTAAGGGCCACTGCCCAGCTGGAGAAAAGTGCTGGGGTGACGTGGTACAGGCATTTGATTATTTTTTCTTTTAATATCCACAATAACAAAATTATTACACTATGAGGCGCTATGTTTTCACTTTTTGTTTTACATTTTTATATATATATATATATATATATATATAACAAAACAAAATAGATATGTACATTTAAATTGGATCATTAGTATTATTTCCCTGCATTGGTTATAAGGCACAATGATCCCTATGGTTACATGCATTTTCTGAAAAGTTTCAGTGTGTTTTCATCAACAAGTGGCACTTACTAACTGCTTTCGGACGCATTTACATTTGTATGTAAATTAATTTTATGACACCCCTCTCAGATGTGGCAGTACACGTGCACTTTAATGCGCGCTTATAAGTGTTTGCTTCACAATCTCCCTGAAACGCTTTTTCAAAGGTAGGCAAGTACCCGTTAACTACTCTTTTGGGAATGCAAAAGAACAACTCGCTAAACAATAGTTGGGCCTCAGGGCAGCAAGATTGATGAGCTCTGGCATTTTAGTTATGTTCTTACAACGCATTCAATAGTATAAAAAAAAAGCCCAAGGCCATTTCTCTGCAAATATCTTAAGCTGGGTACACACTGGGTTGACGGGTCCACCTACCAATCTGACGATTGGTAAGTATACATACTTACCAATCGTATGCCCGATGTGCCAGACTTGACAGCTCATCTTGGTGGGCGTTTTAATTTGCCCACCCAGTTGCGCTGTCAATCATTGCCAGGGACCTGCAGCATGTGTACGGGCAATTGGCAGGTTGCCCGTACACACCAGCAGATGACTGATATAGCTTTCAGATATATCGCCCATCTGCTGTGCTACACAACAGATCAGATATGTCTGTGAACTACATCATTCACAGACATATACGCTGTACACACTCAGCAAAGCATTATAGATATATCACCCATTCAATGGAATGGGCCATATATCTATCAGTGTGTATGAAGCTTTGCTCTTCTTTGTGTTGACAGGAGCAACCATTCACACTTGGGACTGATACGCTTATAGGTCCGTATTCAATATTGGAGCAAAAAGTCGGTGCTGGACTTGCCCGCTTTATCCCCGTATTCAATTTGGAGCCGGTGAAAACAGGAGCCTGCGGAAAGGTAAATATCGGGAAAAATAGGGTAATTTTTAGGAATTCATCCAGGGACCTCCCTAATGATGTCCAGACATGGGGGATCACTGTGGGTACCCCTGTTTAGAACTGCAGAATGTGTTCTGCATTTTTAAATAGCCGCGGCAGGTGCATTTTTCCCGACATTGAAGAAGTGATGCAGAAGAGCACTTAGGTTTTCTTTTCATTTTTAAAAGTGGTCCCATCAAATTTGGGGTATATGAGAATGGGTACTAGCATATTTTCAAGTCCCTAAACTAATTTTTTTAAAATTCTGCAAATATGCACCTGCCGCTCATAGCCTATTCTAGAAAACACCTGCCGCATACCTACAGAATACCCCTGAACCTATTTCGCTATTTTTAAATACTGTTCCCCAATTATTATTTTTTTACCCCAAATTTTTTAAACTTTTTTTTGACACATTTCGTTTTTAGGGGCTATTCCCAGGGATGCAGGCTATTCTTTTAAAGCCTGCACCCTTAAACCCCAATTCTGTACTTTTTTTCACCATGTAAAACATGGTGAAAAGCTATCCCCATTTTTTTTCAAAGACTTTTTGAACCTGCGAAAAGTCTTTGAAATTGAATACGGGGATAATTGAAATAGGTGAAAATGACGTCATCGGCGATAAACTTTTCGCAGCCTAATTGAATACCCCCCCATAGTGTCAGATAAACATGTATATTTGGATCTAAAATCAAATCAAAACAAATAGGAGGAGAGGAGTCTGCTATTCCAATAAATAATCTGCTCTCTTTTACAAGAAAGATATTTAATTTTTTCAACTATTATCACTTTTCTTCCATTTGACAATTTATGATTTAACTGGACATTATTGTGGGCCAAATGTAATAGGGTGAGAGTTTTCTCACACTTTTTAAACTCTGCCAATGTAATAGAGGACCGTTCGCTCTGAATCAGGGCGGCATTTTTTTTTTGTGCCGGCCTCCTGGCCACTCGCTAAGCTGTGGGTGACCACCCACAGCTTTTGCGAGCGGCCAGGTGATAGTCGCGATGGGTTCTTTTCTTTTTGATATGAGGTAATGGGCCTACTAGGGAAAACCCTTGGTCATACACGGATTGATTAGTATTGACGTGGATGTCTATAGTGTTCTGTGTTGCTCAGGGCCGGATTTCCCGCTAGGCATCCTAGGCGCTCGCCTAGGGCTCGGCGGGATCCAAGGGGCCTGTGGACAGGCCCCTTTGCCCGAAGAAATCTCCGATCACAGTGCTCCCAGAGGAGCACTGCTTGAGTACTGCATGATGTCATGATGTCACGCGGTCCCGCCTCCACTCCCAGAGAGCCCCGCAATGAGCTCTCTCGGAGACACTGAGTACGTGCCCACCTGCGATTGAGGGAAGGAGAATGTGCTCCGTCCCCCGGTCACCATGTCCGTGGCCCGCCGCCCTGTCCCTCCCATCAATCATCTAACTAGCCCCGCTTCGGCCCGCCCCAGCACCCACGCTGCTAGCCAGCCTTCCAGGCCCACCAGCAGTAAAAAGGAGCAGCAGTGCTGCAACCAGCAAGGCTATGTAGGGGATCTGATGAGCTGAAATGATCTAACTAGATAGATATATGTGTATAGATATATATCTATATATAGTGTATAGGATATGAAAATGTATCTCAATGGGAATATATATATATATATATATATATGTATATATATATATATATATATATATATATACTCATCTAGTGACATTGTAGGTAGGTAAAACTTATATAATATTTATCTTTCTCTGGTGCCCTCCTCGGGGTATGCACCCCCAACATAGAATCCACAAACAAGAAGCGGAAATATTTATATATAGTGGGCCAGCACACAGTATAAATATCCCATTGCCTGTGTGTCTTTGCTATAAATTTAAACACTTGATGATGTGTTCGCCCACCAGCTGTTAGAGCACTGAACTGCACAGCATAACAGGACTTTGAAGCATATAAAAGATTCTATTCCCAATCTTTTATATGCTTCAAAGTCCTTTAGTGCCAATGCAGTGCTCTAACCCCTGGTGGGCGAACACATCATCGAGTATATATATTGTATATGATATGAAAATGTGTATCTATCTCAATGGGAATATATATATATATATCATATCTCCACACGGGATGTAGTCAGGAAGCCGATGGTCTAAATACCGACCGCCGGCTTCCCGACTGTCTAATCCCAGTAAGGTACTAATGACAGGTGTCGAAATCCCGACGCCCGGTATACCGAACAAAGGTAAGCCAGGCACGGCCAGCCGCGGGGGGGAGGGTTAGGGGCTCCCGGGGCTGACTTAGGGTTAGGAACCCCCCCAGGAGGGTTAGGTTTAGGCTAGGGGAAGGGGGGTTAGGGTTAGGCACCCCCAGGGGGAGGTTAGGCTGCGGGGAAGAGGGGTTTAGGTTTAGGCACTTAGAGGGGTGTTAGTCACTTGGGAGGGAGGTTAGGGTTAGGCACCCCTAAGAAAGGATTAGGGGGGAAAATAGGGTTTGTTATACTTACCTTAGTAGCGATCGGGATCTTCACCCATGTCGGGCTCCATGCGGCCGGCGGTAATACACCCCTTCAAACAGCGGCGGCACTCCGGGAGTCTTAATTAATAGAATAAATAACCAGGCAGACACATCAGTGTCAATTTCAATGTTTCATGATAAACATAATTTCGTCTGCCTGGTTATTTATTCTATTAAGCTGAATATAAGGAGGAAAAACCAAAAAAATTTGTACTCACATATAGGCCCTCATTCAGAGGCGCTCGCAAAATGCGAGCGGTCGCTCTGAATGAGGGCGGCCGCTTCTCTTTTGAACTGCGGCCTCCTCGTCGCTAGCTAAGCTGTGGGTTACCATCCATAGCTTTAGCGACCGACCAGGTTGATGGTCGCGATGGTCAAGACCATCGCGACCATCGGGGCTTGCGACGAGACCCTAAGGTTGGGTCTCGGCAACCGCAAGCCCCAGGGAGTTTCCTGCTCTGATCGAGCAGGAAGCTCCCCACTGACATCACTGTTCCGTTTGTGAAACACCTCCGTTTGTGAAACCACCCCCCGCCACGCCTACAAAATGGGGCAAGCTGTCGATCACCATCGACAGCCGCCCCTTTTGTAGTGAGCTCCGGAGCGAGAGAATTTCTCTCTCGCTCCAGGTCTTGCGCACGCGCAGTGCAGTTGCTGCGCGTGCGCAGGGCCTAATTATCAACCCGCTTACGAGTGCTCAGTGCTTGCGAGCGGGTCTGAATGAGGTCCATAGTGCTATGGATTGTTTGAGGGAGGGGGGCCCCAAATGGTATCTTGTCTAGGGCCCCATGAGGTCTAAATCCGGCTCTGGTGTTGCTGTAGTGCAGACAAGGCAATGTCTGACTTCCATAAATGAATGAGGTCACCTATTCTTTGTTCCTTACCACCTCTGCTTTCTTGTGTCACTCCACCATGAAAGTATTTGTATACATTCATAGGAACATTCACTTATGACACTTCTATACATAAAATACATTCATTTTAGAATATGAGCATACATATAGAGTTTTGTGTGAACAATGAATAACATTATACAGAAATAACAACAATGTTGAAATGAATACTTATAAGGTCAGAGAGTCTTGCTGTGGCTGCTTAGCTTGGTAAGTATACAGTATACTTTTAAATCCCTTTCAGCGGATAACTTAAAAATTACTCTCCGGGGTATATTTTACCTATTGTTTAAATCTGCAAAGAGTATAAACAATTTAGATTGGCTCCCAGTCGTCGTGTTTTGGTCACACTACAATGCTCACATAACACTAATAATGGGGGATACATTCAGTTTCCCAGCACAGAGGATGCCGGCGCTTAGAATGCCGTCGACGGAATCCCGGCGCCGGCATCCCCACCGCCGGCATCTCAAATGTAAGTAGCGGCATTGGTGGGAGGGTTAGGCACTAGGAGAAGGGATAGGTTTAAGCAGTGGGGGGGAGGATTATGGGGTCATTCAGACCTGCTCGCGAGCGGCAGGACACTCGCAAGCGGGTCAATGTTCCCCACTGCACATGCGCATGATGTAGGGAGCTCCGTCGTGCGCATGCGCGAGACCCGGCGAGCGACGGGCTCACCATCGCTCCGGGTCTCGCACCAAAGGGGGCGTGCTGTCGATGTTGATTGACAGCACGCCCCCTTTGGTGGGCGTGCCGGGGGCGTGCCTGCCAGACGGAGGCGTTCCCATGGGAATGCCTACCATCTCAAGCTAGCCCCACTGACATCACTAGTGATGTCAGTGGGAGTGATTTTGGCTCTGATAGAGCCAAAATCACTCCAGGGCTTGCGGCAGCTAGACCCTACTGCAGGGTCTCCGTCGCAAGCCCAATGGTCACGATGGTCAAGACCAACGCGACCATCATCATGGACGTTCGCTATAGCTGTGGGTGGTAACCCACAGCTATGCGAGTGTCCATGAGGATGCTCCAAAAAAAGGTAAGAGGGCCCTGATTCAGAGAAAGCGCTCTGGTCAGAGCGTTCAGCTCTGAATCAGGCTCTATGTTTAGAGTGTGAGAAGGGGGCGGTTAGATTTAGGCACTAGTGGGGGTATATAGGTTTAGGCACCAGGGAGGGAGGATTAGGGTAGAAAGAGGGGGAGGGTTATGGTACCTACCGACAAGTGTCTGTATCCTAACTCTGTCGGGAATGCGGTGGTGGGACTTTGACCGCCGGGATCCCGAGTGCCAGCATCCCATACCCATCCCAATAATGTACATAAGAAGATGTACTGTACGTTTAGCCTAGGTGGCTCGGCTATGAGCTATTATTCCCTTATAGATTGTTTCTGGAATTGATACAGTGGCTACACAAAGAGTTACTTTTTATCCTATTTTAGGTCCTGCTGTATAAGAAACAGTATCCAATTAGATTTCATTTTATAGCTTTGGATTATGGCTGTTATAAGAATACTGAATAACTTCAATTAACTGTGCAGAAAAAGTTCTATATAAATATAAGCTCACTGTAAATATACTAAGCCTGCTCCCCCAAACTTCTCCTATATCACAATATTATCAGGGATGCAGTAGATTTTATAAATTAAATTAGAGAAATCCACTGAGATTCAGTTCCTTTACCAAGTCCAGGCGTCTCCCTGTTCTCTTAAGTAGCGCTACTGCATTTGTTTAACCAGGGATTAGGATATAATGTCCGTGCAGTTAGTGAGCTTCTAAGCAAGTTTAGTGCAACTATTCTACTCACTAAAGGCTCAGCGCTAGTGCCGCTGCCCACATACATGAGACGCCCTTCAAGCAGCTTTCCCTGAAGGAGGCAGTAGTGCATGCAGGGGGGTTCTGAGTGTCCAGAAACCCACCTGACAGACTCGAAAGCAAGCACCATATTCTTAAGCCCCACCCCCTCAAGTCAAAATGCCTCAATTCATGGGTCAATAGGGAGAAGGTGGAGCCAATATCATGCATTTTGATGCTAGGGGGAGGGTCCCAATGACATGGTGCCAGCCTGCCAGGTCTGCAAGGTAAATGTGTATATAATGTATGTGTGACATATGTGTGTATATATGTATGTATGTAAGGTATGTGTGACATATGTATGTGTGTATATATATGTATTTGTGTGTATATCTATACGTATGTTTATACATAGGTGTGTGTGTATGTATCCTATATTAGGGATGTGCGCCAACCCCCGTGTTTTGGTTTTGGTTTTGAATCTGTATCTCCTTGTGTTTTGGATCTTGATTTGGTTTTGCCAAAACCGCCTCTTGTGTGTTTTGGTTTTGGTTTGGATCTGTATTTTTTTTTAAAAATTGATAAAATCTGCTAAAATCACATCATTTGTTTTATTTTTTTTGTTCCTACAGTGATATTCACCTTAATAACATTCATTTTCACTAGTTTCCAGTCAATTTTGACCACCTCACAGCTCACAATATTGTTTTCATGTGGTTTAGGCCCAAAATTTGCACCAAGCCAGCTGGCTGACTAAGCTAAGTGGCAACAGTGGGTCGTACAATCACGTGGAAGTTCAGCTTCCAACATGGCACATCAGGAAACAAATGTTTTTATTATTCAAGAGGCCTGAGGGAGATGGAGTATGTATGTAGTTGAAGGCAGGGAGAGGAAGGGTTGATTGGTAGTAAATTTTATTCCATTTTATGATTCTGAAGCAAATTTATGAGGGAGGAGGGGAGGGATTTGCAAAAAATATTTCACATCAGTCCTTGCCCCAGAAGAATCTTTAAGCGCTATGCCTGCTGCTGCTTGGAGTGGATTTTCATCACAGAAGGGGACCATGAAGACTACTAGTGGTGCTTTAAAAAATGACTGTTAAACAATCCTTTGCAAAGATTCAACTTCACTAGAAAAGCATTTCCCAACCTGTACAGGGACATTAAAAAAACTTAATTAGTGGACTCCAAAATGCCATTGTACCCAGTGTCCACTTAACCACAGATATGTGGACAAGCCTGAACAGAGCAAATGCAAGATTTAAGGTTTAAGTCTTACATTGTGTCTTTCTTGCTGCTGCTGCTGTGAGTGGATTTTCATCCCAGAAGGGATGAAGACGTTGTGTCTTTCTTCCCAACGGACACAGATCTGAAGAGATGCAAAGAGCTGTTGGTAAATTGTCAGCTCAAGTGGCTTCTCCTTCAGTTTCTCCAGCAAGTGCATCTGCTGAAAAAAAATGAAACTTTCCCATAAAAAAAAACACTGGTGATTGCTGATGAGTCAACCAAGTTTTTTTGACTTGTTCCCAGGCATGACAATGGGCTTTTCTTTATCATGAGCAACAACTGTTTCATCCACTGGTGCCTAATTTACACAAACATCAACAACATCCTCATCACCAACATCCTCATCATCAACATCCTTATTAGTGTCAGCTACACAAATATCCTGCTCATCCTGGTGCACTTCCACAGAAGCATCCTCGATTTCTATGTCAGCATGTTCACTTGTGTTTACTTCATCATAAGAGGCAGAACCACCAGACATAAATAAAGGCCAAAGCCTTAGCCTTTCCTTGCCACGTCATGTCGTGAAACTGGCATACTGCCAACTTTATGTCTTTCTGCAGGTAACTTTCCCTTTGATGTTTTCTTCTTTACCACTGTAAAAGATTGGTTCTTGATTTTAGATGCCCTGACTTAAGCCCTGTATGCTATTGGGCATCAACTTTAGTAGATGATGTAGATGGAATAGTATTGTCATGACTGGTGGCACTGGCAGCAGCTCCAGCACTAGTATGTGGTTCCTGCTCTTCTCTCAAGTCTCAACTGATAGTTCTCCATATCAACAAACATGAATAAAGTGGGGTACAGAAAACACGTCAATTTGTACCAATTTTAAATATTACACTGCGGTATCAATGACCTATAGTGTCACAATATTTTTATATGATTAAGAAAAGAATAACACACTGTGCTGCCACTTACAGTACACAAGATTATTTCTGAATAAGAATAACACACTGTGCTACCACTTAGTGTTACAAGATTAATTAGTTATGAATAAGAATAACACACTGCGCTACCACTTACAGTGTCACAAGATTATTTATGACTAAAAATAACACAATGCGCAAACACTTAGTGTCACAAGATTAATTATTTATGAATAACAATAACACAATGCGCTAACACTTACAGTGTCACAAGATTAATTATTTATGAATAAGAATAACACACTTAGCTACCACTTAGTGTCACAAGATTAATTATTTATGAATAAGAAAAACACACTTAGCTACCACTTACAGTGTCACAAGATTAACTATTTATGAATAAGTATAACACACTACGCTAACAGTATCACAAGATTAATTATTTAAGAATAACACACTGTGCTGCCACTTACAGTGATGTCATTATGTTTTATATAATATAATGCATGTTATTTAGCACCTTGTTGTGGTCTTGTAGTCGGCGTGTAGACTAATCATTTATTCACAATTGAGGAAAGAAGTGAAAAGTTGAATATTAGACTGCACTACCATTTACAGGGTCACAAGATTAATTATTTATGAATGAGAATAACACACTGCGCTACCACTTACAGTGTCACAAGATTAATTATTTATGAATAAGAATAGCACACTGCGCTACCACTTAGTGTCACAAGATTAATTATTTATGAATAAGAATAACACACTGCGCTACGACTTATAGTATCATAATACGTGGACGATAAACTGCGGTCTGGCCGGCAGTGTCACCAAACAATAATAGCGCAGCTAAGTTGCTAAAGCACATACACAAAAAAATATATATTTTTTTTAGTGTGGATTGATATTGATATTATTCATTTCATTTCACTTTTATTTTTTTTTACACTGGGGAAGAGCACCCCTGAATGAGGCAGCAGCCCCCTGATGAACAACCCAGACAGTACCCCTTTTTTATGCACAACAAAGCACCCCTGCCGAGTGCGGACAGATCACCTGCAGAGTCACAAATACGTGGACGATAAACTGTGGCAGTGTCACCGAACAATAATAGTGCAGCTAAGATGCTAGCGCACACACTCAAAAAAGCACTTTTATTTTTTTCTAAACTGGGGAAGAGCACCCCCCCTGGACAACACAGCACCCCTTTATGGACTGCAGCCCTAGCCTGATGGGCAGGACAAAAACACAGCAGCAGCCACAGTTAATTGACAGGACAAGTGACAGCTGCAGCACCCACTGAAGGCAGCCCCACTTTATATACTGCAGCCTAAGCCCCTTTATGGACAACATAGCAGCAGCCTTCGGCCAAGACCCCGACTGGACACACACACTGGGTGACTGACAGTGACTGACTACGTCTGCTAGCTTCTCTCTCCACAGTCAGAGTGAAAATGGTGCTGATCGCGGGGACCTTTATATAAACCAAAACCTGCAAGAATCCGAATCTCGTTCTGAGATCCGAGTCTCGGATCTGGGAGTTCGGGTGGGACCTGCTCATCTCATATATTTATTTATATATATATATATATATATATATATATACAGTATATATATATATAGTACTGTGCAAACGTTTTAGGCAAGTGTGGAAAAAATGCTGCATAGTAAGGATGCTTTCAAAAATAAGAGTGTTAATAGTGTATTTTTAGCAATTACCAAAATTCTAAATGAATGAACAAAAGAGAAATGTAAAGCAAATCAATATTTGGTGTGACCATCCTTTGCCTTCAAAACAGCATCAATTCTTCACACTTGCACACAGTTTTTGAAGGAACTCAGCAGGGAGGTTGTTCCAAATGGGGTTGGTATGAAATACCGGTGGCTGAACATCAAATCCCAACACCAGAAGCCCGACTAGTGAAGATCCCGATGGAGACTGTTAAGTACCCTATCCCTCCCCTCTTCCCCCCTAACCCTCCCTTGGTGGTGCCTAACCCTAAACCCCTTGCGGGGTGCCTTTTCCTAACCTACTCCCGGTGGTGCCTAACCCTAACCACCCTTCCTGCACCCCAAACCTAAGCCTCCCGGGGGGTACCTAACCCTAACCTACCACCCGGTTGTGTTTAACTCCCCCTCCACACAGCCTAAACCTGACCCTCCCAGGGGGTGCCCAAACCTAACCCCACTCTCTCTCGGGGAAACACACATACTTACCTGGTCTGGAAGTACAGGATTCGAACGGTTTGGGATGCGTAGACCGGTATCTTGATCGCCTTCGGTATATTGACGGCCGGCATCCCGTCTACCGGCAATATAACTACATCCCATTCCAAACATCTTGGAGAACTAACCACAGATTTTCTGTGGCTGTAGGCTTGCTCAAATCCTTCATGTAATCTCAGACAGACTTGATGATGTTGAGATAAGAGCTCTGTGGGGGCCATATTAATCATTTTCAGGACTCCTTGTTCTTCTTTACACTGAAGATAGTTGTTAATGACATTGGCTGTATGTTCGGGATCATTGTCCTGCTGCAGAATAAATTTGGAGCCAATCAGATGCCTCCCTGATGGTATTGCATGATGGAAAGTGCCTGTATTTTTCAGCATTGAGGATACCATTAATGCTGACCAAATCCCAAACTACATTTGCTGAAATGCAGCCCCAAACTTGCAAGGAACCTCAACCATGCTTCATTGTTGCCTACAGAAACTCATTATACAACTCTCCAGTTCTTCGGCAAAGACAAACTGCCTTCTGTTTCAGCCAAATATTTCAAAATTTTGACTTATTAGTCCAGAGCACCTGCTGCTCCAGTTCCTATATTTTCATGCATAGTTGAGTTGCTTGGCCATGTTTCCACGTCAAAGGTATGGTTTTTTGGACGCAATTCTTCCATGAAGACCACTTCTGGCCAGACTTCTCCGAACAGTAGATGGGTGTACCTGGGTCCCACTGGTTACTGACAGTGGTGAGCTGATGGCACTGCTGGACATCTTCCGATTTTGAAGGGAAAAAAGCATGATGTGTCTTTCATCTGATGCACTAAGTTTCCTTGGCCGACCAATGAATCTACGGTCCTCAGTGTTGCCCTTTTCTTTGTGCTTCTTCAAAAGAGCTTGAACTGCACATCTTGAAACCACAGTCTGCTTTGAAATCTTTGCCTGGGAGCGATCTTGCTGTCTTGTTGCTACGCTCAGTCTTGCCATGGTGTATTACCATTAAACTGTCTTCAACAACCTCACCTTTGTAGCAGAGTTTGGCTGTTCCTCACCCAGTTTTAAACCTCCTACACAGCTGTTTCTGTTTTAGTTAATGACTGTGTTCAACCTACATATAAAAATGATGATCATTATCACCTGTTTGGTATGATTGGTTAATCATACACCTGACTAAAATCCTACTAACTCTCTGATATTTGTGCAAGTGTACCTAGAAGGATTGATGCTGGTTTGAAGGCAAAGGGCGGTCACACCAAATATTGATATGATTTAGATTTTCTTCTGTTCATTCACTTTGCATTTTTATTAATTGATAAAAATAAACTATTAACACTTCTATTTTTTAAAGCATTCTCACTCTGCAGCATTTTCCATCTGTATATTATCTATCTATCTATCTATCTATCTATCTATCTATCTATCTATCTATCTGTATATTATCTATCTATCTATCTATCTATCTATCTATCTCTCTCTCTCTCTCTCTCTCTCTCTCTCTATATATATACTATCCAGAATGAAGTGCACTCACCAGTCTTAAAGAGGATATCTTCTTTTAATACAGCATTGTTTAAACACAGTCAGCCCTTCAACGTTTCGATCCTCACACGGATCTTTGTCAAGATGATCCCACACTAACCCCTAATGCTCTATTTATACCCAAATGTTCACTTCTAACACACATTTATATATATATATATATATATATATATATAAATGTGTGTTAGAAGTGAACATTTGGGTATATATATATATATATATGTATATATGTGGAAACTCTCCTGTAAAAATCCTGCATTTGTCCCTGGTAGGGAGGTCCAGCTCTTTAGAAACAGCTGACTGCGTGAGTGCATGACGTCAGCCTCCACTATGCTGTACAGCCTCACTGCCTCACCACTATTGCTGCCGTTTCCGGGCCGGCCTCTGCTTCTCCCCGCAGTAGACAGCCACTGCATCCAGACAGGTTCGCCCCTGTGACAGCCGCCAATGGGAAAGCCGCACCGGATGCCAAGTTCCTTTAGCAACTCATGCTGCAATGGAGTTTACCTCAGGCAACGTACACAAGCACTACATACAATAAACTTCAATGTCTTTATACTGTACATATTTATTAACTTCATGAATGCAGTATGTTCTTTAAACCTTAACCAGGGTTACACAAATGTGGGAAGCTGGTAGGATTGTGACAGTGGCGTCACAAGGAGGGTGTGTGGGGTACGGGTCACACCCAGGTGTCACCCACCAAGGGGTGACACCAAATTTCAGACTCCTCCTCAGTGACAGGAACCAGGGGTGCACTGTAGCTTTACGTGCAGTACTCGGCTCCTGACACAGTGAGGGAGCCGGCAGTGCACACAGATTGGTCTCTGGGGGCATTCTGCATCTCCGGCAGCCCCTGAGTGAATAAAACAGGGGTTCGGCCCACGATGCCACGCCTCCTAACCGTGAGACCATGCCCCTACCCACAAGGCCAAGCCCCCTTTTGCTGGTGGGCGGCTTCTACAATGCCTCTCTGCTCTTGGTGTCAAAACGGGGAGGGAAGCCACTGGATTCTGAGCAGGTGGTGTGTTCCACTGACACCAGTGAATGCGGCAATGCAGGGCAGTTTTAAGCACATAGTGGATGCCAAGCCTTTCAGAAATGCCAGGCAATGCCCTCTAGTGATGTGGCTATACCCCAACATGACACTTGTTCACACCCTATTTTCATCACCGCACAAATTGGCTGATTGCCCTGTGGCAATGTTAATAAGTATGCCGACACGTTGCATGTCTGTATATGATAGAGTCAGAGCCGTAACTGGACTTTTTGGTGCCCTGTGCCAGAGGGAGCATTAGTGTCCCCCCCCCCACACACACACACATTTTATAAATAGGTACATAAGATACTGCACTTGAAAAAGGGCCATGGCCTCATGGGGAAGGGCCAGGGAAGAGATAGGGGAGGCCAGGAGATACTGGGGATAAAATAAGAGGAAGCTACAAGTGAGAATGATAATAAACAGGAACACTGACAGGCCCAAACAGCGACCCCTACCCTGCGGTGCCCTGTGCCATGGCACTGGTCGCACTACCCTAGTTACGGCCCTGGATAGAGTTTAGTCATAAATATGGAATACAAATAAAAAAGAGACAGAGAACAAAACTGGGTTATAAATGTATTAAACAGCTTATATTGAGAATTTCTGAAAATAAATATATTAAAAAAATACACATTTAATTATAAAGATAAGCAAAACATATTGGTAAATTTACAGTTTCTACAAATTTCTCAACTCAATCATGAAAATCACTGAGATTTTTTCTAATTTGTGCAGAATTATGTTTAAGATGTAACTGTAATCAAATTTCAACTTAATTATGCCATCTTGTGGTCATAAAAAAAACAACTAAATTCATGCAAATTATATTGGAAAGGTTGTGTTATCAGATGATATTCATTGGGGGAGGTTCTGTCTATTCATACTTGCTAACTCTCCCTCATTGTCAGGGAGACTCCTTGAAATAGTAGCAATCTCCCTGACTCCCTGAAGAGTCTAGCAATCTCCCTGATTGCACCTTACCCCCATTATGAAGCATTAAAAAAAACCCAGAAATATACAGTGGCAAATGCAGGATTTCCAGAGGGGGGTTTCCAAATGCTTAATTTTAGAGTGAGTGTGGCCTGTCAATGAAGAGGGCAGAATTTGTACTTAACCAGCTTTAATAAGCGTCATACAAAGTGTATTGTGTGTAACAATTCCAGCATATACAGGACCAGCGATCACAGTAAGGCATTAGATGCGTCAGTAGGCCATCCTGCCTGAGCTGAATGTATTTATTTTAGATGTGGGCACCATTCCAGACTATTGGAGCAAGTCTGGGAGCCTGGAGGAGCAGCAGAAGAACCTAATACTGCCCTGGACATATATGTACTTATTGGACTCTATAGCAGTGCATCCCTAACAGTGCATGTTTTCCAGATCTTCTAGTTGGTGCACAGGTTATTTATTACTGGCTGATACATGTTAAAAGATCCACAGGTGGTGCTAATTATTTCATTTGTGATACTGAGAAGAACATGCAGCACTAGTAACAATCTATTATATTGCTATTTCTATTGTGGTCATGGTGTGGGCTGGGGAGGGGGGTTTCCAGGCAGATGGAAACCCCCCCTGCGTTTGCCTATGATATATACATTCAAATGGGATCATTAGTATCATATACCTGCATTGGTTATAAGGCACAATGGGCTTGATTCAGCAAATATCGCAAATGTGCGCACGGGCGATGTTTTCGCACTGTGCATGTGTTTGCATCGTACTGCACGTGCGCGAAGCACCCAGTGCGATCAGGAAAGGGTGTGCAGAGTAGACTCAGTATGCACGCAGACCCCTCTAACAGTGATTGACAAGAAGTGCTGTTTGTGGGCGGTGACAAGGTGTGGTAGTGCGAACACAGGCTTGCCAGTGCATTTCAACGCCGTTGCAGAGGCGTGCATAAATTAGCCATTTGGAGACTTTACGCAGCCTGAGCTTTCACTGCGTGCATGAGATATAGCAAAGTCTGTGGGAGGTCAGATCAGCCACTATTCTGCATATGGGTCCGATGGTTTGCGATGTTACCGATGTTTCTGCTATCTTGCGGACTACTCAGGCTGTGAGTAAAGGGAAATGGATGGCATTAAGTTTTGCTGGGTGTCTACATCTTGTGCTGGTGTTGCAGTGCATATGTACTGATTAGCATATTCACGCAGCGGCCGAGTGCGTGCGTGCGCACATTTGCGTTCCTTGCTGAAACAGGTCCAATGACCGCATCGCTATGGCCACATGCATTTTCCGAAAAGTATCAGTGTGTTTTCATCAACAAGCAGATTTTACTGACTGCTTTTGAGCGCATTTACAGTTGGATGTAAGTCAATTTTATGACACGCCTCTCATATGTAGCAGTACACGTCCATTTAACCGCTGCGCTCATAGGTGTTGTTTTCACAATCAACCTGAAATGCTTTTTCAAAAGTAGGCAAGTATGTGTTTATTCCATTTGAACCCGTCCATGATGAGAGATTTTTCATACCACTAGGTGCTATAACAGGTTCTGTGTGTAATTATAGGCCATGTCCAAAATGCTGTGGCGAGCCAAGCTTTTCCCCATCTGCTTCCCAGGAGGTTTCTGTCCACCCTGAGCTCGCCTTAAGATCCCAGAGCTACAGTTTGACAATTGTACTAGCCCAATCCAATTCCCTAATGGAATAGGTACTGTACACACTAATCAGGATACACTGCCATTACTATCACCATACCCCCCCAACTGTCCCGCTGTTGGTGGGACAGTCCCACTAATCAGGAACTGTACAATTGAACCACCCACAGGCTTCAGCGTCCCGCAAGGGGAGGGGGAAGTTGAGGGAGAGCAATCATACTGTTAAGAGCAGAAGGTGGATAGATGTTGTGCACATGCACACGGCATCTGTTCACTGTGCAGAGAGAGAGAGCGTGTGTAATCAACAATGTCGAGAGAAGGGACGCTGCAAGGTTTCTAGGCACCTTAGGCACCCAACCCCTCACATACAAACTTGACTTCTTAAAATATTATTACATTTATTTTTAGATTTATTAACAACATAAAATTAGAAAAATATGAACTATAACAACATCACAGAAATAGTAATACTTTTGTGACAGCCATTCAGTACCTAGAGAATAAACTACTGAGACCATTTTTCTGACCACCATATAATACTGAAAGCATTTTTATGACTGCCATACAATACTGGGAGCATTTTTCTATCCGCCATACAATAAATACTGGGAGCATTTTGGGGCTGCCATACAGTAAATACTGAGAAAATTTTTATGATTGCCATACAATACCAACAGCATTTTGTGACCACAATATAATACTAAGACCATTTTTGTGACCACTACACAGCCCTGTGACCACCATACAATCTCACTATTAGATACCACTCCTTAAAGATCATTAACACATTCAGCATCATTATAGCAACCCCATTCAATATAATTAACCACTTTTAAATCATTAACTCCCTCATATCTACCTATAATTAATTTCCACATCATCAATTAATTATATTTATATTAATTAAGATGCTCAATCTCATCAAAAGAACCCCTTTTAACTAGAGATGTGCACTGCCCCCCGTGTTTTGGTTTTGGTTTTAGATCTGTATCTCCTCATGTTTTGGATCTGGATTGGATTTGCCAAAACCGCCCTTCTGTGTTTTGTTTTTGTTTTGTTTTTTGGTTTTGGATCTGTATTTTTTCTAAAAAAAATCATAAAAACAGCTAAAATCACATAATTTGGGTCTGTTTTTGTTCCTACATTATTAATAACCTCTATAACATTAATTTCCACTCGTTTCCAGTCAATTTTGATCACCTCATAGCTCACAATATTGTTTTCATCCAGTTTAGGCCCAAAATTTGCATCAAGCTAGCTGGCTGACTAAGCTATGCGGCAGCAGAGAGCGGCACAAACACGTGGCAGTTCAACTTCCAGCATGAAACATCAGGAATCAAATGTTTTTATTATTCAAGAGAGGCCTGAGGGAGTTGGAGTATGTATGTAGTAGAAAGCAGGGACAGGAAGGGTTTATTGGTAGTAAATTTAATTTCATTTTTTGATTCCAAAGTAAATTTATGAGGGAGGCGAGGATGCATTTACAAAAAAATATTTTACTCATTCACATTAGTCCTTGCCCCAGAAGAATCCTTGAGCATTATGCCTGCTGCTGGGAGTGGATTTTTATCTCAGAAGGGGACCAGGAAGACCACTAGTAGTGCTTTCAAAAACAATTGACTGTTAAATAATCCTTTGCAAAGAGTCCACTTGAAACTTTTTCCCCAAAAAAACCATAGTTAGTGGCCTCCAAACTGCCGTTGTATCCACTGTCCACTTAACCAGCACAGATATGTGGACAAGTTGAACAGAACCACTGCAAGATTTCAGATTTAAGGTTTAAGTTTTATGTGGTGTCTTTCTTGAGTATCCTTGAGCACCATGCCTGCTGCTGGGAGTGGATTTTCATCCCAGTAGGGATGAAGACGTTGTTTCTTCTTCCCAATGGACACAGATCTGAAGAGATGTAGAGAGCTGTTGATAAGCAAATTGTCAGCTCAAGTGGCACGTGATGCAGCAATGGCTTCTCCTTCAGTTTCTCCAGCAAGTGCATCTGCTGAGAAAAAAAAAAAGTTTCAAAACACCCACTGGTGGTGCAGATGAGTTAACTCAACCAAGTTTTGACATCTGGTCGGATCAGAACTGCCTACAATTCATGACACCTCTACCGTGACTCCACCTGAATTTTAATGATAGCATCCAAATAGGCATGTCAGACAGTCCGTTTGACTACTGGCAGGAAAAAAAGGTAATTTGGAGGCCCTTGCACAAACTGGCTTTGCTTTACTTGAGCTGCCAACCTTCCAGTGTGTACTCAGAAAGAGTTTTCAGCACAGCCGGGAACCTTGTCAGTGATCGGCCTATGGAGCTACTTCTCCAAAATGTGGAAAAGATGATGTTCATCAAAATGAATTTCAAATTCCACGAGGAAGACCTTTACCAGCAATTAAGTAAAAATAATACGGAGGCGCCTGTAATGGTGGATTCCAGCGGGAACAACTAATATTGTGTGAAGAAGAGGATGTACACACTGATGGGGATGATGATAATGATGACAACATCTGATGGATGCGCTGCAAATGACGTAACAGGGTGGAGGTTCCTAGATGGTTAAGGTCCCTATCTCGATTCTCTACTAATTTTGGCTTTACAAATGGCACAGATGCCTTTACAACTGTTGTTGTCAGGATTTGGGTTAAAATAATTCCACACCCAAGATGTGGCTTTTCTGGTCTTATGCCCAGGAGTCACCCCAGCCTATAACCCCAGTTTATATCGTTACCCCAACCTATAACATCACCCCAGATTATACCAGCACGCAAGCCTGTATCTTCATCCCATCCTGTGTTGTGTATATATTACAGCTGCGCTCCCTGTTAGATTTGGGATTCATTGTCCACTTTAGAGGATGTGAGCTACATTTCAGTCCATGTCACCACACCAGATAGAAAGGGGAAAGAAATGTCCTCTTTGTTGGCGCACTAATGATAAGTATAAAATATAACTTTTAATTGTTACTTTTAAAATATAAGTACACTCCAGAAATGAAACATAAAATTGCAACATGTTGTAAAAAATAAAAAAGTTTATTTGTTAAATAAATGGTGTCTGTGTCTAAGTTACTCAATTGGTATTCACCCATAGAATGCTGCAGTGCCGTGTGCAACATATACCAAATTTGATAAAGTTATTAAATGATATGAAACATTGACACACTAATTAAATACATCCTCCAATTGTTGTATATAGTGCATCAGGAACAGAATGTATATACTGCATTGATTATGCAGGTACATATCCTAGATATATTCATGAAATTGAAAACCATGGATTACTGATACCCCTTATACACCAGAGCAAAAACCTGGGTTATTGCTGGGTCTACCCGGGTCGCAGCTCAGTATAAAAGGGTCTCTGAAAAATAACCCAGGTCAAGTGACCCAGCAATCAAACCCAGGTAGCTACCAGGGTTGGACCCAGGATGGACCCGGGTAATGGTGCAGTGTAAACGGTGCAACCCGGGTTATCTGACCTGGGTTATGCCTAAAATGAGCTGATTGGTGGTTGTAGGGCATTCACCTCCCACTTTTTATGACCTCACAGGTTTAGTAGGGCAGACCTTAGTTCAGTGTGAACAGGGCTGACCTGGGAGTAACCCAGATCGAAGGTATGCCCCAGGTTGGCCTGCTTGCACGGTCGATGGTGGGTTGGAGGCACCAAAATATGCACGATATGAACGATAATGACATGATTGATATCGTTATCTTTCATATCGTGCATTTTAATCGTACCGTGTGTACGCACCTTAATCCTGTCAACCTTCACTGGCCAGTCTTAAAGCGCTGCACAAATCACTCCTGTTGCAGTTCCTGAATAAATATGTGGCTGCCTATTTTAATTGTAGCAACTCCTCTCTAGCTGAAGATTCATGAACTGGAAAAAGTTACTGTAATTTCCTTTTGTACTGCACTGAGATTTAGGACCTCATTCAGAGTCGGCCACGAGCGCCGATGCGCTCGTAACCAACTGGATGGTTTGGCCTGCGCACGCGCAGCGGCAGCACTGCACTTGCACAAGCCCCGGAGCGACAGAGAAACTCTGTCGCTCTGGAGCTCGTTACCAAAGGGGCGGCTGTCGATGTTGATCGACAGCTGCCCCCGTTTGGTAGGCGGGCCAGGGGGGTGGTTTCCAAAATGGAGGCGTTCCTTTACGAACCCCTACCGTGTTGTGGGCGACCGCACTGACATCATCAGTGATGTCAGTGGGGAGCTTCCTGCTGAAACACAACAGGAAGCTCCCTGGGGCTTAAGGTTGACGAGACCCTACCTTAGGGTCTCCAATGGTCGCAATGGTCTTGACCATCGCGACCATCTCCCTTAGTGTGTTAACCCACAGCCTAACGACCGACATGGAGGCGGCCGTTCAGGATGCAAGCGGCCGCCCTGTTTCTGAGCGACCACTTACATCCTACAACCGCCTCTGAATGAGGCCCTTACTCCCTTGAGGGGAGGGTTCATTAAAAATCCTTGCTGATGCTAAGTCAGCTGGTCTAGAATGCTCTGAGCAATGTTACAATGTATAACTCTAAAAATATACTGGTTAATTGGGTCCCAACAAAAATTACCCCTAGTGTGTGTGTGTGTATGTGTGTGAGCATGTGGTAGAGAATATAGATTGTAAGCTCCACTGGGACAGGGACTGATGTGAATGGACATATATTCTCTGTAAAGCGCTGCGGAATATGTGTGCACTATATACGGTAAATAACTGGTAATAAATAAATAAATAACTGTATTCGCTTCCTATATTCTCCGCCTTGCACAGTTTTAGTCTGTATTAGTTTTTTTATTTATAATAAGCTGTAATTGTACTTAAACTACTGTATCACTGAAGTGGTATCTTCCTTGATCTCTCTCAATACAGCAGGGTGCGTCTGTGATTTCTAACTGTATGTACTAGATGCTTCTCACTACTTGTTCTGCCTTTATTAGCAGGTTTTAACAGTAATAAAGTCCTGAATGAATACCTGAGCATTCCCACACCGCTTTTACAGCCTGATTCAGTATGGAACGCAACTGCAATTGCAATAGCGATTACGCACGCAGTCTCATTGCGAAGATTTCCTAATGATTGCAATTGCAATGCAATACACAGGCTTATATCAGGACGCCTACCTTACCTTACACAAATCCGTAATACTTAGCAAGACTGCGAAACCATCGGTAACATCGAGTACCATCGCAGCCTGACGCACACTTACACAAGCTCTGAACTTACCCGGAAATTGCTAACCTCATCACACGCAGTGCAAGCCCAAGCTGCGTATGGCATCGCAGTGGCTAATTTATGCATGCCCCTGCAAGGGCGTCCAAATGCACTGACACGCCCACCCCCCGTCACCACCCTCAAATGGTACTTCCTGTCAATCACTCTGCGATGGGTCTGCGTAGACACTGCAATCGCAATCACAATTGCAGTGGAGTGTTCACGTACACGCACTACAATGCATATGCATTCGCAGAACGCAACAATCGGCCGATTGCGTGCCTGATCGCTAATTGCAGTCTGTTCACGCCTCTAAGTCTGAACGAGCGAGCAAAACTTGCGGTCGTAATTTTGAAAAATACGCCCCCTTGCCGCTCGCACCATACGTCATGTCCGCTATTTATTAGATTAATCGAGTACATCGAACAGCGTATGAACTGCTCGCTATTCTTGTGGCTGGTTTTTTCAACCGCTATTTTGCGAGCAGTTCTGAGTAAAAAAAAACAAGTGACGTGGTCAATGACGCTGCTGTATTAATTATGCACTCCCTTAAAACGCCCGTTTTGACCTTTAAGCACGCCTGCATTCGAATTCCGCACCCCCGTTTTCAAGCACCTTCCCCTGTTACCACCCACATACGCCTCCTTCTGTCACTCAAAATAGCAGGCATTCGCTATATAGCGAACAAACGATTTTCGGCCGCACTGACTGGTTCGCGCATGCGTATAAAAATCCGTACACATGCGCAGATGTGCGAACATCGGTCAGAACGAACGAGCGGCTGCTTACGAGCGGCTCTGAATCAGGGCCTAAATTCTCTGAGAAGGGATCTTGGTAATCTTCATCTTCCCTTGGTGCTTTCTACTGTACTAACTCTCAGTACCTGTCCAGTGCTCCAGCACAGGGACTGTCAGCAGCCGGATCTCTGCACTGCTCACCACTGGATACTGGCCTCCGGGGACTGCTCCGTCTGCAACAGGGAGTTCAATGCCGCACACTGACACTGTTTCTGTGGCTACTGTGGTCCAATATAGCTGCCTCCTGGCAGGGGTGTATCTTGGGGTCCAAGCGCCCCTGGCAAACTAAGGAACTGGCGCCCCCTCCAATGACTGCTTCTACTTGAAAAAATAAAATAACACACACTGGGGGTAGTTTAATTCAGACACCTGTAGAAATAGGGAGAATATTTTTTTTTCTCTTTTTAATATATATATCTTTTACAGAACTTACTCTATTGCAAACCACTATTTACTAATGCCAAAATACACAGGAAAAGCTTAAAACATAGCATCAAAAACAAACATGCATTATGGGTAAAATAATTTACATATATTCAAATTGGACTGTACACTGCAATGTGCTTTTTTAACTCACCCATATAATTCACTGGTAAAACCACCCACATGGGTCCATTGCTATCTCACACACAATAATAAAAACAGCCCATAAGAATTAGATCTTAATCCTGACACCTGAGTATCCACAATCTATAAAGATCATGGTCAATTCCCCATACTGTGGAAAAGATACATTTATTAGTACTTACACTGGGGGTAGTTCAACTTACACGCCTGTAGAAATAGGGAGACAATATATATATATATATATATATATATATATACACACTTTTTTTTATATATATATTTTTATATTTTTTCAGTTATAACACTTACTACATGCAAGCACTGTTTATTAATTTCTATATGTCAACAACACAGGAAAAGAGGGCATCAATAACAAACAAGGTGCATTGTGGGCAAGATAATTTGTATATATGCAAATTATCTTGCGAATAGAGCATTGTGGTTGATGTGGTGCTTACACTCTTTTCCTGCAAGGTTGACATATGGGAATTAGTGAGTGGTGATTGGTATGTGGTGGGTATTGTCGGAGAAAAGATATATTAGAAAATAAAAAAAAAAAAAAAATTAGTCTCTCTAATTTTAAATGTTTCTGATTTAAAGGGACTTATAAGAAGCCTGATACACATTAACAATCAATGGAGGACACTGATAAGAGCAGAGGACACAGAAGGAGACCAGGGATTTACTAATGACAGCTGTCTGCGGCACACTGCGCAAAGCAAACAGGAGACTAGTGATCATTTGTTAATTATGTTGGGTGGCAGCGGCGCCCCCCTTTCAGCCGGCACCCCTGGCGAGGACCAACCAGGCCAAAAGGAAGATACGCCCCTGCCTCCTGGGTCCACCTCCTGGTCTCCAGGAAAACCGTAAATCTGCCTTCTTTGACTGAGGGTCAGATCTGCCTTCTTTGACTGAGGGGCATGGAGGGAGGCCAGCGTTTGTCTCTCAGCTTCTCCTCCCAGTCTGGGTCACTAGGCTGTCGGAGCCTATCACGCTGCATTGCAGTGTATGTACTGCTGCCGCTGATCCTCCTTACAGAGTAGAGATGTGCAATCTAGTTCATTTTGGTGATTAGGTCATTATGATCTAGTTCACTCAAAAGATTAGTTCAAAAGACCAGTTCATTTAGGTCATTGCATCACTGGCTCTGATACACTACTGATAGAAGTGATTGGAAACAGAACTAGTCTATTACACATACAGTACAGCATTTCTACTTGATGAGTCTTGTTCAGATGATCACATATTTTTAATGTGTCTGATCTTTTAATATTTAAAAAAGCAATCACTTATACAGCAAAGTAGTAATGACATGTTTAGCTCTGCAATGTTAATTATTTTTGAGAAAGACCCAAATTAAGAATATAGTGACGTGTCACTTTTTCTTGCTTTTAAAACACAGCAATTGGGAAGAAAAAACAGTAACTAGAAAAAAAACCATACCTTTACTTCATCTTATATTTTTATTGCACCCATTGATGTCACTGAATGCAGACCTGGGCTAGATTAAAAATGGGGTGGATGGGACTACAGCTCCAGGCCTCCACATAAGCATAGGCGCATCATTACAGCATTGTGATACCCAGCTGCCTAGCTGGCACACAGTCTGCTATAAATCATAAGTATTCTAATTGCATTTCTGTTTTCCTCTCAAAAATATAAAATGTTTCTATTTTTCAGTATTTAGAGAAATAATGGGGCTGATAGTGTAGGGGTTGTGCATGCCAGCTTCTGTCATTTATCTAGCACTGTCTATAAAAAGACAGAGGCCCTGATTTAGAGCCGGACGCTCTTTCAGAGCGCTCGCTCTGAATCAGGGTGGCTTTTTTTGGGGGTGACCACCCACAGCTTTTGCGAGCGGCCAGGTGATGGTCGCGATGGTCGTGACCATCGGGCTTGCGACAAGACCCTTGTGGTAGGGTCTCGTCTGCCGCAAGCCCCAGTGAGCTTCCGGCTCTAATAGAGCCGGAAGCTCACTACTGACATCACTCATGATGTCAGTAGGGCCGCCCCCAAATGGCAGGCATTCCTTTGGGAAAGCTTCTATTTGGCCAGCCACCCCCCCCCCCGACCCACCTCCCAAATGCGGCGAGCTGTCGATCAACATCGACAGCCACCACTTTTGGATGCGAGCGCCGGAGAGAGTGATTTCTCGCTCGCCCAGAAGCTGATTGGGTGCTATGGGCAACTTTTCCATTTGATCTCTCTTGAAGGTTTGATACATCTCCCCCTATGTCTTGTGGAATAAACAAATCTACAGTATACAGCATGCAGCACTCAGCACTCAGCACTGTGTCTTGAGCTGATGGGGAATGTATCATGTGACTTGTGAGCTACATGATCCACTCTCTAGCCTAAACGAACTACTAATTTATATGTCAAGAGAATAATGACTCATAACTCTACAGAATCCTCACAATGTTTGAGCACAGCAGTGCCTCCTGTGGTCATTTAGCAGTACTGACATGATGAATGTATGAGAGAGCTGATGGGGAATGTATCATGTGTTTTTCATGAGTCACCGACATAATCGAACTAGTGACCTAGATGCCAGGAGAATGACTCATGAGTCATCATGACAATCTAGTTCAATCAGCTACACATAGCCCTCACAAAGTCTGAGCATAAAAGTGCCACCTGTGGTTGTTTAGCAGTACTGACTCATGGAGCTGCTGTGCTCTCTCTGTCACTGTGTCTAACTCCACCCATTTGTTTTAGCTCCTGATGAACTGATCTTTTCCAGAGCTGTGAACTGAGTGAACTAGTTCATTTTGAAGATCAGATCATTTTGAACTGATCCACTGTGAACTACCTATCACAGAGCCACCAGTACACACTGCCTGCTCTAAGCCGCCCTGTCATTCTAGGGTGAGGAGCTCTTGGTGAGTCTCGTTCAGGGGTGCAGTATGATAAGGCAGCGCGGCTCGGTGTCAATCAGTAAGCTGTCGGCAGCAGCTCCTAAACAAACAGTTTAATAAAGGGAAAATGGATCTGGGAAGAGTTCTGCACTAGTAAGTTAATTGTTGTACATGTTGGAAATGAACCCCAAAGTGAATATTCTCAAATGATATAATTTGTAAGCTGGTTGGGGTGCTGCCAAGGACAATGATAAATCACTGTCACAACAGAAAAAGAGAAAGAAATGTCCTCTTTGTTGGTGCACTAGTAAATAATATAAAATATAACCTTTAATCATTAAATTTTTAAATATAAGTATACTCCTGAAGTGAAATATAAAATTACAGTATATTGTCAGAATAAAAACTTTATTAAATAAATGGTGTTTGTGTCGGATTTTCTCTATTTATCTTGATAATTTAATCAAATGGTTATTGGTTGTTTTAAATCCACAATATTGTTATACATCTGATTTCAACATTGGTCCTGGAAGAATGGTGAGCTGATAGATGCTTCAATAGAAGATTATGAAACAAGAGAACCAGTTGTGTTATTCGTGATACAATAGTATCTATTTAATAACAGATCTCTGAGTATGAACAATGGGCCTGATTCAGACCCACTCGCGAGCGGCTGTCCGCTCGCAAGTGGGTCGATGTTCTGGACTGAGCATGCGCACGACGGAGGGAGCTCCGTCGTGCGCATGCGCCAGACGCGACGAGCGAAGGAAAGTCCTTCGCTCGTTGTGTCCGATCAAAGGGGGCGTGCTGTCAATGTTGATTGACAGCACGCCCCCTTTGGTAGGCGTGCCGGGGGCGTGCCTCCCTGACGGGGGTGTTCCCACAGGAACGCCTCCCGTCAAAAGCCGGCCCACTGACATCACTAGTGATGTCAGTGGGAGTGATTTTGGCTCTGATAGAGCCAAAATCACTCCGGAGCTTGCGGTTGAAAACCTCAACCGCAGGCTCCGGCTCGCAAATTTCGATGGTCACGATGGTCTCGACCATTGCGGCCATCAAAATGCACGCTCGTATAGCCTGTGGGTGGTGACCCACAGCTATACGAGCGTCCAGAAGGACGCTCCATTTTCATGGAGGCCGGCCCTCATTCAGAGAGTGCGCTCTGCTCAGAGCGTACGGCTCTGAATGAGGGCCAATGTTGTGAATCAAGTGGCAGCAAGTGTAACTATGAAAATATGCCTAATGCCACTAGATGTCACTGTTGTATGAATAATCCATGTTTTACACTTGCATTAATAAATATATCAGAGATATGCACTTACAGAAGCGCTGCAGTTTATTGTACTCTTAATAAAATATATAAGTATATCAGAGATGTGCACCTGCAGAAACGCTGCAGTTTATTATGCTCTTAGTATAATATATAAGTATATCTGTGATGCGTGCCTGCAGAAGCGCTGCAGTTTATTATGCTCTTAGTATAATATATAAGTATATCTGTGATGTGTGCCTGCAGAAGCTCTGCAGTTTATTATGTTCTTAGTATAATATATAGTATATCTGTGATGTGTGCCTGCAGAAGCGCTGCAGTTTAATATGCTCTTAGTATAATATATAAGTATATCAGTGATGTGTGCCTGCAGAAGCGCTGCAGTTTATTATGCTCTTAGTATAATATATAAGTATATCTGTGATGCGTGCCTGCAGAAGCACTGCAGTTTATTATGCTCTTAGTATAATATATAAGTATATCAGTGATGTGTGCCTGCAGAAGCGCTGCAGTTTATTATGCTCTTAGTATAATATATAAGTATATCTGTGATGCGTGCCTGCAGAAGCACTGCAGTTTATTATGCTCTTAGTATAATATATAAGTATATCTGTGATGTGTGCCTGCAGAAGCGCTGCAGTTTATTATGCTCTTAGTATAATATATAGTATATCTGTGATGTGTGCCTGCAGAAGCTCTGCAGTTTATTATGCTCTTAGTATAATATATAAGTATATCAGTGATGTGTGCCTGCAGAAGCGCTGCAGTTTATTATGCTCTTAGTATAATATATAAGTATATCTGTGATGCGTGCCTGCAGAAGCGCTGCAATTTATTATGCTCTTAGTATGATATATAAGTATATCTGTGATGTGTGCCTGCAGAAGCTCTGCAGTTTATTATGCTCTTAGTATAATATATAGTATATCTGTGATGTGCACCTGCAGAAACACTGCAGTTTATTATGCTCTTAGTATAATATATAGTATATCTGTGATGTGCGCCTGCAGAAGCGCTGAAGTTTATTATGCTCTTAGTATAATATATAAGTATATCAGTGATGTGTGCCTGCAGAAGCGCTGCAGTTTATTATGCTCTTAGTATAATATATAAGTATATCTGTGATGCGTGCCTGCAGAAGCGCTGCAGTTTATTATGCTCTTAGTATAATATATAGTATATCTGTGATGTGCGCCTGCAGAAGCGCTGCAGTTTATTATGCTCTTAGTATAATATATAAGTATATCAGAGATGTGCACCTGCAGAAACACTGCCGTTTATTATGCTCATAGTATAATATATAGTATATCTGTGATGTGTGCCTGCAGAAGCGCTGCAGTTTATTATGCTCTTAGTATAATATATAAGTATATCTGTGATGTGTGCCTGCAGAAGTGCTGCAGTTTATTATGCTCTTAGTATAATATATAAGTATATCAGACATGTGTGACTGCAGAAGCGCTGCAGTTTATTATGCTCTTAGTATAATATATAAGTATATCTGTGATGTGTGCCTGCAGAAGCGCTGCAGTTTATTATGCTCTAGTATAATATATAGTATATCTGTGATGTGTGCCTGCAGAAGCGCTGCAGTTTATTATGCTCTTAGAATAATATATAAGTATATCTGTGATGTGCGCCTGCAGAAACGCTGCAGTTTATTATGTTCTTAGTAAAATATCTAAATATATCTGTGATGTGTGCCTGCAGAAAAGCTGTAGTTTATTATGCTCTTAGTATAATATATAAGTATATCTGTGATGTGTGCCTGCAGAAGCGCTGCAGTTTATTATGCTCTTAGTATAATATATAAGTATATCAGTGATGTGTGCCTGCAGAAGCGCTGCAGTTTATTATGCTCTTAGTATAATATATAAGTATATCAGAGATGTACACCTGCAGAAACGCTGCAGTTTATTATGCTCTCAGTATAACATATAGTATATCTGTGATGTGTGCCTGCAGAAGTGCTGCAGTTTATTATGCTCTTAGTATAATATATAAGTATATCAGTGATGTGTGCCTGCAGAAGCGCTGCAGTTTATTATGCTCTTAGTATAATATATAAGTATATCTGTGATGTGTGCCTGCAGAAGCGCTGAAGTTTATTATGCTCTTAGTATAATATATAAGTATATCAGTGATGTGTGCCTGCAGAAGCGCTGCAGTTTTTTATGCTCTTAGTATAAAATATAAGTATATCAGGGATGTGTGCCTGCAGAAGCGCTGCAGTTTATTATGCTCTTAGTATAATATATAAGTATATCTGTGATGTGTGCCTGCAGAAGCGCTGCAGCTTATTATGCACTTAGTATAATATATAAGTATATCAGTGATGTGTGCCTGCAGAAGCGCTGCAGTTTATTATGCTTTTAGTATAATATATAGTATATCTGTGATGTGCACCTGCAAAAGCGCTGCAGTTTATTATGCTCTTAGAATAATATATAAGTATATCTGTGATGTGCGCCTGCTGAAACGCTGCAGTTTATTATGCTCTTAGTATAATATCTTAATATATCTGTGATGTGTGCCTGCAGAAAAGCTGTAGATTATTATGCTCTTAGTATAATATATAAGTATATCTGTGATGTGTGCCTGCAGAAGCGCTGCAGTTTATTATGCTCTTAGTATAATATATAAATATATCAGTGATGTGTGCCTGCAGAAGCGCTGCAGTTTATTATGCTTTCAGTATAACATATAGTATATCTGTGATGTGTGCCTGCAGAAGTGCTGCAGTTTATTATGCTCTTAGTATAATATATAAGTATATCTGTGATGTGTGCCTGCAGATGCGCTGCAGTTTATTATGCTCTTAGTATAATATATAGTATATCTGTGATGTACACCTGCAGAAGCGCTGCAGTTTATTATGCTCTTAGTATAATATATAAGTATATCAGTGATGTGTGCCTGCAGAAGCGCTGCAGTTTATTATGCTCTTAGTATAATATATAGTATATCTGTGATGTGTGTCTGCAGAAACGCTGCAGTTTATTATGCTCTTAGTATAATATATAAGTGTATCAGAGATGTGTGCCTGCAGAAAGGCTGCAGTTTATTATGCTCTTAGTATAATATATAAGCATATCTGTGATGTGTGCCTGCAGAAACGCTGCAGTTTATTATGATCTTAGTATAATATATAAGTATATCAGAGATGTGTGCCTGCAGAAGCGCTGCAGTTTATTATGCTCTTAGTATAATATATAAGTATATCTGTGATGTGTGCCTGCATAAGCGCTGCAGTTTATTATGCTCTTAGTATAATATATAAGTATATCAGTGATGTGTGCCTGCAGAAGCACTGCAGTTTATTATGCTCTTAGTATAAAATATAAGTATATCAGTGATGTGTGCCTGCAGAAGCGCTGCAGTTTATTATGCTCTTAGTATAATATATAGTATATCTGTGATGTGCGCCTGCAGAAGCGCTGCAGTTTATTATGCTCTTAGTATAATATATAAGTATATCTGTGATGTGTGCCTGCAGAAGCGCTACAGTTTATTATGCTCTTAGTATAATATATAAGTATATCAGTGATGTGTGCCTGCAGAAGCGCTGCAGTTTATTATGCTCTTAGTATAATATATAAGTATATCAGACATGTGTGACTGCAGAAGCGCTGCAGTTTATTATGCTCTTAGTATAATATATAGTATATCTGTGATGTGCACCTGCAGAAACGCTGCAGTTTATTATGCTCTTAGTATAATATATAGTATATCTGTGATGTGTGCCTGCAGAAGCGCTGAAGTTTATTATGCTCTTAGCATAATATATAAGTATATCAGTGATGTGTGCCTGCAGAAGCGCTGCAGTTTATTATGCTCTTAGTATAATATATAAGTATATCTGTGATGCGTGCCTGCAGAAGCGCTGCAATTTATTATGCTCTTAGTATAATATATAGTATATCTGTGATGTGCGCCTGCAGAAGCGCTGCAGTTTATTATGCTCTTAGTATAATATATAAGTATATCAGAGATGTGCACCTGCAGAAACACTGCCGTTTATTATGCTCATAGTATAATATATAGTATATCTGTGATGTGTGCCTGCAGAAGCGCTGCAGTTTATTATGCTCTTAGTATAATATATAAGTATATCTGTGATGTGTGCCTGTAAAGGCGCTGCAGTTTATTATGCTCTTAGTATAATATATAAGTATATCAGTGATGTGTGCCTGCAGAAGCACTGCAGTTTATTATGCTCTTAGTATAATATATAAGTATATCAGTGATGTGTGCCTGCAGAAGCGCTGCAGTTTATTATGCTCTTAGTATAATATATAAGTATATCAGATATGTGTGACTGCAGAAGCGCTGCAGTTTATTATGCTCTTAGTATAATATATAAGTATATCTGTGATGTGTGCCTGCACAAGCGCTGCAGTTTATTATGCTCTTAGTATAATATATAGTATATCTGTGATGTGTGCCTGCAGAAGTGCTGCAGTTTATTAAGCTCTTAGAATAATATATAAGTATATCTGTGATGTGCGCTTGCAGAAACGCTGCAGTCTATAATGCTCTTAGTATAATATCTAAATATATCTGTGATGTGTGCCTGCAGAAAAGCTGTAGTTTATTATGCTCTTAGTATAATATATAAGTATATCTGTGATGTGTGCCTGCAGAAGCGCTGCAGTTTATTATGCTCTTAGTATAATATATAAGTATATCAGTGATGTGTGCCTGCAGAAGCGCTGCAGTTTATTATGCTCTTAGTATAATATATAAGTATATCAGAGATGTACACCTGCAGAAACGCTGCAGTTTATTATGCTCTCAGTATAACATATAGTATATCTGTGATGTGTGCCTGCAGAAGTGCTGCAGTTTATTATGCTCTTAGTATAATATATAAGTATATCAGTGATGTGTGCCTGCAGAAGCGCTGCAGTTTATTATGCTCTTAGTATAATATATAAGTATATCTGTGATGTGTGCCTGCAGAAGCGCTGAAGTTTATAATGCTCTTAGTATAATATATAAGTATATCAGTGATGTGTGCCTGCAGAAATGCTGCAGTTTATTATGCTCTTAGTATAATATATAAGTATATCAGTGATGTGTGCCTGCAGAAGCGCTGCAGTTTATTATGCTCTTAGAATAATATATAAGTATATCTGTGATGTGCGCCTGCTGAATCGCTGCAGTTTATTATGCTCTTAGTATAATATCTTAATATATCTGTGATGTGTGCCTGCAGAAAAGCTGTAGATTATTATGCTTGTAGTATAATATATAAGTATATCTGTGATGTGTGCCTGCAGATGCGCTGCAGTTTATTATGCTCTTAGTATAATATATAGTATATCTGTGATGTACACCTGCAGAAGCGCAGCAGTTTATTATGCTCTTAGTATAATATATAAGTATATCAGTGATGTGTGCCTGCAGAAGCGCTGCAGTTTATTATGCTCTTAGTATAATATATAGTATATCTGTGATGTGTGTCTGCAGAAACGCTGCAGTTTATTATGCTCTTAGTATAATATATAAGTGTATCAGAGATGTGTGCCTGCAGAAAGGCTGCAGTTTATTATGCTCTTAGTATAATATATAAGCATATCTGTGATGTGTGCCTGCAGAAACGCTACAGTTTATTATGATCTTAGTATAATATATAAGTATATCAGAGATGTGTGCCTGCAGAAGCGCTGCAGTTTATTATGCTCTTGGTATAATATATAAGTATATCTGTGATGTGTGCCTGCAGAAGCGCTGCAGTTTATTATGCTCTTAGTATAATATATAAGTATATCAGTGATGTGTGCCTGCAGAAGCGCTGCAGTTTATTATGCTCTTAGTATAAAATATAAGTATATCAGTGATGTGTGCCTGCAGAAGCGCTGCAGTTTATTATGCTCTTAGTATAATATATAGTATATCTGTGATGTGCGCCTGCAGAAGCGCTGCAGTTTATTATGCTCTTATTATAATATATAAGTATATCAGAGATGTACACCTGCAGAAACGCTGCAGTTTATTATGCTCTTAGGATAATATATAGTATATCTGTGATGTGTGCCTGCAGAAGCACTGCAGTTTATTATGCTCTTAGTATAATATATAAGTATATCTGTGATGTGTACCTGCAGAAGTGCTGCAGTTTATTATGCTCTTAGTATATTATATAAGTATATCAGAGATGTACACCTGCAGAAGCGCTGCAGTTTATTATGCTCTTAGTGTAATATATAAGTATACCAGTGATGTGTGCCTGCAGAAGCGCTGCAGTTTATTATGCTCTTAGAATAATATATGGTATATCTGTGATGTGTGTCTGCAGAAGCGCTGCAGTTTATTATGCTCTTAGTATAATATATAAGTATATCTGTGATGTGTGCCTGCAGAAGCGCTGCAGTTTATTATGCTCTTAGTATAATATATAAGTATATCAGTGATGTGTGCCTGCAGAAGCGCTGCAGTTTATTATGCTCTTAGTATAAAATATAAGTATATCAGTGATGTGTGCCTGCAGAAGCGCTGCAGTTTATTATGCTCTTAGTATAATATATAGTATATCTGTGATGTGCGCCTGCAGAAGCGCTGCAGTTTATTATGCTCTTAGTATAATATATAAGTGTATCTGTGATGTGTGCCTGCAGAAACGCTGCAGTTTATTATGCTCTTAGTAAAATATATAAGTATATCTGTGATGTGTGCCTGCAGAAAAGCTGCAGTTTATTATGCTCTTAGTAAAATATATAAGTATATCTGTGATGTGTGCCTGCAGAAGCGCTGCAGTTTATTATGCTCTTAGTATAATATATAAGTATATCTGTGATGTGTGCCTGCAGAAAAGCTGTAGTTTATTATGGTCTTAGTATAATATATAAGTTTATCTGTGATGTGTGCCTGCAGAAGCGCTGCAGTTTATTATGCTCTTAGTATAATATAAAAGTATATCTGTGATGTGTGCCTGCAGAAGGGCTGCAGTTTATTATGCTCTTAGTATAATATATAAGCATATCTGTGATGTGTGCCTGCAGAATCGCTGCAGTTTAATATGCTCTTAGTATAATATATAAGTATATCAGAGATGTACACCTGCAGAAGCGCTGCAGTTTATTATGCTCTTAGTATAATATATAAGTATATCTGTGATGTGTGCCTGCAGAAGCGCTGCAGTTTATTATGCGCTTAGTATAATAAATAATTATATCTGTGATGTGTGCTTGCAGAAGCGCTGCAGTTTATTATGCTCTTAGTATAATAATTAAGTATATCTGTGATGTGTGCCTGCAGAAAAGCTGCAGTTTATTATGCTCTTAGTATAATATATTAGTATATCTGTGATGTGTGCCTGCAGAAGCGCTGCAGTTTATTATGCTCTTAGTATAATATATAAGTATATCAGAGATGTACACCTGCAGAAACGCTGCAGTTTATTATGCTCTTAGGATAATATATAGTATATCTGTGATGTGTGCCTGCAGAAGCGCTGCAGTTTATTATGCTCTTAGTATAATATATAAGTATATCTGTGATGTGTACCTGCAGAAGTGCTGCAGTTTATTATGCTCTTAGTTTATTATATCAGTATATCAGAGATGTACACCTGCAGAAGCGCTGCAGTTTATTATGCTCTTAGTGTAATATATAAGTATACCAGTGATGTGTGCCTGCAGAAGCGCTGCAGTTTATTATGCTCTTAGTATAATATATGGTATATCTGTGATGTGTGTCTGCAGAAGCGCTGCAGTTTATTATGCTCTTAGTAGAATATATAAGTATATCTGTGATGTGCACCTGCAGAAACACTGCAGTTTATTATGCTCTTAGTATAATATATAAGTATATATGTAATGTGTGCCTGCAGAAGTGCTGCAGTTTATTATGCTCTTAGTATAATATATAAGCATATCTGTGATGTGTGCCTGCAGAAACACTGTAGTTTATTATGATCTTAGTATAATATATAAGTATATCAGACATGTGTGACTGCAGAAGCGCTGCAGTTTATTATGCTCTTAGTATAATATATAAGTATAACAGTGATGTGTGCCTGCAGAAGCGCTGCAGTTTATTATGCTCTTAGTATAATATATAAGTATATCTGTGATGTGTGCCTGCAGAAGCGCTGCAGTTTATTATGCTCTTAGTATAATATATAAGTATATCTGTGATGTGTGCCTGCAGAAACGCTGCAGTTTATTATGCTCTTAGTATAATATATAAGTATATCTGTGATGTGTGCCTGCAGAAACGCTGCAGTTTATTATGCTCTTAGTATAATATATAAGTATATCTGTGATGTGTGCCTGCAGAAGCGCTGCAGTTTATTATGCTCTTAGTATAATATATAAGTATATCAGTGATGTGTGCCTGCAGAAGCGCTGCAGCTTATTATGCTCTTAGTATAATATATAGTATATCTGTGATGTGCGCCTGCAGAAGCGCTGCAGTTTATTATGCTCTTAGTATAATATATAAGTATATCAGAGATGTGCACCTGCAGAAACACTGCCGTTTATTATGCTCATAGTATAATATATAGTATATCTGTGATGTGTGTCTGCAGAAGCGCTGCAGTTTATTATGCTCTTAGTATAATATATAGTATATCTGTGATGTGTGCCAGCAGAAGCGCTGCAGTTTATTATGCTCTTAGTATAATATATAAGTATATCAGTGATGTGTGCCTGCAGAAGCGCTACAGTTAATTATGCTCTTAGTATAATATATAAGTATATCTGTGATGTGTGCCTGCAGAGGCGCTGCAGTTTATTATGCTCTTAGTATAACATATAAGTATATCAGTGATGTGTGCCTGCAGAAGCGCTACAGTTTATTATGCTCTTAGTATAATATATAAGTATATCAGTGATGTGTGTCTGCAGAGGCGCTGCAGTTTATTATGCTCTTATTATAAAATATAAGTATATCTGTGATGTGTGCCTGCAGAAGCGTTGCAGTTTATTATGCTCTTAGTATAATATATAAGTATATCAGTGATGTGTGCCTGCAGAAGAGCTACAGTTTGTTATGCTCTTAGTATAATATATAAGTATATCAGTGATGTGTGTCTGCAGAGGCGCTGCAGTTTATTATGCTCTTAGTATAATATATAAGTATATCTGTAATGTGTGCCTGCAGAAGCGCTGCAGTTTATTATGCTCTTAGTATAATATATAAGTATATCTGTGATGTGTGCCAGCAGAAGCGCTGCAGTTTATTATGCTCTTAGTATAATATATAGTATATCTGTGATGTGCACCTGCAGAAGCGCTGCAGTTTATTATGCTCTTAGTATAATATATAAGTATATCAGTGATGTGTGCCTGCAGAAGCGCTGCAGTTTATTATGCTCTTAGTATAATATATAAGTATATCAGTGATGTGTGCCTGCAGAAGCGCTGCAGTTTATTATGCTCTTAGTATAATATATAAGTATATCTGTGATGTGTGCCTGCAGAAGCGCTGCAGTTTATTATGCTCTTAGTATAATATATAAGTATATCTGTGATGTGTGCCTGCAGAAACGCTGCAATTTATTATGCTATTAGTATAATATATAAGTATATCTGTGATGTGTGCCTGCAGAAATGCTGCAGTTTATTATGCTCTTAGTATAATATATAAGTATATCTGTGATGTGTGCCTGCAGAAGCGCTGCAGTTTATTATGGTCCTTGTATAATATAAAAGTATATCTGTGATGTGTGCCTGCAGAAGCGCTGCAGTTTAATATGCTCTTAGTATAATATATAAGTATATCTGTGATGTGTGCCTGCAGAAGCGCTGCAGTTTATTTTGCTCTTAGTATAATATATAAGTATATCAGTGATGTGTGCCTGCAGAAGTGCTGCAGCTTATTATGCTCTTAGTATAATATATAGTATATCTGTGATGTGCGCCTGCAGAAGCGCTGCAGTTTATTATGCTCTTAGTATAATATATAAGTATATCAGAGATGTGCACCTGCAGAAACACTGCCGTTTATTATGCTCATAGTATAATATATAGTATATCTGTGATGTGTGTCTGCAGAAGCGCTGCAGTTTATTATGCTCTTAGTATAATATATAGTATATCTGTGATGTGTGCCAGCAGAAGCGCTGCAGTTTATTATTCTCTTAGTATAATATATAAGTATATCAGTGATGTGTGCCTGCAGAAGCGCTACAGTTTATTATGCTCTTAGTATAATATATAAGTATATCTGTGATGTGTGCCTGCAGAGGCGCTGCAGTTTATTATGCTCTTAGTATAACATATAAGTATATCAGTGATGTGTGCCTGCAGAAGCGCTACAGTTTATTATGCTCTTAGTATAATATATAAGTATATCTGTGATGTGTGCCTGCCGAAGCGTTGCAGTTTATTATGCTCTTAGTATAATATATAAGTATATCAGTGATGTGTGCCTGCAGAAGCGCTACAGTTTATTATGCTCTTAGTTTAATATATAAGTATATCAGTGATGTGTGTCTGCAGAGGCGCTGCAGTTTATTATGCTCTTAGTATAATATATAAGTATATCTGTGATATGTGCCTGCAGAAGCGCTGCAGTTTATTATGCTCTTAGTATAATATATAAGTATATCTGTGATGTGTGCCAGCAGAAGCGCTGCAGTTTATTATGCTCTTAGTATAATATATAAGTATATCAGTGATGTGTGCCTGCAGAAGCGCTACAGTTTATTATGCTCTTAGTATAATATATAAGTATATCAGTGATGTGTGTCTGCAGAGGCGCTGCAGTTTATTATGCTCTTAGTATAATATATAAGCATATCTGTGATGTGTGCCTGCAGAAGCGCTGCAGTTTATTATGCTCTTAGTATAATATTTAAGTATATCTGTGATGTGTGCCTGCAGAAGCTCTGCAGTTTATTATACTCTTAGTATAATATATAAGTATATCTGTGATGTGTGCCTGCAGAAGCGCTGCAGTTTATTATGCTCTTAGTATAATATATAAGTATATCTGTGATGTGTGCCTGCAGAAACGCTGCAGTTTATTATGCTCTTAGTATAATATATAAGTATATCTGTGATGTGTGCCTGCAGAAGCGCTGCAGTTTATTATGCTCTTAGTATAATATATAAGTATATCAGTGATGTGTGCCTGCAGAAGCGCTGCAGCTTATTATGCTCTTAGTATAATATATAGTATATCTGTGATGTGCGCCTGCAGAAGCGCTGCAGTTTATTATGCTCTTAGTATAATATATAAGTATATCAGAGATGTGCACCTGCAGAAACACTGCCGTTTATTATGCTCATAGTATAATATATAGTATATCTGTGATGTGTGTCTGCAGAAGCGCTGCAGTTTATTATGCTCTTAGTATAATATATAGTATATCTGTGATGTGTGCCAGCAGAAGCGCTGCAGTTTATTATGCTCTTAGTATAATATATAAGTATATCAGTGATGTGTGCCTGCAGAAGCGCTACAGTTAATTATGCTCTTAGTATAATATATAAGTATATCTGTGATGTGTGCCTGCAGAGGCGCTGCAGTTTATTATGCTCTTAGTATAACATATAAGTATATCAGTGATGTGTGCCTGCAGAAGCGCTACAGTTTATTATGCTCTTAGTATAATATATAAGTATATCAGTGATGTGTGTCTGCAGAGGCGCTGCAGTTTATTATGCTCTTATTATAAAATATAAGTATATCTGTGATGTGTGCCTGCAGAAGCGTTGCAGTTTATTATGCTCTTAGTATAATATATAAGTATATCAGTGATGTGTGCCTGCAGAAGAGCTACAGTTTGTTATGCTCTTAGTATAATATATAAGTATATCAGTGATGTGTGTCTGCAGAGGCGCTGCAGTTTATTATGCTCTTAGTATAATATATAAGTATATCTGTAATGTGTGCCTGCAGAAGCGCTGCAGTTTATTATGCTCTTAGTATAATATATAAGTATATCTGTGATGTGTGCCAGCAGAAGTGCTGCAGTTTATTATGCTCTTAGTATAATATATAGTATATCTGTGATGTGCACCTGCAGAAGCGCTGCAGTTTATTATGCTCTTAGTATAATATATAAGTATATCAGTGATGTGTGCCTGCAGAAGCGCTGCAGTTTATTATGCTCTTAGTATAATATATAAGTATATCAGTGATGTGTGCCTGCAGAAGCGCTGCAGTTTATTATGCTCTTAGTATAATATATAAGTATATCTGTGATGTGTGCCTGCAGAAGCGCTGCAGTTTATTATGCTCTTAGTATAATATATAAGTATATCTGTGATGTGTGCCTGCAGAAACGCTGCAATTTATTATGCTCTTAGTATAATATATAAGTATATCTGTGATGTGTGCCTGCAGAAATGCTGCAGTTTATTATGCTCTTAGTATAATATATAAGTATATCTGTGATGTGTGCCTGCAGAAGCGCTGCAGTTTATTATGGTCCTTGTATAATATAAAAGTATATCTGTGATGTGTGCCTGCAGAAGCGCTGCAGTTTAATATGCTCTTAGTATAATATATAAGTATATCTGTGATGTGTGCCTGCAGAAGCGCTGCAGTTTATTTTGCTCTTAGTATAATATATAAGTATATCAGTGATGTGTGCCTGCAGAAGTGCTGCAGCTTATTATGCTCTTAGTATAATATATAGTATATCTGTGATGTGCGCCTGCAGAAGCGCTGCAGTTTATTATGCTCTTAGTATAATATATAAGTATATCAGAGATGTGCACCTGCAGAAACACTGCCGTTTATTATGCTCATAGTATAATATATAGTATATCTGTGATGTGTGTCTGCAGAAGCGCTGCAGTTTATTATGCTCTTAGTATAATATATAGTATATCTGTGATGTGTGCCAGCAGAAGCGCTGCAGTTTATTATGCTCTTAGTATAATATATAAGTATATCAGTGATGTGTGCCTGCAGAAGCGCTACAGTTTATTATGCTCTTAGTATATTATATAAGTATATCTGTGATGTGTGCCTGCAGAGGCGCTGCAGTTTATTATGCTCTTAGTATAACATATAAGTATATCAGTGATGTGTGCCTGCAGAAGCGCTACAGTTTATTATGCTCTTAGTATAATATATAAGTATATCTGTGATGTGTGCCTGCCGAAGCGTTGCAGTTTATTATGCTCTTAGTATAATATATAAGTATATCAGTGATGTGTGCCTGCAGAAGCGCTACAGTTTATTATGCTCTTAGTTTAATATATAAGTATATCAGTGATGTGTGTCTGCAGAGGCGCTGCAGTTTATTATGCTCTTAGTATAATATATAAGTATATCTGTGATATGTGCCTGCAGAAGCGCTGCAGTTTATTATGCTCTTAGTATAATATATAAGTATATCTGTGATGTGTGCCTGCAGAAGCGCTGCAGTTTATTATGCTCTTAGTATAATATATAAGTATATCAGTGATGTGTGCCTGCAGAAGCGCTACAGTTTATTATGCTCTTAGTATAATATATAAGTATATCAGTGATGTGTGTCTGCAGAGGCGCTGCAGTTTATTATGCTCTTAGTATAATATATAACCATATCTGTGATGTGTGCCTGCAGAAGCGCTGCAGTTTATTATGCTCTTAGTATAATATTTAAGTATATCTGTGATGTGTGCCTGCAGAAGCTCTGCAGTTTATTATACTCTTAGTATAATATATAAGTATATCTGTGATGTGTGCCTGCAGAAGCGCTGCAGTTTATTATGCTCTTAGTATAATATATAGTATATCTGTGATGTGCGCCTGCAGAAGAGCTGAAGTTTATTATGCTCTTAGTATAATATATAAGTATATCTGTGATGTGTGCCTGCAGAAGCGCTGCAGTTTATTATGCTCTTAGTATAATATATAAGTATATATGTGATGTGTGCCTGCAGAAACGGTGCAGTTTATTATGCTCTTAGTATAATATATAAGTATATCTGTGATGAGTGCCTGCAGAAGCACTGCAGTTTATTATGCTCTTAGTATAATATATAAGTATATCAGTGATGTGTGCCTGCAGAAGCGCTGCAGTTTATAATGCTCTTAGTATAATATATAAGTATATCTGTGATGTGCACCTGCAGAAGCGCTGCAGTTTATTATGCTCTTAGAATAATATATAAGTATATCTGTGATGTGCGCCTGCAGAAGCGCTGAAGTTTATTATGCTCTTAGTATAATATATAAGTATATCTGTGATGTGTGACTGCAGAAGCGCTGCTGTTTATTATGCTCTTAGTATAATATATAGTATATCTGTGATGAGCACCTGCAGAAGCGCTGCAGTTTATTATGCTCTTAGTATAATATATAGTATATCTGTGATGTGCGCCTGCAGAAGCGCTGCAGTTTATTATGCTCTTAGAATAATATATAAGTATATCTGTGATGTGTGCCTGCAGAAACGCTGCAGTTTATTATGCTCTTAGTAAAATATATAAGTATATCTGTGATGTGTGCCTGCAGAAACGCTGCAGTTTATTATGCTCTTAGTAAAATATATAAGTATATCTGTGATGTGTGCCTGCAGAAGCGCTGCAGTTTATTATGCTCTTAGTATAATAAATAAGTATATCTGTGATGTGTGCCTGCAGAAAAGCTGCAGTTTATTATGCTCTTAGTATAATATATAAGTATATCTGTGATGTGTGCCTGCAGAAGCGCTGCAGATTATTATGCTCTTAGTATAATATATAAGTATATCAGAGATGTACACCTGCAGAAATGCTGCAGTTTATTATGCTCTTAGGATAATATATAGTATATCTGTGATGTGTGCCTGCAGAAGCGCTGCAGTTTATTATGCTCTTAGTATAATATATAAGTATATCTGTGATGTGTACCTGCAGAAGTGCTGCAGTTTATTATGCTCTTAGTATATTTTATAAGTATATCAGAGATGTACACCTGCAGAACCCCTGCAGTTTATTATGCTCTTAGTATAATATATAAGTATACCAGTGATGTGTGCCTGCAGAAGCGCTGCAGTTTATTATGCTCTTAGTATAATATATGGTATATCTGTGATGTGTGTCTGCAGAAGCGCTGCAGTTTATTATGCTCTTAGTAGAATATATAAGTATATCTGTGATGTGCACCTGCAGCAACACTGTCGTTTATTATGCTCTTAGTATAATATATAAGTATATATGTGATGTGTGCCTGCAGAAGCGCTGCAGTTTATTATGCTCTTAGTATAATATATAAGCATATCTGTGATGTGTGCCTGCAGAAACGCTGCAGTTTATTATGATCTTAGTATAATATATAAGTATATCAGACATGTGTGACTGCAGAAGCGCTGCAGTTTATTATGCTCTTAGTATAATATATAAGTATATCAGTGATGTGTGCCTGCAGAAGCGCTGCAGTTTATTATGCTCTTATTATAATATATAAGTATATCTGTGATGTGTGCCTGCAGAAGCGCTGCAGTTTATTATGCTCTTAGTATAATATATAAGTATATCTGTGATGTGTGCCTGCAGAGGCGCTGCAGTTAATTATGCTCTTAGTATAATATATAAGTATATCAGTGATGTGTGCCTGCTGAAGCGCTACAGTTTATTATGCTCTTAGTATAATATATAAGTATATCAGTGATGTGTGTCTGCAGAGGCGCTGCAGTTTATTATGCTCTTAGTATAATATATAAGTATATATGTGATGTGTGCCTGCAGAAGCGCTGCTGTTTATTATGCTCTTAGTATAATATATAGTATATCTGTGATGTGTGTCTGCAGAAGCGCTGCAGTTTATTATGCTCTAAGTAGAATATATAAGTATATCTTTGATGTGCACCTGCAGAAACACTGCCGTTTATTATGCTCTTAGTATAATATATAAGCATATCTGTGATGTGTGCCTGCAGAAACGCTACAGTTTATTATGCTCTTAGTATAATATATAAGTATATCAGTGATGTGTGTCTGCAGAGGCGCTGCAGTTTATTATGCTCTTAGTATAATATATAAGTATATATGTGATGTGTGCCTGCAGAAGCTTTGCAGTTTATTATGCTCTTAGTATAATATATAGTATATCTGTGATGTGTGTCTGCAGAAGCGCTGCAGTTTATTATGCTCTAAGTAGAATATATAAGTATATCTTTGATGTGCACCTGCAGAAACACTGCCGTTTATTATGCTCTTAGTATAATATATAAGTATATATGTGATGTGTGCCTGCAGAAGCGCTGCAGTTTATTATGCTCTTAGTATAATGTATAAGCATATCTGTGATGTGTGCCTGCAGAAACGCTGCAGTTTATTATGATCTTAGTATAATATATAAGTATATCAGACATGTGTGACTGCAGAAGCGCTGCAGTTTATTATGCTCTTGGTATAATATATAAGTATATTAGTGATGTGTGCCTGCAGAAGCGCTGCAGTTTATTATGCTCTTAGTATAATATATAAGTATATCTGTGATGTGCGCCTGCAGAAGCGCTGCAGTTTATTATGCTCTTACTATAATATATAAGTATATCTGTGATGTGCGCCTGCAGAAGCGCTGCAGTTTATTATGCTCTTAGTATAATATATAAGTATATCTGTGATGTGTGCCTGCAGAAACGCTGCAGTTTATTATGCTCTTAGTATAATATATAGTATGTCTGTGATGTGTGTCTGCAGAAGCGCTGCAGTTTATTATGCTCTAAGTAGAATATATAAGTATATCTTTGATGTGCACCTGCAGAAACACTGCCGTTTATTATGCTCTTAGTATAATATATAAGTATATATGTGATGTGTGCCTGCAGAAGCACTGCAGTTTATTATGCTCTTAGTATAATATATAAGTATATCAGACATGTGTGACTGCAGAAGCGCTGCAGTTTATTATGCTCTTAGTATAATATATAAGTATATCAGTGATGTGTGCCTGCTGAAGCGCTGCAGTTTATTATGCTCTTATTATAATATATAAGTATATCTGTGATGTGCGCCTGCAGAAGCGCTGCAGTTTATTATGCTCTTAGTATAATATATAAGTGTATCTGTGATGTGTGCCTGCAGAAACGCTGCAGTTTATTATGCTCTTAGTATAATATATAGTATATCTGTGATGTGTGTCTGCAGAAGCGCTGCAGTTTATTATGCTCTAAGTAGAATATATAAGTATATCTTTGATGCGCACCTGCAGAAACACTGCCGTTTATTATGCTCTTAGTATAATATATAAATATATATGTGATGTGTGCCTGCAGAAGCGCTGCAGTTTATTATGCTCTTAGTATAATATATAAGCATATCTGTGATGTGTGCCTGCAGAAACGCTGCAGTTTATTATGATCTTAGTATAATATATAAGTATATCAGACATGTGTGACTGCAGAAGCGCTGCAGTTTATTATGCTCTTAGTATAATATATAAGTATATCAGTGATGTGTGCCTGCAGAAGCGCTGCAGTTTATTATGCTCTTGGTATAATATATAAGTATATCAGTGATGTGTGTCTGCAGAAGCGCTGCAGTTTATTATGCTCTTAGTATAATATATAAGTATATCTGTGAAGTGCGCCTGCAGAAGCGCTGCAGTTTAATTATGCTCTTAGTATAATATATAGTATATCTGTGATGTGCGCCTGCAGAAGCGCTGCAGATTGTTATGCTCTCAGTATAATATATAAGTATATCTGTGATGTGCGCCTGCAGAAGCGCTGCAGTTTATTATGCTCTTAGTATAATCTATAAGTATATCTGTAATGTTTGCCTGCAGAAACGCTGCAGTTTATTATGCTCTCAGTATAATATATAGTATATCTGTGATGTGTGCCTGCAGAAGCTCTGAAGTTTATTATGCTCTTAGTATAATATATAAGTATATCTGTGATGTGCGCCTGCAGAAGCGCTGCAGTTTATTATGCTCTTAGTATAATATATAAGTATATCTGTGATGTGTGCCTGCAGAAGCGCTGCAGTTTATTTTGCTTTTAGTATAATATATAAGTATATCTGTGATGTGTGCCTGCAGAAGCGCTGCAGTTTATTTTGCTTTTAGTATAATATATAAGTATATCTGTGATGTGCACCTGCAGAAACGCTGCAGTTTATTATGCTCTCAGTATAATATATAAGTATATCTGTGATTTGCGCCTGCAGAAGCGCTGCAGTTTATTATGCTCTTAGTATAATCTATAAGTATATCTGTGATGTCTGCCTGCAGAAGCGCTGCAGTTTATTATGCTCTTAGTATAATATATAAGTGTATCAGAGATGTACACCTGCAGAAGCGCTGCAGTTTATTATGCTCTTAGTATACTATATAAGTATATCTGTGATGTGTGCCTGCAGAAGCGCTGCAGTTTATTATGCTCTTAGTATAATATATAAGTGTATCTGTGATGTGTGCCTGCAGAAGTGCTGCAGTTTATTATGCTCTTAGTAGAATATATAAGTATATCTGTGATGTGTGACTGCAGAAGCTCCGCAGTTTATTATGCTCTTAGTATAATATATAGTATATCTGTGATGTGCGCATTGCAGAAGCGCTGCAGTTTATTATACTCTTAGTATAATATATAGTATATCTGTGATGTGTGCCTGCCGAAGCGCTGCAGTTTATTATGCTCTCAGTATAATATATAAGTATATCTGTGATGTGTGCCTGCAGAAGCGCTGCCATTTATTATGCTCTTAGTATAATATATAAGTATATCTGTAATGTGTTCCTTGTAGAAGTGCTGCAGTTTATTATCCTCTTAGTATAATATATAAGTATATCTGTGATGTGTCCCTGCAGAAGCACTGCAGTTTATTATGCTCTTAGTATAATATATAGTATATTTGTAATGTGTGCCTGCAGAAGCGCTGCAGTTTATTATCCTCTTAGTACAATATATAAGTATATCTGTGATGTGTGCCTGCAGAAGCACTGCAGTTTATTATGCTCTTAGTATAATATATAGTATATTTGTAATGTGTGCCTGCAGAAGCGCTGCAGTTTATAATTCTCTTAGTATAATATATAAGTATATCTGTAATGTGTGCCTGCAGTAACGCTGCAGTTTATTATGCTCTTAGTATAATATATAAGTATATCTGTGATGTGTGCCTGCAGAAGCACTGCAGTTTATTATGCTCTTAGTATAATATATAGTATAACTGTGATGTGCACCTGCAGAAGCGCTGCAGTTTATTATGCTCTTAGTATAATATATAATTATATCTGTGATGTGTGCCTGCAGAAGCGCTGCAGTTTATTATGGTCTTAGTATAATATATAGTATATCTGTGATGTGTACCTGCAGAAGCGTTGCAGTTTATTATGCTCTTAGTACAATATATAAGTATATCTGTGATGTGCGCCTGCACAAGCGCTGCAGTTTATTATGCTCTTAGTATAATATTTAGTATATCTGTGATGTGTGCCTGCAGAAACGCTGCTTTTTAGTATGCTCTCAGTATAATATATAGTACATCTGTGGTGTGTGCCTGCAGAAGCTCTGCAGTTTATTATGCTCTTTGTATAATATATAGTATATCTGTGATGTGTGCCTGCAGAAGCGCTGCAGTTTATTATTCTCTTAGTATAATATATAGTATATCTAGGATGTGTGCCTGCAGAAGCGTTGCAGTTTATTTTGCTCTTATTATAATATATAAGTATATCTGTGATGTGCGCCTGCAGAAACGCTGCAGTTTATTATGCTCTCAGTATAATATATAAGTATATCTGTGATGTGCACCTGCAGAAGCGCTGCAGTTTATTATGCTCTCAGTATAATATATAGTATATCTGTGATGTGTGCCTGCAGAAGCTCTGAAGTTTATTATGCTCTTAGTATAATATATAAGTATATCTGTGATGTGTGCCTGCAGAAGCGCTGCAGTTTATTATGCTCTTAGTATAATATATAAGTATATCTGTGATGTGTGCCTGCAGAAGCGCTGCAGTTTATTTTACTCTTAGTATAATATATAAGTATATCTGTGATGTGCGCCTGCAGAAACGCTGCAGTTTATTATGCTCTCAGTATAATATATAAGTATATCTGTGATGTGCGCCTGCAGAAGCGCTGCAGTTTATTATGCTCTTAGTATAATCTATAAGTATATCTGTGATGTCTGCCTGCAGAAGCGCTGCAGTTTATTATGCTCTTAGTATAATATATAAGTATATCTGTGATGTGTGCCTGCAGAAGCGCTGCAGTTTATTTTGCTCTTAGTATAATATATAAGCATATCTGTGAGGTGTGCCTGCAGAAGCGCTGCAGTTTATTATGCTCTTAGTAGAATATATAAGTATATCTGTGATGTGTGCCTGCAGAAGCTCTGCAGTTTATTATGCTCTTAGTATAATATATAGTATATCTGTGATGTGCGCATTGCAGAAGCGCTGCAGGTTATTATACTCTTAGGATATAATATATAGTATATCTGTGATGTGTGCCTGCAGACGCGCTGCAGTTTATTATGCTCTTAGTATAATATATAGTATATCTGTGATGTGTGCCTGCAGAAGCGCTGCAGTTTTTTATGCTCTTAATATAATATATAAGTATATCTGTGATGTGTGCCTGCAGAAGCGCTGCCGTTTATTATGCTCTTAGTATAATATATAAGTATATCTGTGATGTGTGCCGGCAGAAGCACTGCAGTTTATTATGCTCTTAGTATAATATATAGTATATCTGTGATGTGCACCTGCAGAAGTGCTGCCGTTTATTATGCTCTAAGTATAATATATAAGTATATCTGTGATGTGTGCCTGCAGAAGCGCTGCAGTTTATTATGGTCTTAGTATAATATATAGTATATCTGTGATGTGTACCTGCAGAAGCGTTGCAGTTTATTATGCTCTTAGTACAATATATAAGTATATCTGTGATGTGTGCCTGCAGAAGCGCTGCAGTTTATTATGCTCTTGGTATAATATGTGATGTGATGTGTGCCTGCAGAAGCTATGCAGTTTATTATGCTCTTAGTATAATATATAGTATATCTGTGATGTGCGCCTGCAGAAGCGCTGCAGTTTATTATGCTCTTAGTATAATATATAATAATATCTGTGATGTGTGCCTGCAGAAGCGCTGCAGTTTATTATGATCTTAGTATAATATATAAGTATATCTGTGATGTGTCCCTGCAGAAACGCTGCTTTTTATTATGCTCTTAGTATAATATATAGTATATCTGTTTTGTGTGCCTGCAGAAGCTCTGCAGTTTATTATGCTGTTAGTATAATATATAAGTATATCTGTGATGTGTGCCTGCAGAAGCACTGCAGTTTATTATGCTCTTAGTATAATATATAGTATATCTAGGATGTGTGCCTGCAGAAGCGTTGCAGTTTATTTTGCTCTTAGCATAATATATAAGTATATCTGTGATGTGCGCCTGCAGAAACGCTGCTGTTTATTATGCTCTCAGTATAATATATAAGTATATCTGTGATGTGCACCTGCAGAAGCGCTGCAATTTATTATGCTCTTAGTATAATATATAGTATATCTGTGATGTGTGCCTGCAGAAGCGCTGCAGGTTATTATGCTCTTAGTATAATATATAGTATATCTGTGATGTGTGCCTGCAGAAGCGCTGCAGTTTATTATGCTCTTAGTATAATATATAAGTATATCTGTGATGTGCGCCTGCAGAAGCGCTGCAGTTTATTATGCTCTTAGTAGAATATATAAGTATATCTGTGATGTGTGCCTGCAGAAGCTCTGCAGTTTATTATGCTCTTAGTATAATATATAGTATATCTGTGATGTGCGCATTGCAGAAGCACTGCAGTTTATTATACTCTCAGTATAATATATAGTATATCTGTGATGTGTGCCTGCAGACGCTCTGCAGTTTATTATGCTCTTAGTATAATATATAGTATATCTGTGATGTGTGCCTGCCGAAGCGCTGCAGTTTATTATGCTCTTAGTGTAATATATAAGTATATCTGTGATGTGTGCCTGCAGAAGCGCTGCAGTTTATTATGCTCTTAGTATAATATGTGATGTGATGTGTGCCTGCAGAAGCTATGCAGTTTATTATGCTCTTAGTATAATATATAGTATATCTGTGATGTGCACCTGCAGAAGCGCTGCAGTTTATTATGCTCTTAGTATAATATATAAGTATATCTGTGATGTGTGCCTGCAGAAGCGCTGCAGTTTATTATGGTCTTAGTATAATATATAGTATATCTGTGATGTGTACCTGCAGAAGCGTTGCAGATTATTATGCTCTTAGTACAATATATAAGTATATCTGTGATGTGTGCCTGCAGAAGCGCTGCAGTTTATTATGCTCTTAGTATAATATGTGATGTGATGTGTGCCTGCAGAAGCTATGCAGTTTATTATGCTCTTAGTATAATATATAGTATATCTGTGATGTGCGCCTGTAGAAGCGCTGCAGTTTATTATGCTCTTAGTATAATATTTAGTATATCTGTGATGTGTGCCTGCAGAAACGCTGCTTTTTAGTATGCTCTTAGTATAATATATAGTACATCTGTGGTGTGTGCCTGCAGAAGCTCTGCAGTTTATTATGCTCTTAGTATAATATATAGTATATCTGTGATGTGTGCCTGCAGAAGCGCTGCAGTTTATTATGCTCTTAGTATAATATATAGTATATCTAGGATCTGTGCCTGCAGAAGCGTTGCAGTTTATTTTGCTCTTAGTATAATATATAAGTATATCTGTGATGTGCGCCTGCAGAAGCGCTGCAGTTTATTATGCTCTTAGTATAATATATAAGTATATCTGTGATGTGTGCCTGCAGAAGCGCTGCAGTTTATTTTGCTCTTAGTATAATTTATAAGTATATCTGTGATGTGCGCCTGCAGAAACGCTGCAGTTTATTATGCTCTCAGTATAATATATAAGTATATCTGTGATGTGCGCCTGCAGAAGCGCTGCAGTTTATTATGCTCTTAGTATAATCTATAAGTATATCTGTGATGTCTGCCTGCAGAAGCGCTGCAGTTTATTATGCTCTTTGTATAATATATAAGTGTATCAGAGATGTACACCTGCAGAAGCGCTGCAGTTTATTATGCTCTTAGCATAATATATAAGTATATCTGTAATGTGTGCCTGCAGAAACGCTGCAGTTTATTATGCTCTCAGTATAATATATAGTATATCTGTGGTGTGTGCCTGCAGAAGCTCTGAAGTTTATTATGCTCTTAGTATAATATATAAGTATATCTGTGATGTGCGCCTGCAGAAGCGCTGCAGTTTATTATGCTCTTAGTATAATATATAAGTATATCTGTGATGTGTGCCTGCAGAAGCGCTGCAGTTTATTATGCTCTTAGTATAATATATAAGCATATCTGTGAGGTGTGCCTGCAGAAGCGCTGCAGTTTATTATGCTCTTAGTAGAATATATAAGTATATCTGTGATGTGTGCCTGCAGAAGCTCTGCAGTTTATTATGCTCTTAGTATAATATATAGTATATCTGTGATGTGCGCATTGCAGAAGCGCTGCAGTTTATTATACTCTTAGGATATAATATATAGTATATCTGTGATGTGTGCCTGCAGACGCGCTGCAGTTTATTATGCTCTTAGTATAATATATAGTATATCTGTGATGTGTGCCTGCAGAAGCGCTGCAGTTTATTATGCTCTTAATATAATATATAAGTATATCTGTGATGTGTGCCTGCAGAAGCGCTGCCGTTTATTATGCTCTTAGTATAATATATAAGTATATCTGTGATGTGTGCCGGCAGAAGCACTGCAGTTTATTATGCTCTTAGTATAATATATAGTATATCTGTGATGTGCACCTGCAGAAGTGCTGCCGTTTATTATGCTCTAAGTATAATATATAAGTATATCTGTGATGTGTGCCTGCAGAAGCGCTGCAGTTTATTATGGTCTTAGTATAATATATAGTATATCTGTGATGTGTACCTGCAGAAGCGTTGCAGTTTATTATGCTCTTAGTACAATATATAAGTATATCTGTGATGTGTGCCTGCAGAAGCGCTGCGGTTTATTATGCTCTTGGTATAATATGTGATGTGATGTGTGCCTGCAGAAGCTATGCAGTTTATTATGCTCTTAGTATAATATATAGTATATCTGTGATGTGCGCCTGCAGAAGCGCTGCAGTTTATTATGCTCTTAGTATAATATATAATAATATCTGTGATGTGTGCCTGCAGACGCGCTGCAGTTTATTATGATCTTAGTATAATATATAAGTATATCTGTGATGTGTGCCTGCAGAAACTCTGCTTTTTATTATGCTCTTAGTATAATATATAGTATATCTGTTTTGTGTGCCTGCAGAAGCTCTGCAGTTTATTATGCTGTTAGTATAATATATAAGTATATCTGTGATGTGTGCCTGCAGAAGCACTGCAGTTTATTATGCTCTTAGTATAATATATAGTATATCTAGGATGTGTGCCTGCAGAAGCGTTGCAGTTTATTTTGCTCTTAGTATAATATATAAGTAAATCTGTGATGTGCGCCTGCAGAAACGCTGCTGTTTATTATGCTCTCAGTATAATATATAAGTATATCTGTGATGTGCACCTGCAGAAGCGCTGCAATTTATTATGCTCTTAGTATAATATATAGTATATCTGTGATGTGTGCCTGCAGAAGCGCTGCAGGTTATTATGCTCTTAGTATAATATATAGTATATCTGTGATGTGTGCCTGCAGAAGCGCTGCAGTTTATTATGCTCTTAGTATAATATATAAGTATATCTGTGATGTGCGCCTGCAGAAGCGCTGCAGTTTATTATGCTCTTAGTAGAATATATAAGTATATCTGTGATGTGTGCCTGCAGAAGCTCTGCAGTTTATTATGCTCTTAGTATAATATATAGTATATCTGTGATGTGCGCATTGCAGAAGCACTGCAGTTTATTATACTCTTAGTATAATATATAGTATATCTGTGATGTGTGCCTGCAGACGCTCTGCAGTTTATTATGCTCTTAGTATAATATATAGTATATCTGTGATGTGTGCCTGCCGAAGCGCTGCAGTTTATTATGCTCTTAGTGTAATATATAAGTATATCTGTGATGTGTGCCTGCAGAAGCGCTGCAGTTTATTATGCTCTTAGTATAATATGTGATGTGATGTGTGCCTGCAGAAGCTATGCAGTTTATTATGCTCTTAGTATAATATATAGTATATCTGTGATGTGCACCTGCAGAAGCGCTGCAGTTTATTATGCTCTTAGTATAATATATAAGTATATCTGTGATGTGTGCCTGCAGAAGCGCTGCAGTTTATTATGGTCTTAGTATAATATATAGTATATCTGTGATGTGTACCTGCAGAAGCGTTGCAGATTATTATGCTCTTAGTACAATATATAAGTATATCTGTGATGTGTGCCTGCAGAAGCGCTGCAGTTTATTATGCTCTTAGTATAATATGTGATGTGATGTGTGCCTGCAGAAGCTATGCAGTTTATTATGCTCTTAGTATAATATATAGTATATCTGTGATGTGCGCCTGTAGAAGCGCTGCAGTTTATTATGCTCTTAGTATAATATTTAGTATATCTGTGATGTGTGCCTGCAGAAACGCTGCTTTTTAGTATGCTCTTAGTACAATATATAGTACATCTGTGGTGTGTGCCTGCAGAAGCTCTGCAGTTTATTATGCTCTTAGTATAATATATAGTATATCTGTGATGTGTGCCTGCAGAAGCGCTGCAGTTTATTATGCTCTTAGTATAATATATAGTATATCTAGGATCTGTGCCTGCAGAAGCGTTGCAGTTTATTTTGCTCTTAGTATAATATATAAGTATATCTGTGATGTGCGCCTGCAGAAGCGCTGCAGTTTATTATGCTCTTAGTATAATATATAAGTATATCTGTGATGTGTGCCTGCAGATGCGCTGCAGTTTATTATGCTCTTAGTATAATATATAGTATATCTGTGATGTACACCTGCAGAAGCGCAGCAGTTTATTATGCTCTTAGTATAATATATAAGTATATCAGTGATGTGTGCCTGCAGAAGCGCTGCAGTTTATTATGCTCTTAGTATAATATATAGTATATCTGTGATGTGTGTCTGCAGAAACGCTGCAGTTTATTATGCTCTTAGTATAATATATAAGTGTATCAGAGATGTGTGCCTGCAGAAAGGCTGCAGTTTATTATGCTCTTAGTATAATATATAAGCATATCTGTGATGTGTGCCTGCAGAAACGCTACAGTTTATTATGATCTTAGTATAATATATAAGTATATCAGAGATGTGTGCCTGCAGAAGCGCTGCAGTTTATTATGCTCTTGTTATAATATATAAGTATATCTGTGATGTGTGCCTGCAGAAGCGCTGCAGTTTATTATGCTCTTAGTATAATATATAAGTATATCAGTGATGTGTGCCTGCAGAAGCGCTGCAGTTTATTATGCTCTTAGTATAAAATATAAGTATATCAGTGATGTGTGCCTGCAGAAGCGCTGCAGTTTATTATGCTCTTAGTATAATATATAGTATATCTGTGATGTGCGCCTGCAGAAGCGCTGCAGTTTATTATGCTCTTAGTATAATATATAAGTATATCAGAGATGTACACCTGCAGAAACGCTGCAGTTTATTATGCTCTTAGGATAATATATAGTATATCTGTGATGTGTGCCTGCAGAAGCGCTGCAGTTTATTATGCTCTTAGTATAATATATAAGTATATCTGTGATGTGTACCTGCAGAAGTGCTGCAGTTTATTATGCTCTTAGTATATTATATAAGTATATCAGAGATGTACACCTGCAGAAGCGCTGCAGTTTATTATGCTCTTAGTGTAATATATAAGTATACCAGTGATGTGTGCCTGCAGAAGCGCTGCAGTTTATTATGCTCTTAGAATAATATATGGTATATCTGTGATGTGTGTCTGCAGAAGCGCTGCAGTTTATTATGCTCTTAGTATAATATATAAGTATATCTGTGATGTGTGCCTGCAGAAGCGCTGCAGTTTATTATGCTCTTAGTATAATATATAAGTATATCAGTGATGTGTGCCTGCAGAAGCGCTGCAGTTTATTATGCTCTTAGTATAAAATATAAGTATATCAGTGATGTGTGCCTGCAGAAGCGCTGCAGTTTATTATGCTCTTAGTATAATATATAGTATATCTGTGATGTGCGCCTGCAGAAGCGCTGCAGTTTATTATGCTCTTAGTATAATATATAAGTGTATCTGTGATGTGTGCCTGCAGAAACGCTGCAGTTTATTATGCTCTTAGTAAAATATATAAGTATATCTGTGATGTGTGCCTGCAGAAAAGCTGCAGTTTATTATGCTCTTAGTAAAATATATAAGTATATCTGTGATGTGTGCCTGCAGAAGCGCTGCAGTTTATTATGCTCTTAGTATAATATATAAGTATATCTGTGATGTGTGCCTGCAGAAAAGCTGTAGTTTATTATGCTCTTAGTATAATATATAAGTTTATCTGTGATGTGTGCCTGCAGAAGCGCTGCAGTTTATTATGCTCTTAGTATAATATAAAAGTATATCTGTGATGTGTGCCTGCAGAAGGGCTGCAGTTTATTATGCTCTTAGTATAATATATAAGCATATCTGTGATGTGTGCCTGCAGAATCGCTGCAGTTTAATATGCTCTTAGTATAATATATAAGTATATCAGAGATGTACACCTGCAGAAGCGCTGCAGTTTATTATGCTCTTAGTATAATATATAAGTATATCTGTGATGTGTGCCTGCAGAAGCGCTGCAGTTTATTATGCGCTTAGTATAATAAATAATTATATCTGTGATGTGTGCTTGCAGAAGCGCTGCAGTTTATTATGCTCTTAGTATAATAATTAAGTATATCTGTGATGTGTGCCTGCAGAAAAGCTGCAGTTTATTATGCTCTTAGTATAATATATTAGTATATCTGTGATGTGTGCCTGCAGAAGCGCTGCAGTTTATTATGCTCTTAGTATAATATATAAGTATATCAGAGATGTACACCTGCAGAAACGCTGCAGTTTATTATGCTCTTAGGATAATATATAGTATATCTGTGATATGTGCCTGCAGAAGCGCTGCAGTTTATTATGCTCTTAGTATAATATATAAGTATATCTGTGATGTGTACCTGCAGAAGTGCTGCAGTTTATTATGCTCTTAGTTTATTATATCAGTATATCAGAGATGTACACCTGCAGAAGCGCTGCAGTTTATTATGCTCTTAGTGTAATATATAAGTATACCAGTGATGTGTGCCTGCAGAAGCGCTGCAGTTTATTATGCTCTTAGTATAATATATGGTATATCTGTGATGTGTGTCTGCAGAAGCGCTGCAGTTTATTATGCTCTTAGTAGAATATATAAGTATATCTGTGATGTGCACCTGCAGAAACACTGCCGTTTATTATGCTCTTAGTATAATATATAAGTATATATGTAATGTGTGCCTGCAGAAGTGCTGCAGTTTATTATGCTCTTAGTATAATATATAAGCATATCTGTGATGTGTGCCTGCAGAAACACTGTAGTTTATTATGATCTTAGTATAATATATAAGTATATCAGACATGTGTGACTGCAGAAGCGCTGCAGTTTATTATGCTCTTAGTATAATATATAAGTATAACAGTGATGTGTGCCTGCAGAAGCGCTGCAGTTTATTATGCTCTTAGTATAATATATAAGTATATCTGTGATGTGTGCCTGCAGAAGCGCTGCAGTTTATTATGCTCTTAGTATAATATATAAGTATATCTGTGATGTGTGCCTGCAGAAACGCTGCAGTTTATTATGCTCTTAGTATAATATATAAGTATATCTGTGATGTGTGCCTGCAGAAACGCTGCAGTTTATTATGCTCTTAGTATAATATATAAGTATATCTGTGATGTGTGCCTGCAGAAGCGCTGCAGTTTATTATGCTCTTAGTATAATATATAAGTATATCAGTGATGTGTGCCTGCAGAAGCGCTGCAGCTTATTATGCTCTTAGTATAATATATAGTATATCTGTGATGTGCGCCTGCAGAAGCGCTGCAGTTTATTATGCTCTTAGTATAATATATAAGTATATCAGAGATGTGCACCTGCAGAAACACTGCCGTTTATTATGCTCATAGTATAATATATAGTATATCTGTGATGTGTGTCTGCAGAAGCGCTGCAGTTTATTATGCTCTTAGTATAATATATAGTATATCTGTGATGTGTGCCTGCAGAGGCGCTGCAGTTTATTATGCTCTTAGTATAACATATAAGTATATCAGTGATGTGTGCCTGCAGAAGCGCTACAGTTTATTATGCTCTTAGTATAATATATAAGTATATCAGTGATGTGTGTCTGCAGAGGCGCTGCAGTTTATTATGCTCTTATTATAAAATTTAAGTATATCTGTGATGTGTGCCTGCAGAAGCGTTGCAGTTTATTATGCTCTTAGTATAATATATAAGTATATCAGTGATGTGTGTCTGCAGAGGCGCTGCAGTTTATTATGCTCTTAGTATAATATATAAGTATATCTGTAATGTGTGCCTGCAGAAGCGCTGCAGTTTATTATGCTCTTAGTATAATATATAAGTATATCTGTGATGTGTGCCAGCAGAAGCGCTGCAGTTTATTATGCTCTTAGTATAATATATAGTATATCTGTGATGTGCACCTGCAGAAGCGCTGCAGTTTATTATGCTCTTAGTATAATATATAAGTATATCAGTGATGTGTGCCTGCAGAAGCGCTGCAGTTTATTATGCTCTTAGTATAATATATAAGTATATCAGTGATGTGTGCCTGCAGAAGCGCTGCAGTTTATTATGCTCTTAGTATAATATATAAGTATATCTGTGATGTGTGCCTGCAGAAGCGCTGCAGTTTATTATGCTCTTAGTATAATATATAAGTATATCTGTGATGTGTGCCTGCAGAAACGCTGCAGTTTATTATGCTCTTAGTATAATATATAAGTATATCTGTGATGTGTGCCTGCAGAAACGCTGCAGTTTATTATGCTCTTAGTATAATATATAAGTATATCTGTGATGTGTGCCTGCAGAAGCGCTGCAGTTTATTATGGTCCTTGTATAATATAAAAGTATATCTGTGATGTGTGCCTGCAGAAGCGCTGCAGTTTAATATGCTCTTAGTATAATATATAAGTATATCTGTGATGTGTGCCTGCAGAAGCGCTGCAGTTTATTTTGCTCTTAGTATAATATATAAGTATATCAGTGATGTGTGCCTGCAGAAGTGCTGCAGCTTATTATGCTCTTAGTATAATATATAGTATATCTGTGATGTGCGCCTGCAGAAGCGCTGCAGTTTATTATGCTCTTAGTATAATATATAAGTATATCAGAGATGTGCACCTGCAGAAACACTGCCGTTTATTATGCTCATAGTATAATATATAGTATATCTGTGATGTGTGTCTGCAGAAGCGCTGCAGTTTATTATGCTCTTAGTATAATATATAGTATATCTGTGATGTGTGCCAGCAGAAGCGCTGCAGTTTATTATGCTCTTAGTATAATATATAAGTAAATCAGTGATGTGTGCCTGCAGAAGCGCTACAGTTTATTATGCTCTTAGTATAATATATAAGTATATCAGTGATGTGTGTCTGCAGAGGCGCTGCAGTTTATTATGCTCTTAGTATAATATCTAAGCATATCTGTGATGTGTGCCTGCAGAAGCGCTGCAGTTTATTATGCTCTTAGTATAATATATAGTATATCTGTGATGTGCGCCTGCAGAAGAGCTGAAGTTTATTATGCTCTTAGTATAATATATAAGTATATCTGTGATGTGTGCCTGCAGAAGCGCTGCAGTTTATTATGCTCTTAGTATAATATATAAGTATATATGTGATGTGTGCCTGCAGAAACGGTGCAGTTTATTATGCTCTTAGTATAATATATAAGTATATCTGTGATGAGTGCCTGCAGAAGCACTGCAGTTTATTATGCTCTTAGTATAATATATAAGTATATCAGTGATGTGTGCCTGCAGAAGCGCTGCAGTTTATAATGCTCTTAGTATAATATATAAGTATATCTGTGATGTGCACCTGCAGAAGCGCTGCAGTTTATTATGCTCTTAGAATAATATATAAGTATATCTGTGATGTGCGCCTGCAGAAGCGCTGAAGTTTATTATGCTCTTAGTATAATATATAAGTATATCTGTGATGTGTGTCTGCAGAAGCGCTGCTGTTTATTATGCTCTTAGTATAATATATAGTATATCTGTGATGAGCACCTGCAGAAGCGCTGCAGTTTATTATGCTCTTAGTATAATATATAGTATATCTGTGATGTGCGCCTGCAGAAGCGCTGCAGTTTATTATGCTCTTAGAATAATATATAAGTATATCTGTGATGTGTGCCTGCAGAAACGCTGCAGTTTATTATGCTCTTAGTAAAATATATAAGTATATCTGTGATGTGTGCCTGCAGAAACGCTGCAGTTTATTATGCTCTTAGTAAAATATATAAGTATATCTGTGATGTGTGCCTGCAGAAGCGCTGCAGTTTATTATGCTCTTAGTATAATAAATAAGTATATCTGTGATGTGTGCCTGCAGAAAAGCTGCAGTTTATTATGCTCTTAGTATAATATATAAGTATATCTGTGATGTGTGCCTGCAGAAGCGCTGCAGATTATTATGCTCTTAGTATAATATATAAGTATATCAGAGATGTACACCTGCAGAAATGCTGCAGTTTATTATGCTCTTAGGATAATATATAGTATATCTGTGATGTGTGCCTGCAGAAGCGCTGCAGTTTATTATGCTCTTAGTATAATATATAAGTATATCTGTGATGTGTACCTGCAGAAGTGCTGCAGTTTATTATGCTCTTAGTATATTTTATAAGTATATCAGAGATGTACACCTGCAGAAACGCTGCAGTTTATTATGCTCTTAGTATAATATATAAGTATACCAGTGATGTGTGCCTGCAGAAGCGCTGCAGTTTATTATGCTCTTAGTATAATATATGGTATATCTGTGATGTGTGTCTGCAGAAGCGCTGCAGTTTATTATGCTCTTAGTAGAATATATAAGTATATCTGTGATGTGCACCTGCAGCAACACTGTCGTTTATTATGCTCTTAGTATAATATATAAGTATATATGTGATGTGTGCCTGCAGAAGCGCTGCAGTTTATTATGCTCTTAGTATAATATATAAGCATATCTGTGATGTGTGCCTGCAGAAGCGCTGCAGTTTATTATGATCTTAGTATAATATATAAGTATATCAGACATGTGTGACTGCAGAAGCGCTGCAGTTTATTATGCTCTTAGTATAATATATAAGAATATCAGTGATGTGTGCCTGCAGAAGCGCTGCAGTTTATTATGCTCTTATTATAATATATAAGTATATCTGTGATGTGTGCCTGCAGAAGCGCTGCAGTTTATTATGCTCTTAGTATAATATATAAGTATATCTGTGATGTGTGCCTGCAGAGGCGCTGCAGTTAATTATGCTCTTAGTATAATATATAAGTATATCAGTGATGTGTGCCTGCAGAAGCGCTACAGTTTATTATGCTCTTAGTATAATATATAAGTATATCAGTGATGTGTGTCTGCAGAGGCGCTGCAGTTTATTATGCTCTTAGTATAATATATAAGTATATATGTGATGTGTGCCTGCAGAAGCGCTGCTGTTTATTATGCTCTTAGTATAATATATAGTATATCTGTGATGTGTGTCTGCAGAAGCGCTGCAGTTTATTATACTCTAAGTAGAATATATAAGTATATCTTTGATGTGCACCTGCAGAAACACTGCCGTTTATTATGCTCTTAGTATAATATATAAGTATATATGTGATGTGTGCCTGCAGAAGCGCTGCAGTTTATTATGCTCTTAGTATAATATATAAGCATATCTGTGATGTGTGCCTGCAGAAACGCTACAGTTTATTATGCTCTTAGTATAATATATAAGTATATCAGTGATGTGTGTCTGCAGAGGCGCTGCAGTTTATTATGCTCTTAGTATAATATATAAGTATATATGTGATGTGTGCCTGCAGAAGCTTTGCAGTTTATTATGCTCTTAGTATAATATATAGTATATCTGTGATGTGTGTCTGCAGAAGCGCTGCAGTTTATTATGCTCTAAGTAGAATATATAAGTATATCTTTGATGTGCACCTGCAGAAACACTGCCGTTTATTATGCTCTTAGTATAATATATAAGTATATATGTGATGTGTGCCTGCAGAAGCGCTGCAGTTTATTATGCTCTTAGTATAATATATAAGCATATCTGTGATGTGTGCCTGCAGAAACGCTGCAGTTTATTATGATCTTAGTATAATATATAAGTATATCAGACATGTGTGACTGCAGAAGCGCTGCAGTTTATTATGCTCTTGGTATAATATATAAGTATATCAGTGATGTGTGCCTGCAGAAGCGCTGCAGTTTATTATGCTCTTAGTATAATATATAAGTATATCTGTGATGTGCGCCTGCAGAAGCGCTGCAGTTTATTATGCTCTTACTATAATATATAAGTACATCTGTGATGTGTGCCTGCAGAAGCGCTGCAGTTTATTATGCTCTTAGTATAATATATAAGTATATCTGTGATGTGTGCCTGCAGAAACGCTGCAGTTTATTATGCTCTTAGTATAATATATAGTATGTCTGTGATGTGTGTCTGCAGAAGCGCTGCAGTTTATTATGCTCTAAGTAGAATATATAAGTATATCTTTGATGTGCACCTGCAGAAACACTGCCGTTTATTATGCTCTTAGTATAATATATAAGTATATATGTGATGTGTGCCTGCAGAAGCACTGCAGTTTATTATGCTCTTAGTATAATATATAAGTATATCAGACATGTGTGACTGCAGAAGCGCTGCAGTTTATTATGCTCTTAGTATAATATATAAGTATATCAGTGATGTGTGCCTGCTGAAGCGCTGCAGTTTATTATGCTCTTAGTATAATATATAAGTATATCTGTGATGTGCGCCTGCAGAAGCGCTGCAGTTTATTATGCTCTTAGTATAATATATAAGTGTATCTGTGATGTGTGCCTGCAGAAACGCTGCAGTTTATTATGCTCTTAGTATAATATATAGTATATCTGTGATGTGTGTCTGCAGAAGCGCTGCAGTTTATTATGCTCTAAGTAGAATATATAAGTATATCTTTGATGCGCACCTGCAGAAACACTGCCGTTTATTATGCTCTTAGTATAATATATAAATATATATGTGATGTGTGCCTGCAGAAGCGCTGCAGTTTATTATGCTCTTAGTATAATATATAAGCATATCTGTGATGTGTGCCTGCAGAAACGCTGCAGTTTATTATGATCTTAGTATAATATATAAGTATATCAGACATGTGTGACTGCAGAAGCGCTGCAGTTTATTATGCTCTTAGTATAATATATAAGTATATCAGTGATGTGTGCCTGCAGAAGCGCTGCAGTTTATTATGCTCTTGGTATAATATATAAGTATATCAGTGATGTGTGTCTGCAGAAGCGCTGCAGTTTATTATGCTCTTAGTATAATATATAAGTATATCTGTGAAGTGCGCCTGCAGAAGCGCTGCAGTTTAATTATGCTCTTAGTATAATATATAGTATATCTGTGATGTGCGCCTGCAGAAGCGCTGCAGATTGTTATGCTCTCAGTATAATATATAAGTATATCTGTGATGTGCGCCTGCAGAAGCGCTGCAGTTTATTATGCTCTTAGTATAATCTATAAGTATATCTGTGATGTCTGCCTGCAGAAGCGCTGCAGTTTATTATGCTCTTTGTATAATATATAAGTGTATCAGAGATGTACTCCTGCAGAAGCGCTGCAGTTTATTATGCTCTTAGTATAATATATAAGTATATCTGTAATGTTTGCCTGCAGAAACGCTGCAGTTTATTATGCTCTCAGTATAATATATAGTATATCTGTGATGTGTGCCTGCAGAAGCTCTGAAGTTTATTATGCTCTTAGTATAATATATAAGTATATCTGTGATGTGCGCCTGCAGAAGCGCTGCAGTTTATTATGCTCTTAGTATAATATATAAGTATATCTGTGATGTGTGCCTGCAGAAGCGCTGCAGTTTATTTTGCTTTTAGTATAATATATAAGTATATCTGTGATGTGTGCCTGCAGAAGCGCTGCAGTTTATTTTGCTTTTAGTATAATATATAAGTATATCTGTGATGTGCACCTGCAGAAACGCTGCAGTTTATTATGCTCTCAGTATAATATATAAGTATATCTGTGATTTGCGCCTGCAGAAGCGCTGCAGTTTATTATGCTCTTAGTATAATCTATAAGTATATCTGTGATGTCTGCCTGCAGAAGCGCTGCAGTTTATTATGCTCTTAGTATAATATATAAGTGTATCAGAGATGTACACCTGCAGAAGCGCTGCAGTTTATTATGCTCTTAGTATACTATATAAGTATATCTGTGATGTGTGCCTGCAGAAGCGCTGCAGTTTATTATGCTCTTAGTATAATATATAAGTGTATCTGTGATGTGTGCCTGCAGAAGTGCTGCAGTTTATTATGCTCTTAGTAGAATATATAAGTATATCTGTGATGTGTGACTGCAGAAGCTCCGCAGTTTATTATGCTCTTAGTATAATATATAGTATATCTGTGATGTGCGCATTGCAGAAGCGCTGCAGTTTATTATACTCTTAGTATAATATATAGTATATCTGTGATGTGTGCCTGCAGAAGCGCTGCAGTTTATTATGCTCTTAGTATAATCTATAAGTATATCTGTGATGTCTGCCTGCAGAAGCGCTGCAGTTTATTATGCTCTTTGTATAATATATAAGTGTATCAGAGATGTACACCTGCAGAAGCGCTGCAGTTTATTATGCTCTTAGCATAATATATAAGTATATCTGTAATGTGTGCCTGCAGAAACGCTGCAGTTTATTATGGTCTCAGTATAATATATAGTATATCTGTGGTGTGTGCCTGCAGAAGCTCTGAAGTTTATTATGCTCTTAGTATAATATATAAGTATATCTGTGATGTGCGCCTGCAGAAGCGCTGCAGTTTATTATGCTCTTAGTATAATATATAAGTATATCTGTGATGTGTGCCTGCAGAAGCACTGCAGTTTATTATGCTCTTAGTATAATATATAAGCATATCTGTGAGGTGTGCCTGCAGAAGCGCTGCAGTTTATTATGCTCTTAGTAGAATATATAAGTATATCTGTGATGTGTGCCTGCAGAAGCTCTGCAGTTTATTATGCTCTTAGTATAATATATAGTATATCTGTGATGTGTGTCTGCAGAAGCGCTGCAGTTTATTATACTCTAAGTAGAATATATAAGTATATCTTTGATGTGCACCTGCAGAAACACTGCCGTTTATTATGCTCTTAGTATAATATATAAGTATATATGTGATGTGTGCCTGCAGAAGCGCTGCAGTTTATTATGCTCTTAGTATAATATATAAGCATATCTGTGATGTGTGCCTGCAGAAACGCTACAGTTTATTATGCTCTTAGTATAATATATAAGTATATCAGTGATGTGTGTCTGCAGAGGCGCTGCAGTTTATTATGCTCTTAGTATAATATATAAGTATATATGTGATGTGTGCCTGCAGAAGCTTTGCAGTTTATTATGCTCTTAGTATAATATATAGTATATCTGTGATGTGTGTCTGCAGAAGCGCTGCAGTTTATTATGCTCTAAGTAGAATATATAAGTATATCTTTGATGTGCACCTGCAGAAACACTGCCGTTTATTATGCTCTTAGTATAATATATAAGTATATATGTGATGTGTGCCTGCAGAAGCGCTGCAGTTTATTATGCTCTTAGTATAATATATAAGCATATCTGTGATGTGTGCCTGCAGAAACGCTGCAGTTTATTATGATCTTAGTATAATATATAAGTATATCAGACATGTGTGACTGCAGAAGCGCTGCAGTTTATTATGCTCTTGGTATAATATATAAGTATATCAGTGATGTGTGCCTGCAGAAGCGCTGCAGTTTATTATGCTCTTAGTATAATATATAAGTATATCTGTGATGTGCGCCTGCAGAAGCGCTGCAGTTTATTATGCTCTTACTATAATATATAAGTATATCTGTGATGTGCGCCTGCAGAAGCGCTGCAGTTTATTATGCTCTTAGTATAATATATAAGTATATCTGTGATGTGTGCCTGCAGAAACGCTGCAGTTTATTATGCTCTTAGTATAATATATAGTATGTCTGTGATGTGTGTCTGCAGAAGCGCTGCAGTTTATTATGCTCTAAGTAGAATATATAAGTATATCTTTGATGTGCACCTGCAGAAACACTGCCGTTTATTATGCTCTTAGTATAATATATAAGTATATATGTGATGTGTGCCTGCAGAAGCACTGCAGTTTATTATGCTCTTAGTATAATATATAAGTATATCAGACATGTGTGACTGCAGAAGCGCTGCAGTTTATTATGCTCTTAGTATAATATATAAGTATATCAGTGATGTGTGCCTGCTGAAGCGCTGCAGTTTATTATGCTCTTAGTATAATATATAAGTATATCTGTGATGTGCGCCTGCAGAAGCGCTGCAGTTTATTATGCTCTTAGTATAATATATAAGTGTATCTGTGATGTGTGCCTGCAGAAACGCTGCAGTTTATTATGCTCTTAGTATAATATATAGTATATCTGTGATGTGTGTCTGCAGAAGCGCTGCAGTTTATTATGCTCTAAGTAGAATATATAAGTATATCTTTGATGCGCACCTGCAGAAACACTGCCGTTTATTATGCTCTTAGTATAATATATAAATATATATGTGATGTGTGCCTGCAGAAGCGCTGCAGTTTATTATGCTCTTAGTATAATATATAAGCATATCTGTGATGTGTGCCTGCAGAAACGCTGCAGTTTATTATGATCTTAGTATAATATATAAGTATATCAGACATGTGTGACTGCAGAAGCGCTGCAGTTTATTATGCTCTTAGTATAATATATAAGTATATCAGTGATGTGTGCCTGCAGAAGCGCTGCAGTTTATTATGCTCTTGGTATAATATATAAGTATATCAGTGATGTGTGTCTGCAGAAGCGCTGCAGTTTATTATGCTCTTAGTATAATATATAAGTATATCTGTGAAGTGCGCCTGCAGAAGCGCTGCAGTTTAATTATGCTCTTAGTATAATATATAGTATATCTGTGATGTGCGCCTGCAGAAGCGCGGCAGATTGTTATGCTCTCAGTATAATATATAAGTATATCTGTGATGTGCGCCTGCAGAAGCGCTGCAGTTTATTATGCTCTTAGTATAATCTATAAGTATATCTGTGATGTCTGCCTGCAGAAGCGCTGCAGTTTATTATGCTCTTTGTATAATATATAAGTGTATCAGAGATGTACTCCTGCAGAAGCGCTGCAGTTTATTATGCCCTTAGTATAATATATAAGTATATCTGTAATGTTTGCCTGCAGAAACGCTGCAGTTTATTATGCTCTCAGTATAATATATAGTATATCTGTGATGTGTGCCTGCAGAAGCTCTGAAGTTTATTATGCTCTTAGTATAATATATAAGTATATCTGTGATGTGCGCCTGCAGAAGCGCTGCAGTTTATTATGCTCTTAGTATAATATATAAGTATATCTGAGATGTGTGCCTGCAGAAGCGCTGCAGTTTATTTTGCTTTTAGTATAATATATAAGTATATCTGTGATGTGTGCCTGCAGAAGCGCTGCAGTTTATTTTGCTTTTAGTATAATATATAAGTATATCTGTGATGTGCACCTGCAGAAACGCTGCAGTTTATTATGCTCTCAGTATAATATATAAGTATATCTGTGATTTGCGCCTGCAGAAGCGCTGCAGTTTATTATGCTCTTAGTATAATCTATAAGTATATCTGTGATGTCTGCCTGCAGAAGCGCTGCAGTTTATTATGCTCTTAGTATAATATATAAGTGTATCAGAGATGTACACCTGCAGAAGCGCTGCAGTTTATTATGCTCTTAGTATACTATATAAGTATATCTGTGATGTGTGCCTGCAGAAGCGCTGCAGTTTATTATGCTCTTAGTATAATATATAAGTGTATCTGTGATGTGTGCCTGCAGAAGTGCTGCAGTTTATTATGCTCTTAGTAGAATATATAAGTATATCTGTGATGTGTGACTGCAGAAGCTCCGCAGTTTATTATGCTCTTAGTATAATATATAGTATATCTGTGATGTGCGCATTGCAGAAGCGCTGCAGTTTATTATACTCTTAGTATAATATATAGTATATCTGTGATGTGTGCCTGCCGAAGCGCTGCAGTTTATTATGCTCTCAGTATAATATATAAGTATATCTGTGATGTGTGCCTGCAGAAGCGCTGCCGTTTATTATGCTCTTAGTATAATATATAAGTATATCTGTAATGTGTTCCTTGTAGAAGTGCTGCAGTTTATTATCCTCTTAGTATAATATATAAGTATATCTGTGATGTGTCCCTGCAGAAGCACTGCAGATTATTATGCTCTTAGTATAATATATAGTATATTTGTAATGTGTGCCTGCAGAAGCGCTGCAGTTTATTATCCTCTTAGTACAATATATAAGTATATCTGTGATGTGTGCCTGCAGAAGCACTGCAGTTTATTATGCTCTTAGTATAATATATAGTATATTTGTAATGTGTGCCTGCAGAAGCGCTGCAGTTTATAATTCTCTTAGTATAATATATAAGTATATCTGTAATGTGTGCCTGCAGTAACGCTGCAGTTTATTATGCTCTTAGTATAATATATAAGTATATCTGTGATGTGTGCCTGCAGAAGCACTGCAGTTTATTATGCTCTTAGTATAATATATAGTATAACTGTGATGTGCACCTGCAGAAGCGCTGCAGTTTATTATGCTCTTAGTATAATATATAATTATATCTGTGATGTGTGCCTGCAGAAGCGCTGCAGTTTATTATGGTCTTAGTATAATATATAGTATATCTGTGATGTGTACCTGCAGAAGCGTTGCAGTTTATTATGCTCTTAGTACAATATATAAGTATATCTGTGATGTGCGCCTGCAGAAGCGCTGCAGTTTATTATGCTCTTAGTATAATATTTAGTATATCTGTGATGTGTGCCTGCAGAAACGCTGCTTTTTAGTATGCTCTCAGTATAATATATAGTACATCTGTGGTGTGTGCCTGCAGAAGCTCTGCAGTTTATTATGCTCTTTGTATAATATATAGTATATCTGTGATGTGTGCCTGCAGAAGCGCTGCAGTTTATTATGCTCTTAGTATAATATATAGTATATCTAGGATGTGTGCCTGCAGAAGCGTTGCAGTTTATTTTGCTCTTAGTATAATATATAAGTATATCTGTGATGTGCGCCTGCAGAAACGCTGCAGTTTATTATGCTCTCAGTATAATATATAAGTATATCTGTGATGTGCACCTGCAGAAGCGCTGCAGTTTATTATGCTCTCAGTATAATATATAGTATATCTGTGATGTGTGCCTGCAGAAGCTCTGAAGTTTATTATGCTCTTAGTATAATATATAAGTATATCTGTGATGTGTGCCTGCAGAAGCGCTGCAGTTTATTATGCTCTTAGTATAATATATAAGTATATCTGTGATGTGTGCCTGCAGAAGCGCTGCAGTTTATTTTACTCTTAGTATAATATATAAGTATATCTGTGATGTGCGCCTGCAGAAACGCTGCAGTTTATTATACTCTAAGTAGAATATATAAGTATATCTTTGATGTGCACCTGCAGAAACACTGCCGTTTTTTATGCTCTTAGTATAATATATAAGTATATATGTGATGTGTGCCTGCAGAAGCGCTGCAGTTTATTATGCTCTTAGTATAATATATAAGCATATCTGTGATGTGTGCCTGCAGAAACGCTACAGTTTATTATGCTCTTAGTATAATATATAAGTATATCAGTGATGTGTGTCTGCAGAGGCGCTGCAGTTTATTATGCTCTTAGTATAATATATAAGTATATATGTGATGTGTGCCTGCAGAAGCTTTGCAGTTTATTATGCTCTTAGTATAATATATAGTATATCTGTGATGTGTGTCTGCAGAAGCGCTGCAGTTTATTATGCTCTAAGTAGAATATATAAGTATATCTTTGATGTGCACCTGCAGAAACACTGCCGTTTATTATGCTCTTAGTATAATATATAAGTATATATGTGATGTGTGCCTGCAGAAGCGCTGCAGTTTATTATGCTCTTAGTATAATATATAAGCATATCTGTGATGTGTGCCTGCAGAAACGCTGCAGTTTATTATGATCTTAGTATAATATATAAGTATATCAGACATGTGTGACTGCAGAAGCGCTGCAGTTTATTATGCTCTTGGTATAATATATAGGTATATCAGTGATGTGTGCCTGCAGAAGCGCTGCAGTTTATTATGCTCTTAGTATAATATATAAGTATATCTGTGATGTGCGCCTGCAGAAGCGCTGCAGTTTATTATGCTCTTACTATAATATATAAGTATATCTGTGATGTGCGCCTGCAGAAGCGCTGCAGTTTATTATGCTCTTAGTATAATATATAAGTATATCTGTGATGTGTGCCTGCAGAAACGCTGCAGTTTATTATGCTCTTAGTATAATATATAGTATGTCTGTGATGTGTGTCTGCAGAAGCGCTGCAGTTTATTATGCTCTAAGTAGAATATATAAGTATATCTTTGATGTGCACCTGCAGAAACACTGCCGTTTATTATGCTCTTAGTATAATATATAAGTATATATGTGATGTGTGCCTGCAGAAGCACTGCAGTTTATTATGCTCTTAGTATAATATATAAGTATATCAGACATGTGTGACTGCAGAAGCGCTGCAGTTTATTATGCTCTTAGTATAATATATAAGTATATCAGTGATGTGTGCCTGCTGAAGCGCTGCAGTTTATTATGCTCTTAGTATAATATATAAGTATATCTGTGATGTGCGCCTGCAGAAGCGCTGCAGTTTATTATGCTCTTAGTATAATATATAAGTGTATCTGTGATGTGTGCCTGCAGAAACGCTGCAGTTTATTATGCTCTTAGTATAATATATAGTATATCTGTGATGTGTGTCTGCAGAAGCGCTGCAGTTTATTATGCTCTAAGTAGAATATATAAGTATATCTTTGATGCGCACCTGCAGAAACACTGCCGTTTATTATGCTCTTAGTATAATATATAAATATATATGTGATGTGTGCCTGCAGAAGCGCTGCAGTTTATTATGCTCTTAGTATAATATATAAGCATATCTGTGATGTGTGCCTGCAGAAACGCTGCAGTTTATTATGATCTTAGTATAATATATAAGTATATCAGACATGTGTGACTGCAGAAGCGCTGCAGTTTATTATGCTCTTGGTATAATATATAAGTATATCAGTGATGTGTGTCTGCAGAAGCGCTGCAGTTTATTATGCTCTTAGTATAATATATAAGTATATCTGTGAAGTGCGCCTGCAGAAGCGCTGCAGTTTAATTATGCTCTTAGTATAATATATAGTATATCTGTGATGTGCGCCTGCAGAAGCGCGGCAGATTGTTATGCTCTCAGTATAATATATAAGTATATCTGTGATGTGCGCCTGCAGAAGCGCTGCAGTTTATTATGCTCTTAGTATAATCTATAAGTATATCTGTGATGTCTGCCTGCAGAAGCGCTGCAGTTTATTATGCTCTTTGTATAATATATAAGTGTATCAGAGATGTACTCCTGCAGAAGCGCTGCAGTTTATTATGCTCTTAGTATAATATATAAGTATATCTGTAATGTTTGCCTGCAGAAACGCTGCAGTTTATTATGCTCTCAGTATAATATATAGTATATCTGTGATGTGTGCCTGCAGAAGCTCTGAAGTTTATTATGCTCTTAGTATAATATATAAGTATATCTGTGATGTGCGCCTGCAGAAGCGCTGCAGTTTATTATGCTCTTAGTATAATATATAAGTATATCTGAGATGTGTGCCTGCAGAAGCGCTGCAGTTTATTTTGCTTTTAGTATAATATATAAGTATATCTGTGATGTGTGCCTGCAGAAGCGCTGCAGTTTATTTTGCTTTTAGTATAATATATAAGTATATCTGTGATGTGCACCTGCAGAAACGCTGCAGTTTATTATGCTCTCAGTATAATATATAAGTATATCTGTGATTTGCGCCTGCAGAAGCGCTGCAGTTTATTATGCTCTTAGTATAATCTATAAGTATATCTGTGATGTCTGCCTGCAGAAGCGCTGCAGTTTATTATGCTCTTAGTATAATATATAAGTGTATCAGAGATGTACACCTGCAGAAGCGCTGCAGTTTATTATGCTCTTAGTATACTATATAAGTATATCTGTGATGTGTGCCTGCAGAAGCGCTGCAGTTTATTATGCTCTTAGTATAATATATAAGTGTATCTGTGATGTGTGCCTGCAGAAGTGCTGCAGTTTATTATGCTCTTAGTAGAATATATAAGTATATCTGTGATGTGTGACTGCAGAAGCTCCGCAGTTTATTATGCTCTTAGTATAATATATAGTATATCTGTGATGTGCGCATTGCAGAAGCGCTGCAGTTTATTATACTCTTAGTATAATATATAGTATATCTGTGATGTGTGCCTGCCGAAGCGCTGCAGTTTATTATGCTCTCAGTATAATATATAAGTATATCTGTGATGTGTGCCTGCAGAAGCGCTGCCGTTTATTATGCTCTTAGTATAATATATAAGTATATCTGTAATGTGTTCCTTGTAGAAGTGCTGCAGTTTATTATCCTCTTAGTATAATATATAAGTATATCTGTGATGTGTCCCTGCAGAAGCACTGCAGATTATTATGCTCTTAGTATAATATATAGTATATTTGTAATGTGTGCCTGCAGAAGCGCTGCAGTTTATTATCCTCTTAGTACAATATATAAGTATATCTGTGATGTGTGCCTGCAGAAGCACTGCAGTTTATTATGCTCTTAGTATAATATATAGTATATTTGTAATGTGTGCCTGCAGAAGCGCTGCAGTTTATAATTCTCTTAGTATAATATATAAGTATATCTGTAATGTGTGCCTGCAGTAACGCTGCAGTTTATTATGCTCTTAGTATAATATATAAGTATATCTGTGATGTGTGCCTGCAGAAGCACTGCAGTTTATTATGCTCTTAGTATAATATATAGTATAACTGTGATGTGCACCTGCAGAAGCGCTGCAGTTTATTATGCTCTTAGTATAATATATAATTATATCTGTGATGTGTGCCTGCAGAAGCGCTGCAGTTTATTATGGTCTTAGTATAATATATAGTATATCTGTGATGTGTACCTGCAGAAGCGTTGCAGTTTATTATGCTCTTAGTACAATATATAAGTATATCTGTGATGTGCGCCTGCAGAAGCGCTGCAGTTTATTATGCTCTTAGTATAATATTTAGTATATCTGTGATGTGTGCCTGCAGAAACGCTGCTTTTTAGTATGCTCTCAGTATAATATATAGTACATCTGTGGTGTGTGCCTGCAGAAGCTCTGCAGTTTATTATGCTCTTTGTATAATATATAGTATATCTGTGATGTGTGCCTGCAGAAGCGCTGCAGTTTATTATGCTCTTAGTATAATATATAGTATATCTAGGATGTGTGCCTGCAGAAGCGTTGCAGTTTATTTTGCTCTTAGTATAATATATAAGTATATCTGTGATGTGCGCCTGCAGAAACGCTGCAGTTTATTATGCTCTCAGTATAATATATAAGTATATCTGTGATGTGCACCTGCAGAAGCGCTGCAGTTTATTATGCTCTCAGTATAATATATAGTATATCTGTGATGTGTGCCTGCAGAAGCTCTGAAGTTTATTATGCTCTTAGTATAATATATAAGTATATCTGTGATGTGTGCCTGCAGAAGCGCTGCAGTTTATTATGCTCTTAGTATAATATATAAGTATATCTGTGATGTGTGCCTGCAGAAGCGCTGCAGTTTATTTTACTCTTAGTATAATATATAAGTATATCTGTGATGTGCGCCTGCAGAAACGCTGCAGTTTATTATACTCTAAGTAGAATATATAAGTATATCTTTGATGTGCACCTGCAGAAACACTGCCGTTTTTTATGCTCTTAGTATAATATATAAGTATATATGTGATGTGTGCCTGCAGAAGCGCTGCAGTTTATTATGCTCTTAGTATAATATATAAGCATATCTGTGATGTGTGCCTGCAGAAACGCTACAGTTTATTATGCTCTTAGTATAATATATAAGTATATCAGTGATGTGTGTCTGCAGAGGCGCTGCAGTTTATTATGCTCTTAGTATAATATATAAGTATATATGTGATGTGTGCCTGCAGAAGCTTTGCAGTTTATTATGCTCTTAGTATAATATATAGTATATCTGTGATGTGTGTCTGCAGAAGCGCTGCAGTTCATTATGCTCTAAGTAGAATATATAAGTATATCTTTGATGTGCACCTGCAGAAACACTGCCGTTTATTATGCTCTTAGTATAATATATAAGTATATATGTGATGTGTGCCTGCAGAAGCGCTGCAGTTTATTATGCTCTTAGTATAATATATAAGCATATCTGTGATGTGTGCCTGCAGAAACGCTGCAGTTTATTATGATCTTAGTATAATATATAAGTATATCAGACATGTGTGACTGCAGAAGCGCTGCAGTTTATTATGCTCTTGGTATAATATTTAAGTATATCAGTGATGTGTGCCTGCAGAAGCGCTGCAGTTTATTATGCTCTTAGTATAATATAGAAGTATATCTGTGATGTGCGCCTGCAGAAGCGCTGCAGTTTATTATGCTCTTACTATAATATATAAGTATATCTGTGATGTGCGCCTGCAGAAGCGCTGCAGTTTATTATGCTCTTAGTATAATATATAAGTATATCTGTGATGTGTGCCTGCAGAAACGCTGCAGTTTATTATGCTCTTAGTATAATATATAGTATGTCTGTGATGTGTGTCTGCAGAAGCGCTGCAGTTTATTATGCTCTAAGTAGAATATATAAGTATATCTTTGATGTGCACCTGCAGAAACACTGCCGTTTATTATGCTCTTAGTATAATATATAAGTATATATGTGATGTGTGCCTGCAGAAGCACTGCAGTTTATTATGCTCTTAGTATAATATATAAGTATATCAGACATGTGTGACTGCAGAAGCGCTGCAGTTTATTATGCTCTTAGTATAATATATAAGTATATCAGTGATGTGTGCCTGCTGAAGCGCTGCAGTTTATTATGCTCTTAGTATAATATATAAGTATATCTGTGATGTGCGCCTGCAGAAGCGCTGCAGTTTATTATGCTCTTAGTATAATATATAAGTGTATCTGTGATGTGTGCCTGCAGAAACGCTGCAGTTTATTATGCTCTTAGTATAATATATAGTATATCTGTGATGTGTGTCTGCAGAAGCGCTGCAGTTTATTATGCTCTAAGTAGAATATATAAGTATATCTTTGATGCGCACCTGCAGAAACACTGCCGTTTATTATGCTCTTAGTATAATATATAAATATATATGTGATGTGTGCCTGCAGAAGCGCTGCAGTTTATTATGCTCTTAGTATAATATATAAGCATATCTGTGATGTGTGCCTGCAGAAACGCTGCAGTTTATTATGATCTTAGTATAATATATAAGTATATCAGACATGTGTGACTGCAGAAGCGCTGCAGTTTATTATGCTCTTAGTATAATATATAAGTATATCAGTGATGTGTGCCTGCAGAAGCGCTGCAGTTTATTATGCTCTTGGTATAATATATAAGTATATCAGTGATGTGTGTCTGCAGAAGCGCTGCAGTTTATTATGCTCTTAGTATAATATATAAGTATATCTGTGAAGTGCGCCTGCAGAAGCGCTGCAGTTTAATTATGCTCTTAGTATAATATATAGTATATCTGTGATGTGCGCCTGCAGAAGCGCTGCAGATTGTTATGCTCTCAGTATAATATATAAGTATATCTGTGATGTGCGCCTGCAGAAGCGCTGCAGTTTATTATGCTCTTAGTATAATCTATAAGTATATCTGTGATGTCTGCCTGCAGAAGCGCTGCAGTTTATTATGCTCTTTGTATAATATATAAGTGTATCAGAGATGTACTCCTGCAGAAGCGCTGCAGTTTATTATGCTCTTAGTATAATATATAAGTATATCTGTAATGTTTGCCTGCAGAAACGCTGCAGTTTATTATGCTCTCAGTATAATATATAGTATATCTGTGATGTGTGCCTGCAGAAGCTCTGAAGTTTATTATGCTCTTAGTATAATATATAAGTATATCTGTGATGTGCGCCTGCAGAAGCGCTGCAGTTTATTATGCTCTTAGTATAATATATAAGTATATCTGTGATGTGTGCCTGCAGAAGCGCTGCAGTTTATTTTGCTTTTAGTATAATATATAAGTATATCTGTGATGTGTGCCTGCAGAAGCGCTGCAGTTTATTTTGCTTTTAGTATAATATATAAGTATATCTGTGATGTGCACCTGCAGAAACGCTGCAGTTTATTATGCTCTCAGTATAATATATAAGTATATCTGTGATTTGCGCCTGCAGAAGCGCTGCAGTTTATTATGCTCTTAGTATAATCTATAAGTATATCTGTGATGTCTGCCTGCAGAAGCGCTGCAGTTTATTATGCTCTTAGTATAATATATAAGTGTATCAGAGATGTACACCTGCAGAAGCGCTGCAGTTTATTATGCTCTTAGTATACTATATAAGTATATCTGTGATGTGTGCCTGCAGAAGCGCTGCAGTTTATTATGCTCTTAGTATAATATATAAGTGTATCTGTGATGTGTGCCTGCAGAAGTGCTGCAGTTTATTATGCTCTTAGTAGAATATATAAGTATATCTGTGATGTGTGACTGCAGAAGCTCTGCAGTTTATTATGCTCTTAGTATAATATATAGTATATCTGTGATGTGCGCATTGCAGAAGCGCTGCAGTTTATTATACTCTTAGTATAATATATAGTATATCTGTGATGTGTGCCTGCAGAAGCGCTGCAGTTTATTATGCTCTTAGTATAATCTATAAGTATATCTGTGATGTCTGCCTGCAGAAGCGCTGCAGTTTATTATGCTCTTTGTATAATATATAAGTGTATCAGAGATGTACACCTGCAGAAGCGCTGCAGTTTATTATGCTCTTAGCATAATATATAAGTATATCTGTAATGTGTGCCTGCAGAAACGCTGCAGTTTATTATGCTCTCAGTATAATATATAGTATATCTGTGGTGTGTGCCTGCAGAAGCTCTGAAGTTTATTATGCTCTTAGTATAATATATAAGTATATCTGTGATGTGCGCCTGCAGAAGCGCTGCAGTTTATTATGCTCTTAGTATAATATATAAGTATATCTGTGATGTGTGCCTGCAGAAGCGCTGCAGTTTATTATGCTCTTAGTATAATATATAAGCATATCTGTGAGGTGTGCCTGCAGAAGCGCTGCAGTTTATTATGCTCTTAGTAGAATATATAAGTATATCTGTGATGTGTGCCTGCAGAAGCTCTGCAGTTTATTATGCTCTTAGTATAATATATAGTATATCTGTGATGTGTGTCTGCAGAAGCGCTGCAGTTTATTATACTCTAAGTAGAATATATAAGTATATCTTTGATGTGCACCTGCAGAAACACTGCCGTTTATTATGCTCTTAGTATAATATATAAGTATATATGTGATGTGTGCCTGCAGAAGCGCTGCAGTTTATTATGCTCTTAGTATAATATATAAGCATATCTGTGATGTGTGCTGCAGAAACGCTACAGTTTATTATGCTCTTAGTATAATATATAAGTATATCAGTGATGTGTGTCTGCAGAGGCGCTGCAGTTTATTATGCTCTTAGTATAATATATAAGTATATATGTGATGTGTGCCTGCAGAAGCTTTGCAGTTTATTATGCTCTTAGTATAATATATAGTATATCTGTGATGTGTGTCTGCAGAAGCGCTGCAGTTTATTATGCTCTAAGTAGAATATATAAGTATATCTTTGATGTGCACCTGCAGAAACACTGCCGTTTATTATGCTCTTAGTATAATATATAAGTATATATGTGATGTGTGCCTGCAGAAGCGCTGCAGTTTATTATGCTCTTAGTATAATATATAAGCATATCTGTGATGTGTGCCTGCAGAAACGCTGCAGTTTATTATGATCTTAGTATAATATATAAGTATATCAGACATGTGTGACTGCAGAAGCGCTGCAGTTTATTATGCTCTTGGTATAATATATAAGTATATCAGTGATGTGTGCCTGCAGAAGCGCTGCAGTTTATTATGCTCTTAGTATAATATATAAGTATATCTGTGATGTGCGCCTGCAGAAGCGCTGCAGTTTATTATGCTCTTACTATAATATATAAGTATATCTGTGATGTGCGCCTGCAGAAGCGCTGCAGTTTATTATGCTCTTAGTATAATATATAAGTATATCTGTGATGTGTGCCTGCAGAAACGCTGCAGTTTATTATGCTCTTAGTATAATATATAGTATGTCTGTGATGTGTGTCTGCAGAAGCGCTGCAGTTTATTATGCTCTAAGTAGAATATATAAGTATATCTTTGATGTGCACCTGCAGAAACACTGCCGTTTATTATGCTCTTAGTATAATATATAAGTATATATGTGATGTGTGCCTGCAGAAGCACTGCAGTTTATTATGCTCTTAGTATAATATATAAGTATATCAGACATGTGTGACTGCAGAAGCGCTGCAGTTTATTATGCTCTTAGTATAATATATAAGTATATCAGTGATGTGTGCCTGCTGAAGCGCTGCAGTTTATTATGCTCTTAGTATAATATATAAGTATATCTGTGATGTGCGCCTGCAGAAGCGCTGCAGTTTATTATGCTCTTAGTATAATATATAAGTGTATCTGTGATGTGTGCCTGCAGAAACGCTGCAGTTTATTATGCTCTTAGTATAATATATAGTATATCTGTGATGTGTGTCTGCAGAAGCGCTGCAGTTTATTATGCTCTAAGTAGAATATATAAGTATATCTTTGATGCGCACCTGCAGAAACACTGCCGTTTATTATGCTCTTAGTATAATATATAAATATATATGTGATGTGTGCCTGCAGAAGCGCTGCAGTTTATTATGCTCTTAGTATAATATATAAGCATATCTGTGATGTGTGCCTGCAGAAACGCTGCAGTTTATTATGATCTTAGTATAATATATAAGTATATCAGACATGTGTGACTGCAGAAGCGCTGCAGTTTATTATGCTCTTAGTATAATATATAAGTATATCAGTGATGTGTGCCTGCAGAAGCGCTGCAGTTTATTATGCTCTTGGTATAATATATAAGTATATCAGTGATGTGTGTCTGCAGAAGCGCTGCAGTTTATTATGCTCTTAGTATAATATATAAGTATATCTGTGAAGTGCGCCTGCAGAAGCGCTGCAGTTTAATTATGCTCTTAGTATAATATATAGTATATCTGTGATGTGCGCCTGCAGAAGCGCTGCAGATTGTTATGCTCTCAGTATAATATATAAGTATATCTGTGATGTGCGCCTGCAGAAGCGCTGCAGTTTATTATGCTCTTAGTATAATCTATAAGTATATCTGTGATGTCTGCCTGCAGAAGCGCTGCAGTTTATTATGCTCTTTGTATAATATATAAGTGTATCAGAGATGTACTCCTGCAGAAGCGCTGCAGTTTATTATGCTCTTAGTATAATATATAAGTATATCTGTAATGTTTGCCTGCAGAAACGCTGCAGTTTATTATGCTCTCAGTATAATATATAGTATATCTGTGATGTGTGCCTGCAGAAGCTCTGAAGTTTATTATGCTCTTAGTATAATATATAAGTATATCTGTGATGTGCGCCTGCAGAAGCGCTGCAGTTTATTATGCTCTTAGTATAATATATAAGTATATCTGAGATGTGTGCCTGCAGAAGCGCTGCAGTTTATTTTGCTTTTAGTATAATATATAAGTATATCTGTGATGTGTGCCTGCAGAAGCGCTGCAGTTTATTTTGCTTTTAGTATAATATATAAGTATATCTGTGATGTGCACCTGCAGAAACGCTGCAGTTTATTATGCTCTCAGTATAATATATAAGTATATCTGTGATTTGCGCCTGCAGAAGCGCTGCAGTTTATTATGCTCTTAGTATAATCTATAAGTATATCTGTGATGTCTGCCTGCAGAAGCGCTGCAGTTTATTATGCTCTTAGTATAATATATAAGTGTATCAGAGATGTACACCTGCAGAAGCGCTGCAGTTTATTATGCTCTTAGTATACTATATAAGTATATCTGTGATGTGTGCCTGCAGAAGCGCTGCAGTTTATTATGCTCTTAGTATAATATATAAGTGTATCTGTGATGTGTGCCTGCAGAAGTGCTGCAGTTTATTATGCTCTTAGTAGAATATATAAGTATATCTGTGATGTGTGACTGCAGAAGCTCCGCAGTTTATTATGCTCTTAGTATAATATATAGTATATCTGTGATGTGCGCATTGCAGAAGCGCTGCAGTTTATTATACTCTTAGTATAATATATAGTATATCTGTGATGTGTGCCTGCCGAAGCGCTGCAGTTTATTATGCTCTCAGTATAATATATAAGTATATCTGTGATGTGTGCCTGCAGAAGCGCTGCCGTTTATTATGCTCTTAGTATAATATATAAGTATATCTGTAATGTGTTCCTTGTAGAAGTGCTGCAGTTTATTATCCTCTTAGTATAATATATAAGTATATCTGTGATGTGTCCCTGCAGAAGCACTGCAGTTTATTATGCTCTTAGTATAATATATAGTATATTTGTAATGTGTGCCTGCAGAAGCGCTGCAGTTTATTATCCTCTTAGTACAATATATAAGTATATCTGTGATGTGTGCCTGCAGAAGCACTGCAGTTTATTATGCTCTTAGTATAATATATAGTATATTTGTAATGTGTGCCTGCAGAAGCGCTGCAGTTTATAATTCTCTTAGTATAATATATAAGTATATCTGTAATGTGTGCCTGCAGTAACGCTGCAGTTTATTATGGTCTTAGTATAATATATAGTATATCTGTGATGTGTACCTGCAGAAGCGTTGCAGTTTATTATGCTCTTAGTACAATATATAAGTATATCTGTGATGTGCGCCTGCAGAAGCGCTGCAGTTTATTATGCTCTTAGTATAATATTTAGTATATCTGTGATGTGTGCCTGCAGAAACGCTGCTTTTTAGTATGCTCTCAGTATAATATATAGTACATCTGTGGTGTGTGCCTGCAGAAGCTCTGCAGTTTATTATGCTCTTTGTATAATATATAGTATATCTGTGATGTGTGCCTGCAGAAGCGCTGCAGTTTATTATGCTCTTAGTATAATATATAGTATATCTAGGATGTGTGCCTGCAGAAGCGTTGCAGTTTATTTTGCTCTTAGTATAATATATAAGTATATCTGTGATGTGCGCCTGCAGAAACGCTGCAGTTTATTATGCTCTCAGTATAATATATAAGTATATCTGTGATGTGCACCTGCAGAAGCGCTGCAGTTTATTATGCTCTCAGTATAATATATAGTATATCTGTGATGTGTGCCTGCAGAAGCTCTGAAGTTTATTATGCTCTTAGTATAATATATAAGTATATCTGTGATGTGTGCCTGCAGAAGCGCTGCAGTTTATTATGCTCTTAGTATAATATATAAGTATATCTGTGATGTGTGCCTGCAGAAGCGCTGCAGTTTATTTTACTCTTAGTATAATATATAAGTATATCTGTGATGTGCGCCTGCAGAAACGCTGCAGTTTATTATGCTCTCAGTATAATATATAAGTATATCTGTGATGTGCGCCTGCAGAAGCGCTGCAGTTTATTATGCTCTTAGTATAATCTATAAGTATATCTGTGATGTCTGCCTGCAGAAGCGCTGCAGTTTATTATGCTCTTAGTATAATATATAAGTATATCTGTGATGTGTGCCTGCAGAAGCGCTGCAGTTTATTATGCTCTTAGTATAATATATAAGCATATCTGTGAGGTGTGCCTGCAGAAGCGCTGCAGTTTATTATGCTCTTAGTAGAATATATAAGTATATCTGTGATGTGTGCCTGCAGAAGCTCTGCAGTTTATTATGCTCTTAGTATAATATATAGTATATCTGTGATGTGCGCATTGCAGAAGCGCTGCAGTTTATTATACTCTTAGTATAATATATAAATATATATGTGATGTGTGCCTGCAGAAGCGCTGCAGTTTATTATGCTCTTAGTATAATATATAAGCATATCTGTGATGTGTGCCTGCAGAAACGCTGCAGTTTATTATGATCTTAGTATAATATATAAGTATATCTGTGATGTGTGCCTGCAGAAGCGCTGCCGTTTATTATGCTCTTAGTATAATATATAAGTATATCAGTGATGTGTGCCTGCAGAAGCGCTGCAGTTTATTATGCTCTTGGTATAATATATAAGTATATCAGTGATGTGTATCTGCAGAAGTGCTGCCGTTTATTATGCTCTTAGTATAATATATAAGTATATCTGTGAAGTGCGCCTGCAGAAGCGCTGCAGTTTAATTATGCTCTTAGTATAATATATAGTATATCTGTGATGTGCGCCTGCAGAAGCGCTGCAGATTGTTATGCTCTCAGTATAATATATAAGTATATCTGTGATGTGCGCCTGCAGAAGCGCTGCAGTTTATTATGCTCTTAGTATAATCTATAAGTATATCTGTGATGTCTGCCTGCAGAAGCGCTGCAGTTTATTATGCTCTTTGTATAATATATAAGTGTATCAGAGATGTACTCCTGCAGAAGCGCTGCAGTTTATTATGCTCTTAGTATAATATATAAGTATATCTGTAATGTTTGCCTGCAGAAACGCTGCAGTTTATTATGCTCTCAGTATAATATATAGTATATCTGTGATGTGTGCCTGCAGAAGCTCTGAAGTTTATTATGCTCTTAGTATAATATATAAGTATATCTGTGATGTGCACCTGCAGAAGCGCTGCAGTTTATTATGCTCTTAGTATAATATATAAGTATATCTGTGATGTGTGCCTGCAGAAGCGCTGCAGTTTATTTTGCTTTTAGTATAATATATAAGTATATCTGTGATGTGTGCCTGCAGAAGCGCTGCAGTTTATTTTGCTTTTAGTATAATATATAAGTATATCTGTGATGTGCACCTGCAGAAACGCTGCAGTTTATTATGCTCTCAGTATAATATATAAGTATATCTGTGATTTGCGCCTGCAGAAGCGCTGCAGTTTATTATGCTCTTAGTATAATCTATAAGTATATCTGTGATGTCTGCCTGCAGAAGCGCTGCAGTTTATTATGCTCTTAGTATAATATATAAGTGTATCAGAGATGTACACCTGCAGAAGCGCTGCAGTTTATTATGCTCTTAGTATACTATATAAGTATATCTGTGATGTGTGCCTGCAGAAGCGCTGCAGTTTATTATGCTCTTAGTATAATATATAAGTGTATCTGTGATGTGTGCCTGCAGAAGTGCTGCAGTTTATTATGCTCTTAGTATAATATATAGTATATCTGTGATGTGTGCCTGCCGAAGCGCTGCAGTTTATTATGGTCTTAGTATAATATATAGTATATCTGTGATGTGTACCTGCAGAAGCGTTGCAGTTTATTATGCTCTTAGTACAATATATAAGTATATCTGTGATGTGTGCCTGCAGAAGCGCTGCGGTTTACTATGCTCTTGGTATAATATGTGATGTGATGTGTGCCTGCAGAAGCTATGCAGTTTATTATGCTCTTAGTATAATATATAGTATATCTGTGATGTGCGCCTGCAGAAGCGCTGCAGTTTATTATGCTCTTAGTATAATATATAATAATATCTGTGATGTGTGCCTGCAGAAGCGCTGCAGTTTATTATGATCTTAGTATAATATATAAGTATATCTGTGATGTGTGCCTGCAGAAACGCTGCTTTTTATTATGCTCTTAGTATAATATATAGTATATCTGTTTTGTGTGCCTGCAGAAGCTCTGCAGTTTATTATGCTGTTAGTATAATATATAAGTATATCTGTGATGTGTGCCTGCAGAAGCACTGCAGTTTATTATGCTCTTAGTATAATATATAGTATATCTAGGATGCCTGCAGAAGCGTTGCAGTTTATTTTGCTCTTAGCATAATATATAAGTATATCTGTGATGTGCGCCTGCAGAAACGCTGCTGTTTATTATGCTCTCAGTATAATATATAAGTATATCTGTGATGTGCACCTGCAGAAGCGCTGCAATTTATTATGCTCTTAGTATAATATATAGTATATCTGTGATGTGTGCCTGCAGAAGCGCTGCAGGTTATTATGCTCTTAGTATAATATATAGTATATCTGTGATGTGTGCCTGCAGAAGCGCTGCAGTTTATTATGCTCTTAGTATAATATATAAGTATATCTGTGATGTGCGCCTGCAGAAGCGCTGCAGTTTATTATGCTCTTAGTAGAATATATAAGTATATCTTTGATGTGTGCCTGCAGAAGCTCTGCAGTTTATTATGCTCTTAGTATAATATATAGTATATCTGTGATGTGCGCATTGCAGAAGCACTGCAGTTTATTATACTCTTAGTATAATATATAGTATATCTGTGATGTGTGCCTGCAGACGCTCTGCAGTTTATTATGCTCTTAGTATAATATATAGTATATCTGTGATGTGTGCCTGCCGAAGCGCTGCAGTTTATTATGCTCTTAGTGTAATATATAAGTATATCTGTGATGTGTGCCTGCAGAAGCGCTGCAGTTTATTATGCTCTTAGTATAATATGTGATGTGATGTGTGCCTGCAGAAGCTATGCAGTTTATTATGCTCTTAGTATAATATATAGTATATCTGTGATGTGCACCTGCAGAAGCGCTGCAGTTTATTATGCTCTTAGTATAATATATAAGTATATCTGTGATGTGTGCCTGCAGAAGCGCTGCAGTTTATTATGGTCTTAGTATAATATATAGTATATCTGTGATGTGTACCTGCAGAAGCGTTGCAGATTATTATGCTCTTAGTACAATATATAAGTATATCTGTGATGTGTGCCTGCAGAAGCGCTGCAGTTTATTATGCTCTTAGTATAATATGTGATGTGATGTGTGCCTGCAGAAGCTATGCAGTTTATTATGCTCTTAGTATAATATATAGTATATCTGTGATGTGCGCCTGTAGAAGCGCTGCAGTTTATTATGCTCTTAGTATAATATTTAGTATATCTGTGATGTGTGCCTGCAGAAACGCTGCTTTTTAGTATGCTCTTAGTATAATATATAGTACATCTGTGGTGTGTGCCTGCAGAAGCTCTGCAGTTTATTATGCTCTTAGTATAATATATAGTATATCTGTGATGTGTGCCTGCAGAAGCGCTGCAGTTTATTATGCTCTTAGTATAATATATAGTATATCTAGGATCTGTGCCTGCAGAAGCGTTGCAGTTTATTTTGCTCTTAGTATAATATATAAGTATATCTGTGATGTGCGCCTGCAGAAGCGCTGCAGTTTATTATGCTCTTAGTATAATATATAAGTATATCTGTGATGTGTGCCTGCAGAAGCGCTGCAGTTTATTTTGCTCTTAGTATAATTTATAAGTATATCTGTGATGTGCGCCTGCAGAAACGCTGCAGTTTATTATGCTCTCAGTATAATATATAAGTATATCTGTGATGTGCGCCTGCAGAAGCGCTGCAGTTTATTATGCTCTTAGTATAATCTATAAGTATATCTGTGATGTCTGCCTGCAGAAGCGCTGCAGTTTATTATGCTCTTTGTATAATATATAAGTGTATCAGAGATGTACACCTGCAGAAGCGCTGCAGTTTATTATGCTCTTAGCATAATATATAAGTATATCTGTAATGTGTGCCTGCAGAAACGCTGCAGTTTATTATGCTCTCAGTATAATATATAGTATATCTGTGGTGTGTGCCTGCAGAAGCTCTGAAGTTTATTATGCTCTTAGTATAATATATAAGTATATCTGTGATGTGCGCCTGCAGAAGCGCTGCAGTTTATTATGCTCTTAGTATAATATATAAGTATATCTGTGATGTGTGCCTGCAGATGCGCTGCAGTTTATTATGCTCTTAGTATAATATATAAGCATATCTGTGAGGTGTGCCTGCAGAAGCGCTGCAGTTTATTATGCTCTTAGTAGAATATATAAGTATATCTGTGATGTGTGCCTGCAGAAGCTCTGCAGTTTATTATGCTCTTAGTATAATATATAGTATATCTGTGATGTGCGCATTGCAGAAGCGCTGCAGTTTATTATACTCTTAGGATATAATATATAGTATATCTGTGATGTGTGCCTGCAGACGCGCTGCAGTTTATTATGCTCTTAGTATAATATATAGTATATCTGTGATGTGTGCCTGCAGAAGCGCTGCAGTTTATTATGCTCTTAATATAATATATAAGTATATCTGTGATGTGTGCCTGCAGAAGCGCTGCCGTTTATTATGCTCTTAGTATAATATATAAGTATATATGTGATGTGTGCCTGCAGAAGCGCTGCTGTTTATTATGCTCTTAGTATAATATATAGTATATCTGTGATGTGTGTCTGCAGAAGCGCTGCAGTTTATTATGCTCTAAGTAGAATATATAAGTATATCTTTGATGTGCACCTGCAGAAACACTGCAGTTTATTATGCTCTTAGTATAATATATAAGTATATATGTGATGTGTGCCTGCAGAAGCGCTGCAGTTTATTATGCTCTTAGTATAATATATAAGCATATCTGTGATGTGTGCCTGCAGAAAAGCTACAGTTTATTATGCTCTTAGTATAATATATAAGTATATCAGTGATGTGTGTCTGCAGAGGCGCTGCAGTTTATTATGCTCTTAGTATAATATATAAGTATATATGTGATGTGTGCCTGCAGAAGCTTTGCAGTTTATTATGCTCTTAGTATAATATATAGTATATCTGTGATGTGTGTCTGCAGAAGCGCTGCAGTTTATTATGCTCTAAGTAGAATATATAAGTATATCTTTGATGTGCACCTGCAGAAACACTGCCGTTTATTATGCTCTTAGTATAATATATAAGTATATATGTGATGTGTGCCTGCAGAAGCGCTGCAGTTTATTATGCTCTTAGTATAATATATAAGCATATCTGTGATGTGTGCCTGCAGAAACGCTGCAGTTTATTATGATCTTAGTATAATATATAAGTATATCAGACATGTGTGACTGCAGAAGCGCTGCAGTTTATTATGCTCTTGGTATAATATATAAGTATATCAGTGATGTGTGCCTGCAGAAGCGCTGCAGTTTATTATGCTCTTAGTATAATATATAAGTATATCTGTGATGTGCGCCTGCAGAAGCGCTGCAGTTTATTATGCTCTTACTATAATATATAAGTATATCTGTGATGTGCACCTGCAGAAGCGCTGCAGTTTATTATGCTCTTAGTATAATATATAAGTATATCTGTGATGTGTGCCTGCAGAAACGCTGCAGTTTATTATGCTCTTAGTATAATATATAGTATGTCTGTGATGTGTGTCTGCAGAAGCGCTGCAGTTTATTATGCTCTAAGTAGAATATATAAGTATATCTTTGATGTGCACCTGCAGAAACACTGCCGTTTATTATGCTCTTAGTATAATATATAAGTATATATGTGATGTGTGCCTGCAGAAGCACTGCAGTTTATTATGCTCTTAGTATAATATATAAGTATATCAGACATGTGTGACTGCAGAAGCGCTGCAGTTTATTATGCTCTTAGTATAATATATAAGTATATCAGTGATGTGTGCCTGCTGAAGCGCTGCAGTTTATTATGCTCTTAGTATAATATATAAGTATATCTGTGATGTGCGCCTGCAGAAGCGCTGCAGTTTATTATGCTCTTAGTATAATATATAAGTGTATCTGTGATGTGTGCCTGCAGAAACGCTGCAGTTTATTATGCTCTTAGTATAATATATAGTATATCTGTGATGTGTGTCTGCAGAAGCGCTGCAGTTTATTATGCTCTAAGTAGAATATATAAGTATATCTTTGATGCGCACCTGCAGAAACACTGCCGTTTATTATGCTCTTAGTATAATATATAAATATATATGTGATGTGTGCCTGCAGAAGCGCTGCAGTTTATTATGCTCTTAGTATAATATATAAGCATATCTGTGATGTGTGCCTGCAGAAACGCTGCAGTTTATTATGATCTTAGTATAATATATAAGTATATCAGACATGTGTGACTGCAGAAGCGCTGCAGTTTATTATGCTCTTAGTATAATATATAAGTATATCAGTGATGTGTGCCTGCAGAAGCGCTGCAGTTTATTATGCTCTTGGTATAATATATAAGTATATCAGTGATGTGTTTCTGCAGAAGCGCTGCAGTTTATTATGCTCTTAGTATAATATATAAGTATATCTGTGAAGTGCGCCTGCAGAAGCGCTGCAGTTTAATTATGCTCTTAGTATAATATATAGTATATCTGTGATGTGCGCCTGCAGAAGCGCTGCAGATTGTTATGCTCTCAGTATAATATATAAGTATATCTGTGATGTGCGCCTGCAGAAGCGCTGCAGTTTATTATGCTCTTAGTATAATCTATAAGTATATCTGTGATGTCTGCCTGCAGAAGCGCTGCAGTTTATTATGCTCTTTGTATAATATATAAGTGTATCAGAGATGTACTCCTGCAGAAGCGCTGCAGTTTATTATGCTCTTAGTATAATATATAAGTATATCTGTAATGTTTGCCTGCAGAAACGCTGCAGTTTATTATGCTCTCAGTATAATATATAGTATATCTGTGATGTGTGCCTGCAGAAGCTCTGAAGTTTATTATGCTCTTAGTATAATATATAAGTATATCTGTGATGTGCGCCTGCAGAAGCGCTGCAGTTTATTATGCTCTTAGTATAATATATAAGTATATCTGTGATGTGTGCCTGCAGAAGCGCTGCAGTTTATTTTGCTTTTAGTATAATATATAAGTATATCTGTGATGTGTGCCTGCAGAAGCGCTGCAGTTTATTTTGCTTTTAGTATAATATATAAGTATATCTGTGATGTGCACCTGCAGAAACGCTGCAGTTTATTATGCTCTCAGTATAATATATAAGTATATCTGTGATTTGCGCCTGCAGAAGCGCTGCAGTTTATTATGCTCTTAGTATAATCTATAAGTATATCTGTGATGTCTGCCTGCAGAAGCGCTGCAGTTTATTATGCTCTTAGTATAATATATAAGTGTATCAGAGATGTACACCTGCAGAAGCGCTGCAGTTTATTATGCTCTTAGTATACTATATAAGTATATCTGTGATGTGTACCTGCAGAAGCGCTGCAGTTTATTATGCTCTTAGTATAATATATAAGTGTATCTGTGATGTGTGCCTGCAGAAGTGCTGCAGTTTATTATGCTCTTAGTAGAATATATAAGTATATCTGTGATGTGTGACTGCAGAAGCTCCGCAGTTTATTATGCTCTTAGTATAATATATAGTATATCTGTGATGTGCGCATTGCAGAAGCGCTGCAGTTTATTATACTCTTAGTATAATATATAGTATATCTGTGATGTGTGCCTGCCGAAGCGCTGCAGTTTATTATGCTCTCAGTATAATATATAAGTATATCTGTGATGTGTGCCTGCAGAAGCGCTGCCGTTTATTATGCTCTTAGTATAATATATAAGTATATCTGTAATGTGTTCCTTGTAGAAGTGCTGCAGTTTATTATCCTCTTAGTATAATATATAAGTATATCTGTGATGTGTCCCTGCAGAAGCACTGCAGTTTATTATGCTCTTAGTATAATATATAGTATATTTGTAATGTGTGCCTGCAGAAGCGCTGCAGTTTATTATCCTCTTAGTACAATATATAAGTATATCTGTGATGTGTGCCTGCAGAAGCACTGCAGTTTATTATGCTCTTAGTATAATATATAGTATATTTGTAATGTGTGCCTGCAGAAGCGCTGCAGTTTATAATTCTCTTAGTATAATATATAAGTATATCTGTAATGTGTGCCTGCAGTAACGCTGCAGTTTATTATGCTCTTAGTATAATATATAAGTATATCTGTGATGTGTGCCTGCAGAAGCACTGCAGTTTATTATGCTCTTAGTATAATATATAGTATAACTGTGATGTGCACCTGCAGAAGCGCTGCAGTTTATTATGCTCTTAGTATAATATATAGTATATCTGTGATGTGTACCTGCAGAAGCGTTGCAGTTTATTATGCTCTTAGTACAATATATAAGTATATCTGTGATGTGCGCCTGCAGAAGCGCTGCAGTTTATTATGCTCTTAGTATAATATTTAGTATATCTGTGATGTGTGCCTGCAGAAACGCTGCTTTTTAGTATGCTCTCAGTATAATATATAGTACATCTGTGGTGTGTGCCTGCAGAAGCTCTGCAGTTTATTATGCTCTTTGTATAATATATAGTATATCTGTGATGTGTGCCTGCAGAAGCGCTGCAGTTTATTATGCTCTTAGTATAATATATAGTATATCTAGGATGTGTGCCTGCAGAAGCGTTGCAGTTTATTTTGCTCTTAGTATAATATATAAGTATATCTGTGATGTGCGCCTGCAGAAACGCTGCAGTTTATTATGCTCTCAGTATAATATATAAGTATATCTGTGATGTGCACCTGCAGAAGCGCTGCAGTTTATTATGCTCTCAGTATAATATATAGTATATCTGTGATGTGTGCCTGCAGAAGCTCTGAAGTTTATTATGCTCTTAGTATAATATATAAGTATATCTGTGATGTGTGCCTGCAGAAGCGCTGCAGTTTATTATGCTCTTAGTATAATATATAAGTATATCTGTGATGTGTGCCTGCAGAAGCGCTGCAGTTTATTTTACTCTTAGTATAATATATAAGTATATCTGTGATGTGCGCCTGCAGAAACGCTGCAGTTTATTATGCTCTCAGTATAATATATAAGTATATCTGTGATGTGCGCCTGCAGAAGCGCTGCAGTTTATTATGCTCTTAGTATAATCTATAAGTATATCTGTGATGTCTGCCTGCAGAAGCGCTGCAGTTTATTATGCTCTTAGTATAATATATAAGTATATCTGTGATGTGTGCCTGCAGAAGCGCTGCAGTTTATTATGCTCTTAGTATAATATATAAGCATATCTGTGAGGTGTGCCTGCAGAAGCGCTGCAGTTTATTATGCTCTTAGTAGAATATATAAGTATATCTGTGATGTGTGCCTGCAGAAGCTCTGCAGTTTATTATGCTCTTAGTATAATATATAGTATATCTGTGATGTGCGCATTGCAGAAGCGCTGCAGTTTATTATACTCTTAGGATATAATATATAGTATATCTGTGATGTGTGCCTGCAGACGCGCTGCAGTTTATTATGCTCTTAGTATAATATATAGTATATCTGTGATGTGTGCCTGCGGAAGCGCTGCAGTTTATTATGCTCTTAATATAATATATAAGTATATCTGTGATGTGTGCCTGCAGAAGCTCTGCCGTTTATTATGCTCTTAGTATAATATATAAGTATATCTGTGATGTGTGCCGGCAGAAGCACTGCAGTTTATTATGCTCTTAGTATAATATATAGTATATCTGTGATGTGCACCTGCAGAAGTGCTGCCGTTTATTATGCTCTAAGTATAATATATAAGTATATCTGTGATGTGTGCCTGCAGAAGCGCTGCAGTTTATTATGGTCTTAGTATAATATATAGTATATCTGTGATGTGTACCTGCAGAAGCGTTGCAGTTTATTATGCTCTTAGTACAATATATAAGTATATCTGTGATGTGTGCCTGCAGAAGCGCTGCGGTTTATTATGCTCTTGGTATAATATGTGATGTGATGTGTGCCTGCAGAAGCTATGCAGTTTATTATGCTCTTAGTATAATATAGGGGTGTGCACCGGCCACTTTTCGTGTTTTGTGTTTTGGTTTTGGATCTGGATCTTTCTTCGTGTTTTGGATCTGGATTGGTTTTGCCAAAACCACCCTTCCGTGTTTTGGGTTCTGGGTTTTGTGTTTTGGATCTGTATTTTTTTGAAAAAAAGCATAAAAACAGCTAAAATCACAGAATTTGTAGGTTTTTCTGCTCCTATGCTATTATTAACCTCAATAACCTTAATTTCCACTCATTTCCAGTCTATTCTGAACACCTCACACCTCACAATAGTGTTTTTATGTCCAAAAGGTTGCACCGAGGTAGCTGGATGACTATGCTAAGCGACACGAGTGGGCGGCACAAACACGTGACCCATCTAGGAGTGACACTGCAGTGGCAGGCAGGATGGCAGTTAGAAAAACTAGGCCCCAAACTGTACATAATGCAAAGAAAAAAAGAGGTGCAAGATGGAATTGTCCTTGGGCCCTCCCACCCACCCTTATGTTGTATAAACAGGACATGCACACTTTAACAAATCAATCATTTCAGCGCCAGGGTCTGCCACACAACTGTGGCTGAAATGATTGGTTCGTTTGGGCCCCCACAAAACAAGCTGGCAATTAATGTGTCCCTGCACAAACTGGCTCTACGGAGGCAAGATGTCATCCTCATCCTCCTCATCCACCGATTCCTCACCCTCTTCAGTGTGTACATCCTCATCCTCACAAAGTATTAACTCGTCCCCACTTGAATCCACCACCACAGGTCCCTCTGTACCTTCTGGAGGCTGGTCTCCCTGGAAGAGCTGATAATTCATTTTGATGAACATCATCTTCTCCACATTCTGTGGAAGCAACCTCCTACGCCTTTCGCTGACAAGGTTCCCGGCTGCACTAAACACTCTTTCGGAGTACACACTGGAGGGGGGGCAACTCAGGTAAAATAGAGCCAGTTTGTACAGGGGCCTCCAAATTGCCTCTTTTTCCTGCCAGTACAGGTATGGACTGTCTGACATGCCTACTTGGATGCTGTCACCGATGTAATCCTCCACCATTCTGTCAATGGTGACAGTATCATATGCAGTGACAGTAGACATGTCAGAAATTGTTGCCAGGTCCTTCAGTCCGGACCAGATGTCCAAACTTGGTCCTGCCTGCCCTGCATCACCGCCAGCGGGTTGCTTAGGATACCTAAGTTTTTTCCTGGCAGCCCCAGTTGCGGGAGAAAATGAAGAAGGAGCCGTTGACGTGTCACGTTCCGCTTCAGCTGACAGTGTGTTCACCAGCAGGTCTTTGCACCTCTGCAGGCTTGTGTCGGCCGGAAAGAGAGACACCACATAGGCTTTAAACCTAGGATCGAGCACGGTGGCCAAAATGTAGTGGTCTGATTTCAACAGATTGACCACCCTGGAATCCTGGCAAAGCGAATGAAGGGCTTCATCCACAAGTCCCACATGCCGAGCGGAATCGCTCCGTCTTAGCTCCTCCTTCACTTTCTCCAGCTGCTTCTGCAAAAGCCTGATGAGGGGAATGACCTGACTCAAGCTGGCAGTGTCTGAACTGACTTCACGTGTGGCAAGTTCGAAGGGCTGAAGAACCTTGCACAACACGGAAATCATTCTCCACTGCGCTTGAGTCAGGTGCATACCCCCTCCTTTGCCTATGTCATAGGTGGATGTATAGGCTTGTATGGCCTTTTGCTGCTCCTCCATCCTCTGAAGCATATAGAGGGTTGAGTTCCACCGCGTCACAACCTCTTGCTTCAGGTGATGGCGGGGCAGGTTCAAGAGTGTTTGCTGGCGCTCCAGTCTTCGGCACGCAGTCGCTGAATGGCGAAAGTGGCCAGAAATTTTTCGGGCCACCCAAAGCGTCTCCTGCACGCCCCTGTCGCTTTTCAGAAAATTCTGCACCACCAAGTTTATTGTGTGAGCAAAACATGGGACGTGCTGGAATTTGCCCAGATGTAATGCCCGCACAATATTGGTGGCGTTGTCAGATATCACAAATCCCCAGGAGAGTCTAAGTGGGGTAAGCCACTGGGCGATGATTTCCCTCAGTTTCTCTAAGAGGTTGTCGGCGGTGTGCCTCTTACTGAAACCGGTGATACACAGCGTAGCCTGCCTTGTAACGAGCTGGCGTTTCTGAGATGCTGCTACTGGTGACGCTGCTGCTGTTGCTGCGTAAGGTGATACATCTACCCAGTGGGCTGTCACAGTCATATAGTCCTTAGTCTGCCCTGTTCCACTTGTCCACATGTCCGTGGTTAAGTGGACATTGTGTACAACGGCATTTTTCAGGACACTGAGGACACTTTTTCTGACGTTTCTGTACAGTCTCGGTATCGCCTGCCTAGTGAAGTGGAATCTAGACGGGATTTGGAACCGGGGACACACTACCTCCATCAATTGTCTAAATCCCACTGCACTAATGGCGGATACCGGACGCACGTCTAACACCAACATAGCAGTCAAGGCCTCAGTTATACGTTTTGCTTCAGGATGACTGCTGTCGTACTTCATCCTCCTCGCTAAGGACTGTTGGAGGGTCAATTGTTTAGTAAAAGTAGTGGTGTTCCTACTTCCTCTCTGGGATGATGAACGACTCCCAGCAGCAGCAGCAACAGCAGCAGCGGCAGCAGTAGGCGTAGCAATGCAGGATCCTCCGGAGGAATCCCGGATAGGAGAGTCAGTCATGCCAGTGATATGGCCTGCAGGACTACTTCCGATCCTGACTAAGGAGGAAATTGACGAGGAGGGAGTTGACGGTGTGGTTTGCAGGCGCTTGGATACAACAGGACAACGGGATTTAGGTGTCCCTGGACTGCTTACGGTCTGAGCCAAAGTTTCTGAACTTGACAGTAACTTTTTATGAACGCGCTGCAGGTGCCGTATAAGGGAGGATGTTCCTAGGTGGTTGACGTCCCTACCCCTACTTATTTCACCTTTACATATGGTACATATGGCAAGACAGTTGTTGTCCGGATTTGGATAGAAATATTGCCAGACCAAAGAGGTGGAATGTTTGGTCTTCTGCCCAGGCATGACCGTGATGGGCTTTTTCATCCCACGGACAACAACTGTCTCCCCCGGAGCCTGATTTAAACAAACCACATCACCATCAGAATCCTCCTCGCCAACTTCCTCCTCAGCGCCAGCTACACCAGTATCCTCATCCTGTTGTACTTCAACAGTGACATCTTCAATTTGCATATCAGCAAGTGGACTGTGGGTGCTCCTTTCAGCACTTGCAGGGGGCGTGCAAATGGTGGAAAGAGCCACCTCTTCCCGTCCAGTGCTGGGAAGGTCAGGCATCGCAACCACCACCACACTTGGACTCTCTTTGGGGATTTGTGATATCTTCTTAGAAAGCACAGTTCTTCGCTGTGCTTTTGCCAGCTTAACTCTTTTGATTTTTTTAGTGGGAGGAGTGCTTCCATCGTCATGTGAAGCTGAACCACTAGTCATGAACATACTAGGGATCGACCTTAGCCGTTCCTTGCCACTCCGTGTCGTAAATGGCATATTGGCAAGTTTACGTTTCTCTTCAGCTGATTTAAATGTCTTTTTCAAGGTCATTTTCCTGAACTTTGCCATTTGGGATTGTATGTGCCCTCTACTATGACATTGGGCATCGGCCTTGGCAGACGACGTTGATGGCATGTTATCGTCTATGTCATGACTAGTGGCAGCAGCTTCAGCACTAGGAGGAAGTGGTTCTTGATCTTTCTCTATTTTATTTTTATCGGAGAAAGTTTGGTCCTCCATTTATGTTATATCGATTTGATATATACGTGCGGCTAAACACAGAAAATAATTTTTTTTTTGGTTCGGACTGGAGTGTACTTTGTGGGTTACAGCACCCTTTAACGGTCAAGCCAGCCGGCCCTTTACTTATGACACAGGCGCACTCTTGGCACTACTTTGTTGATGCACGTGCGGCTACTGCGCACACAATTCACAAACACAGAAAATAATTTTTTTTTGGTTTGGACTGGAGTGTACTTTGGGGGTTACAGCACCCTTTAACGGTCAAGCCAGCCGGCCCTTTACTTATGACACAGGCGCACGCTTGGCACTACTTTGTTGATGCACGTGCGGCTACTGCGCACACAATTCACAAACACAGAAAATAATTTTTTTTTGGTTTGGACTGGAGTGTACTTTCGGGGGTTACAGCACCCTTAACGGTCAAGCCAGCCGGCCCTTTACTTATGACACAGGCGCACGCTTGGCACTACTTTGTTGATGCACGTGCGGCTACTGCGCACACAATTCACAAACACAGAAAATAATTTTTTTTTTGGTTTGGACTGGAGTGTACTTTCGGGGGTTACAGCACCCTTAACGGTCAAGCCAGCCGGCCCTTTACTTATGACACAGGCGAACGCTTGACACTACTTTGTTGATGCACGTGCGGCTACTGCGCACACAATTCACAAACACAGAAAATAATTTTTTTTTGGTTTGGACTGGAGTGTACTTTCAGGGGTTACAGCACCCTTTAACGGTCAAGCCAGCCGGCCCTTTACTTATGACACAGGCGCACGCTTGGCACTACTTTGTTGATGCACGTGCGGCTACTGCGCACACAATTCACAAACACAGAAAATAATTTTTTTTTGGTTTGGACTGGAGTGTACTTTCGGGGGTTACAGCACCCTTTAACGGTCAAGCCAGCCGGCCCTTTACTTATGACACAGGGGCACTCTTGGCACTACTTTGTTGATGCACGTGCGGCTACTGCGCACACAATTCACAAACACAGAAAATAATTTTTTTTTAGGTTTGGACTGGAGTGTACTTTCGGGGGTTACAGCACCCTTAACGGTCAAGCCAGCCGGCCCTTTACTTATGACACAGGCTCACGCTTGGCACTACTTTGTTGATGCACGTGCGGCTACTGCGCACACAATTCACAAACACAGAAAATATATTATTTTTTTAGCACTTGGGGGGAGCACCCCTGATGGACAGAGCACCCCCTGGACAACACTACAGCACCCCTTTAGGACTGGGACACTGCACAGGACTTTGGAGTGGACACAGCCCCTATGGAGAACTGACTGCACAACACAGTCCAGCCAGCCCCTATGGACTTTGAAGTAGTGGACACAGCCCCTATTAACAACAGCAGCACAGCACAACACAGCCAGCCCCTATGGACTTTGAAGTAGTGGACAACAGCAGCACTACACTACACTACACTACACAGCACTAACTCCCACCCTCCCTCTTCACTGTCCACAGCCGAGTGAGAAAATGGCGCCGACGCGGGTACCTTATATAGGATCCAAAACCCGCGAGACTCGGAAGGCGGGATGATGACGTTTTGCCTCGATGTCAGATCCGAGTCAGGCGGGAAAAGTCGAGCCTGACTCGGATCGGACTCGGATCGGGGGGGCTCGGGGGGGTTCGGATTTCAGAAATCCGAACCCGCTCACCCCTAGTATAATATATAGTATATCTGTGATGTGCGCCTGCAGAAGCGCTGCAGTTTATTATGCTCTTAGTATAATATATAATAATATCTGTGATGTGTGCCTGCAGAAGCGCTGCAGTTTATTATGATCTTAGTATAATATATAAGTATATCTGTGATGTGTGCCTGCAGAAACGCTGCTTTTTATTATGCTCTTAGTATAATATATAGTATATCTGTTTTGTGTGCCTGCAGAAGCTCTGCAGTTTATTATGCTGTTAGTATAATATATAAGTATATCTGTGATGTGTGCCTGCAGAAGCACTGCAGTTTATTATGCTCTTAGTATAATATATAGTTTATCTAGGATGTGTGCCTGCAGAAGCGTTGCAGTTTATTTTGCTCTTAGCATAATATATAAGTATATCTGTGATGTGCGCCTGCAGAAACGCTGCTGTTTATTATGCTCTCAGTATAATATATAAGTATATCTGTGATGTGCACCTGCAGAAGCGCTGCAATTTATTATGCTCTTAGTATAATATATAGTATATCTGTGATGTGTGCCTGCAGAAGCGCTGCAGGTTATTATGCTCTTAGTATAATATATAGTATATCTGTGATGTGTGCCTGCAGAAGCGCTGCAGTTTATTATGCTCTTAGTATAATATATAAGTATATCTGTGATGTGCGCCTGCAGAAGCGCTGCAGTTTATTATGCTCTTAGTAGAATATATAAGTATATCTTTGATGTGTGCCTGCAGAAGCTCTGCAGTTTATTATGCTCTTAGTATAATATATAGTATATCTGTGATGTGCGCATTGCAGAAGCACTGCAGTTTATTATACTCTTAGTATAATATATAGTATATCTGTGATGTGTGCCTGCAGACGCTCTGCAGTTTATTATGCTCTTAGTATAATATATAGTATATCTGTGATGTGTGCCTGCCGAAGCGCTGCAGTTTATTATGCTCTTAGTGTAATATATAAGTATATCTGTGATGTGTGCCTGCAGAAGCGCTGCAGTTTATTATGCTCTTAGTATAATATGTGATGTGATGTGTGCCTGCAGAAGCTATGAAGTTTATTATGCTCTTAGTATAATATATAGTATATCTGTGATGTGCACCTGCAGAAGCGCTGCAGTTTATTTTGCTCTTAGTATAATATATAAGTATATCTGTGATGTGTGCCTGCAGAAGCGCTGCAGTTTATTATGGTCTTAGTATAATATATAGTATATCTGTGATGTGTACCTGCAGAAGCGTTGCAGATTATTATGCTCTTAGTACAATATATAAGTATATCTGTGATGTGTGCCTGCAGAAGCGCTGCAGTTTATTATGCTCTTAGTATAATATGTGATGTGATGTGTGCCTGCAGAAGCTATGCAGTTTATTATGCTCTTAGTATAATATATAGTATATCTGTGATGTGCGCCTGTAGAAGCGCTGCAGTTTATTATGCTCTTAGTATAATATTTAGTATATCTGTGATGTGTGCCTGCAGAAACGCTGCTTTTTAGTATGCTCTTAGTATAATATATAGTACATCTGTGGTGTGTGCCTGCAGAAGCTCTGCAGTTTATTATGCTCTTAGTATAATATATAGTATATCTGTGATGTGTGCCTGCAGAAGCGCTGCAGTTTATTATGCTCTTAGTATAATATATAGTATATCTAGGATCTGTGCCTGCAGAAGCGTTGCAGTTTATTTTGCTCTTAGTATAATATATAAGTATATCTGTGATGTGCGCCTGCAGAAGCGCTGCAGTTTATTATGCTCTTAGTATAATATATAAGTATATCTGTGATGTGTGCCTGCAGAAGCGCTGCAGTTTATTTTGCTCTTAGTATAATTTATAAGTATATCTGTGATGTGCGCCTGCAGAAACGCTGCAGTTTATTATGCTCTCAGTATAATATATAAGTATATCTGTGATGTGCGCCTGCAGAAGCGCTGCAGTTTATTATGCTCTTAGTATAATCTATAAGTATATCTGTGATGTCTGCCTGCAGAAGCGCTGCAGTTTATTATGCTCTTTGTATAATATATAAGTGTATCAGAGATGTACACCTGCAGAAGCGCTGCAGTTTATTATGCTCTTAGCATAATATATAAGTATATCTGTAATGTGTGCCTGCAGAAACGCTGCAGTTTATTATGCTCTCAGTATAATATATAGTATATCTGTGGTGTGTGCCTGCAGAAGCTCTGAAGTTTATTATGCTCTTAGTATAATATATAAGTATATCTGTGATGTGCGCCTGCAGAAGCGCTGCAGTTTATTATGCTCTTAGTATAATATATAAGTAAATCTGTGATGTGTGCCTGCAGAAGCGCTGCAGTTTATTATGCTCTTAGTATAATATATAAGCATATCTGTGAGGTGTGCCTGCAGAAGCGCTGCAGTTTATTATGCTCTTAGTAGAATATATAAGTATATCTGTGATGTGTGCCTGCAGAAGCTCTGCAGTTTATTATGCTCTTAGTATAATATATAGTATATCTGTGATGTGCGCATTGCAGAAGCGCTGCAGTTTATTATACTCTTAGGATATAATATATAGTATATCTGTGATGTGTGCCTGCAGACGCGCTGCAGTTTATTATGCTCTTAGTATAATATATAGTATATCTGTGATGTGTGCCTGCAGAAGCGCTGCAGTTTATTATGCTCTTAATATAATATATAAGTATATCTGTGATGTGTGCCTGCAGAAGCGCTGCCGTTTATTATGCTCTTAGTATAATATATAAGTATATCTGTGATGTGTGCCGGCAGAAGCACTGCAGTTTATTATGCTCTTAGTATAATATATAGTATATCTGTGATGTGCACCTGCAGAAGTGCTGCCGTTTATTATGCTCTAAGTATAATATATAAGTATATCTGTGATGTGTGCCTGCAGAAGCGCTGCAGTTTATTATGGTCTTAGTATAATATATAGTATATCTGTGATGTGTACCTGCAGAAGCGTTGCAGTTTATTATGCTCTTAGTACAATATATAAGTATATCTGTGATGTGTGCCTGCAGAAGCGCTGCGGTTTATTATGCTCTTGGTATAATATGTGATGTGATGTGTGCCTGCAGAAGCTATGCAGTTTATTATGCTCTTAGTATAATATATAGTATATCTGTGATGTGCGCCTGCAGAAGCGCTGCAGTTTATTATGCTCTTAGTATAATATATAATAATATCTGTGATGTGTGCCTGCAGAAGCGCTGCAGTTTATTATGATCTTAGTATAATATATAAGTATATCTGTGATGTGTGCCTGCAGAAACGCTGCTTTTTATTATGCTCTTAGTATAATATATAGTATATCTGTTTTGTGTGCCTGCAGAAGCTCTGCAGTTTATTATGCTGTTAGTATAATATATAAGTATATCTGTGATGTGTGCCTGCAGAAGCACTGCAGTTTATTATGCTCTTAGTATAATATATAGTATATCTAGGATGTGTGCCTGCAGAAGCGTTGCAGTTTATTTTGCTCTTAGCATAATATATAAGTATATCTGTGATGTGCGCCTGCAGAAACGCTGCTGTTTATTATGCTCTCAGTATAATATATAAGTATATCTGTGATGTGCACCTGCAGAAGCGCTGCAATTTATTATGCTCTTAGTATAATATATAGTATATCTGTGATGTGTGCCTGCAGAAGCGCTGCAGGTTATTATGCTCTTAGTATAATATATAGTATATCTGTGATGTGTGCCTGCAGAAGCGCTGCAGTTTATTATGCTCTTAGTATAATATATAAGTATATCTGTGATGTGCGCCTGCAGAAGCGCTGCAGTTTATTATGCTCTTAGTAGAATATATAAGTATATCTGTGATGTGTGCCTGCAGAAGCTCTGCAGTTTATTATGCTCTTAGTATAATATATAGTATATCTGTGATGTGCGCATTGCAGAAGCACTGCAGTTTATTATACTCTTAGTATAATATATAGTATATCTGTGATGTGTGCCTGCAGACGCTCTGCAGTTTATTATGCTCTTAGTATAATATATAGTATATCTGTGATGTGTGCCTGCCGAAGCGCTTCAGTTTATTATGCTCTTAGTGTAATATATAAGTATATCTGTGATGTGTGCCTGCAGAAGCGCTGCAGTTTATTATGCTCTTAGTATAATATGTGATGTGATGTGTGCCTGCAGAAGCTATGCAGTTTATTATGCTCTTAGTATAATATATAGTATATCTGTGATGTGCACCTGCAGAAGCGCTGCAGTTTATTATGCTCTTAGTATAATATATAAGTATATCTGTGATGTGTGCCTGCAGAAGCGCTGCAGTTTATTATGGTCTTAGTATAATATATAGTATATCTGTGATGTGTACCTGCAGAAGCGTTGCAGATTATTATGCTCTTAGTACAATATATAAGTATATCTGTGATGTGTGCCTGCAGAAGCGCTGCAGTTTATTATGCTCTTAGTATAATATGTGATGTGATGTGTGCCTGCAGAAGCTATGCAGTTTATTATGCTCTTAGTATAATATATAGTATATCTGTGATGTGCGCCTGTAGAAGCGCTGCAGTTTATTATGCTCTTAGTATAATATTTAGTATATCTGTGATGTGTGCCTGCAGAAACGCTGCTTTTTAGTATGCTCTTAGTATAATATATAGTACATCTGTGGTGTGTGCCTGCAGAAGCTCTGCAGTTTATTATGCTCTTAGTATAATTTATAGTATATCTGTGATGTGTGCCTGCAGAAGCGCTGCAGTTTATTATGCTCTTAGTATAATATATAGTATATCTAGGATCTGTGCCTGCAGAAGCGTTGCAGTTTATTTTGCTCTTAGTATAATATATAAGTATATCTGTGATGTGCGCCTGCAGAAGCGCTGCAGTTTATTATGCTCTTAGTATAATATATAAGTATATCTGTGATGTGTGCCTGCAGAAGCGCTGCAGTTTATTTTGCTCTTAGTATAATTTATAAGTATATCTGTGATGTGCGCCTGCAGAAACGCTGCAGTTTATTATGCTCTCAGTATAATATATAAGTATATCTGTGATGTGCGCCTGCAGAAGCGCTGCAGTTTATTATGCTCTTAGTATAATCTATAAGTATATCTGTGATGTCTGCCTGCAGAAGCGCTGCAGTTTATTATGCTCTTTGTATAATATATAAGTGTATCAGAGATGTACACCTGCAGAAGCGCTGCAGTTTATTATGCTCTTAGCATAATATATAAGTATATCTGTAATGTGTGCCTGCAGAAACGCTGCAGTTTATTATGCTCTCAGTATAATATATAGTATATCTGTGGTGTGTGCCTGCAGAAGCTCTGAAGTTTATTATGCTCTTAGTATAATATATAAGTATATCTGTGTTGTGCGCCTGCAGAAGCGCTGCAGTTTATTATGCTCTTAGTATAATATATAAGTAAATCTGTGATGTGTGCCTGCAGAAGCGCTGCAGTTTATTATGCTCTTAGTATAATATATAAGCATATCTGTGAGGTGTGCCTGCAGAAGCGCTGCAGTTTATTATGCTCTTAGTATAATATATAAGTATATCTGTGATGTGCACCTGCAGAAACGCTGCAGTTTATTATGCTCTCAGTATAATATATAAGTATATCTGTGATGTGCGCCTGCAGAAGCGCTGCAGTTTATTATGCTCTTAGTATAATCTATAAGTATATTTGTGATGTCTGCCTGCAGAAGCGCTGCAGTTTATTATGCTCTTAGTATAATATATAAGTGTATCAGAGATGTACACCTGCAGAAGCGCTGCAGTTTATTATGCTCTTAGAATAATATATAAGTATATCTGTGATGTGTGCCTGCAGAAGCGCTGCAGTTTATTATGCTCTTAGTATAATATATAGGTGTATCTGTGATGTGTGCCTGCAGAAGCGCTGCAGTTTATTATGCTCTTAGTAGAATATATAAGTATATCTGTGATGTGTGCCTGCAGAAGCTCCGCAGTTTATTATGCTCTTAGTATAATATATAGTATATCTGTGATGTGCGCATTGCAGAAGCGCTGCAGTTTATTATACTCTTAGTATAATATATAGTATATCTGTGATGTGTGCCTGCAAACGCGCTGCAGTTTATTATGCTCTTAGTATAATATATAGTATATCTGTGATGTGTGCCTGCCGAAGCGCTGCAGTTTATTATGCTCTTAGTATAATATATAAGTATATCTGTGATGTGTGTCTGCAGAAGCGCTGCCGTTTATTATGCTCTTAGTAGAATATATAAGTATATCTGTAATGTGTGCCTGCAGAAGCGCTGCAGTTTATAATTCTCTTAGTATAATATATAAGTATATCTGTAATGTGTGCCTGCAGAAACGCTGCAGTTTATTATGCTCTTAGTATAATATATAAGTATATCTGTGATGTGTGCCTGCAGAAGCACTGCAGTTTATTATGCTCTTAGTATAATATATAGTATATCTGTGATGTGCACCTGCAGAAGCGCTGCAGTTTATTATGCTCTTAGTATAATATATAAGTATATCTGTGATGTGTGCCTGCAGAAGCGCTGCAGTTTATTATGGTCTTAGTTAGGGGTGAGCGGGTTCGGATTTCTGAAATCCGAACCCCCCCGAGCCCCCCCGATCCGAGTCCGATCCGAGTCAGGCTCGACTTTTCCCGCCTGACTCGGATCTGACATCGAGGCAAAACGTCATCATCCCGCCTTCCGAGTCTCGCGGGTTTTGGATCCTATATAAGGTACCCGCGTCGGCGCCATTTTCTCACTCGGCTGTGGACAGTGAAGAGGGAGGGTGGGAGTTAGTGCTGTGTAGTGTAGTGTAGTGTAGTGCTGCTGTTGTCCACTACTTCAAAGTCCATAGGGGCTGGCTGTGTTGTGCTGTGCTGCTGTTGTTAATAGGGGCTGTGTCCACTACTTCAAAGTCCATAGGGGCTGGCTGGACTGTGTTGTGCAGTCAGTTCCAAAGTCCTGTGCAGTGTCCCAGTCCTAAAGGGGTGCTGTAGTGTTGTCCAGGGGGTGCTCTGTCCATCAGGGGTGCTCCCCCCCTAGTGCTAAAAAAATAATATATTTTCTGTGTTTGTGAATTGTGTGCGCAGTAGCCGCACGTGCATCAACAAAGTAGTGCCAAGCGTGCGCCTGTGTCATAAGTAAAGGGCCGGCTGGCTTGACCGTTAAGGGTGCTGTAACCCCCGAAAGTACACTCCAGTCCAAACCAAAAAAAAAATTATTTTCTGTGTTTGTGAATTGTGTGCGCAGTAGCCGCACGTGCATCAACAAAGTAGTGCCAAGCGTGCGCCTGTGTCATAAGTAAAGGGCCGGCTGGCTTGACCGTTAAGGGTGCTGTAACCCCCGAAAGTACACTCCAGTCCAAACCTAAAAAAAAATTATTTTCTGTGTTTGTGAATTGTGTGCGCAGTAGCCGCACGTGCATCAACAAAGTAGTGCCAAGCGTGCGCCTGTGTCATAAGTAAAGGGCCGGCTGGCTTGACCGTTAAAGGGTGCTGTAACCCCCGAAAGTACACTCCAGTCCAAACCAAAAAAAAATTATTTTCTGTGTTTGTGAATTGTGTGCGCAGTAGCCGCACGTGCATCAACAAAGTAGTGCCAAGCGTGCGCCTGTGTCATAAGTAAAGGGCCGGCTGGCTTGACCGTTAAGGGTGCTGTAACCCCCGAAAGTACACTCCAGTCCAAACCTAAAAAAAAATTATTTTCTGTGTTTGTGAATTGTGTGCGCAGTAGCCGCACGTGCATCAACAAAGTAGTGCCAAGAGTGCCCCTGTGTCATAAGTAAAGGGCCAGCTGGCTTGACCGTTAAAGGGTGCTGTAACCCCCGAAAGTACACTCCAGTCCAAACCAAAAAAAAATTATTTTCTGTGTTTGTGAATTGTGTGCGCAGTAGCCGCACGTGCATCAACAAAGTAGTGCCAAGCGTGCGCCTGTGTCATAAGTAAAGGGCCGGCTGACTTGACCGTTAAAGGGTGCTGTAACCCCTGAAAGTACACTCCAGTCCAAACCAAAAAAAAATTATTTTCTGTGTTTGTGAATTGTGTGCGCAGTAGCCGCACGTGCATCAACAAAGTAGTGTCAAGCGTTCGCCTGTGTCATAAGTAAAGGGCCGGCTGGCTTGACCGTTAAGGGTGCTGTAACCCCCGAAAGTACACTCCAGTCCAAACCAAAAAAAAAATTATTTTCTGTGTTTGTGAATTGTGTGCGCAGTAGCCGCACGTGCATCAACAAAGTAGTGCCAAGCGTGCGCCTGTGTCATAAGTAAAGGGCCGGCTGGCTTGACCGTTAAGGGTGCTGTAACCCCCGAAAGTACACTCCAGTCCAAACCAAAAAAAAAATTATTTTCTGTGTTTGTGAATTGTGTGCGCAGTAGCCGCACGTGCATCAACAAAGTAGTGCCAAGCGTGCGCCTGTGTCATAAGTAAAGGGCCGGCTGGCTTGACCGTTAAGGGTGCTGTAACCCCCGAAAGTACACTCCAGTCCAAACCTAAAAAAAAATTATTTTCTGTGTTTGTGAATTGTGTGCGCAGTAGCCGCACGTGCATCAACAAAGTAGTGCCAAGCGTGCGCCTGTGTCATAAGTAAAGGGCCGGCTGGCTTGACCGTTAAAGGGTGCTGTAACCCCCGAAAGTACACTCCAGTCCAAACCAAAAAAAAATTATTTTCTGTGTTTGTGAATTGTGTGCGCAGTAGCCGCACGTGCATCAACAAAGTAGTGCCAAGCGTGCGCCTGTGTCATAAGTAAAGGGCCGGCTGGCTTGACCGTTAAGGGTGCTGTAACCCCCGAAAGTACACTCCAGTCCAAACCTAAAAAAAAATTATTTTCTGTGTTTGTGAATTGTGTGCGCAGTAGCCGCACGTGCATCAACAAAGTAGTGCCAAGAGTGCGCCTGTGTCATAAGTAAAGGGCCGGCTGGCTTGACCGTTAAAGGGTGCTGTAACCCACAAAGTACACTCCAGTCCGAACCAAAAAAAAATTTATTTTCTGTGTTTAGCCGCACGTATATATCAAATCGATATAACATAAATGGAGGACCAAACTTTCTCCGATAAAAATAAAATAGAGAAAGATCAAGAACCACTTCCTCCTAGTGCTGAAGCTGCTGCCACTAGTCATGACATAGACGATAACATGCCATCAACGTCGTCTGCCAAGGCCGATGCCCAATGTCATAGTAGAGGGCACATACAATCCCAAATGGCAAAGTTCAGGAAAATGACCTTGAAAAAGACATTTAAATCAGCTGAAGAGAAACGTAAACTTGCCAATATGCCATTTACGACACGGAGTGGCAAGGAACGGCTAAGGTCGATCCCTAGTATGTTCATGACTAGTGGTTCAGCTTCACATGACGATGGAAGCACTCCTCCCACTAAAAAAATCAAAAGAGTTAAGCTGGCAAAAGCACAGCGAAGAACTGTGCTTTCTAAGAAGATATCACAAATCCCCAAAGAGAGTCCAAGTGTGGTGGTGGTTGCGATGCCTGACCTTCCCAGCACTGGACGGGAAGAGGTGGCTCTTTCCACCATTTGCACGCCCCCTGCAAGTGCTGAAAGGAGCACCCACAGTCCACTTGCTGATATGCAAATTGAAGATGTCACTGTTGAAGTACAACAGGATGAGGATACTGGTGTAGCTGGCGCTGAGGAGGAAGTTGGCGAGGAGGATTCTGATGGTGATGTGGTTTGTTTAAATCAGGCTCCGGGGGAGACAGTTGTTGTCCGTGGGATGAAAAAGCCCATCACGGTCATGCCTGGGCAGAAGACCAAACATTCCACCTCTTTGGTCTGGCAATATTTCTATCCAAATCCGGACAACAACTGTCTTGCCATATGTACCATATGTAAAGGTGAAATAAGTAGGGGTAGGGACGTCAACCACCTAGGAACATCCTCCCTTATACGGCACCTGCAGCGCGTTCATAAAAAGTTACTGTCAAGTTCAGAAACTTTGGCTCAGACCGTAAGCAGTCCAGGGACACCTAAATCCCGTTGTCCTGTTGTATCCAAGCGCCTGCAAACCACACCGTCAACTCCCTCCTCGTCAATTTCCTCCTTAGTCAGGATCGGAAGTAGTCCTGCAGGCCATATCACTGGCATGACTGACTCTCCTATCCGGGATTCCTCCGGAGGATCCTGCATTGCTACGCCTACTGCTGCCGCTGCTGCTGTTGCTGCTGCTGCTGGGAGTCGTTCATCATCCCAGAGAGGAAGTAGGAACACCACTACTTTTACTAAACAATTGACCCTCCAACAGTCCTTAGCGAGGAGGATGAAGTACGACAGCAGTCATCCTGAAGCAAAACGTATAACTGAGGCCTTGACTGCTATGTTGGTGTTAGACGTGCGTCCGGTATCCGCCATTAGTGCAGTGGGAATTGATGGAGGTAGTGTGTCCCCGGTTCCAAATCCCGTCTAGATTCCACTTCACTAGGCAGGCGATACCGAGACTGTACAGAAACGTCAGAAAAAGTGTCCTCAGTGTCCTGAAAAATGCCGTTGTACACAATGTCCACTTAACCACGGACATGTGGACAAGTGGAACAGGGCAGACTAAGGACTATATGACTGTGACAGCCCACTGGGTAGATGTATCACCTTACGCAGCAACAGCAGCAGCGTCACCAGTAGCAGCATCTCAGAAACGCCAGCTCGTTACAAGGCAGGCTACGCTGTGTATCACCGGTTTCAGTAAGAGGCACACCGCCGACAACCTCTTAGAGAAACTGAGGGAAATCATCGCCCAGTGGCTTACCCCACTTAGACTCTCCTGGGGATTTGTGATATCTGACAACGCCACCAATATTGTGCGGGCATTACATCTGGGCAAATTCCAGCACGTCCCATGTTTTGCTCACACAATAAACTTGGTGGTGCAGAATTTTCTGAAAAGCGACAGGGGCGTGCAGGAGACGCTTTGGGTGGCCCGAAAAATTTCTGGCCACTTTCGCCATTCAGCGACTGCGTGCCGAAGACTGGAGCGCCAGCAAACACTCTTGAACCTGCCCCGCCATCACCTGAAGCAAGAGGTTGTGACGCGGTGGAACTCAACCCTCTATATGCTTCAGAGGATGGAGGAGCAGCAAAAGGCCATACAAGCCTATACATCCACCTATGACATAGGCAAAGGAGGGGGTATGCACCTGACTCAAGCGCAGTGGAGAATGATTTCCGTGTTGTGCAAGGTTCTTCAGCCCTTCGAACTTGCCACACGTGAAGTCAGTTCAGACACTGCCAGCTTGAGTCAGGTCATTCCCCTCATCAGGCTTTTGCAGAAGCAGCTGGAGAAAGTGAAGGAGGAGCTAAGATGGAGCGATTCCGCTCGGCATGTGGGACTTGTGGATGAAGCCCTTCATTCGCTTTGCCAGGATTCCAGGGTGGTCAATCTGTTGAAATCAGACCACTACATTTTGGCCACCGTGCTCGATCCTAGGTTTAAAGCCTATGTGGTGTCTCTCTTTCCGGCCGACACAAGCCTGCAGAGGTGCAAAGACCTGCTGGTGAACACACTGTCAGCTGAAGCGGAACGTGACACGTCAACGGCTCCTTCTTCATTTTCTCCCGCAACTGGGGCTGCCAGGAAAAAACTTAGGTATCCTAAGCAACCCGCTGGCGGTGATGCAGGGCAGGCAGGACCAAGTTTGGACATCTGGTCCGGACTGAAGGACCTGGCAACAATTTCTGACATGTCTACTGTCACTGCATATGATACTGTCACCATTGACAGAATGGTGGAGGATTACATCGGTGACAGCATCCAAGTAGGCATGTCAGACAGTCCATACCTGTACTGGCAGGAAAAAGAGGCAATTTGGAGGCCCCTGTACAAACTGGCTCTATTTTACCTGAGTTGCCCCCCCTCCAGTGTGTACTCCGAAAGAGTGTTTAGTGCAGCCGGGAACCTTGTCAGCGAAAGGCGTAGGAGGTTGCTTCCACAGAATGTGGAGAAGATGATGTTCATCAAAATGAATTATCAGCTCTTCCAGGGAGACCAGCCTCCAGAAGGTACAGAGGGACCTGTGGTGGTGGATTCAAGTGGGGACGAGTTAATACTTTGTGAGGATGAGGATGTACACACTGAAGAGGGTGAGGAATCGGTGGATGAGGAGGATGAGGATGACATCTTGCCTCCGTAGAGCCAGTTTGTGCAGGGACACATTAATTGCCAGCTTGTTTTGTGGGGGCCCAAACGAACCAATCATTTCAGCCACAGTTGTGTGGCAGACCCTGGCGCTGAAATGATTGATTTGTTAAAGTGTGCATGTCCTGTTTATACAACATAAGGGTGGGTGGGAGGGCCCAAGGACAATTCCATCTTGCACCTCTTTTTTTCTTTGCATTATGTACAGTTTGGGGCCTAGTTTTTCTAACTGCCATCCTGCCTGCCACTGCAGTGTCACTCCTAGATGGGTCACGTGTTTGTGCCGCCCACTCGTGTCGCTTAGCATAGTCATCCAGCTACCTCGGTGCAACCTTTTGGACATAAAAACACTATTGTGAGGTGTGAGGTGTTCAGAATAGACTGGAAATGAGTGGAAATTAAGGTTATTGAGGTTAATAATAGCATAGGAGCAGAAAAACCTACAAATTCTGTGATTTTAGCTGTTTTTATGCTTTTTTTCAAAAAAATACAGATCCAAAACACAAAACCCAGAACCCAAAACACGGAAGGGTGGTTTTGGCAAAACCAATCCAGATCCAAAACACGAAGAAAGATCCAGATCCAAAACCAAAACACAAAACACGAAAAGTGGCCGGTGCACACCCCTAGTTTATATATATATTATGTTTAAAAAGTAAATCACATTTACTTTTAGTCCGCTTTCTTGAAATTTCAATTTAATGAGTCCAAAACTGAACTGAGAAACCACTCAGATGTAAAAACTTAAGTATGTAGCAATATAGTTGCTATTATTTGTCAGGATCTGGTCTTTCCTGTAGTTTGTTGTTCTATGTTGTTGGTTTTAGCACTTCCATCAGCATCTTATGGGTTAAAAGCACTTTCAGTACTTCTGCAGTTGGTCATTCCACTCTCCAGAGCAGTGATCATCATGATTTGTAAACAGAATTATATTGTTCTTACTACAAAACTCAGTGTGACTGGCTTTCTCTGGGGTAGATGTACTAAGCCTTGGAAAGTGATAAAGTGGAGAGTGATAAAGTACCAACCAATCAGCCCCTATCTGCCATTTTTTTCAAACACAGCCACACACAGCTAGGGTTCCAGTCAATAGAACTACATTAAAAAGGTCAACAATGCCTAGATAGACAACAGATGTTAGACAGGCATTAGGTCAACAAAAAATGTTCAACACATTTTTTTTGTTAGGGTTAGGCACTTACGGTAGTGTTAGGGATAGGCTCTAGGAGGGATGGTTAGGGTTAGGCATGTACCTAGACGGTTAGTGTTAGGCTCTAGGAGGGACGGTTAGGATTTAGGCATGTACCTCGATTGTTAGTGTTATGGCAGTAGGAGTTACGTTTAGGGTTAGGCACTTACCGGAGGGTTGGGGTTAGGCTCTAGGAGGGACGGTTAGGATTTAGGCATGTACCTCAATGGTTAGTGTTAGGCACTTACCGGAGGGTTGGGGTTAGGCACTAGGAGGGACGACATGTTAGGTACCAAGGGGAGGGTTAGGGTTCGAGTGAAGATTAGAGTTAGAAAAAAAAATGTGTCAACCATTTTTATGTCTATCATTTTTGTTTCAACCTTTTGTACCTGTCGACCTTCATCCATGTCAACCTTTTCTGTGTCGACAATTTGTCCCTCTCGACCTTTTGTCCCTGTTGGCCTATTGCCTGTCTCACATCTGTTGTCTATCCAGACATTGTCTATCTAATTCCTGTCGATCTTTTATACCAAGCCCGATGAGCTACTGTCACAGTGTGACCATGTAAACTTTTTTTATAGACTGTGGGACCACATTCCTTGACAGGTCTGCCTCAGGTCTACTGTGCTGAGCCGTTTGCTAATTTGGCAAATTATGCTGGGTTACTATGTAAACTTCTTTTTATAGACTGTGGGACCACATTCCTTGACAGGTCTGCCTCAGGTCTACTGTGCTGAGCCGTTTGCTAATTTGGCAAACTATGCTGGGTTACTATGGGAACTCACTACACTGGACCCAAATTAGGAGCTCAAGATGTACAATACTTTACTTTAGTCAGAGGCCCAGAAAATACTACTTGCCATGTAGAACTAGTGAAGCATGTGACAGTCCTCTGTTCTTCCACGTTAGATTGTCACAATCTTCTAGTCATCTGTGGAAAGACACATTTGCACAAGTACTATATAGAGTTTACTCAATGGGTAATATCAAAGCACTGAAAAAGTATCTAGACTGAAAAGAAACAAAACCTAAAATGTCAGATACCTAGTACAGGTTGAGTCTCCCATATACAAAATGCTTGGGACCAGGGGTATTTTGGATAACAGAATATTCCGTATTTTGGAATATTTGCATAGCATAATGAAATATCTTAGGAATGGGACCCCAATATACACAAAGAATGCATTTATGTGTTATATACACCATATACACAAGCCTGCAGGTCATTTTATACAATATTTTCAATAATTTTGTGGCTCAAAGTTTGTGTACAGAAATGAAATTCATTTATGTTTCATATGCACCCTATACACAGCCTGTAGGTAATTTTATACATTATTTTTAATAATTTCTGCTTTAGACAAAATTTGTGTACATTGAACCATCATTAATCAAAGGTTTTATTTTCTCAGTCATGCCAAAATAATTCCGTATTTCGGAATATTCCGTATTTCAGAATATTTGGATATGGGAGACTCAACCTGTAGCAATGATATCCCCTATATGAATATAACATACCTTATATATCTTTTCTCCTGTGATGATGAGGATTAGTGACTCTTGTTCTCAGCAGTTATTGACTGAGAATGAACCTACCATAATCAGTCAAAGCTTTCAGAGGACCCACGCTTTAGCACATACGGAAAATGTTTACTGTTTTTTTCTATTATTGTCTTTTTAGCCTATCTAGTCCTTATATTTTATGCACGACCATTTCAACAAGCATTCTATTCAAATGCTTGAAGAAAGGTGGTACCGGGGCTGTTTTTAGTAGAACAATGAACAGATAATTTATCCTGTCAATAACCACTTATCTATATAAATCCTCATTTGGTATATAAAATGCACACAACATTGTTATGTTATATGCAGATGGCAGGTTGCTTCAATTAATGATGCATATAGTACAGCACATGTAACATCATTTTATATCCCTTATCCACTTGCTGATTTCCTTTGCAAGGTTATATGTCATCATGTGTCTCATGAGGCACACATGTGTAATCAGCAAGCATGTTCTCTTTGATAAAATAACAAACCCATTAATTAAATGAATGCTATAGGATGCAACCAAATACTAGGAAATTGCCAGTTTTGGATCACTGACTTGTAATTATGATGTGGCAATTAAACAAATTTACAATGTACTCTGTCATTACATCACCAATAACATTGTAAATCCCCCATCCCTGTAATCACTGGCTATGACTAGTGTTTTGGTTAGTGTGGAAGGACTTGTGCTGCATTATAGAAAATCCAGTGAGCATACAGATATTTCTGTTTTCCCTTGTGATTCTGTGAAGTGTTCCTGAACATTACAATCAGGTGCCAGGATGTTTTCCTTTTAAAGTTGCAAATCGTTTGCTGAAATTGTTAAGCTGAGGGGCTTGTTATATAACATTTTTGTGGCAAACAACCAACGAGTTGAACTCATATACTGTATGGTAAAGTGCACCCTTTAACCTGTGTTGCCCAGGAGATCATAAGCTAAATGTCTTATATCTTACTAATACCCCTTTTACACCGGAGCTAAAACCCGGGTTATTGCAGGGTTAACCCGGGCAGCTTCTTGGTGTAAAAGGGGTTAGGGTTAGATCGCCGGGTCGAGTGACCCGGCAATCCAACCCAGGTAAATAGCAGGGTTTAACACGGGTGTAGCCCGTGAAACCCTGCTGTGTGTACGGCGCACTCCGGGTCTTGATGACCTGGAGTGAGCCGCATGCCGGCCGATTGGTCTGGCTTCAGTGGCGCTTGGAGAAGACGTCACCTCCAAGTGTCCACTTTCACGCCGGAAAAGCCGAGTTTATACAGACCCGACTGCGGTGTGAGCGGCGCTGACTCGGGAATATCCCGAGTCGGCGCCGGCTAAATTCCAGGTTTGATCCGTATAGGAACCCTGTTCCAACTCTGGGTCAGACCAGGAATTTTGGTGGAATAGGGGTATAAATAACAATCTGAAAAAAAACTGTTGAAGACATATTGGAAGGAGTTGTTGATATAATGATTATTGATGTCTACTGTATGTTAAATAGACCTTCTGTTTTAAATGATAATGGATCATGAATGCAGTATGCACCATTTCCAATTGCTCAGCAAGGCAGAGAGTTCCAGATAAGAGGGAAACTCTGGAGAAGTCCTGCATTCTCATGTGAACGGATAAGAGAGGTGTTAAGCACCAGGTCCAGTAACAAGCCCTAGGGAGAATATTTAGAGATAAAGTTACATATGTGGGATGGAACACAACAGAGTATGGACCACTAATATACATTTTTCATCCTACATATGTGCTTTTGCTATAGGCTGAACATTTAAATGCAGTGATAATTAAGATAGCAAAATGTTTACATGAAATGTAAAATAATGTTCTTTCCAGTATAAATCGGACTGAAATATACTGTATACAGTCAAGATATCTGATTACACTCATAACTTATTTGAGAGATAAATTAAGTATAAATATCTATTGGAAAAAAAAATAATTATAGGGTTGGTCCAAAAGTGAAAGTAGGAGATTGGGTGTAATAAGTGACATTTTGGGTGAACATCTGCAACTCATCTGGATCACAGACTTAGCTTAATTGTGTAAAGAATAGGGGTGAGTGGGTTCAGATTTCTGAAATCCGAACCCCCCCGAGCCCCCCCGATCCGACGCCGATCCGAGTCAGGCTCGACTTTTCCCGCCTGACTCGGATCTGAAATCGAAGCAAAACGTCATCATCCCGCCTTCCGGGTCTCACGGGTTTTGGATCCTATTTAAGGTACCCGCGTCGCCGCCATTTTCTCAATCGGCTGTGGACAGTGAAGAGGGAGGGTGGGAGTTAGGGCTGGCTGGGCTGTGTAGTGTAGTGTAGTGCAGTGTAGTGTTGTGCTGTGCTGTGCTGCGCTGTGCTGCTGTTGTCCATAGGGGCTGTGTCCACTCCTCCAGTCCAAAGTCCATATGGGCTGGCTGGACTGTGTTGTGCAGTCAGTTGTCCATAGGGGCTGTGTCCACTCCAAAGTCCTGTGCAGTGTCCCAGTCCTAAAGGGGTGCTGTAGTGTTGTCCAGGGGGTGCTCTGTCCATCAGTGGTGCTCCCCTCAAGTGCAAAAAAAATAAATATTTTTTCTGTGTTTGTGAATTGTGTGCGCAGTAGCCGCACGTGCATCAACAAAGTAGTGCCAAGCGTTCGCCTGTGTCATAAGTCAAGGGCCGGCTGGTTTGACCGTTAAAGGGTGCTGTAACCCCCAAAGTGCACTCTAAACCAAATAAAAAAATATTTTCTGTGTTTGTGAATTGTGTGCACTGTGGCTGCATGTGCATCAACAAAGGAGCAGCGCCAAACGTGCGCCTGTGTCCCATAAGTAAAGGGCTGGCTGGCTTGTCTGTTAAAGGGTGCTGTAACCCCCAAAGGGCACTCCAAACAAAATAAACAAATATTTTCTGTGTTTGTGAATTGTATGCACTGTGGCGGCACGTGCATCAACAAAGGAGCAGCGCCAAGCGTGCGCCTGTGTCCCATAGGTAAAGGGATGGCTGGCTTGACCGTTAAAAAGTACTGTAACCTCCAAAGTGCACTCCAAAAAAAATATATATATTTTTTTGTGTGTTTGTGAATTGTGTGCACAGTAGCCGCACGTGCATCAACAAAGTAGCGCCAAGCATGCGCCTGTGTCATAGGTAAAGGGCTGGCTGGCTTGACCATTAAAGGGTGCTGTAACCCCCAAAGGGCACTCCAAACAAAATAAAAAAATATTTTCTGTGTTTGTGAATTGTATGCACTGTGGCGGCACATGCATCAACAAAGGAGCAGCGCCAAGCGTGCGCCTGTGTCCCATAGGTAAAGGGACAGCTGGCTTGACCATTAAAGGGTGCTGTAACCTCCAAAGTGCACTCCCAAAAAAAAATATATATTTTTTTGTGTGTTTGTGAATTGTGTGCACAGTAGCCGCACATGCATCAACAAAGTAGCGCCAAGCGTGCGCTTGTGTCATAGGTAAAGGGCTGGCTGGCTTGACCATTAAAGGGTGCTGTAACCCCCAAAGGGCACTCCAAACAAAATAAAAAAATATTTTCTGTGTTTGTGAATTGTATGCACTGTGGCGGCACGTGCATCAACAAAGGAGCAGCGCCAAGCGTGCGCCTGTGTCCCATAGGTAAAGGGACGGCTGGCTTGACCATTAAAGGGTGCTGTAACCTCCAAAGTGCACTCCCAAAAAAAAATATTTTTTTTTTTGTGTGTTTGTGAATTGTGTGCACAGTAGCCACACGTGCATCAACAAAGTAGCGCCAAGCGTGCGCCTGTGTCATAGGTAAAGGGCTGGCTGGCTTGACCATTAAAGGGTGCTGTAACCCCCAAAGGGCACTCCAAACAAAATAAAAAAATATTTTCTGTGTTTGTGAATTGTATGCACTGTGGCGGCACGTGCATCAACAAAGGAGCAGCGCCAAGCGTGCGCCTGTGTCCCATAGGTAAAGGGATGGCTGGCTTGACCGTTAAAGGGTGCTGTAACCTCCAAAGTGCACTCCAAACAAAATAAAAAAATATTTTCTGTGTTTGTGAATTGTGTGCACTGTGGCTGCACGTGCATCAACAAAGGAGCAGCGCCAAGCATTTGCCTGTGTCCCATAAGTAAAGGGCTGGCTGGCTCATTTCTTAAAGGGTGGTATAACCCAAAAAGTGCACTAGTCTCCAACAAAAATAAAAAATTATTTTCTGTGTTTGTGTGCGCTTTAGCCGCACGTATATATCAATACAACATAAATGGAGGACCAAACTTTCTCCGATAAAAATAAAATAGGGAAAGATCAAGAACCACTTCCTCCTAGTGCTGCTGCTGCTGCTGGGAGTTGTTCATCATCCCAGAGAGGAAGTAGGAACACCACTACTTTTACTAAACAATTGACCCTCCAACAGTCCTTAGCAAGGAGGATGAAGTACGACAGCAGTCATCCTGAAGCAAAACGTATAACTAAGGCCTTGACTGCTATGTTGGTGTTAGACGTGCGATTTAGACAATTGATGGAGGTAGTGTGTCCCCGGTTCCAAATCCCATCTAGATTCCACCTGCATCCTCAAAGCAGCAGCGCTAAGCGTGCATCTGTCTGTTAAAGGGTGGTGTAACCCTCAAAGTGCGCTCCACAAACAATAAAAAAATTCTTCTTTTTTTTCTGTCTTTGTGAATTATGTGGGCTGTAGCCGCACCTGCATCCTCAAAGCTGCAGCGACAAGCGTGCGTCTGTCTGTTAAAGGGTGGTGTAACCCTCAAAGTGCTCTCCACAAACAATAAAAAAATTCTTCTTTATTTTCTGTCTTTGTGAATTGGGTGGGCTGTAGCCACACCTGCATCCTCAAAGCAGCAGCGACAAGGGTGCGTCTGTCTGTTAAATGGTGGTGCAAACCCCAAAGTGCGCTCCACAAAAAATAAAAAATTCATCTTTTTTTCTCTGTCTTTGTGAAAAGTGTGGACTGTAGCCGCACCTGCATCCTCAAAGCAGCAGAGCCAAGCGTGCGTCTGTCTGTTAAAGTGTGGTGTAATCCCCAAAGTGCGCTCCACAAAAAATAAAAAATTCTTCTTTTTTTTCTGTCTTTGTGAATTGTGTGGGCTGTAGCCGCACCTGCATCCTCAAAGCAGCAGCGACAAGGGTGCATCTGTCTGTTAAATGGTGGTGCAAACCCCAAAGTGCGCTCCACAAAAAATAAAAAATTCATGTTTTTTTTTCTGTCTTTGTGAAAAGTGTGGACTGTAGCCGCACCTGCATCCTCAAAGCAGCAGAGACAAGCGTGCGTCTGTCTGTTAAAGGGTGGTGTAATCCCCAAAGTGCGCTCCACAAAAAATAAAAAATTCTTCTTTTTTTTCTGTCTTTGTGAATTGTGTGGGCTGTAGCCGCACCTGCATCCTCAAAGCAGCAGCGACAAGCGTGCGTCTGTCTGTTAAAGGGTGGTGTAACCCCCAAAGTGCGCTCCAACCAAAATAAATAACCTTTTTTTCTGTGTTTGTGTGTGAAATGTATGTGCAGTAGCCGCACCTGCATCCTCAAAGCAGCAGCGACAAGCGTGCGTCTGTCTTAAATGGTGGTGTAACCCTCAAAGTGCGCTCCACAAAAAATAAAAAATTCTTCTTTTTTTTCTGTCTTTGTGAATTGTGTGGGCTGTAGCCGCACCTGCATCCTCAAAACAGCAGCGACAAGCGTGCGTCTGTCTGTTAAAGGATTACATCGGTGACAGCATCCAAGTAGGCATGTCAGACAGTCTGTACATGTACTGGCAGGAAAAAAAGGCAATTTGGAGGCCCCTGTACAAACTGGCTCTATTTTACCTGAGTTGCCCCCCCTACAGTGTGTACTCCGAAAGAGTGTTTAGTGCAGCCGGGAACCTTGTCAGCGAAAGGCGTAGGAGGTTGCTTCCACAAAATGTGGAGAAGATGATGTTCATAAAAATGAATTATCAACTCTTCCAAGGAGACCAGCCTCCATAACGTACAGAGGGACCTGTGGTGGTGGACTCCAGTGGGGACGAATTAATACTCTGTGAGGATGAGGATGTACACAACACTGAAGAGGGTGAGGAATCGGTGAATGAGGAGGATGAGGACGACATCTTGCCTCCGTAGAGCCAGTTTGTGCAGGGACAGATTAATTGCCAGCTTGTTTTGTGGGGGCCCAAACGAACCAATCATTTCAGCCACAGTTGTGTGGCAGACCCTGGCGCTGAAATGATTGGTTTGTTAAAGTGTGCATGTCCTGTTTATACAACATAAGGGTGGGTGGGAGGGCCCAAGGACAATTCCATCTTGCACCTCTTTTTTTTCTTTGCATTATGTACTGTTTGCGACCTAGTTTTTGAAACTGCCATCCTGTCTGCCACTGCAGTGTCACTCCTAGATGGGCCACGTGTTAGTGCCGCCCACTCGTGTCGCTTAGCATAGTAATCCAGCTACCTCGGTGCAACCTTTTGGACATAAAAACACTATTGTGAGGTGTTCAGAATAGACTGGAAATGAGTGGAAATTAAGGTTATTGAGGTTAATAATAGCATAGGAGCAGAAAAACCCACAAATTCTGTGATTTTAGCTGTTTTTATGCTTTTTTTAAAAAAAAATACAGATCCAAAACACAAAACCCAAAACCCAAAACACGGAAGGGTGGTTTTGGCAAAACCAATCCAGATCCAAAACACGAAGAAAGATCCAGATCCAAAACCAAAACACAAAACACGAAAAGTGGCCGGTGCACACCCCTAGTCTTAGTATAATATATAGTATATCTGTGATGTGTACCTGCAGAAGCGTTGCAGTTTATTATGCTCTTAGTACAATATATAAGTATATCTGTGATGTGTGCCTGCAGAAGCACTGCAGTTTATTATGCTCTTAGTATAATATGTGATGTGATGTGTGCCTGCAGAAGCTATGCAGTTTATTATGCTCTTAGTATAATATATAGTATATCTGTGATGTGCGCCTGCAGAAGCGCTGCAGTTTATTATGCTCTTAGTATAATATTTAGTATATCTGTGATGTGTGCCTGCAGAAACGCTGCTTTTTAGTATGCTCTTAGTATAATATATAGTACATCTGTGGTGTGTGCCTGCAGAAGCTCTGCAGTTTATTATGCTATTTGTATAATATATAGTATATCAGTAGTGTGTGCCTGCAGAAGCGCTGCAGTTTATTATGCTCTTAGTATAATATATAGTATATCTAGGATGTGTGCCTGCAGAAGCGTTGCAGTTTATTTTGCTCTTAGTATAATATATAAGTATATCTGTGATGTGCGCCTGCAGAAACGCTGCAGTTTATTATGCTCTCAGTATAATATATAAGTATATCTGTGATGTGCACCTGCAGAAGCGCTGCAGTTTATTATGCTCTGAGTATAATATATAGTATATCTGTGATGTGTGCCTGCAGAAGCTCTGAAGTTTATTATGCTCTTAGTATAATATATAAGTATATCTGTGATGTGCGCCTGCAGAAGCGCTGCAGTTTATTATGCTCTTAGTATAATATATAAGTATATCTGTGATGTGTGCCTGCAGAAGCGCTGCAGTTTATTTTGCTCTTAGTATAATATATAAGTATATCTGTGATGTGCGCCTGCAGAAACGCTGCAGTTTATTATGCTCTCAGTATAATATATAAGTATATCTGTGATGTGCGCCTGCAGAAGCGCTGCAGTTTATTATGCTCTTAGTATAATCTATATCTGTGATGTCTGCCTTCAGAAGCGCTGCAGTTTATTATGCTCTTAGTATAATATATAAGTATATATGTGATGTGTGCCTGCAGAAGCACTGCAGTTTATTATGCTCTTAGTATAATATATAAGTATATCTGTGATGTGTGCCTGCAGAAGCGCTGCAGTTTATTATGCTCTTAGTATAATATATAAGTATATCTGTGATGTGTGCCTGCAGAAGCGCTGCAGTTTATTATGCTCTTAGTAAAATATATAAGTATATCTGTGAGGTGTGCCTGCAGAAGCGCTGCAGTTTATTATGCTCTTAGTAGAATATATAAGTATATCTGTGATGTGTGCCTGCAGAAGCTCTGCAGTTTATTATACTCTTAGTATAATATATAGTATATCTGTGATGTGCGCATTGCAGAAGCGCTGCAGTTTATTATACTCTTAGTATAATATATAGTATATCTGTGATGTGTGCCTGCAGACGCGCTGCAGTTTATTATGCTCTTAGTATAATATATAGTATATCTGTGATGTGTGCCTGCAGAAGCGCCGCAGTTTATTATGCTCTTAGTATAATATATAAGTATATCTGTGATGTGTGCCTGCTGAAGTGCTGCCGTTTATTATGCTCTTAGTATAATATATAAGTATATCTGTAATGTGTGCCTGCAGAAGCGCTGCAGTTTATTATCCTCTTAGTATAATATATAAGTATATCTCTGATGTGTGCCTGCAGAAGCACTGCAGTTTATTATGCTCTTAGTATAATATATAGTATATTTGTAATGTGTGCCTGCAGAAGCGCTGCAGTTTATAATTCTCTAAGTATAATATATAAGTATATCTGTAATGTGTGCCTGCAGAAACGCTGCAGTTTATTATGCTCTAAGTATAATATATAAGTATATCTGTAATGTGTGCCTGCAGAAACGCTGCAGTTTATTATGCTCTTAGTAGAATATATAAGTATATCAGTGATGTGTGCCTGCAGAAGCTCTGCAGTTTATTATGCTCTTAGTATAATATATAGTATATCTGTGATGTGCACCAGCAGAAACGCTGCAGTTTATTATGCTCTCAGTATAATATATAAGTATATCTGTGATGTGCGCCTGCAGAAGCGCTGCAGTTTATTATGCTCTTAGTATAATCTATAAGTATATCTGTGATGTCTGCCTGCAGAAGCGCTGCAGTTTATTATGCTCTTTGTATAATATATAAGTGTATCAAAGATGTACACCTGCAGAAGCGCTGCAGTTTATTATGCTCTTAGTATAATATATAAGTATATCTGTAATGTGTGCCTGCAGAAACGCTGCAGTTTATTATGCTCTCAGTATAATATATAGTATATCTGTGATGTGTGCCTGCAGAAGCTCTGAAGTTTATTATGCTCTTAGTATAATATATAAGTATATCTGTGATGTGCGCCTGCAGAAGCGCTGCAGTTTATTATGCTCTTAGTATAATATATAAGTATATCTGTGATGTGTGCCTGCAGAAGCGCTGCAGTTTATTTTGCTTTTAGTATAATATATAAGTGTATCTGTGATGTGCACCTGCAGAAACGCTGCAGTTTATTATGCTCTCAGTATAATATATAAGTATATCTGTGATGTGCGCCTGCAGAAGCGCTGCAGTTTATTATGCTCTTAGTATAATCTATAAGTATATCTGTGATGTCTGCCTGCAGAAGCGCTGCAGTTTATTATGCTCTTAGTATAATATATAAGTGTATCAGAGATGTACACCTGCAGAAGCGCTGCAGTTTATTATGCTCTTAGAATAATATATAAGTATATCTGTGATGTGTGCCTGCAGAAGCGCTGCAGTTTATTATGCTCTTAGTATAATATATAAGTGTATCTGTGATGTGTGCCTGCAGAAGCGCTGCAGTTTATTATGCTCTTAGTAGAATATATAAGTATATCTGTGATGTGTGCCTGCAGAAGCTCCGCAGTTTATTATGCTCTTAGTATAATATATAGTATATCTGTGATGTGCACCTGCAGAAGCGCTGCAGTTTATTATGCTCTTAGAATAATATATAAGTATATCTGTGATGTGCGCCTGCAGAAGCGCTGAAGTTTATTATGCTCTTAGTATAATATATAAGTATATCTGTGATGTGTGACTGCAGAAGCGCTGCAGTTTATTATGCTCTTAGTATAATATATAGTATATCTGTGATGAGCACCTGCGGAAGCGCTGCAGTTTATTATGCTCTTAGTATAATATATAGTATATCTGTGATGTGCGCCTGCAGAAGCGCTGCAGTTTATTATGCTCTTAGAATAATATATAAGTATATCTGTGATGTGTGCCTGCAGAAACGCTGCAGTTTATTATGCTCTTAGTAAAATATATAAGTATATCTGTGATGTGTGCCTGCAGAAACGCTGCAGTTTATTATGCTCTTAGTAAAATATATAAGTATATCTGTGATGTGTGCCTGCAGAAACGCTGCAGTTTATTATGCTCTTAGTAAAATATATAAGTATATCTGTGATGTGTGCCTGCAGAAGCGCTGCAGTTTATTATGCTCTTAGTATAATATATAAGTATATCTGTGATGTGTGCCTGCAGAAAAGCTGTAGTTTATTATGCTCTTAGTATAATATATAAGTTTATCTGTGATGTGTGCCTGCAGAAACGCTACAGTTTAATATGCTCTTAGTATAATATATAATTATATCAGAGATGTACACCTGCAGAAGCGCTGCAGTTTATTATGCTCTCAGTATAATAAATAAGTATATCTGTGATGTGTGCCTGCAGAAGCGCTGCAGTTTATTATACTCTTAGTATAATAAATAAGTATATCTGTGATGTGTGCCTGCAGAAGCGCTGCAGTTTATTATGCTCTTAGTATAATAAATAAGTATATCTGTGATGTGTGCCTGCAGAAAAGCTGCAGTTTATTATGCTCGTAGTATAATATATAAGTATATCTGTGATGTGTGCCTGCAGAAGCGCTGCAGATTATTATGCTCTTAGTATAATATATAAGTATATCAGAGATGTACACCTGCAGAAATGCTGCAGTTTATTATGCTCTTAGGATAATATATAGTATATCTGTGATGTGTGCCTGCAGAAGCGCTGCAGTTTATTATGCTCTTAGTATAATATATAAGTATATCTGTGATGTGTACCTGCAGAAGTGCTGCAGTTTATTATGCTCTTAGTATATTTTATAAGTATATCAGAGATGTACACCTGCAGAAACGCTGCAGTTTATTATGCTCTTAGTATAATATATAAGTATACCAGTGATGTGTGCCTGCAGAAGCGCTGCAGTTTATTATGCTCTTAGTATAATATATGGTATATCTGTGATGTGTGTCTGCAGAAGCGCTGCAGTTTATTATGCTCTTAATAGAATATATAAGTATATCTGTGATGTGCACCTGCAGCAACACTGTCGTTTATTATGCTCTTAGTATAATATATAAGTATATATGTGATGTGTGCCTGCAGAAGCGCTGCAGTTTATTATGCTCTTAGTATAATATATAAGCATATCTGTGATGTGTGCCTGCAGAAACGCTGCAGTTTATTATGATCTTAGTATAATATATAAGTATATCAGACATGTGTGACTGCAGAAGCGCTGCAGTTTATTATGCTCTTAGTATAATATATAAGTATATCAGTGATGTGTGCCTGCAGAAGCGCTGCAGTTTATTATGCTCTTATTATAATATATAAGTATATCTGTGATGTGTGCCTGCAGAAGCGCTGCAGTTTATTATGCTCTTAGTATAATATATAAGTATATCTGTGATGTATGCCTGCAGAGGCGCTGCAGTTTATTATGCTCTTAGTATAATATATAAGTATATCAGTGATGTGTGCCTGCAGAAGCGCTACAGTTTATTATGCTCTTAGTATAATATATAAGTATATCAGTGATGTGTGTCTGCAGAGGCGCTGCAGTTTATTATGCTCTTAGTATAATATATAAGTATATATGTGATGTGTGCCTGCAGAAGCGCTGCTGTTTATTATGCTCTTAGTATAATATATAGTATATCTGTGAAGTGTGTCTGCAGAAGCGCTGCAGTTTATTATGCTCTAAGTAGAATATATAAGTATATCTTTGATGTGCACCTGCAGAAACACTGCCGTTTATTATGCTCTTAGTATAATATATAAGTATATATGTGATGTGTGTCTGCAGAGGCGCTGCAGTTTATTATGCTCTTAGTATAATATATAAGTATATATGTGATGTGTGCCTGCAGAAGCTTTGCAGTTTATTATGCTCTTAGTATAATATATAGTATATCTGTGATGTGTGTCTTCAGAAGCGCTGCAGTTTATTATGCTCTAAGTAGAATATATAAGTATATCTTTGATGTGTACCTGCAGAAACACTGCCGTTTATTATGCTCTTAGTATAATATATAAGTATATATGTGATGTGTGCCTGCAGAAGCGCTGCAGTTTATTATGCTCTTAGTATAATATATAAGCATATCTGTGATGTGTGCCTGCAGAAACGCTGCAGTTTATTATGATCTTAGTATAATATATAAGTATATCAGACATGTGTGACTGCAGAAGCGCTGCAGTTTATTATGCTCTTGGTATAATATATAAGTAAATCAGTGATGTGTGCCTGCAGAAGCGCTGCAGTTTATTATGCTCTTAGTATAATATATAAGTATATCTGTGATGTGCGCCTGCAGAAGCGCTGCAGTTTATTATGCTCTTACTATAATATATAAGTATATCTGTGATGTGCGCCTGCAGAAGCGCTGTAGTTTATTATGCTCTTAGTATAATATATAAGTATATCTGTGATGTGTGCCTGCAGAAACGCTGCAGTTTATTATGCTCTTAGTATAATATATAGTATGTCTGTGATGTGTGTCTGCAGAAGCGCTGCAGTTTATTATGCTCTAAGTAGAATATATAAGTATATCTTTGATGTGCACCTGCAGAAACACTGCCGTTTATTATGCTCTTAGTATAATATATAAGTATATATGTGATGTGTGCCTGCAGAAGCACTGCAGTTTATTATGCTCTTAGTATAATATATAAGTATATCAGACATGTGTGACTGCAGAAGCGCTGCAGTTTATTATGCTCTTAGTATAATATATAAGTATATCAGTGATGTGTGCCTGCTGAAGCGCTGCAGTTTATTATGCTCTTAGTATAATATATAAGTATATCTGTGATGTGCGCCTGCAGAAGCGCTGCAGTTTATTATGCTCTTAGTATAATATATAAGTGTATCTGTGATGTGTGCCTGCAGAAACGCTGCAGTTTATTATGCTCTTAGTATAATATATAGTATATCTGTGATGTGTGTCTGCAGAAGCGCTGCAGTTTATTATGCTCTAAGTAGAATATATAAGTATATCTTTGATGCGCACCTGCAGAAACACTGCCGTTTATTATGCTCTTAGTATAATATATAAATATATATGTGATGTGTGCCTGCAGAAGCGCTGCAGTTTATTATGCTCTTAGTATAATATATAAGCATATCTGTGATGTGTGCCTGCAGAAACGCTGCAGTTTATTATGATCTTAGTATAATATATAAGTATATCAGACATGTGTGACTGCAGAAGCGCTGCAGTTTATTATGCTCTTAGTAAAATATATAAGTATATCTGTGATGTGTGCCTGCAGAAACGCTGCAGTTTATTATGCTCTTAGTAAAATATATAAGTATATCTGTGATGTGTGCCTGCAGAAACGCTGCAGTTTATTATGCTCTTAGTAAAATATATAAGTATATCTGTGATGTGTGCCTGCAGAAGCGCTGCAGTTTATTATGCTCTTAGTATAATATATAAGTATATCTGTGATGTGTGCCTGCAGAAAAGCTGTAGTTTATTATGCTCTTAGTATAATATATAAGTTTATCTGTGATGTGTGCCTGCAGAAACGCTACAGTTTAATATGCTCTTAGTATAATATATAATTATATCAGAGATGTACACCTGCAGAAGCGCTGCAGTTTATTATGCTCTCAGTATAATAAATAAGTATATCTGTGATGTGTGCCTGCAGAAGCGCTGCAGTTTATTATACTCTTAGTATAATAAATAAGTATATCTGTGATGTGTGCCTGCAGAAGCGCTGCAGTTTATTATGCTCTTAGTATAATAAATAAGTATATCTGTGATGTGTGCCTGCAGAAAAGCTGCAGTTTATTATGCTCGTAGTATAATATATAAGTATATCTGTGATGTGTGCCTGCAGAAGCGCTGCAGATTATTATGCTCTTAGTATAATATATAAGTATATCAGAGATGTACACCTGCAGAAATGCTGCAGTTTATTATGCTCTTAGGATAATATATAGTATATCTGTGATGTGTGCCTGCAGAAGCGCTGCAGTTTATTATGCTCTTAGTATAATATATAAGTATATCTGTGATGTGTACCTGCAGAAGTGCTGCAGTTTATTATGCTCTTAGTATATTTTATAAGTATATCAGAGATGTACACCTGCAGAAACGCTGCAGTTTATTATGCTCTTAGTATAATATATAAGTATACCAGTGATGTGTGCCTGCAGAAGCGCTGCAGTTTATTATGCTCTTAGTATAATATATGGTATATCTGTGATGTGTGTCTGCAGAAGCGCTGCAGTTTATTATGCTCTTAATAGAATATATAAGTATATCTGTGATGTGCACCTGCAGCAACACTGTCGTTTATTATGCTCTTAGTATAATATATAAGTATATATGTGATGTGTGCCTGCAGAAGCGCTGCAGTTTATTATGCTCTTAGTATAATATATAAGCATATCTGTGATGTGTGCCTGCAGAAACGCTGCAGTTTATTATGATCTTAGTATAATATATAAGTATATCAGACATGTGTGACTGCAGAAGCGCTGCAGTTTATTATGCTCTTAGTATAATATATAAGTATATCAGTGATGTGTGCCTGCAGAAGCGCTGCAGTTTATTATGCTCTTATTATAATATATAAGTATATCTGTGATGTGTGCCTGCAGAAGCGCTGCAGTTTATTATGCTCTTAGTATAATATATAAGTATATCTGTGATGTATGCCTGCAGAGGCGCTGCAGTTTATTATGCTCTTAGTATAATATATAAGTATATCAGTGATGTGTGCCTGCAGAAGCGCTACAGTTTATTATGCTCTTAGTATAATATATAAGTATATCAGTGATGTGTGTCTGCAGAGGCGCTGCAGTTTATTATGCTCTTAGTATAATATATAAGTATATATGTGATGTGTGCCTGCAGAAGCGCTGCTGTTTATTATGCTCTTAGTATAATATATAGTATATCTGTGAAGTGTGTCTGCAGAAGCGCTGCAGTTTATTATGCTCTAAGTAGAATATATAAGTATATCTTTGATGTGCACCTGCAGAAACACTGCCGTTTATTATGCTCTTAGTATAATATATAAGTATATATGTGATGTGTGTCTGCAGAGGCGCTGCAGTTTATTATGCTCTTAGTATAATATATAAGTATATATGTGATGTGTGCCTGCAGAAGCTTTGCAGTTTATTATGCTCTTAGTATAATATATAGTATATCTGTGATGTGTGTCTTCAGAAGCGCTGCAGTTTATTATGCTCTAAGTAGAATATATAAGTATATCTTTGATGTGTACCTGCAGAAACACTGCCGTTTATTATGCTCTTAGTATAATATATAAGTATATATGTGATGTGTGCCTGCAGAAGCGCTGCAGTTTATTATGCTCTTAGTATAATATATAAGCATATCTGTGATGTGTGCCTGCAGAAACGCTGCAGTTTATTATGATCTTAGTATAATATATAAGTATATCAGACATGTGTGACTGCAGAAGCGCTGCAGTTTATTATGCTCTTGGTATAATATATAAGTAAATCAGTGATGTGTGCCTGCAGAAGCGCTGCAGTTTATTATGCTCTTAGTATAATATATAAGTATATCTGTGATGTGCGCCTGCAGAAGCGCTGCAGTTTATTATGCTCTTACTATAATATATAAGTATATCTGTGATGTGCGCCTGCAGAAGCGCTGTAGTTTATTATGCTCTTAGTATAATATATAAGTATATCTGTGATGTGTGCCTGCAGAAACGCTGCAGTTTATTATGCTCTTAGTATAATATATAGTATGTCTGTGATGTGTGTCTGCAGAAGCGCTGCAGTTTATTATGCTCTAAGTAGAATATATAAGTATATCTTTGATGTGCACCTGCAGAAACACTGCCGTTTATTATGCTCTTAGTATAATATATAAGTATATATGTGATGTGTGCCTGCAGAAGCACTGCAGTTTATTATGCTCTTAGTATAATATATAAGTATATCAGACATGTGTGACTGCAGAAGCGCTGCAGTTTATTATGCTCTTAGTATAATATATAAGTATATCAGTGATGTGTGCCTGCTGAAGCGCTGCAGTTTATTATGCTCTTAGTATAATATATAAGTATATCTGTGATGTGCGCCTGCAGAAGCGCTGCAGTTTATTATGCTCTTAGTATAATATATAAGTGTATCTGTGATGTGTGCCTGCAGAAACGCTGCAGTTTATTATGCTCTTAGTATAATATATAGTATATCTGTGATGTGTGTCTGCAGAAGCGCTGCAGTTTATTATGCTCTAAGTAGAATATATAAGTATATCTTTGATGCGCACCTGCAGAAACACTGCCGTTTATTATGCTCTTAGTATAATATATAAATATATATGTGATGTGTGCCTGCAGAAGCGCTGCAGTTTATTATGCTCTTAGTATAATATATAAGCATATCTGTGATGTGTGCCTGCAGAAACGCTGCAGTTTATTATGATCTTAGTATAATATATAAGTATATCAGACATGTGTGACTGCAGAAGCGCTGCAGTTTATTATGCTCTTAGTATAATATATAAGTATATCAGTGATGTGTGCCTGCAGAAGCGCTGCAGTTTATTATGCTCTTGGTATAATATATAAGTATATCAGTGATGTGTGTCTGCAGAAGCGCTGCAGTTTATTATGCTCTTAGTATAATATATAAGTATATCTGTGAAGTGCGCCTGCAGAAGCGCTGCAGTTTAATTATGCTCTTAGTATAATATATAGTATATCTGTGATGTGCGCCTGCAGAAGAGCTGCAGATTGTGATGCTCTCAGTATAATATATAAGTATATCTGTGATGTGCGCCTGCAGAAGCGCTGCAGTTTATTATGCTCTTAGTATAATCTATAAGTATATCTGTGATGTCTGCCTGCAGAAGCGCTGCAGTTTATTATGCTCTTTGTATAATATATAAGTGTATCAGAGATGTACTCCTGCAGAAGCGCTGCAGTTTATTATGCTCTTAGTATAATATATAAGTATATCTGTAATGTTTGCCTGCAGAAACGCTGCAGTTTATTATGCTCTCAGTATAATATATAGTATATCTGTGATGTGTGCCTGCAGAAGCTCTGAAGTTTATTATGCTCTTAGTATAATATATAAGTATATCTGTGATGTGCGCCTGCAGAAGCGCTGCAGTTTATTATGCTCTTAGTATAATATATAAGTATATCTGTGATGTGTGCCTGCAGAAGCGCTGCAGTTTATTTTGCTTTTAGTATAATATATAAGTATATCTGTGATGTGTGCCTGCAGAAGCTCCGCAGTTTATTATGCTCTTAGTATAATATATAGTATATCTGTGATGTGCACCTGCAGAAGCGCTGCAGTTTATTATGCTCTTAGAATAATATATAAGTATATCTGTGATGTGCGCCTGCAGAAGCGCTGAAGTTTATTATGCTCTTAGTATAATATATAAGTATATCTGTGATGTGTGACTGCAGAAGCGCTGCAGTTTATTATGCTCTTAGTATAATATATAGTATATCTGTGATGAGCACCTGCAGAAGCGCTGCAGTTTATTATGCTCTTAGTATAATATATAGTATATCTGTGATGTGCGCCTGCAGAAGCGCTGCAGTTTATTATGCTCTTAGAATAATATATAAGTATATCTGTGATGTGTGCCTGCAGAAACGCTGCAGTTTATTATGCTCTTAGTAAAATATATAAGTATATCTGTGATGTGTGCCTGCAGAAACGCTGCAGTTTATTATGCTCTTAGTAAAATATATAAGTATATCTGTGATGTGTGCCTGCAGAAGTGCTGCAGTTTATTATGCTCTTAGTATAATATATAAGTATATCTGTGATGTGTGCCTGCAGAAAAGCTGTAGTTTATTATGCTCTTAGTATAATATATAAGTTTATCTGTGATGTGTGCCTGCAGAAACGCTACAGTTTAATATGCTCTTAGTATAATATATAATTATATCAGAGATGTACACCTGCAGAAGCGCTGCAGTTTATTATGCTCTCAGTATAATAAATAAGTATATCTGTGATGTGTGCCTGCAGAAGCGCTGCAGTTTATTATACTCTTAGTATAATAAATAAGTATATCTGTGATGTGTGCCTGCAGAAGCGCTGCAGTTTATTATGCTCTTAGTATAATAAATAAGTATATCTGTGATGTGTGCCTGCAGAAAAGCTGCAGTTTATTATGCTCTTAGTATAATATATAAGTATATCTGTGATGTGTGCCTGCAGAAGCGCTGCAGATTATTATGCTCTTAGTATAATATATAAGTATATCAGAGATGTACACCTGCAGAAATGCTGCAGTTTATTATGCTCTTAGGATAATATATAGTATATCTGTGATGTGTGCCTGCAGAAGCGCTGCAGTTTATTATGCTCTTAGTATAATATATAAGTATATCTGTGATGTGTACCTGCAGAAGTGCTGCAGTTTATTATGCTCTTAGTATATTTTATAAGTATATCAGAGATGTACACCTGCAGAAACGCTGCAGTTTATTATGCTCTTAGTATAATATATAAGTATACCAGTGATGTGTGCCTGCAGAAGCGCTGCAGTTTATTATGCTCTTAGTATAATATATGGTATATCTGTGATGTGTGTCTGCAGAAGCGCTGCAGTTTATTATGCTCTTAGTAGAATATATAAGTATATCTGTGATGTGCACCTGCAGCAACACTGTCGTTTATTATGCTCTTAGTATAATATATAAGTATATATGTGATGTGTGCCTGCAGAAGCGCTGCAGTTTATTATGCTCTTAGTATAATATATAAGCATATCTGTGATGTGTGCCTGCAGAAACGCTGCAGTTTATTATGATCTTAGTCTAATATATAAGTATATCAGACATGTGTGACTGCAGAAGCGCTGCAGTTTATTATGCTCTTAGTATAATATATAAGTATATCAGTGATGTGTGCCTGCAGAAGCGCTGCAGTTTATTATGCTCTTATTATAATATATAAGTATATCTGTGATGTGTGCCTGCAGAAGCGCTGCAGTTTATTATGCTCTTAGTATAATATATAAGTATATCTGTGATGTGTGCCTGCAGAGGCGCTGCAGTTTATTATGCTCTTAGTATAATATATAAGTATATCAGTGATGTGTGCCTGCAGAAGCGCTACAGTTTATTATGCTCTTAGTATAATATATAAGTATATCAGTGATGTGTGTCTGCAGAGGCGCTGCAGTTTATTATGCTCTTAGTATAATATATAAGTATATATGTGATGTGTGCCTGCAGAAGCGCTGCTGTTTATTATGCTCTTAGTATAATATATAGTATATCTGTGAAGTGTGTCTGCAGAAGCGCTGCAGTTTATTATGCTCTAAGTAGAATATATAAGTATATCTTTGATGTGCACCTGCAGAAACACTGCCGTTTATTATGCTCTTAGTATAATATATAAGTATATATGTGATGTGTGCCTGCAGAAGCGCTGCAGTTTATTATGCTCTTAGTATAATATATAAGCATATCTGTGATGTGTGCCTGCAGAAACGCTACAGTTTATTATGCTCTTAGTATAATATATAAGTATATCAGTGATGTGTGTCTGCAGAGGCGCTGCAGTTTATTATGCTCTTAGTATAATATATAAGTATATATGTGATGTGTGCCTGCAGAAGCTTTGCAGTTTATTATGCTCTTAGTATAATATATAGTATATCTGTGATGTGTGTCTTCAGAAGCGCTGCAGTTTATTATGCTCTAAGTAGAATATATAAGTATATCTTTGATGTGCACCTGCAGAAACACTGCCGTTTATTATGCTCTTAGTATAATATATAAGTATATATGTGATGTGTGCCTGCAGAAGCGCTGCAGTTTATTATGCTCTTAGTATAATATATAAGCATATCTGTGATGTGTGCCTGCAGAAACGCTGCAGTTTATTATGATCTTAGTATAATATATAAGTATATCAGACATGTGTGACTGCAGAAGCGCTGCAGTTTATTATGCTCTTGGTATAATATATAAGTATATCAGTGATGTGTGCCTGCAGAAGCGCTGCAGTTTATTATGCTCTTAGTATAATATATAAGTATATCTGTAATGTGCGCCTGCAGAAGCGCTGCAGTTTATTATGCTCTTACTATAATATATAAGTATATCTGTGATGTGCGCCTGCAGAAGCGCTGTAGTTTATTATGCTCTTAGTATAATATATAAGTATATCTGTGATGTGTGCCTGCAGAAACGCTGCAGTTTATTATGCTCTTAGTATAATATATAGTATGTCTGTGATGTGTGTCTGCAGAAGCGCTGCAGTTTATTATGCTCTAAGTAGAATATATAAGTATATCTTTGATGTGCACCTGCAGAAACACTGCCGTTTATTATGCTCTTAGTATAATATATAAGTATATATGTGATGTGTGCCTGCAGAAGCACTGCAGTTTATTATGCTCTTAGTATAATATATAAGTATATCAGACATGTGTGACTGCAGAAGCGCTGCAGTTTATTATGCTCTTAGTATAATATATAAGTATATCAGTGATGTGTGCCTGCTGAAGCGCTGCAGTTTATTATGCTCTTAGTATAATATATAAGTATATCTGTGATGTGCGCCTGCAGAAGCGCTGCAGTTTATTATGCTCTTAGTATAATATATAAGTGTATCTGTGATGTGTGCCTGCAGAAACGCTGCAGTTTATTATGCTCTTAGTATAATATATAGTATATCTGTGATGTGTGTCTGCAGAAGCGCTGCAGTTTATTATGCTCTAAGTAGAATATATAAGTATATCTTTGATGCGCACCTGCAGAAACACTGCCGTTTATTATGCTCTTAGTATAATATATAAATATATATGTGATGTGTGCCTGCTGAAGCGCTGCAGTTTATTATGCTCTTAGTATAATATATAAGCATATCTGTGATGTGTGCCTGCAGAAACGCTGCAGTTTATTATGATCTTAGTATAATATATAAGTATATCAGACATGTGTGACTGCAGAAGCGCTGCAGTTTATTATGCTCTTAGTATAATATATAAGTATATCAGTGATGTGTGCCTGCAGAAGCGCTGCAGTTTATTATGCTCTTGGTATAATATATAAGTATATCAGTGATGTGTGTCTGCAGAAGCGCTGCAGTTTATTATGCTCTTAGTATAATATATAAGTATATCTGTGAAGTGCGCCTGCAGAAGCGCTGCAGTTTAATTATGCTCTTAGTATAATATATAGTATATCTGTGATGTGCGCCTGCAGAAGCGCTGCAGATTGTTATGCTCTCAGTATAATATATAAGTATATCTGTGATGTGCGCCTGCAGAAGCGCTGCAGTTTATTATGCTCTTAGTATAATCTATAAGTATATCTGTGATGTCTGCCTGCAGAAGCGCTGCAGTTTATTATGCTCTTTGTATAATATATAAGTGTATCAGAGATGTACTCCTGCAGAAGCGCTGCAGTTTATTATGCTCTTAGTATAATATATAAGTATATCTGTAATGTTTGCCTGCAGAAACGCTGCAGTTTATTATGCTCTCAGTATAATATATAGTATATCTGTGATGTGTGCCTGCAGAAGCTCTGAAGTTTATTATGCTCTTAGTATAATATATAAGTATATCTGTGATGTGCGCCTGCAGAAGCGCTGCAGTTTATTATGCTCTTAGTATAATATATAAGTATATCTGTGATGTGTGCCTGCAGAAGCGCTGCAGTTTATTTTGCTTTTAGTATAATATATAAATATATCTGTGATGTGTGCCTGCAGAAGCGCTGCAGTTTATTTTGCTTTTAGTATAATATATAAGTATATCTGTGATGTGCACCTGCAGAAACGCTGCAGTTTATTATGCTCTCAGTATAATATATAAGTATATCTGTGATTTGCGCCTGCAGAAGCGCTGCAGTTTATTATGCTCTTAGTATAATCTATAAGTATATCTGTGATGTCTGCCTGCAGAAGCGCTGCAGTTTATTATGCTCTTAGTATAATATATAAGTGTATCAGAGATGTACACCTGCAGAAGCGCTGCAGTTTATTATGCTCTTAGTATACTATATAAGTATATCTGTGATGTGTGCCTGCAGAAGCGCTGCAGTTTATTATGCTCTTAGTATAATATATAAGTGTATCTGTGATGTGTGCCTGCAGAAGTGCTGCAGTTTATTATGCTCTTAGTAGAATATATATGTATATCTGTGATGTGTGCCTGCAGAAGCTCCGCAGTTTATTATGCTCTTAGTATAATATATAGTATATCTGTGATGTGCGCATTGCAGAAGCGCTGCAGTTTATTATACTCTTAGTATAATATATAGTATATCTGTGATGTGTGCCTGCCGAAGCGCTGCAGTTTATTATGCTCTCAGTATAATATAAAAGTATATCTGTGATGTGTGCCTGCAGAAGCGCTGCCGTTTATTATGCTCTTAGTATAATATATAAGTATATCTGTAATGTGTTCCTTGTAGAAGTGCTGCAGTTTATTATCCTCTTAGTATAATATATAAGTATATCTGTGATGTGTCCCTGCAGAAGCACTGCAGTTTATTATGCTCTTAGTATAATATATAGTATATTTGTAATGTGTGCCTGCAGAAGCGCTGCAGTTTATTATCCTCTTAGTACAATATATAAGTATATCTGTGATGTGTGCCTGCAGAAGCACTGCAGTTTATTATGCTCTTAGTATAATATATAAGTATATCTGTGATGTGTGCCTGCAGAAGCACTGCAGTTTATTATGCTCTTAGTATAATATATAGTATAACTGTGATGTGCACCTGCAGAAGCGCTGCAGTTTATTATGCTCTTAGTATAATATATAATTATATCTGTGATGTGTGCCTGCAGAAGCGCTGCAGTTTATTATGGTCTTAGTATAATATAGAGTATATCTGTGATGTGTACCTGCAGAAGCGTTGCAGTTTATTATGCTCTTAGTACAATATATAAGTATATCTGTGATGTGCGCCTGCAGAAGCGCTGCTTTTTAGTATGCTCTCAGTATAATATATAGTACATCTGTGGTGTGTGCCTGCAGAAGCTCTGCAGTTTATTATGCTCTTTGTATAATATATAGTATATCTGTGATGTGTGCCTGCAGAAGCGCTGCAGTTTATTATGCTCTTAGTATAATATATAGTATATCTAGGATGTGTGTCTGCAGAAGCGTTGCAGTTTATTTTGCTCTTAGTATAATATATAAGTATATCTGTGATGTGCGCCTGCAGAAACGCTGCAGTTTATTATGCTCTCAGTATAATATATAAGTATATCTGTGATGTGCACCTGCAGAAGCGCTGCAGTTTATTATGCTCTCAGTATAATATATAGTATATCTGTGATGTGTGCCTGCAGAAGCGCTGCAGTTTATTATGCTCTTAGTAGAATATATAAGTATATCTGTGATGTGTGCCTGCAGAAGCTCTGCAGTTTATTATGCTCTTAGTATAATATATAGTATATCTGTGATGTGCGCATTGCAGAAGCGCTGCAGTTTATTATACTCTTAGGATATAATATATAGTATATCTGTTATGTGTGCCTGCAGACGCGCTGCAGTTTATTATGCTCTTAGTATAATATATAGTATATCTGTGATGTGTGCCTGCAGAAGCGCTGCAGTTTATTATGCTCTTAATATAATATATAAGTATATCTGTGATGTGTGCCTGCAGAAGCGCTGCCGTTTATTATGCTCTTAGTATAATATATAAGTATATCTGTGATGTGTGCCGGCAGAAGCACTGCAGTTTATTATGCTCTTAGTATAATATATAGTATATCTGTGATGTGCACCTGCAGAAGTGCTGCAGTTTATTATGCTCTAAGTATAATATATAAGTATATCTGTGATGTGTGCCTGCAGAAGCGCTGCAGTTTATTATAGTCTTAGTATAATATATAGTATATCTGTGATGTGTACCTGCAGAAGCGTTGCAGTTTATTATGCTCTTAGTACAATATATAAGTATATCTGTGATGTGTGCCTGCAGAAGCGCTGCGGTTTATTATGCTCTTGGTATAATATGTGATGTGATGTGTGTCTGCAGAAGCTATGCAGTTTATTATGCTCTTAGTATAATATATAGTATATCTGTGATGTGCGCCTGCAGAAGCGCTGCAGTTTATTATGCTCTTAGTATAATATATAATAATATCTGTGATGTGTGCCTGCAGAAGCGCTGCAGTTTATTATGATCTTAGTATAATATATAAGTATATCTGTGATGTGTGCCTGCAGAAACGCTGCTTTTTATTATGCTCTTAGTATAATATATAGTATATCTGTGATGTGTGCCTGCAGAAGCTCTGCAGTTTATTATGCTCTTAGTATAATATATAAGTATATCTGTGATGTGTGCCTGCAGAAGCACTGCAGTTTATTATGCTCTTAGTATAATATATAGTATATCTAGGATGTGTGCCTGCAGAAGGGTTGCAGTTTATTTTGCTCTTAGCATAATATATAAGTATATCTGTGATGTGCGCCTGCAGAAACGCTGCTGTTTATTATGCTCTCAGTATAATATATAAGTATATCTGTGATGTGCACCTGCAGAAGCGCTGCAATTTATTATGCTCTTAGTATAATATATAGTATATCTGTGATGTGTGCCTGCAGAAGCGCTGCAGGTTATTATGCTCTTAGTATAATATATAGTATATCTGTGATGTGTGCCTGCAGAAGCGCTGCAGTTTATTATGCTCTTAGTATAATATATAAGTATATCTGTGATGTGCGCCTGCAGAAGCGCTGCAGTTTATTATGCTCTTAGTAGAATATATAAGTATATCTGTGATGTGTGCCTGCAGAAGCTCTGCAGTTTATTATGCTCTTAGTATAATATATAGTATATCTGTGATGTGCGCATTGCAGAAGCACTGCAGTTTATTATACTCTTAGTATAATATATAGTATATCTGTGATGTGTGCCTGCAGACGCGCTGCAGTTTATTATGCTCTTAGTATAATATATAGTATATCTGTGATGTGTGCCTGCCGAAGCGCTGCAGTTTATTATGCTCTTAGTGTAATATATAAGTATATCTGTGATGTGTGCCTGCAGAAGCGCTGCAGTTTATTATGCTCTTAGTATAATATGTGATGTGATGTGTGCCTGCAGAAGCTATGCAGTTTATTATGCTCTTAGTATAATATATAGTATATCTGTGATGTGCACCTGCAGAAGCGCTGCAGTTTATTATGCTCTTAGTATAATATATAAGTATATCTGTGATGTGTGCCTGCAGAAGCGCTGCAGTTTATTATGGTCTTAGTATAATATATAGTATATCTGTGATGTGTACCTGCAGAAGCGTTGCAGATTATTATGCTCTTAGTACAATATATAAGTATATCTGTGATGTGTGCCTGCAGAAGCGCTGCAGTTTATTATGCTCTTAGTATAATATGTGATGTGATGTGTGCCTGCAGAAGCTATGCAGTTTATTATGCTCTTAGTATAATATATAGTATATCTGTGATGTGCGCCTGTAGAAGCGCTGCAGTTTATTATGCTCTTAGTATAATATTTAGTATATCTGTGATGTGTGCCTGCAGAAACGCTGCTTTTTAGTATGCTCTTAGTATAATATATAGTACATCTGTGGTGTGTGCCTGCAGAAGCTCTGCAGTTTATTATGCTCTTAGTATAATATATAGTATATCTGTGATGTGTGCCTGCAGAAGCGCTGCAGTTTATTATGCTCTTAGTATAATATATAGTATATCTAGGATCTGTGCCTGCAGAAGAGTTGCAGTTTATTTTGCTCTTAGTATAATATATAAGTATATCTGTGATGTGCGCCTGCAGAAGCGCTGCAGTTTATTATGCTCTTAGTATAATATATAAGTATATCTGTGATGTGTGCCTGCAGAAGCGCTGCAGTTTATTTTGCTCTTAGTATAATTTATAAGTATATCTGTGATGTGCGCCTGCAGAAACGCTGCAGTTTATTATGCTCTCAGTATAATATATAAGTATATCTGTGATGTGCGCCTGCAGAAGCGCTGCAGTTTATTATGCTCTTAGTATAATCTATAAGTATATCTGTGATGTCTGCCTGCAGAAGCGCTGCAGTTTATTATGCTCTTAGTATAATATATAAGTGTATCAGAGATGTACACCTGCAGAAGCGCTGCAGTTTATTATGCTCTTAGCATAATATATAAGTATATCTGTAATGTGTGCCTGCAGAAACGCTGCAGTTTATTATGCTCTCAGTATAATATATAGTATATCTGTGGTGTGTGCCTGCAGAAGCTCTGAAGTTTATTATGCTCTTAGTATAATATATAAGTATATCTGTGATGTGCGCCTGCAGAAGCGCTGCAGTTTATTATGCTCTTAGTATAATATATAAGTATATCTGTGATGTGCACCTGCAGAAACGCTGCAGTTTATTATGCTCTCAGTATAATATATAAGTATATCTGTGATGTGCGCCTGCAGAAGCGCTGCAGTTTATTATGCTCTTAGTATAATCTATAAGTATATTTGTGATGTCTGCCTGCAGAAGCGCTGCAGTTTATTATGCTCTTAGTATAATATATAAGTGTATCAGAGATGTACACCTGCAGAAGCGCTGCATTTTATTATGCTCTTAGAATAATATATAAGTATATCTGTGATGTGTGCCTGCAGAAGCGCTGCAGTTTATTATGCTCTTAGTATAATATATAGGTGTATCTGTGATGTGTGCCTGCAGAAGCGCTGCAGTTTATTATGCTCTTAGTAGAATATATAAGTATATCTGTGATGTGTGCCTGCAGAAGCTCCGCAGTTTATTATGCTCTTAGTATAATATATAGTATATCTGTGATGTGCGCATTGCAGAAGCGCTGCAGTTTATTATACTCTTAGTATAATATATAGTATATCTGTGATGTGTGCCTGCAAACGCGCTGCAGTTTATTATGCTCTTAGTATAATATATAGTATATCTGTGATGTGTGCCTGCCGAAGCGCTGCAGTTTATTATGCTCTTAGTATAATATATAAGTATATCTGTGATGTGTGTCTGCAGAAGCGCTGCCGTTTATTATGCTCTTAGTAGAATATATAAGTATATCTGTAATGTGTGCCTGCAGAAGCGCTGCAGTTTATAATTCTCTTAGTATAATATATAAGTATATCTGTAATGTGTGCCTGCAGAAACGCTGCAGTTTATTATGCTCTTAGTATAATATATAAGTATATCTGTGATGTGTGCCTGCAGAAGCACTGCAGTTTATTATGCTCTTAGTATAATATATAGTATATCTGTGATGTGCACCTGCAGAAGCGCTGCAGTTTATTATGCTCTTAGTATAATATATAAGTATATCTGTGATGTGTGCCTGCAGAAGCGCTGCAGTTTATTATGGTCTTAGTATAATATATAGTATATCTGTGATGTGTACCTGCAGAAGCGTTGCAGTTTATTATGCTCTTAGTACAATATATAAGTATATCTGTGATGTGTGCCTGCAGAAGCACTGCAGTTTATTATGCTCTTAGTATAATATGTGATGTGATGTGTGCCTGCAGAAGCTATGCAGTTTATTATGCTCTTAGTATAATATATAGTATATCTGTGATGTGCGCCTGCAGAAGCGCTGCAGTTTATTATGCTCTTAGTATAATATTTAGTATATCTGTGATGTGTGCCTGCAGAAACGCTGCTTTTTAGTATGCTCTTAGTATAATATATAGTACATCTGTGGTGTGTGCCTGCAGAAGCTCTGCAGTTTATTATGCTCTTTGTATAATATATAGTATATCAGTGGTGTGTGCCTGCAGAAGCGCTGCAGTTTATTATGCTCTTAGTATAATATATAGTATTTCTAGGATGTGTGCCTGCAGAAGCGTTGCAGTTTATTTTGCTCTTAGTATAATATATAAGTATATCTGTGATGTGCGCCTGCAGAAACGCTGCAGTTTATTATGCTCTCAGTATAATATATAAGTATATCTGTGATGTGCACCTGCAGAAGCGCTGCAGTTTATTATGCTCTGAGTATAATATATAGTATATCTGTGATGTGTGCCTGCAGAAGCTCTGAAGTTTATTATGCTCTTAGTATAATATATAAGTATATCTGTGATGTGCGCCTGCAGAAGCGCTGCAGTTTATTATGCTCTTAGTATAATATATAAGTATATCTGTGATGTGTGCCTGCAGAAGCGCTGCAGTTTATTTTGCTCTTAGTATAATATATAAGTATATCTGTGATGTGCGCCTGCAGAAACGCTGCAGTTTATTATGCTCTCAGTATAATATATAAGTATATCTGTGATGTGCGCCTGCAGAAGCGCTGCAGTTTATTATGCTCTTAGTATAATCTATAAGTATATCTGTGATGTCTGCCTTCAGAAGCGCTGCAGTTTATTATGCTCTTAGTATAATATATAAGTATATATGTGATGTGTGCCTGCAGAAGCACTGCAGTTTATTATGCTCTTAGTATAATATATAAGTATATCTGTGATGTGTGCCTGCAGAAGCGCTGCAGTTTATTATGCTCTTAGTATAATATATAAGTATATCTGTGATGTGTGCCTGCAGAAGCGCTGCAGTTTATTATGCTCTTAGTAAAATATATAAGTATATCTGTGAGGTGTGCCTGCAGAAGCGCTGCAGTTTATTATGCTCTTAGTAGAATATATAAGTATATCTGTGATGTGTGCCTGCAGAAGCTCTGCAGTTTATTATGCTCTTAGTATAATATATAGTATATCTGTGATGTGCGCATTGCAGAAGCGCTGCAGTTTATTATACTCTTAGTATAATATATAGTATATCTGTGATGTGCGCATTGCAGAAGCGCTGCAGTTTATTATACTCTTAGTATAATATATAGTATATCTGTGATGTGTGCCTGCAGACGCGCTGCAGTTTATTATGCTCTTAGTATAATATATAGTATATCTGTGATGTGTGCCTGCAGAAGCGCTGCAGTTTATTATGCTCTTAGTATAATATATAAGTATATCTGTGATGTGTGCCTGCTGAAGTGCTGCCGTTTATTATGCTCTTAGTATAATATATAAGTATATCTGTAATGTGTGCCTGCAGAAGCGCTGCAGTTTATTATCCTCTTAGTATAATATATAAGTATATCTCTGATGTGTGCCTGCAGAAGCACTGCAGTTTATTATGCTCTTAGTATAATATATAGTATATTTGTAATGTGTGCCTGCAGAAGCGCTGCAGTTTATAATTCTCTAAGTATAATATATAAGTATATCTGTAATGTGTGCCTGCAGAAACGCTGCAGTTTATTATGCTCTAAGTATAATATATAAGTATATCTGTGATGTGTGCCTGCAGAAGCACTGCAGTTTATTATGCTCTTAGTATAATATATAGTATATCTGTGATGTGCACCAGCAGAAACGCTGCAGTTTATTATGCTCTCAGTATAATATATAAGTATATCTGTGATGTGCGCCTGCAGAAGCGCTGCAGTTTATTATGCTCTTAGTATAATCTATAAGTATATCTGTGATGTCTGCCTGCAGAAGCGCTGCAGTTTATTATGCTCTTTGTATAATATATAAGTGTATCAGAGATGTACACCTGCAGAATCGCTGCAGTTTATTATGCTCTTAGTATAATATATAAGTATATCTGTAATGTGTGCCTGCAGAAACGCTGCAGTTTATTATGCTCTCAGTATAATATATAGTATATCTGTGATGTGTGCCTGCAGAAGCTCTGAAGTTTATTATGCTCTTAGTATAATATATAAGTATATCTGTGATGTGCGCCTGCAGAAGCGCTGCAGTTTATTATGCTCTTAATATAATATATAAGTATATCTGTGATGTGTGCCTGCAGAAGCGCTGCAGTTTATTTTGCTTTTAGTATAATATATAAGTGTATCTGTGATGTGCACCTGCAGAAACGCTGCAGTTTATTATGCTCTCAGTATAATATATAAGTATATCTGTGATGTGCGCCTGCAGAAGCGCTGCAGTTTATTATGCTCTTAGTATAATCTATAAGTATATCTGTGATGTCTGCCTGCAGAAGCGCTGCAGTTTATTATGCTCTTAGTATAATATATAAGTGTATCAGAGATGTACACCTGCAGAAGCGCTGCAGTTTATTATGCTCTTAGAATAATATATAAGTATATCTGTGATGTGTGCCTGCAGAAGCGCTGCAGTTTATTATGCTCTTAGTATAATATATAAGTGTATCTGTGATGTGTGCCTGCAGAAGCGCTGCAGTTTATTATGCTCTTAGTAGAATATATAAGTATATCTGTGATGTGTGCCTGCAGAAGCTCCGCAGTTTATTATGCTCTTAGTATAATATATAGTATATCTGTGATGTGCGCATTGCAGAAGCGCTGCAGTTTATTATACTCTTAGTATAATATATAGTATATCTGTGATGTGTGCCTTCAGATGCGCTGCAGTTTATTATGCTCTTAGTATAATATATAGTATATCTGTGATGTGTGCCTGCCGAAGCGCTGCAGTTTATTATGCTCTTAGTATAATATATAAGTATATCTGTGATGTGTGCCTGCAGAAGCGCTGCCGTTTATTATGCTCTTAGTATAATATATAAGTATATCTGTAATGTGTGCCGGCAGAAGCGCTGCAGTTTATTATCCTCTTAGTATAATATATAAGTATATCTCTGATGTGTGCCTGCAGAAGCACTGCAGTTTATTATGCTCTTAGTATAATATATAGTATATTTGTAATGTGTGCCTGCAGAAGCGCTGCAGTTTATAATTCTCTTAGTATAATATATAAGTATATCTGTAATGTGTGCCTGCAGAAACGCTGCAGTTTATTATGCTCTTAGTATAATATATAAGTATATCTGTGATGTGTGCCTGCAGAAGCGCTGCAGTTTATTATGGTCTTAGTATAATATATAGTATATCTGTGATGTGTACCTGCAGAAGCGTTGCAGTTTATTATGCTCTTAGTACAATATATAAGTATATCTGTGATGTGTGCCTGCAGAAGCGCTGCAGTTTATTATGCTCTTAGTATAATATGTGATGTGATGTGTGCCTGCAGAAGCTATGCAGTTTATTATGCTCTTAGTATAATATATAGTATATGTGTGATGTGCGCCTGCAGAAGCGCTGCAGTTTATTATGCTCTTAGTATAATATTTAGTATATCTGTGATGTGTGCCTGCAGAAACGCTGCTTTTTAGTATGCTCTTAGTATAATATATAGTACATCTGTGGTGTGTGCCTGCAGAAGCTCTGCAGTTTATTATGCTCTTTATATAATATATAGTATATCTGTGATGTGTGCCTGCAGAAGCGCTGCAGTTTATTATGCTCTTAGTATAATATATAGTATATCTAGGATGTGTGCCTGCAGAAGTGTTGCAGTTTATTTTGCTCTTAGTATAATATATAAGTATATCTGTGATGTGCGCCTGCAGAAACGCAGCAGTTTATTATGCTCTCAGTATAATATATAAGTATATCTGTGATGTGCACCTGCAGAAGCGCTGCAGTTTATTATGCTCTGAGTATAATATATAGTATATCTGTGATGTGTGCCTGCAGAAGCTCAGAAGTTTATTATGCTCTTAGTATAATATATAAGTATATCTGTGATGTGCGCCTGCAGAAGCGCTGCAGTTTATTATGCTCTTAGTATAATATATAAGTATATCTGTGATGTGTGCCTGCAGAAGCGCTGCAGTTTATTTTGCTCTTAGTATAATATATAAGTATATCTGTGATGTGCGCCTGCAGAAACGCTGCAGTTTATTATGCTCTTAGTATAATATATAAGTATATCTGTGATGTGTGCCTGCAGAAGCGCTGCAGTTTATTATGCTCTTAGTAAAATATATAAGTATATCTGTGAGGTGTGCCTGCAGAAGCGCTGCAGTTTATTATGCTCTTAGTAGAATATATAAGTATATCTGTGATGTGTGCCTGCAGAAGCTCTGCAGTTTATTATGCTCTTAGTATAATATATAGTATATCTGTGATGTGCGCATTGCAGAAGCGCTGCAGTTTATTATACTCTTAGTATAATATATAGTATATCTGTGATGTGCGCATTGCAGAAGCGCTGCAGTTTATTATACTCTTAGTATAATATATAGTATATCTGTGATGTGTGCCTGCAGACGCGCTGCAGTTTATTATGCTCTTAGTATAATATATAGTATATCTGTGATGTGTGCCTGCAGAAGCGCTGCAGTTTATTATCCTCTTAGTATAATATATAAGTATATCTCTGATGTGTGCCTGCAGAAGCACTGCAGTTTATTATGCTCTTAGTATAATATATAGTATATTTGTAATGTGTGCCTGCAGAAGCGCTGCAGTTTATAATTCTCTTAGTATAATATATAAGTATATCTGTAATGTGTGCCTGCAGAAACGCTGCAGGTTATTATGCTCTTAGTATAATATATAAGTATATCTGTGATGTGTGCCTGCAGAAGCACTGCAGTTTATTATCCTCTTAGTATAATATATAGTATATCTGTGATGTGCACCTGCAGAAGCGCTGCAGTTTATTATGCTCTTAGTATAATATATAAGTATATCTGTGATATGTGCCTGCAGAAGCGCTGCAGTTTATAATGGTCTTAGTATAATATATAGTATATCTGTGATGTGTACCTGCAGAAGCGTTGCTGTTTATTATGCTCTTAGTACAATATATAAGTATATCTGTGATGTGTGCCTGCAGAAGCGCTGCAGTTTATTATGCTCTTAGTATAATATGTGATGTGATGTGTGCCTGCAGAAGCTATGCAGTTTATTATGCTCTTAGTATAATATATAGTACATCTGTGATGTGTGCCTGCAGAAGCTCTGCAGTTTATTATGCTCTTAGTATAATATATAAGTATATCTGTGATGTGTGCCTGCAGAAGCGCTGCAGTTTATTATGCTCTTAGTATAATATATAGTACATCTGTGATGTGTGCCTGCAGAAGCTCTGCAGTTTATTATGCTCTTAGTATAATATATAAGTATATCTGTGATGTGTGCCTGCAGAAGCGCTGCAGTTTATTATGCTCTTAGTATAATATGTAGTACATCTGTGATGTGTGCCTGCAGAAGCTCTGCAGTTTATTATGCTCTTAGTATAATATATAAGTATATCTGTGATGTGCGCCTGCAGAGGCGTTGCAGTTTATTTTGCTCTTAGTATAATATATAAGTATATCTGTGATGTGCGCCTGCAGAAACGCTGCTGTTTATTATGCTCTCAGTATAATATATAAGTATATCTGTGATGTGCACCTGCAGAAGCGCTGCAGTTTATTATGCTCTTAGTAGAATATATAAGTATATCTGTGATGTGTGCCTGCAGAAGCTCCGCAGTTTATTATGCTCTTAGTATAATATATAGTATATCTGTGATGTGCGCATTGCAGAAGCGCTGCAGTTTATTATACTCTTAGTATAATATATAGTATATCTGTGATGTGTGCCTTCAGATGCGCTGCAGTTTATTATGCTCTTAGTATAATATATAGTATATCTGTGATGTGTGCCTGCCGAAGCGCTGCAGTTTATTATGGTCTTAGTATAATATATAAGTATATCTGTGATGTGTGCCTGCAGAAGCGCTGCCGTTTATTATGCTCTTAGTATAATATATAAGTATATCTGTAATGTGTGCCGGCAGAAGCGCTGCAGTTTATTATCCTCTTAGTATAATATATAAGTATATCTCTGATGTGTGCCTGCAGAAGCACTGCAGTTTATTATGCTCTTAGTATAATATATAGTATATTTGTAATGTGTGCCTGCAGAAGCGCTGCAGTTTATAATTCTCTTAGTATAATATATAAGTATATCTGTAATGTGTGCCTGCAGAAACGCTGCAGTTTATTATGCTCTTAGTATAATATATAAGTATATCTGTGATGTGTGCCTGCAGAAGCGCTGCAGTTTATTATGGTCTTAGTATAATATATAGTATATCTGTGATGTGTACCTGCAGAAGCGTTGCAGTTTATTATGCTCTTAGTACAATATATAAGTATATCTGTGATGTGTGCCTGCAGAAGCGCTGCAGTTTATTATGCTCTTAGTATAATATGTGATGTGATGTGTGCCTGCAGAAGCTATGCAGTTTATTATGCTCTTAGTATAATATATAGTATATGTGTGATGTGCGCCTGCAGAAGCGCTGCAGTTTATTATGCTCTTAGTATAATATTTAGTATATCTGTGATGTGTGCCTGCAGAAACGCTGCTTTTTAGTATGCTCTTAGTATAATATATAGTACATCTGTGGTGTGTGCCTGCAGAAGCTCTGCAGTTTATTATGCTCTTTATATAATATATAGTATATCTGTGATGTGTGCCTGCAGAAGCGCTGCAGTTTATTATGCTCTTAGTATAATATATAGTATATCTAGGATGTGTGCCTGCAGAAGTGTTGCAGTTTATTTTGCTCTTAGTATAATATATAAGTATATCTGTGATGTGCGCCTGCAGAAACGCAGCAGTTTATTATGCTCTCAGTATAATATATAAGTATATCTGTGATGTGCACCTGCAGAAGCGCTGCAGTTTATTATGCTCTGAGTATAATATATAGTATATCTGTGATGTGTGCCTGCAGAAGCTCAGAAGTTTATTATGCTCTTAGTATAATATATAAGTATATCTGTGATGTGCGCCTGCAGAAGCGCTGCAGTTTATTATGCTCTTAGTATAATATATAAGTATATCTGTGATGTGTGCCTGCAGAAGCGCTGCAGTTTATTTTGCTCTTAGTATAATATATAAGTATATCTGTGATGTGCGCCTGCAGAAACGCTGCAGTTTATTATGCTCTTAGTATAATATATAAGTATATCTGTGATGTGTGCCTGCAGAAGCGCTGCAGTTTATTATGCTCTTAGTAAAATATATAAGTATATCTGTGAGGTGTGCCTGCAGAAGCGCTGCAGTTTATTATGCTCTTAGTAGAATATATAAGTATATCTGTGATGTGTGCCTGCAGAAGCTCTGCAGTTTATTATGCTCTTAGTATAATATATAGTATATCTGTGATGTGCGCATTGCAGAAGCGCTGCAGTTTATTATACTCTTAGTATAATATATAGTATATCTGTGATGTGCGCATTGCAGAAGCGCTGCAGTTTATTATACTCTTAGTATAATATATAGTATATCTGTGATGTGTGCCTGCAGACGCGCTGCAGTTTATTATGCTCTTAGTATAATATATAGTATATCTGTGATGTGTGCCTGCAGAAGCGCTGCAGTTTATTATCCTCTTAGTATAATATATAAGTATATCTCTGATGTGTGCCTGCAGAAGCACTGCAGTTTATTATGCTCTTAGTATAATATATAGTATATTTGTAATGTGTGCCTGCAGAAGCGCTGCAGTTTATAATTCTCTTAGTATAATATATAAGTATATCTGTAATGTGTGCCTGCAGAAACGCTGCAGGTTATTATGCTCTTAGTATAATATATAAGTATATCTGTGATGTGTGCCTGCAGAAGCACTGCAGTTTATTATCCTCTTAGTATAATATATAGTATATCTGTGATGTGCACCTGCAGAAGCGCTGCAGTTTATTATGCTCTTAGTATAATATATAAGTATATCTGTGATATGTGCCTGCAGAAGCGCTGCAGTTTATAATGGTCTTAGTATAATATATAGTATATCTGTGATGTGTACCTGCAGAAGCGTTGCTGTTTATTATGCTCTGAGTACAATATATAAGTATATCTGTGATGTGTGCCTGCAGAAGCGCTGCAGTTTATTATGCTCTTAGTATAATATGTGATGTGATGTGTGCCTGCAGAAGCTATGCAGTTTATTATGCTCTTAGTATAATATATAGTACATCTGTGATGTGTGCCTGCAGAAGCTCTGCAGTTTATTATGCTCTTAGTATAATATATAAGTATATCTGTGATGTGTGCCTGCAGAAGCGCTGCAGTTTATTATGCTCTTAGTATAATATATAGTACATCTGTGATGTGTGCCTGCAGAAGCTCTGCAGTTTATTATGCTCTTAGTATAATATATAAGTATATCTGTGATGTGTGCCTGCAGAAGCGCTGCAGTTTATTATGCTCTTAGTATAATATGTAGTACATCTGTGATGTGTGCCTGCAGAAGCTCTGCAGTTTATTATGCTCTTAGTATAATATATAAGTATATCTGTGATGTGCGCCTGCAGAGGCGTTGCAGTTTATTTTGCTCTTAGTATAATATATAAGTATATCTGTGATGTGCGCCTGCAGAAACGCTGCTGTTTATTATGCTCTCAGTATAATATATAAGTATATCTGTGATGTGCACCTGCAGAAGCGCTGCAGTTTATTAGGCTCTTAGTATAATATATAGTATATCTGTGATGTGTGCCTGCAGAAATGCTGCTTTTTATTATGCTCTTAGTATAATATATAGTACATCTGTGATGTGTGCCTGCTGAAGCGCTGCAGTTTATTATGCTCTTAGTATAATATATAGTATATCTAGGATGTGCGCCTGCAGAAGCGCTGCAGTTTATTTTGCTCTTAGTATAATATATAAGTATATCTGTGATGTGCGCCTGCAGAAACGCTGCAGTTTATTATGCTCTCAGTATAATATATAAGTATATCTGTGATGTGCACCTGCAGAAGCGCTGCAGTTTATTATGCTCTTAGTATAATATATAAGTATATCTGTGATGTGTGCCTGCAGAAGCGCTGCAGTTTATTATGCTCTTAGTATAATATATAATTATATCTGTGATGTGTGCCTGCAGAAGCGCTGCAGCTTATTATGCTCTTAGTATAATATATAAGTATATCTGTGATGTGTGCCTGCAGAAGCTATGCAGTTTATTATGCTCTTAGTATAATATATAGTATATCTGTGATGTGCGCCTGCAGAAGCGCTGCAGTTTATTATGCTCTTAGTATAATATATAGTATATCTGTGATGTGTGCCTGCAGAAGCGCTGCAGGTTATTATGCTCTTAGTATAATATATAGTATATCTGTGATGTGTGCATGCAGAAGCGCTGCAGTTTATTATGCTCTTAGTATAATATATAAGTATATCTGTGATGTGCGCCTGCAGAAGCGCTGCAGTTTATTATGCTCTTAGTATAATATATAGTATATCTGTGATGTGTGCCTGCAGAAGCGCTGCAGTTTATTATGCTCTTAGTATAGTATATAAGTATATCTGTGATGTGTGCCTGCAGAAGCGCTGTAGTTTATTATTCTCTTAGTATAATATATAAGTATATCTGTGATGTGTGCCTGCAGATACTCTGCAGTTTATTATGCTCTTAGTATAATATATAAGTATATCTGTGATGTGTGCCTGCAGAAACGCTGCTGTTTATTATGCTCTTAGTATAATATATAGTATATCTGTGATGTGTGCCTGCAGAAGCGCTGCAGTTTATTATGCTCTTTGTATAATATATAAGTATATCTGTGATGTGTGCCTGCAGAAGCGCTGTAGTTTATTATTCTCTTAGTATAATATATAAGTATATCTGTGATGTGTGCCTGCAGATACTCTGCAGTTTATTATGCTCTTAGTATAATATATAAGTATATCTGTGATGTGTGCCTGCAGAAGCGCTGCAGTTTATTATGGTCTTAGTATAATATATAGTATATCTGTGATGTGTACCTGCAGAAGCGTTGCAGTTTATTATGCTCTTAGTACAATATATAAGTATATCTGTGATGTGTGCCTGCAGAAGCGCTGCAGTTTATTATGCTCTTAGTATAATATGTGATGTGATGTGTGCCTGCAGAAGCTATGCAGTTTATTATGCTCTTAGTATAATATATAGTATATGTGTGATGTGCGCCTGCAGAAGCGCTGCAGTTTATTATGCTCTTAGTATAATATTTAGTATATCTGTGATGTGTGCCTGCAGAAACGCTGCTTTTTAGTATGCTCTTAGTATAATATATAGTACATCTGTGGTGTGTGCCTGCAGAAGCTCTGCAGTTTATTATGCTCTTTATATAATATATAGTATATCTGTGATGTGTGCCTGCAGAAGCGCTGCAGTTTATTATGCTCTTAGTATAATATATAGTATATCTAGGATGTGTGCCTGCAGAAGTGTTGCAGTTTATTTTGCTCTTAGTATAATATATAAGTATATCTGTGATGTGCGCCTGCAGAAACGCAGCAGTTTATTATGCTCTCAGTATAATATATAAGTATATCTGTGATGTGCACCTGCAGAAGCGCTGCAGTTTATTATGCTCTGAGTATAATATATAGTATATCTGTGATGTGTGCCTGCAGAAGCTCAGAAGTTTATTATGCTCTTAGTATAATATATAAGTATATCTGTGATGTGCGCCTGCAGAAGCGCTGCAGTTTATTATGCTCTTAGTATAATATATAAGTATATCTGTGATGTGTGCCTGCAGAAGCGCTGCAGTTTATTTTGCTCTTAGTATAATATATAAGTATATCTGTGATGTGCGCCTGCAGAAACGCTGCAGTTTATTATGCTCTTAGTATAATATATAAGTATATCTGTGATGTGTGCCTGCAGAAGCGCTGCAGTTTATTATGCTCTTAGTAAAATATATAAGTATATCTGTGAGGTGTGCCTGCAGAAGCGCTGCAGTTTATTATGCTCTTAGTAGAATATATAAGTATATCTGTGATGTGTGCCTGCAGAAGCTCTGCAGTTTATTATGCTCTTAGTATAATATATAGTATATCTGTGATGTGCGCATTGCAGAAGCGCTGCAGTTTATTATACTCTTAGTATAATATATAGTATATCTGTGATGTGCGCATTGCAGAAGCGCTGCAGTTTATTATACTCTTAGTATAATATATAGTATATCTGTGATGTGTGCCTGCAGACGCGCTGCAGTTTATTATGCTCTTAGTATAATATATAGTATATCTGTGATGTGTGCCTGCAGAAGCGCTGCAGTTTATTATCCTCTTAGTATAATATATAAGTATATCTCTGATGTGTGCCTGCAGAAGCACTGCAGTTTATTATGCTCTTAGTATAATATATAGTATATTTGTAATGTGTGCCTGCAGAAGCGCTGCAGTTTATAATTCTCTTAGTATAATATATAAGTATATCTGTAATGTGTGCCTGCAGAAACGCTGCAGGTTATTATGCTCTTAGTATAATATATAAGTATATCTGTGATGTGTGCCTGCAGAAGCACTGCAGTTTATTATCCTCTTAGTATAATATATAGTATATCTGTGATGTGCACCTGCAGAAGCGCTGCAGTTTATTATGCTCTTAGTATAATATATAAGTATATCTGTGATGTGTGCCTGCAGAAGCGCTGCAGTTTATAATGGTCTTAGTATAATATATAGTATATCTGTCATGTGTACCTGCAGAAGCGTTGCTGTTTATTATGCTCTTAGTACAATATATAAGTATATCTGTGATGTGTGCCTGCAGAAGCGCTGCAGTTTATTATGCTCTTAGTATAATATGTGATGTGATGTGTGCCTGCAGAAGCTATGCAGTTTATTATGCTCTTAGTATAATATATAGTACATCTGTGATGTGTGCCTGCAGAAGCTCTGCAGTTTATTATGCTCTTAGTATAATATATAAGTATATCTGTGATGTGTGCCTGCAGAAGCGCTGCAGTTTATTATGCTCTTAGTATAATATATAGTACATCTGTGATGTGTGCCTGCAGAAGCTCTGCAGTTTATTATGCTCTTAGTATAATATATAAGTATATCTGTGATGTGTCCCTGCAGAAGCGCTGCAGTTTATTATGCTCTTAGTATAATATGTAGTACATCTGTGATGTGTGCCTGCAGAAGCTCTGCAGTTTATTATGCTCTTAGTATAATATATAAGTATATCTGTGATGTGCGCCTGCAGAGGCGTTGCAGTTTATTTTGCTCTTAGTATAATATATAAGTATATCTGTGATGTGCGCCTGCAGAAACGCTGCTGTTTATTATGCTCTCAGTATAATATATAAGTATATCTGTGATGTGCACCTGCAGAAGCGCTGCAGTTTATTAGGCTCTTAGTATAATATATAGTATATCTGTGATGTGTGCCTGCAGAAATGCTGCTTTTTATTATGCTCTTAGTATAATATATAGTACATCTGTGATGTGTGCCTGCTGAAGCGCTGCAGTTTATTATGCTCTTAGTATAATATATAGTATATCTAGGATGTGCGCCTGCAGAAGCGCTGCAGTTTATTTTGCTCTTAGTATAATATATAAGTATATCTGTGATGTGCGCCTGCAGAAACGCTGCAGTTTATTATGCTCTCAGTATAATATATAAGTATATCTGTGATGTGCACCTGCAGAAGCGCTGCAGTTTATTATGCTCTTAGTATAATATATAAGTATATCTGTGATGTGTGCCTGCAGAAGCGCTGCAGTTTGTTATGCTCTTAGTATAATATATAATTATATCTGTGATGTGTGCCTGCAGAAGCGCTGCAGCTTATTATGCTCTTAGTATAATATATAAGTATATCTGTGATGTGTGCCTGCAGAAGCTATGCAGTTTATTATGCTCTTAGTATAATATATAGTATATCTGTGATGTGCGCCTGCAGAAGCGCTGCAGTTTATTATGCTCTTAGTATAATATATAGTATATCTGTGATGTGTGCCTGCAGAAGCGCTGCAGGTTATTATGCTCTTAGTATAATATATAGTATATCTGTGATGTGTGCATGCAGAAGCGCTGCAGTTTATTATGCTCTTAGTATAATATATAAGTATATCTGTGATGTGCGCCTGCAGAAGCGCTGCAGTTTATTATGCTCTTAGTATAATATATAGTATATCTGTGATGTGTGCCTGCAGAAGCGCTGCAGTTTATTATGCTCTTAGTATAATATATAAGTATATCTGTGATGTGTGCCTGCAGAAGCGCTGTAGTTTATTATTCTCTTAGTATAATATATAAGTATATCTGTGATGTGTGCCTGCAGATACTCTGCAGTTTATTATGCTCTTAGTATAATATATAAGTATATCTGTGATGTGTGCCTGCAGAAACGCTGCTGTTTATTATGCTCTTAGTATAATATATAGTATATCTGTGATGTGTGCCTGCAGAAGCGCTGCAGTTTATTATGCTCTTTGTATAATATATAAGTATATCTGTGATGTGTGCCTGCAGAAGCGCTGTAGTTTATTATTCTCTTAGTATAATATATAAGTATATCTGTGATGTGTGCCTGCAGATACTCTGCAGTTTATTATGCTCTTAGTATAATATATAAGTATATCTGTGATGTGTGCCTGCAGAAACGCTGCTGTTTATTATGCTCTTAGTATAATATATAAGTATATCTGTGATGTGTGCCTGCAGAAGCGCTGCAGTTTATTATGCTCTTAGTATAATATATAAGTATATCTGTCATGTGTTCCTGCAGAAGCGCTGCAGTTTATTATGCTCTTAGTATAATATATAAGTATATCTGTGATGTGTGCCTGCAGAAAAGCTGCAGTTTATTATGATCTCAGTATAATATATAAGTATATCAGAGATATGTGTTCCTGTAGAAGCGCTGCAATTTAATATGCTCTTAGTATAATATTTAAGTATATCTGTGATGTGTGCCAGCAGAAGTGCTGCAGTTTATTATGCTCTTAGTATAATATATAAGTATATCTGTGATGTGTGCCTGCAGAAACGCTGCAGTTTATTATGCTCTTAGTATAATATATAAGTATATCTGTCATGTGTTCCTGCAGAAGCGCTGCAGTTTATTATGCTCTTAGTATAATATATAAGTATATCTGTGATGTGTGCCTGCAGAAAAGCTGCAGTTTATTATGATCTCAGTATAATATATAAGTATATCAGAGATATGTGTTCCTGTAGAAGCGCTGCAATTTAATATGCTCTTAGTATAATATTTAAGTATATCTGTGATGTGTGCCAGCAGAAGTGCTGCAGTTTATTATGCTCTTAGTATAATATATAAGTATATCTGTGATGTGTGCCTGCAGAAACGCTGCAGTTTATTATGCTCTTAGTATAACATATAAGTATATCTTTGATGTGTGCCAGCAGAAGCGCTGCACTTTATTATGCTCTTAGTATAATATAGTGTATTGATTGGTGTGTTTGTATTTCTTATCTAGTGATACCCAATCAAGCTATATTATCTTTTACACACAACACTGTGATAGTCTTATGGATTATTAAGTAATTGCACTTTATGAATGTATTTATGCTCACGAGTTATTGAACCCTGAGCATAACATCTGCTCTAGGACCAACAGTATAACAATATAAATAGCGATAGTGAATAGATATGAGCTTGTTATATTAATGCCCATATGAATATACTGCTGATCCGTCTAGAGTCTATATTTACTGTTGTTTCATCAGCTCAAGGATCAATATTGTGGCCTTCTAAAAAGTGCTGGTAATTAGTTATGTGAATTTATTGTGTGGCACTTTATAAGCATTTAATCATCCACACTTTTATCTAAATATTGTGCATAATATCTACTTAAAGTATTTTGCCTGCCGGCATAGGGAGCAGCATTTGGATAGTGAGTGAACTAAATAGATCACTGCTTCTATAGCCTGCCATTTACCTCTTCTGAACTTCCTGTTGGCTCTCCTTGGACTTCCTGCCTGATGGTTTCCTGTTTGATCCCCAGCCTACTATATATAAATAAGTTGAATAAGGCAAGGCCTGCATACATAAATGTTTAGTTACAATTCTAAAAAGAAGCTAGTACTGCAAAACTGCTTCACATTAAAAAGTATATTTTTGTTGTGGCTGTTCTGGTAGTAGTGGGGGACAGTAATGTATGTTCTGGTAGTAGTGGGGGACAGTAATGTATGTTCTGGTATAGTGGGGGATAGTAATGTATGTTCTGTTAGTAGTGGGGGACAGTAACATATGTTCTGGTAGTAGTGGGGGACAGTAACGTATGTTCTGGTAGTAGTGGGGGACAGTAACGTATGTTCTGGTAGTAGTGGGGGACAGTGATGTATGTTCTGGTAGTAGTGGGGGACAGTAACGTATGTTCTTGTAGTTGTGGGGGACAGTAATGTATGTTCTGGTAGTAGTGGGAGGGGACAGTAATGTATGTTCTGGCAGTAGTGCGGGACAGCAATGTATGTTCTGATAGTAGTGGGGGACAGTAACGTATGTTCTGATAGTAGTGGGGGACAGTAATGAATTTTGTTATAGTAGTGGGAGGGGACAGTAACGTATGATCTGGTAGTAGTGGGGGACAGTAACGTATGTTCTGGTAGTATTGGGGGACAGTAACGTATGTTCTGGTAGTAGTGGGGGACAGTAATGTATGTTCTGGCAGTAGTGGGGGATAGTACTGTATGTTCTGGTAGTAGTTGGGGACAGTAATGTATGTTCTGGTAGTAGTGTGGGACAGTAATGTATCTTCTTATAGAAGTGGGAAGGGGACAGTAACGTATGTTCTGGTAGTAGTGGGGGACAGTAATGTATGTTCTGGTAGTAGAGGGGGACAGTAATGTATGTTCTGGTAGCAGTAGGAGGGGGGGACAGTTATAGTGTGTATGTTCTCTTGTCCTAACTCCTCTACCACCTAGGCCAAGGGTTCCCAAACTCGATACTCAAGGCACCCTAACATTCACAGCATGAGTGGGGAACAGTAACTTATGTTTTGATAGTAGTGGGGGACAGTAACGTATGTTCTTATAGTAGTGGGAGGGGACAGTAACGTATGTTCTGGTAGTAGTGGGGGACAGTAACATATGTTCTGGTAGTAGTGGGGGACAGCAACGTATGTTCTGGGAGTAGTGGGGGACAGTAATGTATGTTCTGGTAGTAGTGGGGGACAGTAACGTATGTTCTGGTAGTAGAGGGGGACAGTAATGTATGTTCTGGTAGTAGTGGGAGGGGACGGTAATGTATGTTCTGGCAGTAGTGCGGGACAGCAATGTATGTTCTGATAGTAGTGGGGGACAGTAACGTATGTTCTGGTAGTATTGGGGGACAGTAATGTATGTTCTGGTAGTAGTGGGGGACAGTAATGTATGTTCTGTTAGTAGTGTGTGACAGTAATGTATTTTGTTATAGTAGTGGGAGGGGACAGTAACGTATGATCTGGTAGTAGTGGGGGACAGTAACGTATGTTCTGGTAGTAGTGGGGGACAGTAATGTATGTTCTGGTAGTAGTGGTGGACAGTAACATATATTCTAATAGTAGTGGGAGGGGACAGTAACGTATGTTCTGGTTGTTGTGGGGGACAGTAACGTATGTTCTGGTAGTAGTGGGGGACAGTAACATATGTTCTGGTAGTAGTGGGGGACAGTAACGTATGTTCTGGTAGTAGTGGGGGACAGTAATGTATGTTCTGGTAGTAGTGGGGGATAGTAACGTATGTTCTGGTAGTAGTGGGGGACAGTAATGTATGTTCTGGTAGTAGTGGGAGGGGACGGTAATGTATGTTCTGGCAGTAGTGCGGGACAGCAGTGTATGTTCTGATAGTAGTGGTGGACAGTAACATATATTCTAATAGTAGTGGGGGACAGTAATGTATGTTCTTATAGTAGTGGTAGGGGACAGTAACGTATGATCTGGTAGTAGTGGGGGACAGTAACGTATGTTCTGGTAGTATTGGGGGACAGTAATGTATGTTCTGGTAGTAGTGGGGGACAGTAATGTATGTTCTGGTAGTAGTGGGGAACAGTAATGTATGTTCTGGTAGTAGTGGAGGACAGTAATGTATGTTCTGGTAGTAGTGTGGGACAGTAATGTATGTTCTGGTAGTAGTGTGGGACAGTAACGTATGTTCTGATAGTAGTGGGAGGGGACAGTAACGTATGTTCTGGTAGTAGTGGGGGACAATAATGTCTGTTCTGTTAGTAGTGGGGGACAGTAATGTATGTTCTGGTAGTAGTGGGGGACAGTAATGTATGTTCTCGTAGTAGTGGGTGACAGTAATGTATGTTCTGGTAGTAGTGGGGGACAGTAATGTATGTTCTGGTAGTAGTCGGGGACAGTAACGTATGTTCTGGTAGTAGTGGGGGACAGTAATGTATCTTCTGGTAGTAGTGGGGGACAGTATTGTATGTTCTGGTAGTAGTGGGGGACTGTAATGTATGTTCTGGTAGTAGTAGGAGGGGGGGACAGTTATAGTGGGCATGTTCTCTTGTCCTAACTCCTCTACCACCTAGGCCAGGGGTTCCCAAACTCGATCCTCAAGGCACCCTAACATACACAGCATGAGTGGGGTACAGTAATGTATGTTCTGGTAGTAGTGGAGGACAGTAATGTATGTTCTGGCAGTAGTGGAGGACAGTAATGTATGTTCTGGCAGTAGTGGAGGACAGTAATGTATGTTCTGGCAGTAGTGGGCGACAGTAATGTATATTCTGTAGTAGTGGGGGACAGTAATGTATATTCTGGTTATAGTGGGGGACAGTAATGTATGTTCTGGTAGTAGTGTGGGACAGTAACGTCTGTACTGATAGTAGTGGGAGGGGACAGTAACGTATGTTCTGGTAGTAGTGGGGTACAATAATGTCTGTTCTATTAGTAGTGGGGACAGTAATGTATGTTCTCGTAGTAGTGGGGGACAGTAATGTATGTTCTCGTAGTAGTGGGTGACAGTAATGTATGTTCTGTTAGTAGTGGGGGACAGTAACGTATGTTCTGGTAGTAGTGGGGGACAGTAACATATGTTCTGGTAGTAGTGGGGGACAGTAACGTATGTTCTGGTAGTAGTGGGGGACAGTAATGTATATTATGGTAGTAGTGGGGGACAGTATTGTATGTTCTGTTAGTAGTGGGGGACAGTAATGTATGTTCTGGTAGTAGTAGGAGGGGGGGACAGTTATAGTGGGCATGTTCTCTTGTCCTAACTCCTCTACCACCTAGGCCAGGGGTTCCCAAACTCGATCCTCAAGGCACCCTAACATACACAGCATGAGTGGGGTACAGTAATGTATGTTCTGGTAGTAGTGGAGGACAGCAATGTATGTTCTGGTTGTAGTGGAGGACAGAAATGTATATTATGGTAGTAGTGGGGGACAGTAATGGATGTTCTGTAGTAGTGGGGGACAGTAATGTATGTTCTGGTAGTAGTGGGGGACAGTAATGTATGTTCTGGTAGTAGTGGGGGACAGTAATGTATGTTTTGGCAGTAGTGCAGGACAGTAATGTATGTTCTGATAGTAGTGGGAGGGGACAGTAATGTATGTTCTGGTAGTAGTGGGGGACAGTAATGTATGTTCTGGTAGTAGTGGGGGACAGTAATGTATGTTCTGGTTGTAGTGGGGGACTAATGTATGTTGTGGTAGTAGTAGGAGGGGGGGACAGTTATAGTGGGCATGTTCTCTTGTCCTAACTCCTCTACCACCTAGGCCAGAGGTTCCCAAACTCGATCCTCAAGGCACCCTAACATACGCAGCATAAGTGGGGTACAGTAATGTATGTTCTGGTAGTAGTGGAGGACAGTAATGTATGTTCTGGTAGTAGTGTGGGACAGTAATGTATGTTCTGGTAGTAGTGTGGGATAGTAACGTATGTTCTGATAGTAGTGGGAAGGGACAGTAACGTATGTTCTGTTAGTAGTGGGGGACAGTAATGTATGTTCTCGTAGTAGTGGGGGACAGTAATGTATGTTCTCATAGTAGTGGGTGACAGTAATATATGTTCTGGTAGTAGTGGGGGACAGTAATGTATATTCTGGTAGTAGTGGGGGACAGTAATGGATGTTCTGTAGTAGTGCGGGACAACAATGTATGTTCTGATAGTAGTGGGGGACAGTAACGTATGTTCTGGTAGTAGTGCGGGACAACAATGTATGTTCTGATAGTAGTGGGGGATAGTACTGTATGTTCTGGTAGTAGTTGAGGACAGTAATGTATGTTCTGGTAGTAGTGTGGGACAGTAATGTATCTTCTGATAGAAGTGGGAAGGGGACAGTAACGTATGTTCTGGTAGTAGTGGGGGACAATAATGTCTGTTCTGTTAGTAGTGGGGGACAGTAATGTATGTTCTCGTAGGAGTGGGGGACAGTAATGTATGTTGTCGTAGTAGTGGGTGACAGTAATGTATGTTCTGGTAGTAGTGGGGGACAGTAATGTATATTCTGGTAGTAGTGGGGGACAGTAATGGATGTTCTGTAGTAGTGGGGGACAGTAATGTATGTTCTGGTAGTAGTGCGGGACAACAATGTATGTTCTGATAGTAGTGGGGGACAGTAACGTATGTTCTGATAGTAGTGGGGGACAGTAATGTATTTTGTTATAGTAGTGGGAGGGGACAGTAACGTATGATCTGGTAGTAGTGGGGGACAGTAACGTATGTTCTGGTAGTATTGGGGGACAGTAATGTATGTTCTGGTAGTAGTGGGGGACAGTAATGTATGTTCTGGCAGTAGTGGGGGATAGTACTGTATGTTCTGGTAGTAGTTGGGGACAGTAATGTATGTTCTGGTAGTAGTGTGGGACAGTAATGTATCTTCTTATAGAAGTGGGAAGGGGACAGTAACGTATGTTCTGGTTGTAGTGGGGGACAGTAATGTATGTTCTGGTAGTAGAGGGGGACAGTAATGTATGTTCTGGTAGCAGTAGGAGGGGGGGACAGTTATAGTGTGTATGTTCTCTTGTCCTAACTCCTCTACCACCTAGGCCAAGGGTTCCCAAACTCGATCCTCAAGGCACCCTAACATTCACAGCATGAGTGGGGAACAGTAACTTATGTTCTGATAGTAGTGGGGGACAGTAACGTATGTTCTTATAGTAGTGGGAGGGGACAGTAACGTATGTTCTGGTAGTTGTGGGGGACAGAAACGTATGTTCTGGTAGTAGTGGGGGACAGTAACATATGTTCTGGTAGTAGTGGGGGACAGTAACGTATGTTCTGGTAGTAGTGGGGGACAGTAATGTATGTTCTGGTAGTAGTGGGGGATAGTAACGTATGTTCTGGTAGTAGTGGGGGAAAGTAATGTATGTTCTGGTAGTAGTGGGAGGGGACGGTAATGTATGTTCTGGCAGTAGTGCGGGACAGCAATGTATGTTCTGATAGTAGTGGTGGACAGTAACATATATTCTAATAGTAGTGGGGGACAGTAACGTATGTTCTTATAGTAGTGGGAGGGGACAGTAACGTATGATCTGGCAGTAGTGGGGGACAGTAACATATTTTCTGGTAGTATTGGGGGACAGTAACGTATGTTCTGATAGTAGTGGGAGGGGACAGTAACGTATGTTCTGGTAGTAGTGGGGGACAATAATGTCTGTTCTGTTAGTAGTGGGGGACAGTAATGTATGTTCTCGTAGTAGTGGGGGACAGTAATGTATGTTCTCGTAGTAGTGGGTGACAGTAATGTATGTTCTGGTAGTAGTGGGGGACAGTAACGTATGTTCTGGTAGTAGTCGGGGACAGTAACGTATGTTCTGGTAGTAGTGGGGGACAGTAATGTATCTTCTGGTGGTAGTGGGGGACAGTATTGTATGTTCTGGTAGAAGTGGGGGACTGTAATGTATGTTCTGGTAGTAGTAGGAGGGGGGGACAGTTATAGTGGGCATGTTCTCTTGTCCTAACTCCTCTACCACCTAGGCCAGGGGTTCCCAAACTCGATCCTCAAGGCACCCTAACATACACAGCATGAGTGGTGTACAGTAATGTATGTTCTGGTAGTAGTGGAGGACAGTAATGTATGTTCTGGCAGTAGTGGAGGACAGTAATGTATGTTCTGGTAGTAGTGAGGGACAGTAATGTATGTCCTGGCAGTAGTGGGCGACAGTAATGTATATTCTGTAGTAGTGGGGGACAGTAATGTATATTCTGGTTATAGTGGGGGACAGTAATGTATGTTCTGGTAGTAGTGTGGGACAGTAACGTATGTTCTGATAGTAGTGGGAGGGGACAGTAACGTATGTTCTGGTAGTAGTGGGGTACAATAATGTCTGTTCTATTAGTAGTGGGGACAGTAATGTATGTTCTCGTAGTAGTGGGGGACAGTAATGTATGTTCTCGTAGTAGTGGGTGACAGTAATGTATGTTCTGTTAGTAGTGGGGGACAGTAACGTATGTTCTGGTAGTAGTGGGGGACAGTAACATATGTTCTGGTAGTAGTGGGGGACAGTAACGTATGTTCTGGTAGTAGTGGGGGACAGTAATGTATATTCTGGTAGTAGTGGGGGACAGTATTGTATGTTCTGTTAGTAGTGGGGGACAGTAATGTATGTTCTGGTAGTAGTAGGAGGGGGGGACAGTTATAGTGGGCATGTTCTCTTGTCCTAACTCCTCTACCACCTAGGCCAGGGGTTCTCAAACTCGATCCTCAAGGCACCCTAACATACACAGCATGAGTGGGGTACAGTAATGTATGTTCTGGTAGTAGTGGAGGACAGCAATGTATGTTCTGGTTGTAGTGGAGGACAGAAATGTATATTATGGTAGTAGTGGGGGACAGTAATGGATGTTCTGTAGTAGTGGGGGACAGTAATGTATGTTCTGGTAGTAGTGGGGGACAGTAATGTATGTTCTGGTAGTAGTGGGGGACAGTAATGTATGTTTTGGCAGTAGTGCAGGACAGTAATGTATGTTCTGATAGTAGTGGGAGGGGACAGTAATGTATGTTCTGGTAGTAGTGGGGGACAGTAATGTATGTTCTGGTAGTAGTGGGAGACAGTAATGTATGTTCTGGTTGTAGTGGGGGACTAATGTATGTTGTGGTAGTAGTAGGAGGGGGGGACAGTTATAGTGGGCATGTTCTCTTGTCCTAACTCCTCTACCACCTAGGCCAGAGGTTCCCAAACTCGATCCTCAAGGCACCCTAACATACGCAGCATGAGTGGGGTACAGTAATGTATGTTCTGGTAGTAGTGGGGGACAGTAATGTATGTTCTGGCTGTAGTGCAGGTTCTGATAGTAGTGGGAGGGGACAGTAATGTATGTTCTGGCAGTAGTGGGGGACAGTAATGTATGTTCTGGTAGTAGTGGTGGACAGTAATGTATGTTCTGGTAGTAGTGGGGGACAGTAATGTATATTCTGGCAGTAGTGGGGGACAGTAATGTATGTTCTGGTAGTAGTGGGGGACAGTAATGTATGTTCTGGCAGTAGTGAGGGACAGTAATGTATGTTCTGGCAGTAGTGGGGGACAGTAATGTATGTTCTGGTAGTAGTGAGGGACAGTAATGTATGTTCTGGCAGTAGTGGGGGACAGTAATGTATATTCTGTAGTAGTGGGGGACAGTAATGTATATTCTGGTTATAGTGGGGGACAGTAATGTATGTTCTGGTAGTAGTGGGGGACAGTATTGTATGTTCTGGCAGTAGTGCAGGTTCTGATAGTAGTGGGAGGGGACAGTAATGTATGTTCTGGTTGTAGTGGGGGACAGTAATGTACCTTCTGATAGTAGTGGGTGGGGACAGTAATGTATCTTCAGATAGTAGTGGGTGGGGACAGTAATGTCTGTTCTGGTAGTAGTGGGGAACAGTAATGTATGTTCTGGTAGTAGTGGAGGACAGTAATCTATGTTCTGGTAGTAGTGGAGGACAGTTATGTATGTTCTGGTGGTAGTGTGGGACAGTAACGTATGTTCTGATAGTAGTGGGAGGGGACAGTAACGTATGTTCTGGTAGGAGTGGGGGACAATAATGTCTGTTCTGTTAGTAGTGGGGGACAGTAATGTATGTTCTGGTAGTAGTGGGGGACAGTAATGTATGTTCTCGTAATAGTGGGGGACAGTAATGTATGTTATGGTAGTAATGGGGTACTGTAACGTATGTTCTGGTAGTAGTGGGGGACAGTAACGTATGTTCTGGTAGTAGTGGGGGACAGTAACGTATGTTCTGGTTGTAGTGGGGGACAGTAACGTATGTTCTAGTAGTAGTGGGGGACAGTATTGTATATTCTATTAGTAGTGGGGGACAGTATTGTATGTTCTGGTAGTAGTGGGGGACAGTAATGTATGTTCTGGTAGTAGTAGGAGGCGGGTACAGTTATAGTGGGCATGTTCTCTTGTCCTAACTCCTCTACCACCTAGGCCAGGGGTTCCCAAACTCGATCCTCAAGGCACCTTAACATACACAGCATGAGTGGGGTACAGTAATGTATGTTCTGGTAGTAGTGGGGGACCGTAATGTATATTCTGGTAGTAGTGGGGGACAGTAATGTATGTTCTGTAGTAGTGGGGGACAGTAATGTATGTTCTGGTAGTAGTGGGGGACAATAATGTATGTTCTGGTTGTAGTGGGGGACAGTAATGTATGTTCTGGCAGTAGTGCAGGTTCTGATAGTAGTTAGAGGGGACAGTAATGTATGTTCTGGCAGTAGTGGGGGACAGTAGTGTATGTTCTGGTAGTAGTGGTGGACAGTAATGTATGTTCTGGTGGTAGTGGGGGACAGTATTGTATATTCTGGTAGTAGTGGAGGACAGTAATGTATGTTCTGGTAGTAGTGGGGGACAGTAATGTATGTTCTTGTTGTAATGGGGGACAGTAATGTATGTTCTTGCAGTAGTGGGGGACAGTAGTGTTTGTTCTGGTAGTAGTGGGGGACATTAATGTATGTTCTGGTAGTAGTGGGGGACTAATGTATGTTCTGGTAGTAGAAGGAGGGGGGGACAGTTATAGTGGGCATGTTCTCTTGTCCTAACTCCTCTACCACCTAGGCCTGGGGTTCCCAAACTTGATCCTCAAGGCACCCTAACATATGCAGCATGAGTGGGGTACAGTAATGTTTGTTCTGGTAGTAGTGGGGGACAGTAATGTATGTTCTGTAGTAGTGGAGGACAGTAATGTATGTTCTGGTAATAATGGGGGACAGTAATGTATGTTCTCGTAGTAGTGGGGGACAGTAATGTATGTTCTGGCAGTAGTGCAGGTTCTGATAGTAGTGGGAGGGGACAGTAATGTATGTTCTGGCAGTAGTGGGGGACAGTAATGTATGTTCTAGTAGTAGTGGTGGACAGTAATGTATGTTCTGGTAGTAGTGGGGGACAGTAATGTATATTCTGGTAGTAGTTGTCGACAGTAATGTATGTTCTGGTAGTAGTGGGGGACAGTAATGTATGTTCTGGTAGTAGAGGGGGACAGTAATGTATGTTCTGGTAGCAGTAGGAGGGGGGGACAGTTATAGTGTGTATGTTCTCTTGTCCTAACTCCTCTACCACCTAGGCCAAGGGTTCCCAAACTCGATCCTCAAGGCACCCTAACATTCACAGCATGAGTGGGGAACAGTAACTTATGTTCTGATAGTAGTGGGGGACAGTAACGTATGTTCTTATAGTAGTGGGAGGGGACAGTAACGTATGTTCTGGTAGTTGTGGGGGACAGTAACGTATGTTCTGGTAGTAGTGGGGGACAGTAACATATGTTCTGGTAGTAGTGGGGGACAGTAACGTATGTTCTGGTAGTAGTGGGGGACAGTAATGTATGTTCTGGTAGTAGTGGGGGATAGTAACGTATGTTCTGGTAGTAGTGGGGGACAGTAATGTATGTTCTGGTAGTAGTGGGAGGGGACGGTAATGTATGTTCTGGCAGTAGTGCGGGACAGCAATGTATGTTCTGATAGTAGTGGTGGACAGTAACATATATTCTAATAGTAGTGGGGGACAGTAACGTATGTTCTTATAGTAGTGGGAGGGGACAGTACCGTATTATCTGGCAGTAGTGGGGGACAGTAACGTATGTTCTGGTAGTATTGGGGGACAGTAATGTATGTTCTGGTAGTAGTGGGGGACAGTAATGTATGTTCTGGTAGTAGTGGGGAACAGTAATGTATGTTCTGGTAGTAGTGGAGGACAGTAATGTATGTTCTGGTAGTAGTGTGGGACAGTAATGTATGTTCTGGTAGTAGTGTGGGACAGTAACGTATGTTCTGATAGTAGTGGGAGGGGACAGTAACGTATGTTCTGGTAGTAGTGGGGGACAATAATGTCTGTTCTGTTAGTAGTGGGGGACAGTAATTTATGTTCTCGTAGTAGTGGGGGACAGTAATGTATGTTCTCGTAGTAGTGGGTGACAGTAATGTATGTTCTGGTAGTAGTGGGGGACAGTAACGTATGTTCTGGTAGTAGTCGGGGAGAGTAACGTATGTTCTGGTAGTAGTGGGGGACAGTAATGTATCTTCTGGTAGTAGTGGGGGACAGTATTGTATGTTCTGGTAGTATTGGGGGACTGTAATGTATGTTCTGGTAGTAGTAGGAGGGGGGGACAGTTATAGTGGGCATGTTCTCTTGTCCTAACTCCTCTACCACCTAGGCCAGGGGTTCCCAAACTCGATCCTCAAGGCACCCTAACATACACAGCATGAGTGGGGTACAGTAATGTATGTTCTGGTAGTAGTGGAGGACAGTAATGTATGTTCTGGCAGTAGTGGAGGACAGTAATGTATGTTCTGTTAGTAGTGAGGGACAGTAATGTATGTTCTGGCAGTAGTGGGCGACAGTAATGTATATTCTGTAGTAGTGGGGGACAGTAATGTATATTCTGGTTATAGTGGGGGACAGTAATGTATGTTCTGGTAGTAGTGTGGGACAGTAACGTATGTTCTGATAGTAGTGGGAGGGGACAGTAACGTATGTTAGGGTAGTAGTGGGGTACAATAATGTCTGTTCTATTAGTAGTGGGGACAGTAATGTATGTTCTCGTAGTAGTGGGGGACAGTAATGTATGTTCTCGTAGTAGTGGGTGACAGTAATGTATGTTCTGTTAGTTGTGGGGGACAGTAACGTATGTTCTGGTAGTAGTGGGGGACAGTAACATATGTTCTGGTAGTAGTGGGGGACAGTAACGTATGTTCTGGTAGTAGTGGGGGACAGTAATGTATATTCTGGTAGTAGTGGGGGACAGTATTGTATGTTCTGTTAGTAGTGGGGGACAGTAATGTATGTTCTGGTAGTAGTAGGAGGGGGGGACAGTTATAGTGGGCATGTTCTCTTGTCCTAACTCCTCTACCACCTAGGCCAGGGGTTCCCAAACTCGATCCTCAAGGCACCCTAACATACACAGCATGAGTGGGGTACAGTAATGTATGTTCTGGTAGTAGTGGAGGACAGCAATGTATGTTCTGGTTGTAGTGGAGGACAGAAATGTATATTATGGTAGTAGTGGGGGACAGTAATGGATGTTCTGTAGTAGTGGGGGACAGTAATGTATGTTCTGGTAGTAGTGGGGGACAGTAATGTATGTTCTGGTAGTAGTGGGGGACAGTAATGTATGTTTTGGCAGTAGTGCAGGACAGTAATGTATGTTCTGATAGTAGTGGGAGGGGACAGTAATGTATGTTCTGGTAGTAGTGGGGGACAGTAATGTATGTTCTGGTAGTAGTGGGGGACAGTAATGTATGTTCTGGTTGTAGTGGGGGACTAATGTATGTTGTGGTAGTAGTAGGAGGGGGGGACAATTATAGTGGGCATGTTCTCTTGTCCTAACTCCTCTACCACCTAGGCCAGAGGTTCCCAAACTCGATCCTCAAGGCACCCTAACATACGCAGCATGAGTGGGGTACAGTAATGTATGTTCTGGTAGTAGTGGGGGACAGTAATGTATGTTCTGGCAGTAGTGCAGGTTCTGATAGTAGTGGGAGGGGACAGTAATGTATGTTCTGGCAGTAGTGGGGGAAAGTAATGTATGTTCTGGTAGTAGTGGTGGACAGTAATGTATGTTCTGGTAGTAGTGGGGGACAGTAATGTATATTCTGGTAGTAGTGGGGGACAGTAATGTATGTTCTGGTAGTAGTGGGGGACAGTAATGTATGTTCTGGCAGTAGTGAGGGACAGTAATGTATGTTCTGGCAGTAGTGGGGGACAGTAATGTATGTTCTGGTAGTAGTGAGGGACAGTAATGTATGTTCTGGCAGTAGTGGGGGACAGTAATGTATATTCTGTAGTAGTGGGGGACAGTAATGTATATTCTGGTTATAGTGGGGGACAGTAATGTATGTTCTGGTAGTAGTGGGGGACAGTATTGTATGTTCTGGCAGTAGTGCAGGTTCTGATAGTAGTGGGAGGGGACAGTAATGTATGTTCTGGTTGTAGTGGGGGACAGTAATGTATCTTCTGATAGTAGTGGGTGGGGACAGTAATGTATCTTCTGATAGTAGTGGGTGGGGACAGTAATGTCTGTTCTGGTAGTAGTGGGGAACAGTAATGTATGTTCTGGTAGTAGTGGAGGACAGTAATCTATGTTCTGGTAGTAGTGGAGGACAGTTATGTATGTTCTGGTGGTAGTGTGGGACAGTAACGTATGTTCTGATAGTAGTGGGAGGGGACAGTAACGTATGTTCTGGTAGGAGTGGGGGACAATAATGTCTGTTCTGTTAGTAGTGGGGGACAGTAATGTATGTTCTGGTAGTAGTGGGGGACAGTAATGTATGTTCTCGTAATAGTGGGGGACAGTAATGTATGTTCTGGTAGTAATGGGGTATTGTAACGTATGTTCTGGTAGTAGTGGTGGACAGTAACGTATGTTCTGGTAGTAGTGGGGGACAGTAACGTATGTTCTGGTTGTAGTGGGGGACAGTAACGTATGTTCTAGTAGTAGTGGGGGACAGTATTGTATATTCTGGTAGTAGTGGGGGACAGTATTGTATGTTCTGGTAGTAGTGGGGGACAGTAATGTATGTTCTGGTAGTAGTAGGAGGCGGGTACAGTTATAGTGGGCATGTTCTCTTGTCCTAACTCCTCTACCACCTAGGCCAGGGGTTCCCAAACTCGATCCTCAAGGCACCTTAACATACACAGCATGAGTGGGGTACAGTAATGTATGTTCTGGTAGTAGTGGGGGACCGTAATGTATATTCTGGTAGTAGTGGTGGACAGTAATGTATGTTCTGTAGTAGTGGGGGACAGTACTGTATGTTCTGGTAGTAGTGGGGGACAGTATTGTATGTTCTGGCAGTAGTGCAGGTTCTGATAGTAGTGGGAGGGGACAGTAATGTATGTTCTGGTTGTAGTGGGGGACAGTAATGTATCTTCTGATAGTAGTGGGTGGGGACAGTAATGTATCTTCTGATAGTAGTGGGTGGGGACAGTAATGTCTGTTCTGGTAGTAGTGGGGAACAGTAATGTATGTTCTGGTAGTAGTGGAGGACAGTAATCTATGTTCTGGTAGTAGTGGAGGACAGTTATGTATGCTCTGGTGGTAGTGTGGGACAGTAACGTATGTTCTGATAGTAGTGGGAGGGGACAGTAACGTATGTTCTGGTAGGAGTGGGGGACAATAATGTCTGTTCTGTTAGTAGTGGGGGACAGTAATGTATGTTCTGGTAGTAGTGGGGGACAGTAATGTATGTTCTCGTAATAGTGGGGGACAGTAATGTATGTTCTGGTAGTAATGGGGTATTGTAACGTATGTTCTGGTAGTAGTGGTGGACAGTAACGTATGTTCTGGTAGTAGTGGGGGACAGTAACGTATGTTCTGGTTGTAGTGGGGGACAGTAACGTATGTTCTAGTAGTAGTGGGGGACAGTATTGTATATTCTGGTAGTAGTGGGGGACAGTATTGTATGTTCTGGTAGTAGTGGGGGACAGTAATGTATGTTCTGGTAGTAGTAGGAGGCGGGTACAGTTATAGTGGGCATGTTCTCTCGTCCTAACTCCTCTACCACCTAGGCCAGGGGTTCCCAAACTCGATCCTCAAGGCACCTTAACATACACAGCATGAGTGGGGTACAGTAATGTATGTTCTGGTAGTAGTGGGGGACCGTAATGTATATTCTGGTAGTAGTGGTGGACAGTAATGTATGTTCTGTAGTAGTGGGGGACAGTACTGTATGTTCTGGTAGTAGTGGGGGACAATAATGTATGTTCTGGTTGTAGTGGGGGACAGTAATGTATGTTCTGGCAGTAGTGCAGGTTCTGATAGTAGTTAGAGGGGACAGTAATGTATGTTCTGGCAGTAGTGGGGGACAGTAGTGTATGTTCTGGTAGTAGTGGTGGACAGTAATGTATGTTCTGGTGGTAGTGGGGGACAGTATTGTATATTCTGGTAGTAGTGGAGGACAGTAATGTATGTTCTGGTAGTAGTGGGGGACAGTAATGTATGTTCTTGTTGTAATGGGGGACAGTAATGTATGTTCTTGCAGTAGTGGGGGACAGTAGTGTTTGTTCTGGTAGTAGTGGGGGACATTAATGTATGTTCTGGTAGTAGTGGGGGACTAATGTATGTTCTGGTAGTAGTAGGAGGGGGGGACAGTTATAGTGGGCATGTTCTCTTGTCCTAACTCCTCTACCACCTAGGCCTGGGGTTCCCAAACTTGATCCTCAAGGCACCCTAACATATGCAGCATGAGTGGGGTACAGTAATGCTTGTTCTGGTAGTAGTGGGGGACAGTAATGTATGTTCTGTAGTAGTGGAGGACAGTAATGTATGTTCTGGTAATAATGGGGGACAGTAATGTATGTTCTCGTAGTAGTGGGGGACAGTAATGTATGTTCTGGCAGTAGTGCAGGTTCTGATAGTAGTGGGAGGGGACAGTAATGTATGTTCTGGCAGTAGTGGGGGACAGTAATGTATGTTCTGGTAGTAGTGGTGGACAGTAATGTATGTTCTGGTAGTAGTGGGGGACAGTAATGTATATTCTGGTAGTAGTTGTCGACAGTAATGTATGTTCTGGTAGTAGTGGGGGACAGTAATGTATGTTCTGGCAGTAGTGAGGGACAGTAATGTATGTTGTCGTAGTAGTGGGTGACAGTAATGTATGTTCTGGTAGTAGTGGGGGACAGTAATGTATATTCTGGTAGTAGTGGGGGACAGTAATGGATGTTCTGTAGTAGTGGGGGACAGTAATGTATGTTCTGGTAGTAGTGCGGGACAACAATGTATGTTCTGATAGTAGTGGGGGACAGTAACGTATGTTCTGATAGTAGTGGGGGATAGTAATGTATTTTGTTATAGTAGTGGGAGGGGACAGTAACGTATGATCTGGTAGTATTGGGGGACAGTAATGTATGTTCTGGTAGTAGTGGGGGACAGTAATGTATGTTCTGGCAGTAGTGGGGGATAGTACTGTATGTTCTGGTAGTAGTTGGGGACAGTAATGTATGTTCTGGTAGTAGTGTGGGACAGTAATGTATCTTCTTATAGAAGTGGGAAGGGGACAGTAACGTATGTTCTGGTAGTAGTGGGGGACAGTAATGTATGTTCTGGTAGTAGAGGGGGACAGTAATGTATGTTCTGGTAGCAGTAGGAGGGGGGGACAGTTATAGTGTGTATGTTCTCTTGTCCTAACTCCTCTACCACCTAGGCCAAGGGTTCCCAAACTCGATCCTCAAGGCACCCTAAAATTCACAGCATGAGTGGGGAACAGTAACTTATGTTCTGATAGTAGTGGGGGACAGTAACGTATGTTCTTATAGTAGTGGGAGGGGACAGTAACGTATGTTCTGGTAGTTGTGGGGGACAGTAACGTATGTTCTGGTAGTAGTGGGTGACAGTAACATATGTTCTGGTAGTAGTGGGGGACAGTAACGTATGTTCTGGTAGTAGTGGGGGACAGTAATGTATGTTCTGGTAGTAGTGGGGGATAGTAACGTATGTTCTGGTAGTAGTGGGGGACAGTAATGTATGTTCTGGTAGTAGTGGGAGGGGACGGTAATGTATGTTCTGGTAGTAGTGTGGGACAGTAATGTATGTTCTGATAGTAGTGGGAGGGGACAGTAACGTATGTTCTGGTAGTAGTGGGGGACAATAATGTCTGTTCTGTTAGTAGTGGGGGACAGTAATGTATGTTCTCGTAGTAGTGGGGGACAGTAATGTATGTTCTCGTAGTAGTGGGTGACAGTAATGTATTTTCTGGTAGTAGTGGGGGACAGTAACGTATGTTCTGGTAGTAGTCGGGGACAGTAACGTATGTTCTGGTAGTAGTGGGGGACAGTAATGTATCTTCTGGTAGTAGTGGGGGACAGTATTGTATGTTCTGGTAGTAGTGGGGGACTGTAATGTATGTTCTGGTAGTAGTAGGAGGGGGGGACAGTTATAGTGGGCATGTTCTCTTGTCCTAACTCCTCTACCACCTAGGCCAGGGGTTCCCAAACTCGATCCTCAAGGCACCCTAACATACACAGCATGAGTGGAGGACAGTAATGTATGTTCTGGCAGTAGTGGAGGACAGTAATGTATGTTCTGGTAGTAGTGAGGGACAGTAATGTATGTTCTGGCAGTAGTGGGCGACAGTAATGTATATTCTGTAGTAGTGGGGGACAGTAATGTATATTCTGGTTATAGTGGGGGACAGTAATGTATGTTCTGGTAGTAGTGTGGGACAGTAACGTATGTTCTGATAGTAGTGGGAGGGGACAGTAACGTATGTTCTGGTAGTAGTGGGGTACAATAATGTCTGTTCTATTAGTAGTGGGGACAGTAATGTATGTTCTCGTAGTAGTGGGGGACAGTAATGTATGTTCTCGTAGTAGTGGGTGACAGTAATGTATGTTCTGTTAGTAGTGGGGGACAGTAACGTATGTTCTGGTAGTAGTGGGGGACAGTAACATATGTTCTGGTAGTAGTGGGGGACAGTAACGTATGTTCTGGTAGTAGTGGGGGACAGTAATGTATATTCTGGTAGTAGTGGGGGACAGTATTGTATGTTCTGTTAGTAGTGGGGGACAGTAATGTATGTTCTGGTAGTAGTAGGAGGGGGGGACAGTTATAGTGGGCATGTTCTCTTGTCCTAACTCCTCTACCACCTAGGCCAGGGGTTCCCAAACTCGATCCTCAAGGCACCCTAACATACACAGCATGAGTGGGGTACAGTAATGTAAGTTCTTGTAGTAGTGGAGGACAGCAATGTATGTTCTGGTTGTAGTGGAGGACAGAAATGTATATTATGTTAGTAGTGGGGGACAGTAATGGATGTTCTGTAGTAGTGGGGGACAGTAATGTATGTTCTGGTAGTAGTGGGGGACAGTAATGTATGTTCTGGTAGTAGTGGGGGACAGTAATGTATGTTTTGGCAGTAGTGCAGGACAGTAATGTATGTTCTGATAGTAGTGGGAGGGGACAGTAATGTATGTTCTGGTAGTAGTGGGGGACAGTAATGTATGTTCTGGTAGTAGTGGGGGACAGTAATGTATGTTCTGGTTGTAGTGGGGGACTAATGTATGTTGTGGTAGTAGTAGGAGGGGGGGACAGTTATAGTGGGCATGTTCTCTTGTCCTAACTCCTCTACCACCTAGGCCAGAGGTTCCCAAACTCGATCCTCAAGGCACCCTAACATACGCAGCATAAGTGGGGTACAGTAATGTATGTTCTGGTAGTAGTGGAGGACAGTAATGTATGTTCTGGTAGTAGTGTGGGACAGTAATGTATGTTCTGGTAGTAGTGTGGGACAGTAACGTATGTTCTGATAGTAGTGGGAAGGGACAGTAACGTATGTTCTGTTAGTAGTGGGGGACAGTAATGTATGTTCTCGTAGTAGTGGGGGACAGTAATGTATGTTCTCGTAGTAGTGGGTGACAGTAATATATGTTCTGGTAGTAGTGGGGGACAGTAATGTATAGTCTGGTAGTAGTGGGGGACAGTAATGGATGTTCTGTAGTAGTGCGGGACAACAATGTATGTTCTGATAGTAGTGGGGGACAGTAACGTATGTTCTGGTAGTAGTGCGGGACAACAATGTATGTTCTGATAGTAGTGGGGGATAGTACTGTATGTTCTGGTAGTAGTTGAGGACAGTAATGTATGTTCTGGTAGTAGTGTGGGACAGTAATGTATCTTCTGATAGAAGTGGGAAGGGGACAGTAACGTATGTTCTGGTAGTAGTGGGGGACAATAATGTCTGTTCTGTTAGTAGTGGGGGACAGTAATGTATGTTCTCGTAGTAGTGGGGGACAGTAATGTATGTTGTCGTAGTAGTGGGTGACAGTAATGTATGTTCTGGTAGTAGTGGGGGACAGTAATGTATATTCTGGTAGTAGTGGGGGACAGTAATGGATGTTCTGTAGTAGTCGGGGACAGTAATGTATGTTCTGGTAGTAGTGCGGGACAACAATGTATGTTCTGATAGTAGTGGGGGACAGTAACGTATGTTCTGATAGTAGTGGGGGACAGTAATGTATTTTGTTATAGTAGTGGGAGGGGACAGTAACGTATGATCTGGTAGTAGTGGGGGACAGTAACGTATGTTCTGGTAGTATTGGGGGACAGTAATGTATGTTCTGGTAGTAGTGGGGGACAGTAATGTATGTTCTGGCAGTAGTGGGGGATAGTACTGTATGTTCTGGTAGTAGTTGGGGACAGTAATGTATGTTCTGGTAGTAGTGTGGGACAGTAATGTATCTTCTTATAGAAGTGGGAAGGGGACAGTAACGTATGTTCTGGTAGTAGTGGGGGACAGTAATGTATGTTCTGGTAGTAGAGGGGGACAGTAATGTATGTTCTGGTAGCAGTAGGAGGGGGGGACAGTTATAGTGTGTATGTTCTCTTGTCCTAACTCCTCTACCACCTAGGCCAAGGGTTCCCAAACTCGATCCTCAAGGCACCCTAACATTCACAGCATGAGTGGGGAACAGTAACTTATGTTCTGATAGTAGTGGGGGACAGTAACGTATGTTCTTATAGTAGTGGGAGGGGACAGTAACGTATGTTCTGGTAGTTGTGGGGGACAGTAACGTATGTTCTGGTAGTAGTGGGGGACAGTAACATATGTTCTGGTAGTAGTGGGGGACAGTAACGTATGTTCTGGTAGTAGTGGGGGACAGTAATGTATGTTCTGGTAGTAGTGGGGGATAGTAACGTATGTTCTGGTAGTAGTGGGGGACAGTAATGTATGTTCTGGTAGTAGTGGGAGGGGACGGTAATGTATGTTCTGGCAGTAGTGCGGGACAGCAATGTATGTTCTGATAGTAGTGGTGGACAGTAACATATATTCTAATAGTAGTGGGGGACAGTAACGTATGTTCTTATAGTAGTGGGAGGGGACAGTAACGTATGATCTGGTAGTAGTGGGGGACAGTAACGTATGTTCTGGTAGTATTGGGGGACAGTAATGTATGTTCTGGTAGTAGTGGGGGACAGTAATGTATGTTCTGGTAGTAGTGGGGAACAGTAATGTATGTTCTGGTAGTAGTGGAGGACAGTAATGTATGTTCTGGTAGTAGTGTGGGACAGTAATGTATGTTCTGGTAGTAGTGTGGGACAGTAACGTATGTTCTGATAGTAGTGGGAGGGGACAGTAACGTATGCTCTGGTAGTAGTGGGGGACAATAATGTCTGTTCTGTTAGTAGTGGGGGACAGTAATGTATGTTCTCGTAGTAGTGGGGGACAGTAATGTATGTTCTCGTAGTAGTGGGTGACAGTAATGTATGTTCTGGTAGTAGTGGGGGACAGTAACGTATGTTCTGGTAGTAGTCGGGGACAGTAACGTATGTTCTGGTAGTAGTGGGGGACAGTAATGTATCTTCTGGTAGTAGTGGGGGACAGTATTGTATGTTCTGGTAGTAGTGGGGGACTGTAATGTATGTTCTGGTAGTAGTAGTAGGAGGGGGGGACAGTTATAGTGGGCATGTTCTCTTGTCCTAACTCCTCTACCACCTAGGCCAGGGGTTCCCAAACTCGATCCTCAAGGCACCCTAACATACACAGCATGAGTGGGGTACAGTAATGTATGTTCTGGTAGTAGTGGAGGACAGTAATGTATGTTCTGGCAGTAGTGGAGGACAGTAATGTATGTTCTGGTAGTAGTGAGGGACAGTAATGTATGTTCTGGCAGTAGTGGGCGACAGTAATGTATATTCTGTAGTAGTGGGGGACAGTAATGTATATTCTGGTTATAGTGGGGGACAGTAATGTATGTTCTGGTAGTAGTGTGGGACAGTAACGTATGTTCTGATAGTAGTGGGAGGGGACAGTAACGTATGTTCTGGTAGTAGTGGGGTACAATAATGTCTGTTCTATTAGTAGTGGGGACAGTAATGTATGTTCTCGTAGTAGTGGGGGACAGTAATGTATGTTCTCGTAGTAGTGGGTGATAGTAATGTATGTTCTGTTAGTAGTGGGGGACAGTATCGTATGTTCTGGTAGTAGTGGGGGACAGTAACATATGTTCTGGTAGTAGTGGGGGACAGTAACGTATGTTCTGGTAGTAGTGGGGGACAGTAATGTATATTCTGGTAGTAGTGGGGGACAGTATTGTATGTTCTGTTAGTAGTGGGGGACAGTAATGTATGTTCTGGTAGTAGTAGGAGGGGGGGACAGTTATAGTGGGCATGTTCTCTTGTCCTAACTCCTCTACCACCTAGGCCAGGGGTTCCCAAACTCGATCCTCAAGGCACCCTAACATACACAGCATGAGTGGGGTACAGTAATGTAAGTTCTGGTAGTAGTGGAGGACAGCAATGTATGTTCTGGTTGTAGTGGAGGACAGAAATGTATATTATGTTAGTAGTGGGGGACAGTAATGGATGTTCTGTAGTAGTGGGGGACAGTAATGTATGTTCTGGTAGTAGTGGGGGACAGTAATGTATGTTCTGGTAGTAGTGGGGAACAGTAATGTATGTTTTGGCAGTAGTGCAGGACAGTAATGTATGTTCTGATAGTAGTGGGAGGGGACAGTAATGTATGTTCTGGTAGTAGTGGGGGACAGTAATGTATGTTCTGGTAGTAGTGGGGGACAGTAATGTATGTTCTGGTTGTAGTGGGGGACTAATGTATGTTGTGGTAGTAGTAGGAGGGGGGGACAGTTATAGTGGGCATGTTCTCTTGTCCTAACTCCTCTACCACCTAGGCCAGAGGTTCCCAAACTCGATCCTCAAGGCACCCTAACATACGCAGCATAAGTGGGGTACAGTAATGTATGTTCTGGTAGTAGTGGAGGACAGTAATGTATGTTCTGGTAGTAGTGTGGGACAGTAATGTATGTTCTGGTAGTTGTGTGGGACAGTAACGTATGTTCTGATAGTAGTGGGAAGGGACAGTAACGTATGTTCTGTTAGTAGTGGGGGACAGTAATGTATGTTCTGGTAGTAGTGGAGGACAGTAATGTATGTTCTGGTAGTAGTGTGGGACAGTAATGTATGTTCTGGTAGTAGTGTGGGACAGTAACGTATGTTCTGATAGTAGTGGGAAGGGACAGTAACGTATGTTCTGGTAGTAGTGGGGGACAGTAATGTATAGTCTGGTAGTAGTGGGGGACAGTAATGGATGTTCTGTAGTAGTGCGGGACAACAATGTATGTTCTGATAGTAGTGGGGGACAGTAACGTATGTTCTGGTAGTAGTGCGGGACAACAATGTATGTTCTGATAGTAGTGGGGGATAGTACTGTATGTTCTGGTAGTAGTTGAGGACAGTAATGTATGTTCTGGTAGTAGTGTGGGACAGTAATGTATCTTCTGATAGAAGTGGGAAGGGGACAGTAACGTATGTTCTGGTAGTAGTGGGGGACAATAATGTCTGTTCTGTTAGTAGTGGGGGACAGTAATGTATGTTCTCGTAGGAGTGGGGGACAGTAATGTATGTTGTCGTAGTAGTGGGTGACAGTAATGTATGTTCTGGTAGTAGTGGGGGACAGTAATGTATATTCTGGTAGTAGTGGGGGACAGTAATGGATGTTCTGTAGTAGTGGGGGACAGTAATGTATGTTCTGGTAGTAGTGCGGGACAACAATGTATGTTCTGATAGTAGTGGGGGACAGTAACGTATGTTCTGATAGTAGTGGGGGACAGTAATGTATTTTGTTATAGTAGTGGGAGGGGACAGTAACGTATGATCTGGTAGTAGTGGGGGACAGTAACGTATGTTCTGGTAGTATTGGGGGACAGTAATGTATGTTCTGGTAGTAGTGGGGGACAGTAATGTATGTTCTGGCAGTAGTGGGGGATAGTACTGTATGTTCTGGTAGTAGTTGGGGACAGTAATGTATGTTCTGGTAGTAGTGTGGGACAGTAATGTATCTTCTTATAGAAGTGGGAAGGGGACAGTAACGTATGTTCTGGTAGTAGTGGGGGACAGTAATGTATGTTCTGGTAGTAGAGGGGGACAGTAATGTATGTTCTCGTAGCAGTAGGAGGGGGGGACAGTTATAGTGTGTATGTTCTCTTGTCCTAACTCCTCTACCACCTAGGCCAAGGGTTCCCAAACTCGATCCTCAAGGCACCCTAACATTCACAGCATGAGTGGGGAACAGTAACTTATGTTCTGATAGTAGTGGGGGACAGTAACGTATGTTCTTATAGTAGTGGGAGGGGACAGTAACGTATGTTCTGGTAGTTGTGGGGGACAGTAACGTATGTTCTGGTAGTAGTGGGGGACAGTAACATATGTTCTGGTAGTAGTGGGGGACAGTAACGTATGTTCTGGTAGTAGTGGGGGACAGTAATGTATGTTCTGGTAGTAGTGGGGGATAGTAACGTATGTTCTGGTAGTAGTGGGGGACAGTAATGTATGTTCTGGTAGTAGTGGGAGGGGACGGTAATGTATGTTCTGGCAGTAGTGCGGGACAGCAATGTATGTTCTGATAGTAGTGGTGGACAGTAACATATATTCTAATAGTAGTGGGGGACAGTAACGTATGTTCTTATAGTAGTGGGAGGGGACAGTAACATATGATCTGGTAGTAGTGGGGGACAGTAACGTATGTTCTGGTAGTATTGGGGGACAGTAATGTATGTTCTGGTAGTAGTGGGGGACAGTAATGTATGTTCTGGTAGTAGTGGGGAACAGTAATGTATGTTCTGGTAGTAGTGGAGGACAGTAATGTATGTTCTGGTAGTAATGTGGGACAGTAATGTATGTTCTGGTAGTAGTGTGGGACAGTAACGTATGTTCTGATAGTAGTGGGAGGGGACAGTAACGTATGTTCTGGTAGTAGTGGGGGACAATAATGTCTGTTCTGTTAGTAGTGGGGGACAGTAATGTATGTTCTCGTAGTAGTGGGGGACAGTAATGTATGTTCTCGTAGTAGTGGGTGACAGTAATGTATGTTCTGGTAGTAGTGGGGGACAGTAACGTATGTTCTGGTAGTAGTCGGGGACAGTAACGTATGTTCTGGTAGTAGTGGGGGACAGTAATGTATCTTCTGGTAGTAGTGGGGGACAGTATTGTATGTTCTGGTAGTAGTGGGGGACTGTAATGTATGTTCTGGTAGTAGTAGGAGGGGGGGACAGTTATAGTGGGCATGTTCTCTTGTCCTAACTCCTCTACCACCTAGGCCAGGGGTTCCCAAACTCGATCCTCAAGGCACCCTAACATACACAGCATGAGTGGGGTACAGTAATGTATGTTCTGGTAGTAGTGGAGGACAGTAATGTATGTTCTGGCAGTAGTGGAGGACAGTAATGTATGTTCTGGTAGTAGTGAGGGACAGTAATGTATGTTCTGGCAGTAGTGGGCGACAGTAATGTATATTCTGTAGTAGTGGGGGACAGTAATGTATATTCTGGTTATAGTGGGGGACAGTAATGTATGTTCTGGTAGTAGTGTGGGACAGTAACGTATGTTCTGATAGTAGTGGGAGGGGACAGTAACGTATGTTCTGGTAGTACTGGGGTACAATAATGTCTGTTCTATTAGTAGTGGGGACAGTAATGTATGTTCTCGTAGTAGTGGGGGACAGTAATGTATGTTCTCGTAGTAGTGGGTGACAGTAATGTATGTTCTGTTAGTAGTGGGGGACAGTAACGTATGTTCTGGTAGTAGTGGGGGACAGTAACATATGTTCTGGTAGTAGTGGGGGACAGTAACGTATGTTCTGGTAGTAGTGGGGGACAGTAATGTATATTCTGGTAGTAGTGGGGGACAGTATTGTATGTTCTGTTAGTAGTGGGGGACAGTAATGTATGTTCTGGTAGTAGTAGGAGGGGGGGACAGTTATAGTGGGCATGTTCTCTTGTCCTAACTCCTCTACCACCTAGGCCAGGGGTTCCCAAACTCGATCCTCAAGGCACCCTAACATACACAGCATGAGTGGGGTACAGTAATGTATGTTCTGGTAGTAGTGGAGGACAGCAATGTATGTTCTGGTTGTAGTGGAGGACAGAAATGTATATTATGGTAGTAGTGGGGGACAGTAATGGATGTTCTGTAGTAGTGGGGGACAGTAATGTATGTTCTCGTAGTAGTGGGTGACAGTAATATATGTTCTGGTAGTAGTGGGGGACAGTAATGTATAGTCTGGTAGTAGTGGGGGACAGTAATGGATGTTCTGTAGTAGTGCGGGACAACAATGTATGTTCTGATAGTAGTGGGGGACAGTAACGTATGTTCTGGTAGTAGTGCGGGACAACAATGTATGTTCTGATAGTAGTGGGGGATAGTACTGTATGTTCTGGTAGTATTTGAAGACAGTAATGTATGTTCTGGTAGTAGTGTGGGACAGTAATGTATCTTCTGATAGAAGTGGGAAGGGGACAGTAACGTATGTTCTGGTAGTAGTGGGGGACAATAATGTCTGTTCTGTTAGTAGTGGGGGACAGTAATGTATGTTCTCGTAGTAGTGGGGGACAGTAATGTATGTTGTCGTAGTAGTGGGTGACAGTAATGTATGTTCTGGTAGTAGTGGGGGACAGTAATGTATATTCTGGTAGTAGTGGGGGACAGTAATGAATGTTCTGTAGTAGTGGGGGACAGTAATGTATGTTCTGGTAGTAGTGCGGGACAACAATGTATGTTCTGATAGTAGTGGGGGACAGTAACGTATGTTCTGATAGTAGTGGGGGACAGTAATGTATTTTGTTATAGTAGTGGGAGGGGACAGTAACGTATGATCTGGTAGTAGTGGGGGACAGTAACGTATGTTCTGGTAGTATTGGGGGACAGTAATGTATGTTCTGGTAGTAGTGGGGGACAGTAATGTATGTTCTGGCAGTAGTGGGGGATAGTACTGTATGTTCTGGTAGTAGTTGGGGACAGTAATGTATGTTCTGGTAGTAGTGTGGGACAGTAATGTATCTTCTTATAGAAGTGGGAAGGGGACAGTAACGTATGTTCTGGTAGTAGTGGGGGACAGTAATGTATGTTCTGGTAGTAGAGGGGGACAGTAATGTATGTTCTGGTAGCAGTAGGAGGGGGGGAAAGTTATAGTGTGTATGTTCTCTTGTCCTAACTCCTCTACCACCTAGGCCAAGGGTTCCCAAACTCGATCCTCAAGGCACCCTAACATTCACAGCATGAGTGGGGAACAGTAACTTATGTTCTGATAGTAGTGGGGGACAGTAACGTATGTTCTTATAGTAGTGGGAGGGGACAGTAACGTATGTTCTGGTAGTTGTGGGGGACAGTAACGTATGTTCTGGTAGTAGTGGGGGACAGTAACATATGTTCTGGTAGTAGTGGGGGACAGTAACGTATGTTCTGGTAGTAGTGGGGGACAGTAATGTATGTTCTGGTAGTAGTGGGGGATAGTAACGTATGTTCTGGTAGTAGTGGGGGATAGTAATGTATGTTCTGGTAGTAGTGGGAGGGGACGGTAATGTATGTTCTGGCAGTAGTGCGGGACAGCAATGTATGTTCTGATAGTAGTGGTGGACAGTAACATATATTCTAATAGTAGTGGGGGACAGTAACGTATGTTCTTATAGTAGTGGGAGGGGACAGTAACGTATGATCTGGTAGTAGTGGGGGACAGTAACGTATGTTCTGGTAGTATTGGGGGACAGTAATGTATGTTCTGGTAGTAGTGGGGGACAGTAATGTATGTTCTGGTAGTAGTGGGGAACAGTAATGTATGTTCTGGTAGTAGTGGAGGACAGTAATGTATGTTCTGGTAGTAGTGTGGGACAGTAATGTATGTTCTGGTAGTAGTGTGGGACAGTAACGTATGTTCTGATAGTAGTGGGAGGGGACAGTAACGTATGTTCTGGTAGTAGTGGGGGACAATCATGTCTGTTCTGTTAGTAGTGGGGGACAGTAATGTATGTTCTCGTAGTAGTGGGGGACAGTAATGTATGTTCTCGTAGTAGTGGGTGACAGTAATGTATGTTCTGGTAGTAGTGGGGGACAGTAACGTATGTTCTGGTAGTAGTCGGGGACAGTAACGTATGTTCTGGTAGTAGTGGGGGACAGTAATGTATCTTCTGGTAGTAGTGGGGGACAGTATTGTATGTTCTGGTAGTAGTGGGGGACTGTAATGTATGTTCTGGTAGTAGTAGGAGGGGGGGACAGTTATAGTGGGCATGTTCTCTTGTCCTAACTCCTCTACCACCTAGGCCAGGGGTTCCCAAACTCGATCCTCAAGGCACCCTAACATACACAGCATGAGTGGGGTACAGTAATGTATGTTCTGGTAGTAGTGGAGGACAGTAATGTATGTTCTGGCAGTAGTGGAGGACAGTAATGTATGTTCTGGTAGTAGTGAGGGACAGTAATGTATGTTCTGGCAGTAGTGGGTGACAGTAATGTATATTCTGTAGTAGTGGGGGACAGTAATGTATATTCTGGTTATAGTGGGGGACAGTAATGTATATTCTGGTAGTAGTGTGGGACAGTAACGTATGTTCTGATAGTAGTGGGAGGGGACAGTAACGTATGTTCTGGTAGTAGTGGGGTACAATAATGTCTGTTCTATTAGTAGTGGGGACAGTAATGTATGTTCTCGTAGTAGTGGGGGACAGTAATGTATGTTCTGGTAGTAGTGGGGGACAGTAATGTATATTCTGGTAGTAGTGGGGGACAGTAATGTATGTTCTGGTAGTAGTGGGGGACAGTAATGTATGTTCTGGCAGTAGTGAGGGACAGTAATGTATGTTCTGGCAGTAGTGGGGGACAGTAATGTATGTTCTGGTAGTAGTGAGGGACAGTAATGTATGTTCTGGCAGTAGTGGGGGACAGTAATGTATATTCTGTAGTAGTGGGGGACAGTAATGTATATTCTGGTTATAGTGGGGGACAGTAATGTATGTTCTGGTAGTAGTGGGGGACAGTATTGTATGTTCTGGCAGTAGTGCAGGTTCTGATAGTAGTGGGAGGGGACAGTAATGTATGTTCTGGTTGTAGTGGGGGACAGTAATGTATCTTCTGATAGTAGTGGGTGGGGACAGTAATGTATCTTCTGATAGTAGTGGGTGGGGACAGTAATGTCTGTTCTGGTAGTAGTGGGGAACAGTAATGTATGTTCTGGTAGTAGTGGAGGACAGTAATCTATGTTCTGGTAGTAGTGGGGGACAGTAATGTATGTTCTGGCAGTAGTGAGGGACAGTAATGTATGTTCTGGCAGTAGTGGGGGACAGTAATGTATGTTCTGGTAGTAGTGAGGGACAGTAATGTATGTTCTGGCAGTAGTGGGGGACAGTAATGTATGTTCTGGTAGTAGTGGTGGACAGTAATGTATGTTCTGGTAGTAGTGGGGGACAGTAATGTATATTCTGGTAGTAGTGGGGGACAGTAATGTATGTTCTGGTAGTAGTGGGGGACAGTAATGTATGTTCTGGCAGTAGTGAGGGACAGTAATGTATGTTCTGGCAGTAGTGGGGGACAGTAATGTATGTTCTGGTAGTAGTGAGGGACAGTAATGTATGTTCTGGCAGTAGTGGGGGACAGTAATGTATATTCTGTAGTAGTGGGGGACAGTAATGTATATTCTGGTTATAGTGGGGGACAGTAATGTATGTTCTGGTAGTAGTGGGGGACAGTATTGTATGTTCTGGCAGTAGTGCAGGTTCTGATAGTAGTGGGAGGGGACAGTAATGTATGTTCTGGTTGTAGTGGGGGACAGTAATGTATCTTCTGATAGTAGTGGGTGGGGACAGTAATGTATCTTCTGATAGTAGTGGGTGGGGACAGTAATGTCTGTTCTGGTAGTAGTGGGGAACAGTAATGTATGTTCTGGTAGTAGTGGAGGACAGTAATCTATGTTCTGGTAGTAGTGGAGGACAGTTATGTATGTTCTGGTGGTAGTGTGGGACAGTAACGTATGTTCTGATAGTAGTGGGAGGGGACAGTAACGTATGTTCTGGTAGGAGTGGGGGACAATAATGTCTGTTCTGTTAGTAGTGGGGGACAGTAATGTATGTTCTGGTAGTAGTGGGGGACAGTAATGTATGTTCTCGTTATAGTGGGGGACAGTAATGTATGTTCTGGTAGTAATGGGGTATTGTAACGTATGTTCTGGTAGTAGTGGGGGACAGTAACGTATGTTCTGGTAGTAGTGGGGGACAGTAACGTATGTTCTGGTTGTAGTGGGGGACAGTAACGTATGTTCTAGTAGTAGTGGGGGACAGTATTGTATATTCTGGTAGTAGTGGGGGACAGTATTGTATGTTCTGGTAGTAGTGGGGGACAGTAATGTATGTTCTGGTAGTAGTAGGAGGCGGGTACAGTTATAGTGGGCATGTTCTCTTGTCCTAACTCCTCTACCACCTAGGCCAGGGGTTCCCAAACTCGATCCTCAAGGCACCTTAACATACACAGCATGAGTGGGGTACAGTAATGTATGTTCTGGTAGTAGTGGGGGACCGTAATGTATATTCTGGTAGTAGTGGGGGACAGTAATGTATGTTCTGTAGTAGTGGGGGACAGTAATGTATGTTCTGGTAGTAGTGGGGGACAATAATGTATGTTCTGGTTGTAGTGGGGGACAGTAATGTATGTTCTGGCAGTAGTGCAGGTTCTGATAGTAGTTAAAGGGGACAGTAATGTATGTTCTGGCAGTAGTGGGGGACAGTAGTGTATGTTCTGGTAGTAGTGGTGGACAGTAATGTATGTTCTGGTGGTAGTGGGGGACAGTATTGTATATTCTGGTAGTAGTGGAGGACAGTAATGTATGTTCTGGTAGTAGTGGGGGACAGTAATGTATGTTCTTGTTGTAATGGGGGACAGTAATGTATGTTCTTGCAGTAGTGGGGGACAGTAGTGTTTGTTCTGGTAGTAGTGGGGGACATTAATGTATGTTCTGGTAGTAGTGGGGGACTAATGTATGTTCTGGTAGTAGTAGGAGGGGGGGATAGTTATAGTGGGCATGTTCTCTTGTCCTAACTCCTCTACCACCTAGGCCTGGGGTTCCCAAACTTGATCCTCAAGGCACCCTAACATATGCAGCATGAGTGGGGTACAGTAATGTTTGTTCTGGTAGTAGTGGGGGACAGTAATGTATGTTCTGTAGTAGTGGAGGACAGTAATGTATGTTCTGGTAATAATGGGGGACAGTAATGTATGTTCTCGTAGTAGTGGGGGACAGTATTGTATGTTCTGGCAGTAGTGCAGGTTCTGATAGTAGTGGGAGGGGACAGTAATGTATGTTCTGGCAGTAGTGGGGGACAGTAATGTATGTTCTGGTAGTAGTGGTGGACAGTAATGTATGTTCTGGTAGTAGTGGGGGACAGTAATGTATATTCTGGTAGTAGTTGTCGACAGTAATGTATGTTCTGGTAGTAGTGGGGGACAGTAATGTATGTTCTGGCAGTAGTGAGGGACAGTAATGTATGTTCTGGCAGTAGTGGGGGACAGTAATGTATGTTCTGGTAGTAGTGAGGGACAGTAATGTATGTTCTGGCAGTAGTGGGGGACAGTAATGTATGTTCTGTAGTAGTGGGGGACAGTAATTTATATTCTGTTTATAGTGGGGGACAGTAATGTATGTTCTGGTAGTAGTGGGGGACAGTAATGTATGTTCTGGTAGTAGTGGGAGGGGACAGTAATGTATGTTCTGGTAGTAGTGGGGGACAGTAATGTATGTTCTGGTAGTAGTAGGAGGGGGGTACAGTTATAGTGGGCATGTTCTCTTGTCGTAACTCCTCTACCACCTAGGCCAGGGGTTCCCAAACTCGATCCTCAAGGCACCCTAACATACGCAGCATGAGTGGATTACACATACCCTTAGCCATGCCCCCTCGCAGCATTCAGTTTGCTACAGCTATCACCCCGGAATAATTTTTCAAAAGTAGGCAAAAATAAGTTATCCCCATTGTCACCTGTAGCATCAAGTTCTTTTACCCAGTGCATTTCTAAAGGTGGCTACAGACCTACAAAACATATCTGCAGATGATGGTTGTTCAACTTCATACACACTGATCAACCATCATCTGCCATCTGGCCATGGGTCCTACTGGTCAGGAGTCGTGCCACGTCCCCCTCCCCATGGCCTGTGCAGCAAGTGTATGCTGAGTGCCGGTACACACAGCACGATGTGCTGCTATATCTGCTGATATGTCTGACATCGGCTGTGCTGCACAGCCAATTCAAAATTCACAGACATATCGTCTGCACACACTGGGCCTGATTCAGACCCGCTCGATGGTGGCCCAGACCCGGGTCGATGGTGGCCAGTGCGCATGCGCTAGACCCGGATTGCGACTGGCAAACCGTCGCTTCGGGTCTCGTACCAAAGGGGGCGTGCTGTCGATGTTGAGTGACAGCACGCCCCCTTTGGTGGGCGGACTGGGGGAGTGGCTGCCCAAACGGAGGTGTTCCCATGTGAACGCCTCCGTTTGGGGGCGGCCCCACTGACATCACAAGTGATGTCAGTGGGAGAGATTTTGGCGCTGTGAGAGCCGAAATCTCTCTGGGGCTTGCGGCAACGAGACCCTACCACAAGGATCTCGTCGCAAGCCCGATGGTCGCGATGGTCTTCCAGGAGGCCGCTCTAAAAAACAAGAAGGCCGGCTCTGATTCAGAGCGAGCGCTCTGTCAAAGCGTCCGGCTCTGAATCAGGGCCACTGGCCGACGCACCCACTATATATTGGCTGTCCAAATGAACAGCCGATATATCTGCCAATGTGTTCACAGCATAAGCAGTGTGTAATCTGCTGGAAACCTCTGCAATAGATGTCCAGCCACAGGTGGATTAAGGGCCTCATTCAGCAGGAATCGCAAGTCTGCAATCGCACGCACCTGCTCGCTGCAAATTTATGCAAATGAATGCGATCACAGTACTATACCAAGATGCCCACCACTATATAAAGGCACCCCAAGTCAGCAAAAACATCTGTAACATTGTGTAACAGTTGTGGTTGAGCTGACCCTGACTCACAAACTGCGAAACTTCCTGTTGCCATCTAAACGTATGCCATCGCAGGGGCTTAATTATGCATGCCCCTGTAATGGTGTTCAACTGCACAGGCACGTCTGCGTTCCACCGACCACTCCCCCCCCCCTCCATCCCCAAACGGTGCTTCCTGTCAATTACTCTGCAATGGCTCTGCATAACCACTGCGCACTTGCGCTGCGGTGCATACACATGCGCAGAATGCAAACATCTAATGGGTGCGTGCGTCCCCAGACTTGCGATCCAAGCTGAATGAGGCCCTAAGCTCACCAATCCCCCAAGGACATGGGGGTTGATGAATCCTAGCGGTGGCATTCAGTAACATTTCTTTGGTATGCATTATATGAATTATTGTGCACTGCTGTGTAAAAGAAGATTAACTAAACATTTCCATGTACATCCCTGACACTACTAGAACACAGCTGTAGAGGGAGCAATAGTACTGGAGCATCTTTATATACGCAGTAAGGGCCAAATGTAATAGGGTGAGAGTGTAGAAAAGTGAGAGTTTCTGACACTTTTTAAACTTTGCCAATGTAATAGAGTCCAAAAACAAAGTAACAGAGTGAACTTGCATGTTTTTAGACTTAAAAAACTCTCACGATTTAAAATCTCATTCAGATGTTTTCCCATTTTGAAGATAAAACTCAACCAATGTGAGAGTTTACTGCTAAACTCACATTTTCTAAACTCTCACCCTATTACATTTGGAATTATAACCTTCAACAGCGAACAATGGGAAGAAAGACAAACACAAATTATGTTTTCATTACATACGTTCAGTATATATAGCAGATAAATCTGAAAACAAAAATCCATCAAACATATTGGAAGTTACATAAAGACCTGCATATGTTAAAACAGAAAGGAATGATCAGTGTAACCATTTCCCTTCATAAAGCTTTGTCGTACCTTTGCAAGGAAAAGTTGAAATTGATGCACTGAGCAGCACAATACAGAACAGTGTGTAACTATATGAACCTACAGACAAACACACAGTGGCAGTAGCATAGCCAGCTTTTGATATGAGGGGTAATGAACATTGAAAAATAGTCTCCCCAGGCCCAGGTATTTCCCACACACCTCTTATAATTATAATGCACATCAGACCCCCCACAAGCCACTTATATAGCATCAGACCTCCCCACATGCCATTAAATGCTTTCAAAATTGAATATATATAAATATATATAGAACAACAAGACAAGAAGGCGCTCATAGTATGTAAGTATCAATTGGTTTAAAATAAGTAACAGCGTACATTTAATAAGAAGTATCTGTGCTTATCTCAATGTAACTTCACTCAAGGTATGATGACTCAGGATAAGACCTTCTTATGAGATGATTTGTTCTTTGCTTTATAAAGACCTCCAAATCTGCTCCCCGTGTAGGTGATGTAAACACTTCCTGGGCTTGTTTGGAAATGACGCACTGAGGTGTAAGCAGCCCTCTCCAGTCAGCAGCTGAATGATCTTATTGGTGAAATCCAGGATCTTCTGGTCACCGTCTCTCTCATGTATCAGTGAGTGAGGTTGAGGTGCCTTAATAGGGCTCTGGGTCCTACAGCTACTGGGTGTCTTCTTCTCTACTGTGTAACCCTCAGTCAAATATATGCCAAGGAGCCTGGGAACACCCCCTGTGATGATGGTGAACTGTGCAGTCACAAAGTGAAGGCAATCAGAGGGCAGCCGATGACACATATACTGGCTCTGAACCAGTATAGTGTCCTTATGCCACTATGCACCCTCCTATGTCAGTATGTGCCCCACTCTGTCTTATTGTGCCACTCTATATCAGTACCCTATCCTATCCCCATCTGTGAGTATTTTAATGCGCCAAGCTGTCCACTCCCCCCTGATTCCCACCTCCCCTTAGAATTTGTTTAGAACATTTCTTGTTATCTCTCCTGCATTCTTTTCTTGGCCGAGCTCCACTCTGACAGGCAGCATCACAATGTCATCACATCTAGCAGCCCATTTATGAATATAGCACCAGGATGTATCATCCAGCATATGCACGGACAAAGACTCCGAAAGGAGCCCATCCCTGCAATGTGCCCGCAGTGCTGTTGGGGCTATTGCACATGTGCAGCCCCGCTGACTACACATGCGCAGCCGCCATTGCCGGGGGAGGGTTTCCTTGGTAGATTTTGCAATGTGTAGCCCATTGGCTACAATGGGCTTACACCATCTTCAGATAGCGGTAGCTGGGCAGGCCAGTCTCTGGAATGCATCGCATTCCAGAAGTTGGTAAATTTGGCAGCTTTGCATTCCCCCATGGAAACCTATGGGGGAAGCGGCTGCCAGCGAGAATCATAGCAGGTATTGGAGATAACTACTGTGGTCCCTCTGTCAAACATCTGGGGGAAACTTAATATTTGCGGTTAACCCATGAAAACTGGTGTTTTCGGGGATTAAGCCGCTAGTATACAATGATAAATGGGCCCCCTAATCTGCAACACTGCCGGGAGCTGAGTAGCTGCCATTCTGCTGGGTAGCAGCTGCAGGGTTCCTTACAGGTGCCAGGCACCTGGAGAAGGTAACATCAGATTTGCAGCTATGTCGGGCATTGAGAGGGGCACATATTGAGGACACTGGGACAGTGGAGAAGGTGGCGTCTTCAGGGCTGGCACCTGGAGGCAACCGTCTACAATCTCTCCAGCACTTTTGCCCATGCGGGGGGGCATAGGATGGAATTAAATGCACTAGGTTGCCCCAACTAATCCTCCTGTCTTTCACAATGACCTTGACGCTGCTGCATGCACCAGTGGCAGATGTATGCAGCACCCATTCAGCCAGTGTGAATGGGTCATAGCTCCCAACCAAGGCCACCATTAGGGGCGGGGGGGCTCCCGGGACTGGAGTCTCGGGTCTGGGCAGTGAGGGGGGCCCATCCTTTGCTCCTACCACCAGGGGCTGATTGGTCCAATGGGAGCTTAGGACAGTTCCCCCTGGGCCATGCCCTGTGTCCCATCAGTGGCATGCCACAGCCCCTGGCTCCCCCCTGTGCCAGGCCAATTCACATGCCTGGTGACAGGGGCATGTACGGGGTCATGGGAGCCCTTTCACTTGGTCACGTCCTTTTGGCAAGCGGTGCAATAAAGTTTTTTTCTCTATATTGTGGCGCAGTGCATGATATCATTACATCACGCCGTGCCACTTACAGGAGCCACAGAGTGAAGAAGAGCAACCAGAAGACAGAATAAGTTAGGTGAGTGACTGTGGCCTGGAGCTGGAGAGACAGAAAGGGACTGGAGAGACACACTAAGGCTACAAATCAAAAGGGGACTGCAGAGACACTCTGAGGCTATAGAGACAGAAGGGGGCTGGAAAGACACACTGGGACTATAGAGAAAAAGGGGGCTGGAGAGACATGCTGGCACTATAGAGAAAGGTGAGGTCTGGAGAGACACGCTGGAGCTATAGAGATAGAAGGGGGCTGCAGAGATACTGGGGAGCTGTGTTTGAGAGACAAAAGTTGGCTGAAGAGACACGCTAGAGCTGGTGACACAGAGGGGGCTGGAGAGACATGCTGGGGCTGGAGAGGCACAAAAGGGGGCTGGAGAGATAGAAGTGGTCTGGCAATACAGAAGGGGCTGGAAATGGAGAGACCTGGGGTAGGGTGAGGCTGGAAAGACACATGGGGGTGAGGCTGGAGAGGCACATGGGGGTAAGACTGAAGAGGCACATGGAGGTAAGACTGGAAAGGCACAGAGGGGTGAGGCTAGAGAGGCACAGGGGGGTGAAGCTGGAGGGTTACAAGGAGGAAATAGACTGGAGAGACACAGGACGATGAGACTGAAGGGAACTGGAGGCAGCGACTGGAGCAGTGGCGTTTCAAGAGAGAAGGGGACCCATGTGCAGTCTCTGTCATGGGCCCCCTCCTCTCAGTCTGGCAGCGCACTGAGCACATCCAGCGCCGCACTGATAGACTCTGGGCACTAGAGTGTGACCAGAGTCTATAGCGCATGCGCAGGTCACTGGGGAAATGACAGGCGGCAGCCATTTACCCTGTACTGCATATGCGCGAAACGACGAGAAAATGGCGCGGCGGCCATTTTCCAGGTGTTTTTGCAGTGCTGACACGGGAGCTGACATGAGACTCCAGAGAGGTAAGTATAATATGGGTGCAAGGTGTGCGGTGCGGGCCCCCCCTGGACCCAGGGGCCGCACACCCTGCACCCATTATAAATACGCCCCTGGGCTGGAGATTACTCATGACTGGCATAATTAGAAGGAAAAGGCTTGGAAACAGTAATCTTCATTAAGGCACCAATTCTAAAGAAACCATAGTACTGATGCAAATGTTATACCAAATTATGAAATACAGTTTAAATATATAAAATTGTATGATCAGTGAAGTTCACATTTAGCCCTATACCAACACTTCAGTTACTCTATATTAGCTGGTTGAACCTCTGTTATATGATAATGACATTGGTTATTTTTCTATGCAAACAGACATATTCCTACGTGAATATTGAATACCAGCTGAAGTCACCATCTGCCCAGAGAGAATCCATTTCTTCAGAGGTTCCCCATTGCTAAGAAACCACTAAATAAGGAAGGAGGATGGGGAGAGGGCTGTAATTATGTCAGTCCCGGTCCCCATAATTTCTGATGGCAGCCCTCTTCCCAACCCCCAAGCAGATCGGGTAAATGCACTCCCGATCGTGATACAGAGACACAGCCCTTAAAGGGACTGCCCTGCAAAAATTAGCATGGTTGGTAGGTATGCTCTAACTTTGACAAGTCATAGCCCAAACTACTATAGACTTGTATCTGTTCTGCATTTTCTGCACAATATAAACAGACCCTTTTTTTTAATAACATTTTATACCCACACTACAACACACTGACCTCTGCAAGAATCATTAGCACAATTAGCTATCTAGGGCCAGCAGTGCACTCAAGTGCTAGGGTAAGTGGTAAGTGTAGCACAAAGTAAGATCCCAGTTCCGTTCAAGCACTGTTGAAGCAAGAGCCAGGAACTCCTTCCAGCTTTGTCTCAAGTGCACTGCTGATTGTAGAATCGGGTCTATGTGTGATCGCATGCAGGCCCCCGTATGTCTATGCCTGATTGACCGGCAGAGGCATTTACGAGGCGGTGTGGGGGTGGCGATGGCCTGCATTCCCGGAACGGGAGCCACGGTTTATGTCGACCTGTTAACCATGTTGACCTTTTGACCCTGTTGACCTGTTGCCTGTCGCTCATCTTGTGTTGACCTATTGACTATCTGTGTACTGTCTATCTACCATCCGTATACCTCTGCATTTATTGAAGTGTGGTGCTTTGCAACTTCTATCAGCTTCAGAGTTGAATGAACAAATTAGAAGTGGCTGGCTAGTGCTGAGAAGCCAAAGCTAGTGCATCATCATTATCAGTCTCCTGTAGTTGGATCTGCCCTTAGACACTGCAATTGATGAGGCTTTGACAGGTATGTGTGCCTGTATCTGTGCAGGTCTGCAACTGTTTGCAATTATGCAAACTCATCCCTACTGCCTTCAAGACTTTATGAGTATTTGGACTTTAAAAAGTCTGGTTGTCACTAAGATATCACGTAAAATCCCCCCTGAGCCCAAACTAAGGAGCTTTCTTTGTCATGTATGTACTGTCTGCAGTCGTATGTTTAAGGTCGTGAGTTCCTAAGACCACACACAACGCTAGAATTACAATTAATTGAAAATTCTATGTGATATTAGAAATGTGGGCTACATCTTGTAATATTCATGTGAACTATACTCCATTGCAAAACTATTACTCAACATTTCTTGGACCCCCAGCAGCCACCTTCAAACCATCACTGTATAATCATATATCATGCACCATCCCCTATGGAGAGAAGGGAATCAATGTAAGATCCTATTAAGTGGAAAGCATTGTGATTTAATACTTACTCATGGTCCTGCATCCTTTGTCTTCATGTGCAGTTCTTGTGTACAGCATGATGCTTATTTGTTGGTTCCTAAATATATCGATGGTGCCCACTCTATAGAATGTATCAACATCATCTGCCTGCTGTCAGTTTTAGGCTTTGGGTTTCAGCAGCTGACAAACAATTGGGGACATGCAGCTAAGAGGAACAGAGGTTTAATGGTGAGGTTTTTGGCAAGTTCCTATGGTTTCATCCCTAAAATTCTGCTGAAACCCTTCATCCCTATGGTTTCCTAATTGCAGTGTCCTATGAATTATGTAATTCCCACCTGGTTTCTTCTAGTTATTGGTCATGCCGTCCGTCAGCCACGATGCAGGATCGTGTAGTGTGTACCCAGGTTTAGTGTTTTTAGGGCCTGATTCAGACCCACTCGCGAGCGGCTGTCCGCTCGCAAGTGGGTCGATGGTCTGCACTGAGCATGCGCACGACGGAGGGAGCTCCGTCGTGCACATGCGCCAGACGCGACGAGCGAAGGACTTTCCTTCGCTCGTTGTGTCTGATCAAAGGGGGCGTGCTGTCGATGTTGATTGACAGCACGCCCCCTTTGGTGGGCGTGCCGGGGGCGTGCCTCCCTGACGGGGGCGTTCCCAAGGGAACGCCTACCATCAGAAGCCGGCCCACTGACATCACTAGTGATGTCAGTGGGAGTGATTTTGGCTCTGATGGAGCCAAAATCACTCCGGGCCTTACGGTTGAAAACCTCAACCGCAGGCTCCGGCTCGCAGTGGCGATGGTCGCGATGGTCACGACCATCGCGGCCATCAAACTGCACGCTCGTATAGGCTGTGGGTGGTGACCCACAGCTATACGAGCGTCCAGGAGGACGCTCCATAATTATGGAGGGCGGCCCTCATTCAGAGCGTGCGCTCTGCTCAGAGCGTACGGCTCTGAATGAGGGCCTTAGTACTGTGCTCTGTTCCATTCAGAAAGTTAATCTGTATCTCAGCGACTTCAGGTTACATTATTAAAATATGATCAGCTACATTTTCAAGTCCAGCTGGTTATCTTCACTATTGGATTGTATATATCATACACATGGACAAAACACTTTCTTATGAGAGGACATTTACTGTAATTTATAATTACAACTTGCTGGATATGACATATGGCTAAATGTTACTTTCTGGATATAACATATTGAAAGCTGTCATTTTGACTTAAGTGGCCTCCTGTCCTCTAGCATACACTTTCATGCTGGCACACAGACACAGATGCATATTTTTTAAATGTGATGTTTTGCTAGATTGGCCAGTTACCAAGAATAAAACACCCAATCCGCTTAGTTGTGTACCAGTTTAGTAACAATGGTGCTGTTGGAAATGTGTGTGTACAGGTGCGTAGTTATGTAGTTATGGCGTAGTTATGTACACACCAGCGGAATGCATCAGTACTACATACAGCCAAGTTGTGGTCACCTGCTTACAGTGCTCTCTGCTGGCAATCTATGCACCTGTGTACTCTTGTATAAGTTGGGCTGCCCTGGATGCCAGATGCCGTGATTCCCCTTTGGTCAGCTGATCGTTGTGGGAAAAATGCCAGCCGGTGCACCTGTGAAAAATGCCTTGGAGAGAACAAAGGCTTGTGTAGTGATAACATTTCAAAATGTCTCATGTATATTATGTACTGAGCAGTGATAAATGGATGATCTTTCAAATCAAGTTGCATATAAGGCTTGTACAAGCTTTGTTAGTAGTAGTATAAAACCTGATGTTAGTGAATAGACCTGATCACAGACAAAATAAGCATTCATGAGCATTAACTAGGTAAAAACATAATTTTATGATTACATAATAGATTATACTGCGGTGAAGCTTTGAGTCGCTCTCATTTGTTCACTTTGAACACTCAGTTAAAAGAGTGTACATGTAAAAGGTTTTGTTTGTGTTTTTAATAAAGTTGTCTTTCAGCACCCATAGATGCCAGCCATTCAGAACACGATGGCATTGTTGAACACAAGTTGAAATGTTCGAGTGGGATTAATGTGTGAACATATACAGTATATGTAAATTGAGAGGTGTCGACAGATTTCACTTAGCCCTGAAACAGTACATACTGTAGTGATTCAAATTATTCTTTTTACCCTGTTTAAAAATTTTTTTTTTTGGATAAAGTAATTTAAAGAGAATAAAAATGTAAAGGCGCTGGAGTCAGATGCATTTGTTCCCTGAGCATGAGTACAAAAAGACATATCTACTATATAAAAGCAAAAATTTGTCCTTCTGTCTTTCTATACAAATCCATAGTTTACAAGCCACGATCGTGAAATTTTACATACTAGCGTATTAAAACACAGTGGAGGCAACTAAAAAAATTTGAAATCAAAATTAATTACTGTTAATTTTTAATTAATGATAAGACACAATTTTTGCATAGCATTCGCCCTCTACAGGTCAGGTACGGAATTAGAAAAGGATTTAGCTTATCTACTATATTTTCTTTTCTATCTTCTCTACTATATAAAAGTGAAAATTTGTCCTTCTGTCCGTCTGTCTTTCTATACAAATCCACAGTTTACAAGCGAAGATCGTGACATTTTACAAACGAGCGTATTAAAACACGGTGGAGCCAACTAAAAAAATTTAAATGGAAATTAATTACTGTTAATTTTTAATTACTTAAAAAACACAATTTTTGCTGGACGTTCATTGTGGGGCCTCACAGCATATGGGTAGGGCCTCGGAGCAAGCGTTTTGTGTTGTCATGTTTTGTCATGATCTTAATGTTTATTATCGAAGAGAGCTTTAGCAGGCTTTGGCAGTATTCTCAGCTCTCTGACTATACCAAATTATGCAACAACATTCACTTCTTTCTTCCAAATGTGTCAAAAGGATGACTTTATAAGGACCCTGCTGTACTGTGAGCTGCCAAAATATTACACATGGAAAGCTTCTCCAAAAGTTTTTATGTGCAGAAAACAGGGAGTCGCTGTAAATGGTCATCCTGATATCAGAGCAACAGAAGCTCTTAGCCATGTTTACACTGTACATCCTACAAATTTTGAATGCTTCTATCTCTGAAGTTTGCTTTACACCGTTACATGTCCTACTTCCTTCGAAGACCTTAGGACTGTTGATGGTGTTGTTTGTCACACTTTTCGTGAGGCCTGCCTAAGGAGAGTTTTTTTGGAGAATGATGTGTAAACAAACATTCTTAAAATCCCGGGCAATGCCGGGTACTCCAGCTAGTACATGATAAAAGTACATTTTCAGGGATGTGTTTACTCGGACTCATCTCAAGATGCATCCAGCTGTACATCTCCAGCAAATGTCAGAACTTACTACACCCCACAATAGCATACATCTGTGGTTTGACAGTATTAGTAGTAAATGTGAAAGGACACAGGACAGTTATTAATAAATGTCATATTTTGTATTTAATTATATTCTGCATGTCCCATGTAAATAAATACAAACAGAAATACAGAATACAGTTGAAAAAAAAACATCTTCTTTGCTGCTCCAGTCCAAATAGATATACCAATATAGTAATGTGGCTGTGACTTTATATAATATAGCAGCCATCAGTGTTATAGCAGGGCACTAGAGCACCCAGGGATGGACGCCCCTCAGTCCACAAAAGACGTCAGGATGTCACGGACGAGGAGGCTGGGCCAGGAAGCTGAGGCAGTTCTCTAGCAGCTCTCCAGACTGCAGAGTGATGTTCCAGGCACGTGGAAGTCAAATACAGGTATTACCAAGGCAGTCCCCTCGGTCTTGAAGCTTGGGCGGCAGCACCACATGCAAACCAGTAGTTATGGCCCTAGCAACTACACTGATGAATTAAGTACTAAAAACACTACATTTACCATTTTTCTCCTTTAATCCTGCTCAATGTTGCCTACATTGTGACTAAAATAATCAGGAGAATGAGTAGGTGCTACTGTCCACCTGCCTGACCCATACTTGCCTACTCTCTCGAAAGTTGCTGGAATTTGCGGGCAGTTCCCAGGACCCCTAGCGAAGTGGGCACAATGGGGAGCAAACTGCTGCAAATTGCAGGCAGATGTTGAGGGGACAATATAGATGTGTTTTTCTGAAAATGATATATTATTGGCCGCCCTCTCTCGATCAACCCAAGATGTGCGGAATTCCACGCGAAGGGACTGGGCCTAGTGAAGCATAGTGCCAGGCCCCGCCCCCACATCCAGTCAGCTGCATGTCTCCTTTGGGCTTCTCCTGGAGAAGAAAGTGCAAAAGTAGGCAACTATGTCACAAGAATGGGGTGATAGACTGATTTAGAGGCTGGTCCCACTATTGGGACCAAGAATCCTACTGCTTGTGGCCATGAATTGTACAGATGAGTTCCTTCACTCCCTCTGTGTCTGCCTTTTACTACTGTTGGTATGTCACACGTGAGACGTGTCCACCTGACTTGTGCCATCCCACATATGAAGGCCACAACAAAGGCAGACAAAAATAGTCTGCCTCTGAAATGTACAATATCAAATGGAAGAAGGTAAGTGAGGGGAGGACTGTTTATTTAGTGTAGATGGGGCTGGGTTATTCATTTAATTTGAGGGCAGGGATAATATAACTGGGGTTACTGTAAGAGCAACTAATTTGATGTTAGGGCTATTGTATTGAATGTTGGGGCCATGGTGTTTTTATTTAATGTTGCTTGATTTAGGGGTGATTATTTAAATGTGTGGAAATAGGGGGCTTTTTAAATGTGAAATACTAATTAATGTTGGGACTGTTTGGGGGCTGATAAGTATATCGGAAATGTGAATACATGTATTAATCAATGCTGTTTGTGGGGGAAATAGGTTCATTTATTAAAGGAAATGCTATTAATTAGATGTTATGGCACATTGTCAGGCCTTCCATTCTGCCTGATTTAGAGATTGACGGACAAGCGCAGCCGCTGTGTCTTTGCAGCGTCTTTACATGCAGTCGCTGTGCTAAAATATGCAAAATCCACAGGAGCCGTCTTAAGTAAAAAGACACCTACAGTACTGCCGGCTTCACTGGTCGGCTGCTGACTCCAAAAACGCAGCATCGGATCAACTGTGTGAACATCGGACATCTGTGTAACTCTCAGATTACTCAGGATGTCCAGCCAATCATTCTGCCGGGGCCAGTAAAACTACATCCAAGCCACTGATTTCGGCACACCCAGAAAACACGACTGACACACCCCCATTTTCTGTAACACTACCCGTTGCCGTCCCCAAACGCCAGCAGCATGTCAATCATGTTGTGGCTTTTCAGAATTCAGTCAAGCAGCAACTGATATTAAGACAGCAGTGCAGCAAAACAGATAGAAGAACAGTCTGCATACGGAATGGGATTGTATTGCCAGCGGCTGTATAGCCGCCGGTTCAAATCCTGACAGCGGCTGGCCATAGGGAGGAAATTCTGACAGCGGAGCTAAGTATAGCTAACCCTCCCCTCTTCCCCCCTAACCCACCTTTAGGGAAGCATATCCCTAACCTCCCCCTAGTGCCTAACCCTATCCTCCCCTCTAGTGCCTAACCCTAACCCTCCCTGGTGGGTGCCTATCCCTTGTCCCCATTGTGTGCCCTAAACCTACCCCCCCTCACCACACACGACTAAAAGGTCGGGCACTTGTACTTACCTCATTCGGGCCTGCTTCGTTCTGCATTCCAGCATCGGCATTATGACAGGCGTCGGTATCTTGATGCCTGTCATAAATCCCTAGTCGGCAAGCTGGCGTCTGGATTGTGACTGGCGCCAACTACATCCCCTGCATAATGTCCTGATTCTGGTGGTACAGACTCTAATTTTGGGTGAGGATCCAGTCACTCAGGACTTTGTCCAGAATAAGGAACAGTAGCTTCACACTACTCTGCTCGTGATGGGGGTGCTACGTGCAGGGCCGGACTGCCCATCTGGCATTTCTGGCAAATGCCAGAAGGGCCAATGGCCAGATGGGCCGGTCCGGCGTTAAACCCTGGCCAAGCAGCTCTGCCTCCCGGCACTCTGCGCAGCCGGGATACTGAAAGACGGTCGCGAGGCTAGGCCCCCGTGATTCACGACATGCCCCCTTAGAAGTAACCACGCCCATTTCATGGCAAGGCCATGCCCCTTTGCTCAGCAACCCCAGTCCATCTCTGGCTACGTGTATCTAATTAATTGCTCAGGCATGATTCTGAGTTGGGTGCAGGGGTGTATCTAGGGATCCAAGTGCCCCTGGCAATGTAATGTACTGGCGCCCCCCTACCCCCCTTATGCAGTGCCCCCAGTAGTAATCCCCCAGTAGTAATCCTCCCTATGCTGCATTGCCCCCAGTAGTAGTCCCCCTATACAGTGCCCGCAGTAGTAATCCCCCTATGCTGCATTGCCCCCAGTAGTAGCCCCCCTATACAGTGCCTCCAGTAGTAATCCCCTATGCTGCATTGCCCCCAGTAGTAGTCCCACCTATACAGTGCCAACAGTAGTAGACCCAGTAGTAGTCCCCTATACAGTGCCCCCAGTAATAGTACCCAGTAGTAGTACCCCCTATACAGTGCCCCCAGTAATAGTACCCAGTAGTAGTCCTCCCTATACAGTGCCCCCAGTAGTAGCCCCCCCTATAAATTGCCCCCAGTAGTAGCCCCCCTCTAAACAGTGCCCCAGTAGTAGTCCCCTATACAGTGCCCCCAGTTGTAGACCCCCTATACAGTGCCCCCAGTAGTGGCCACCCCTATACAGTGCTCCCAGTAGTGGCCAACCCCCATAAATTGCCCCCAGTAGTGGCCACCCCCCATAAATTGCCCCCAGTAGTGGCCACCCCAATACAGTAGTGGGCACCCCCCCCATAAAGTGCCCCAATAGCGGACACCCCCTATTTCAGTGCCTCCCCTGTAGTGCCAGGCTTACACACACACACAAAGAACAAAAAAAAAATGAAACTTACCTGGTCCCCGCTCCTGACGCGACCGCCGCTGTCCGAGTCCCGGCCCGCTCTTCTCCTGCATTGGAGAGACGTCATGACGTATGACGTCTATCCCATCACATGCTGCTGAGGGAGCCGGAACACAGAGCTCATGAGTGAGCTCCAGCCGGCTCCCTCCGCGGACGACGCAGCAGCTAATGAGAGTCTGTCTGACTCTCATTAGCTGGCTGCTATTACAAACACACAGTCACCGCTGGCGGCTGTCTGTTTGGAAACTGTGTAGGGCAGACCTCTCTCACTGCAGTCTGCCCTACACTTGTGGGGCCTTTGGTCGGCGCCCCTGGCGAGTGCCATCCTGGCCAATGGTTAGATACGCCCCTGGTTGGGTGCAGTCGCTGCCGTCCTTGTGTCTTTTGCCGCAGTCATGTTTGCAACTTTATACTAATGCAGCCCTTCCCTGTCATACATCCATGCATACGAATGTGCAAGAACTGAGATGCTCACTTGCAGCGTCTATAGACATTAAATTTCTATCTGGCGCGTCATTAGATGCACCATTAGTCGCACCATCAAAACTTGCACCAGTCTATGGCAGGTGCAGTTTTTCCATCTTAGCAGTGCCGCCCGTCCTTGACTCCTGCTGCCAGAGGCGGATTGGTCCACTCGGAGCTTAGGACAGTTCCCGTTGGGCCGAGCCCCGCATTCCATCAGTGGCATGCCACAGTCTACTTTTAATAATACTTTGTCTCTTTAAGAGCAGTTGTATTTATTGCAGGAGCATTGGCTTCCAATCCTAATGATTCATCCATGAGATTCACAGAATGACTGGTCCTGGAGACTGCCACAGCAGCTTGTGCAGTACTACGTCCAGTATGCACTTACAATGGACACTATACCTGGACCAAGAAAGGAGCTTCTACAAAAACATGGTGACAACACTGATTTCCAGTTCTTGCTTCTGTATACGTGTAGGATGCTATGTATTCATTTTCTCCAGCCATAATAGTTATCCAAATACAGTATTGTATTTGGATAATGCTGCATGTGATAGGGTAAACTTTAGTTTTAAAATCAAAGACAATATTTTAAATAATGTTACCCAGAAGACTTACTGATTAATATTATGTATCTGCCAATTGGGATACATAAGATCTTTTCCCAGAGATTCATACCTGCCAGATTTTACAACTTTGGAGGGGCAGTGAAAAAAAATTATAATTATCCAGGAAGCAGCTCTTTTCTTGTTGGGGTTAAATAAAAGCAACATAGATTTTCTAGTTTATCTGTGACGCCCAGTGCTGATGTGGATCCACTAAGCTGGGATTTGTGCTAGCTAACCTGGGGCCCAAAATCTAATGGAAATCCCAGTATTCACAAAAGAGCCCAACAAGAGATGATGGTTATGGCCTCTGGGCTAGTCTGACATGTTATCTGCTAAATAACCAGAGGCTGGCTACACTGATTCATAAAGAAGGATTAATGAGGCCAGGATCACAAACAGACAAGCATAGTTTGAACAACACAGACATATCAAACAACAGAGACATATCAAAAAGACAGGTTAAAAAACATTTAAAGGACAACAAGCAAACAACTAATGGTAAGGAACTTGCTGTTCAGACAGACCAGGATTAAATCGCCTATATACTGTATATAGAGATACCTAAAATAAATGAACTATTCTGGCTCAGCCTGAGTAGTTCAGAATTGGAGCCCTAATTATTGAAGGGCTGTCAGCATGCCACCACGTGGTGGTCAACGCTGGGCAGTCTGTAGGGGCTCGAGGAGGGTCAGAAGACTTCCTATTTGGCACAATAAAATAGCAAAATTGCATTAGGAGCAGGACGTCCCATACAGTATGATGCCTAATGTTAGTATGATTTATGGGCTGACCAGCATTTCCATCACAACATGGCTGACTACAAAGTACAAACAGTACAAGCCCTGCAAAGTTTGATTCCAGCGGCCGGTACACATCCTCAGGATGCTGCTCGTTGTGTGTCTCTGTGTCCTCTAGTGATAAAAGTTAGTTTAGGGAACAGGATAGGGAATCAAGCTCTGCCTAAAAACACATTAACAACATTTAAGAACAACCTTTATAATACATATTTAAGCTCATACATTTTATACAATTACATACCCCTACCAAGTAAGGGGAATGCCAAGCAAGCTTAACTTTTCTTTTTCAAAATGCCTATCACCCAGCAGAGAGCTGGATTTAAGGGCAGGCTGATCAGACTGCAAACTTAGAGGCTCTCATGTCTGGTGTCCTAATGTAGCCTATGCCACCCACCTGGGAGTCATCTGGAATACACATTGTGAGTTGTGAGTGTTGAAAGCTGGAAAGTGCTACTGCGCAGTGTCCCCGATGCTCCTTTAGGGAGGCATCAGTATATATCCAAGATGGATGAATGTCATCTGTACATGTGCAGCCATCTTGTCAATGTGAAGAATCGCCACAGTGGGACACAGAAGGGACATCACACTGGTTAATCACTGGGCTGTTTTGTAACTTATAGGGATCCGCTGGCTATTACTCTACTATTACCATCTTGTCAATGTGAAGAATCGCCACAGTGGGACACAGATGGGACATCACACTGGTTAATCACTGGGCTGTTTTGTAACTTACAGGGATCCATTGGCTATTACTCTGCTATTACCATTGCCAATAGTACACACATATTTCAACAGGTAATGGGCCTAGGCACACAAGTGCCAGACACAGAGACGCCATTAGACATGTGCAGGCACAGAGTGAAGATAGCACAGAATGTTTCCAGCACATCCTGTCAGTACAGAGTGTTAAGCAAGCACTGAAACTGAATGACTATTTCAGTGTGTAGCATACACACAGGAGCTACACACATGACGTGAATCATTAAATTAAGAAATGCAGAAAATTATGCTATGTAGAAATTTACAACAGAAATCCAAATAGAGCGGATAATTACAGTTGATCCTGGTGATGGTCCAAGTCCAGATGATGTAGAAAGAGCCATGGTAACAATTGGCTTTAGTGTTGAGCAACTCATACATTCTATCATACATGGAAAAGTGTCAGCAAAAGACATGTGGACAGCACTGCAGGCAGCGAATGAGGATGGGGTCTAATGAGAAAACGTAATCTGAGGCGTGTATTGTATAATACAAAATGATGTGAATGTACAAGTATTAGTGACTACATTGACAAAAATATGTCCATATCCCAGAAGTTAATGATGCTAAGGAGATCGCCATGGCAATGCTACAGAACTTAACGTCTGAGTTTGACTTTCTGGTAATGGCATTAGAAGCAAACACAGCTAAGCTAACTACAGAAGTTGTCAGAACAAAACTGTTACAGTTCCAGGAATGTGTGCCAGTTGAATTGAATGTTGAGAATAGTGCATGACACGCTGAGAAGACCAGAAAATAAATGTACAAGTGTTATATATGTCACATAATAGGTCACAAAGCATTTGAATGTAAACAGAATAATGTAAAAGCTATGCAGAATAAGAAGTGCAACAGCAAAGTTGAGTCAGCATTGAGTGTCACAGACAGGATAGCTGATATATTGACTCAGTTGCTACTAGTCATTTCAGCTGCAATGAAGAGTGAACTACATTAGCTGTGTGATCCTTAAATGAAAGTATAGGAAATTAAGTGCTTACAGCTACAAAAGTTGGGACAGTCACTGCCCACTTAAAAATAGGAACTAAAGTTAAAGTCACAGAAATCCTATAAGTGTCATTGGATATGCCAGCAGCTGGAGACATATTTGAACCAGAGGCTACCAGCGTCAGCATCCAACCACAGATAAGAACTTCTGTGAGATCAAACATTGGAAAACCACCAAGATGATACTATTAGGAATTTGACAATATTGGGTTCAGTGATACTCTAGCTTTCCAAGAGGCAAAGTCAAGAAATGACTGCTGTGAGTGGAAATTTGCAATAGGAGCAACAACCTTGAGAATGACAGCAGTTGTGAATTTGTGATATAGTTCACACAACAAGTGAGAGGAGTCTGACTGATAACCTTTTTCAAGAAATCACGTTCTCAAGTGTCATACAGACAGCCTGCTCCTTCCTTCAAGTCAGACATCTGTCCGTGTGGCTGTGCTGAATCGCTTATGACACACACACACAGTGCTGGCTGTTGCTCCATAATCCAGACTGTTCCTCTGTTCTGCTTCTCCACTGATCTTCTTGACTATTGACCACCATTGTTGCTGCGCAATGCAGTTAACAACAAGGTATGTAACTAATAGGCCAATTCAAATGTGAGGGGAGCGGAACTCTGATGACAATGACATACAGTATGTATAAGTGGGCTCTACCATATAATGGGGCATGATGAAAGGCTCTGATCAACATCCTAAAAGGTGCATCTTAAGGAAATGTGTATGTCAATATTGGATGCATACTGTATCTAAGGGGCACAGTTGTCTTGTATCTCCACTCAACTACTGTATTCAATTAATACAAATATACACTACTGTATTCAATTTCTACAAATATACACCATCTACTGCTCTTATCCAAGTGTAAGGATAAGAATGGGTGTGCAAGCCTAAGACACGCTAATCTGTAAAATGGACACATTACACATTTTAGTATGTATAAAGTCGAGAAATGTAAATTTTTATGCACCCTAAGTGTGCTTATGTTCATCTATAAATTAGCCTAATTAGGTACAAAATCAGGCAAATCTTTAAAGAAATAAGGCGCACATGACAACTGTGGATAAAGGTATGCAATGTATATTGTTGTTGTAACTTTGTAATACACAATAAACAGGGAATGCAGTCAGAATGCCTACCGCTGGGATTCCGGCGGTCAGAATGCTGACAACCGGGACTACAGACACTCGTCAGAATACCAGCACCGGCTTCCCGACCGGCGGAATCCAGAAGTTAAGTACTGGGGTTAGGTGGAGGGTTAGGGTTAGGCACTAGGGGGAGGGTTAGGCAGCGGGTGGGATGTGTTAGGTTTAGGCTCTAAAGGTAGGAGGTTAAGTTTAGGCATCGGGGAGGGAGAGGTAGGTATAGGGGTTAGGTTAGGCTTACCTGAGGATTCTGACCAACTGGATCCTGAGCGCCGGCATACCGTACCCGACCCAATAAATTGACAGTAGCCAGGGGATAACTAATAGTTTCAGATTTATTTATGGAAATGTTCCACAAGTATTAAACCGAGCACTGGGCCTGATTCGCAACCGGGTCGAAGGTGGGCCAGTGCGCATGTGCATGCGCGAGACCCGGATATCGACGGGCACTCCGTCGCTCCGGGTCTCGCAACAAAGGGGGTGAGTTGTAGATCTTGAGTGACAGCTCGCCCCCTTTGGTGGGCGGGCCGGGGGAGTGGGTGCCAAAACGGAGGCGTTCCCATGTGAACGCCTCCGTTTGGGGGCGGCCCCACTGGGAGAGATTTCGGCTCTGTTAGAGCCGAAATCTCTCTGGGGCTTGCGGCAACGAGACCCTACCACAAGGGTCTCATCGCAAGCCCGATGGTCGCAATGGTCTTGACCATCGCGACCATCTTCCTGGCTGCTCGCTATAGCTGTGGGTGGTCCACCACAGCTATGCGAGCGGCCAGGAGGCCGATCTAAAAAAAAACAAGACCGGCCCTGATTCAGAGCGACCGGCTCTGAATCAGGCCCTCTGTTCTTGTTTCTAATGGCATTAGACCACTTTTTGTACCTACATTGTTGTGAGTCTGTAAGTCATCCTGATGTGGCTGATTGAGGAAGGTAAACACTAACAATTATAGTTAACTAGAAACTGGTAGCCAGAAAATTCCTAAATCCACAAAGGCAAAAATACTATCTGTCTTATTTATTCCTGGATACTTTGTTGGAGCAGAATTACACTAGGCATGTGATTTTTATCCCACACTGCATTGGTGATGTCATTGCTATAGTGCAGAATTAGTGTCATACTTACCTACATTCTGGCTGCCCCCTCTGGGAGAAGGCAGCCAAGTCGGCACAGCGGAGGCGCGTGACACAGCATATGGGGGCATGGCTGGGGACATTACACAGCATTAGGGGTGGAGCAGGGGGTGTGACCATGCAATTTCATCATTGTGGCCCTGCCCCTGCTGCACAGTGCCAAGATTACAGGCATTGTGAAGCAGGTGGCGGGGCAACGATGATGCAATACAGTGTGAATCACATCAATGCCCCCTTGCTGCTGGGGTGTGTGTGTGGGGGGGCACTAGGGGGTCTGGGGTTATGCGGGCGGATGGTGGCTGACCAGGAGACTTGCCCACTTTTCCGGGTGGCCAGGAGCACCACCTAGTTTTTGGGAGCCTCCTGGATGTTGCGGGTGATTAGGCAAGTATGATTAGTGGTGGTATTGCTGTAGTGCGGGGTTAGTGTTGATGGTATGGCTGTTGTGTGAGACTGGTGGTGGTGCCTGTGTTGCTATAGTGCACAGTTGTTGTTGTTGGTGGTATAGCTGTAGTGCGGGTTTGGTGGTGGTATTGGTGATTGGTGGCTCTTTGCCTCTGGTGCAGTGGGCTCCCACAACTCTTCAAGCTAGTGGCTCCCACAGTCATATGGCCCTGCTCTCTCCCCAATTACTATGGCATTTTATTACATTTTATATACTCATCTGTCATACACAATAACTTACAGTATACAGCAAACAAGGTTAGATACTGAGAACTAGATTGAATAAAATGTGAAATGTGTCTGGATAATCACTGTGAAAAAGATAGACAGTAAATATGTGAACATATGTTTTGTCTGTAACATGTAACAAATTATGCAGACATTATTTTATAACAGATTATAAATGGTTTCCATTTCCTTTTTGATCTATGGACAAGCGAAGATATAAGGATGACTGAGCAATACAATCTCTCTTTAGATATCTGATCTGGAATCGGTATGTAATGCCGGCGGCTCAAATACCGACTGCGGCAGCCCGGCGGGTCGAAATAACGACACCTCGAGGTAAGTACCCTAACCCTCTCCTCCCCCCCCTAACCCTAACCCTCCCTTAGGGCTGCCTAACCCTAACCTCCCCCCCTACTGCCTAACCCTAACCTCCCCCCGTTAGTGCCTAAACCTAACCTCCCCTCCCTGCACCCTAAACCTAACCCTAACCCCCCCTAGTGGTGCCTAAGCCTAACCCCCCTTCCCCTACCCTAACCCTCCTTGGGGTTCCTAAGTCCCCCCGGGGGACCCTAACCCTGCCCCCCCCCCCCCCCCCGTGGCTAGACGCTAAGACACCAGGCATACCTTCCTTCGGTATGCCGGGTGGGGCTAATGATAGACATCAGGATTTCGGCGCCTATCTTTAGCCCCATGTCGGGATGTAAGTGTCGGGATATCGGCGGGCAGTATAGCTCCCGCCTTATCCTGACTGCATCCTATCTGATCTATATGTGACCATAACTACGTTGGTTTATTCTGACTATTAATTATTATTTCAGGTCTGTTTAGAATATTGTAATTGTAATAATAACTATTTTAGATCAGGGTTAGATTAGTCATTTTACTGTACAATATCTTTTATCTGTGTGGAGAGTTCTATACTGGAAGTACAAATAAGTCAGGATACCATATGCTTTAAATATCACCAGTGATATATTTACTGTGGGATTTGTGTGCTCTCCATCCCCGTCTCCTATTTGTTTCTGCATTCTTGAGGCTTATATGTAATTTGCATTAAACAAAACTTTGATCGCATGCTCCACTTACACATTTTTTCTCTATTTATCAGTTCACGATTTTAAAATCAATAATATGTAAAAATCTTGAGCAAAGAGCACAGAACAAAGCAATGCTGACAGCCTTCAAATAAAAAAAATAAAAAAACATTATGGTTTTTGACCAGCCTGTTTTTCTTTTTCTTGTTTTTTTTTATAGAGTTTGGTATTTTGTAACTATTTAGGATTGGATTGTTTGGAGTGGAGCTTTTGGGTTAGAAATGTAAAAAGAGACTCAAAAAAGAAACTCAAATTATGTATTTTAAACATCATTTAAACATTTTTAAACATGAATTCATTCAAATCTTTATTCTAAGGAATAAAATATTTTTAATAGTCTCATCCTCTTATTTTGCCATCTTACGCTAGATACACACTGGGGAGATGTTGGGCCGATTTGCCATTTCGTAATAACAAATCACCTACATCGCTCAGTGTGTACGGGCAATTGCGTGCTCCCACGGTCGCTAGTGACGGTCACTAGGTTTGATGTGCTGCACATCAAACCTGACATTATCGCTAACGACCTGTAGTAAGTTAATGAACGACAAAACAGTGATCATTCTGTCGTTCATTAACTCGTTCCAGTGTGTACACGCAACCCCTGTTCAAGGGCATTTGATCCAATGTCGGAAAGAATGCCCATGGCTCCAGTGTGCACCCAGCGTTAGGGTGGTGGTGACAGAACAGGTATTGTGGCAATAAAAATACATTGACATTAACTAACTTTTCAGTGATGTTTACTGCCCCTTTAATGTATTTGGTGAACCAATAACATGCCATATACATGTGTTCACCGGCAATAGGGTTCTTCTACGAGTAATAACTCAGGATGTAGTCGGCATCCCGGTGCCCACAATGCTGGTGGTCAGAATTCCAGCGCCGGAATCCCGACGGTGAGCATTAGGGTTAGTGTTAGGTTTAGGGTTAGGCTCTAAGGGACGGGTTAGGCTGCGGGAGAGGGGTTTAGGTTTAGGCTGCGGAGGATTGAAGGTTAGGGTTAGGCTGTGGGAGGGTTAGGGTCAGGCTGCAGGACAGGTGAGTTAGGGGCAGGGTTAGGAGAAGGGTTAGAATACTTACCTACATGCGCGGCCTTTCCACCATCGGGATTACGTTGCCGGGATTCTGACTGCCGGCATTATCAGTGCCGGGATCGAGTACCCAACCCAATAAGTCTGTTATTTTAAATTAGATTTCTCTTACTAAACTAAGCATAATTTAGACAAACTTGTAAATAATAAAAGGGATAGTGGTAGCAGGTTGGACTTTGGCAACACGCTAAAAGTTATTTTTAGATTACTTTTAACTTTGAACATTTTTTTTCCTAAGGGAGCTATTCACTGATAAGAAGGAAACATTTATAAAATGGTTGAAATATTGTCCTGCCTGTTCTTCATCTCTGCTTCTTGTTTATTTATTTTTTTAATATTAGTTTTTCACCCTATTCCTCCCCTCCCCACTCACTTCTCTAATCCCCTCTAACAGTGATATATATATAGATCACATGACCATGCATTATTTTCCCGACCACACACCTCAAGCCTGATCTGCTTCCCACTGTATCAAAGCCACAACTGTATCACTCCACAAGTGTAAACAATAACATCTCTCATAGATACACTGATCACAGAAAAACAGCACATCACTGCCTCACTGACAGACATACACATCACTGCCTCAGTGACAGGAATACACATTTCTGGGCTGCTTACCCGAGCAGCTACTTCAGAATCCAGGACAGCAAACAGTGAGTACACATGCCAGCCTTGACCCTGAGAAAGCATTAAGCTCTTCCTGCCAATACAATTCACTGCTCAACATGTTTTCTTTCCAAAATGAACCACTCTTACAGGGACAGTAGCCATTAATGTTCAGCTGTTTAAACAGCCTATTCTGAATGTTCAACTGTTTTATTCACTTAGATTGTTATCCAGGTAAATATTTATTCATTAAAAATAATTAAAATCAAACAGCCTATTCTGAAATATTTTCTCCTCTATTCTGTATCTGTTTCACCCTACTGTACATCATCTCCATGTAGAACTATTTTGTCACAAAAGGGGTCATTTTATAAAATAGATATACCACTCTTGGGTGTGCACTGCAGTCACACTGTGATATAGGCATGCCCTGGGTCAGATTTGCCTACCTTTAGGCTGTCCCTTCCGGGAGGGGACAGCCTGGACGACACTCTGTACACAGCAGGTGGGCGGAGCGGGGGGCGTGGCGGCTCAACACGTCATTGTGGCCCAGCCCCCCGCTGTGTAGAGCCCGTAATACAGGCACTGTACTGCGGGGGGCGGGGCTTTGATGACGCAATTTGCGATTTAACGCGAATCGCGTCATCTGATCCCCCGGGCTGCATACTAAGTGGCTGGCAATGGGGGATGCGGGATGGCTGCGGCTGGTTCCGGGAGACTTGCCTTGCCTTCCGGGTGGTCGGGAGCGGCACCCGATTTTCGGGAGGCTCCCGACCAAATCGGGAGGGTAGGCAAGTATGCCCTGGGTACTTATATCAGAGCATTACCACACACCCAAGAGTGGTATATCTATTACATATATGCACTCCTGGGTCCCCACAGAAGCCCTGATAATCTGTACTGACTACTTGCCACTCGGCACTCCCAGATCCCGTACACTTTTACATTCAATTTCTGTGTGGGTGATGGCGTGGCCCTCTCCCAGCTGTGTGATGAATTGTGACATTTTGCAGTGGGCAATGATGACATAAATCGCATCACCACACCCCCAACACTTACCCCCTGGACTTCCCTTTTCGGAATCTACTGGAGAGGGGAGTGCTAATAAGTGGGCAGGTATGTACTAAATTTTCTAACACACATGATGACAATTTAATCAGAAGCCACTTGTCCCACACTACAGTTATGTTTCTGGACTGTAGGAGGAGGTCAGGGCACCAATGGACATGGGGGGAGGTGGAGGGTGCATACAAAGTCCACACAAATATTGCTGTCCCATAATTGGCCATACAGAAACAGTGACAATAATGCAGAGTTGACGAGAGCAGAAATAATCACATATCCACTGTAACAAGTTTCCATGTGTTTCATTTTAGCTTGCCATGATGTCTATGTCCTGGTGTCAGGTTGCAGGCTTACACTAAGCAGAAGGTCTTCTTAAACATATGTCAGGGTAATGCTTTAATACAACACGATCTGCGACAGGTGGCAGATTGTCCTACACAAGATACATGGGACTGAGATTTCCCAGTATTATGTACAATATCTTCTCCATGAATAAACAGGCAGGTATGTATACATACAGGTGCAGCCTGCTGCTAAGTTACGTCGCTATGAGCAGCGCAGGCTAATCCTTCCTGAGCAGCCTTGCAAATCCTAGCTGAATACAAATCCACCACAAGAACAATTGTCCATAAACTGGGACCTCTGGGCCTGATTCAGAGCCGCTCGTAAGCGGCCGCTCGTTCGCTCTGAGCGATGTTCGCACAACTGTGCATGCGTATGGGTCGTAATGCGCATTCGCAAACCAGTCATTGCGGTCGGAAATCGTGCGCTCGCAAAACAGCGAGAGGCTGCTAATGTGAGTGACAGAATGTACTGTTTGTGGGTGGTAACAGGGGAAGGTGCTTGAAAACGGGGGAGTGGAGATCCGAACGCAGGCGTGCCAAACGGTCAATAGGGCGTTTAATGGGAGTGCATAATTAGTAAAGGAGCGTCATCGACCACGTCACTTGGTTGTCTTTTAGCCTGAACTGCTCGCAGTGATATCGGTAAGAAAAACCTACCACAAGCACTGCGAGCAGTTCAGATGCCTCTCGATGTTTCCGATTAATCTAATAAATACCGGAGATGATGTGTGTTGCGAAAGGCAAAGGGGCGTCTTTACAAAATAGCGAGTGCATTTTTCGTTCGCTCGCTCAGACATAGAGGCGTCAACAAACCGCAAAGAGCGAGTGCTCAATTTAAATAGCCGGACCCTTTTTTGGAACGACCGTCCGCAAATAGCGTCCAGCTCTGAATCAGGCCCTCTGTCCATATAACCTGGATATTATTTTTAAATGTATTCTACTGAAATAGTCACTGCACATAAAATACTAGGCATGATAAAAACTAACACTTAATGATATCCCATTGTACACAAATGTGTATACAGTACAGCAGTTATAGGGGGCAAGTCATTTTCTCCTTGTACAGTCTCGGCGGCCATTTTCCAGTTGTCTTTACACGCAGTGGAGTAACTAGGGGGGGGTCAGGCAGGGTGCATGCCCTGGGCGCCGTGGGACCGGCGGCGCGGGGGGGCGCCGCCGGCCACAGTCCGGCCCACCCTAGTTAGCCACCAGTGTAGCGCCGACCGCAGTGAGTGCGGTCGGCGCTACACATTTACACAGGACCGGCGCTAGGCTTCCAGCGCCGGTCCTGTGCTGCTCCGTCCGGCTCCTGCAGTGGGTAATGGGACAGACGTCATGACATCATGACTTCTCTCCCATAATGCTGAGTGCGCCAGCCCGGGAGGACTGGCGGGCGGCGGCGGGAGCGGTGTCGCGGTCCGGAGCAGCAGCGTGGATTCAGGTAAGTATATTTTTATATATATTTTTTTTAAACCCGTCTGCACTACTGGGGGCACAACGGGGGAGGGGGGTGGCTACTACTGGGGGGACTTCTACTGGGGGTGGGGGCACAATGGGGGAGGGGTGGCTACTACTGGGGGCACCATTATTGGGAGGACCTCTACTGGGGGGGCTACTACTGGGGGCACTTAATCGGAAGGGGGAACCTCTACTGGGGACTACTACTTGGGGAGGGGGACTACCACTGGGGGCATTATAAAAGGGGCCTACTACTAGAGGCACTGCACTGGGGGGACCACTACTGGGGGCAATAATAGGAAGGGCCACTACAGGGGGCACTGGATAGGGGGGATCACTACTGGGTGCCTGCATAAGGGGGACCACTACTGGGAAAACTGCAATGGGGGGGACTACTGCTGGGGGCACTATATAAAAGGCACTGCATACGGGGGGGGACTACTACTGGGGGCACTATATAAAGGGCATTGCATAAGGGGATACCGCTACTGGGTGCACTGCATTGTGGGCAGGGGCGGATTGGGCCGCCGGGAAACCGGGCTGGTTCCCGTTGGGCCGGTCCCCATAGTGCCTGGTGGCCACCCAGCACTTATCCACCCCCCACTGCCGCGATCGGATCTCAGCTCCGATTGGGCAACTTCAGCCCCCGTTCATGTCCGCCCCCCCCTTGCCTCTGCCGCTGGCCAACTGCTGGAGACAGGCAAAAGTACTGTAGAAGCTGGGGCCAGCAGCCTGGCGCAGAGCTGAGAAATCAGGGCCGACCGGCATAGCGCACGTGACGTCATAACGTCACGCCGCTGGAATAGAGAGGAGTCGGAGCCGGGTCTGAGCCGGATCTGAGTTTCTCCAGCCAGCATGTAAGTGTAGGCTGGCTGGAGAAACACGGTGGGCGGTCGAGGCCTGCAGATGAAGGGGGCAGTTGGAGCTGAGACATTCAGGGACTGGGGAGACACACAGGAGTCAAACTGAGAGCTAGAGGGGGGAATGATTAAACTGAGGGACAGAGGGGGCTGGGGGATGATTACATTGAGAGAGGGAGCTGAGGAATGATTAAAATGAGAGACAGAGGGGCTGGGGGATGATCACACTGAGAGTCAGAGGGGCTGGGGGATGATCACACTGAGAGTCAGAGGGGGCTGGGGGATGATCACACTGAGAGACGGGCTGGGGGATGAGAGACAGAGGGGGCTGATTAAACTGAGAGATGGGGCTGGGGGATGATTACATTGAGAGACAGAGTGGCTGAGGGTTGATTAAACTGAGATATAGAGGTGCTGGGGGATGATTAAGCTGAGAGACAGAGGAGAGATGAGTGGATGGCTGGAGATGGAGAGACACAGGGATGAGGCTGGAGACACGGATGGTGCTGTAGCGACACCAGCTAGGATGAGGCTGGTGCAACACAGGCAAGGATAGGGCTGAGAGACACTGGGGATGAGCCAATGGCCGACCTGCAAATACGTACTGAGAGGAGATAGGGGGCCCCAAAAAAATGAATGTGGCGGGCCCCAGGATTTCTGTTGCCGGCCCTGGCGACACAGTGACGCGGCCAAGACAAGCAGCGGGCAGAGGAGCTGCATGTAAGGGGTGGCGGCGGCGGTGGCTACACGGGGGGTGATGGAGGGGGTTTGAGAGAAACACTGGACTGGTGGAAAGAGGCTGACACTGACACACATTGGGGCTGGGCCACACAGAGGCTGCTGAGACTACAGGGGCTGGGTGGAATGAGGCTGATACACACTGGGGGAATGAGGATGAGAGACACACTGGGTCTGAGGAATGAGGCTGAGAGCAACAGGTGGGCCTGGGTATGGAGATATGCAGGGGGTCCTGGAGAGAGACATGGAGGCCTGGAGATGGAGAGACACAGGGAGCCTGGAGAACCACAGGGGGCCTGAGGATGGAGAGACGTAGGGGGTCTGGAGTAACACGGGGGCCTGGAAAGATACAGAAATTGTATGATCAGGAAAATTCACATTTCGGCCTGCACAAAAATTTCTGTTACTATACATTATCTGGTTATGATGATGACATTGGTTATATTTCTACATAAACAGGCATCTTCCTGACAGTGTGATCTACATGAATAGTGAATATCGGCTGAAAACGCTGTTCAGTGAGGTTGAAATTCTTCTGAGTTTCCCCCGTTGCAGAGAAACCACAATATAGGTAAGAAAAAAAAGACTTCCAAACTGACTGGCCTGTACCTAGTTCAAAGGGATGGGGGGCCCCAAAAAGAGTTTATCATTCACAAGATTTCTGTTGCTGACCCTGCTCCCCTCAGTGGCTTGCAAAAGCCCCTTCTGACCCTAAGAAAAGGGAGTATCCTGCACTCCTCCACAGACCCCGCCCCCTCAACAGACCCACCCCTTCAACAGACCCGCCCCCATGCGGGCTGCTTCCAGAAATTTCCCAGGCTGGTTTTCCATCCCAATCCGCCCCTGATTGTAGGGACTGCTACTGGGGGCACTGCATAAGGGGGAACACTACATGGGGCACTGCATTTGGGGGGCCACTACTGGGGGTACTGAGTAAGGGGGACTAATTGGGGGCTGTATACGGGGGAACACTACTGGGGATACTGTATAAGGGGCACTACTATGGGCCTGCATAAGAGGGACCACAACTGCATACTGGGGGTACTGTATAAGGGGTACTACTGAGGTTAAGGTGCATATGGATAGGAATGTTCAGCGTGAAAATAAAGGGGTGTGTCATGTTGACACGCCCCATTTTTAAGTGACCACGTCCATTTTTTTGCGCACATCGGGGGGGGGGGGTCTCCATTTTCAAATTTGCCCTGGGCTCCAAATACCCTAGTTACGCCACTGCTTTACAGTGCTGGACCCCAGCGCCGACGTGGGACTCCGGAGAGGTAAGTAATACTATGGGTGCAGGGTGTGTGGTGCGGGGCCCCCCTAGCCCCAGGGGCCCGTGTGACCCGCACACCCTGCACCCATTATAGATAAGCCCCTGCTCGCCTTCTCCCTCTCGACGCCCCTGGCCATCGCTTCTAAATGTGTTGCTCCTTTATGATCTAGACCTGTGTAATTAATTATTAATAAGTAACACGTTTGGGGTTGGATCATAACAATCATCACATTTTGAATGTGATACAACCTGCCACTGACCACATGCATAACTGCATTTGTTAACGCTGTATGCATGTAGATTTGTAATAAGTGTTGTCCTTTGCGGCTTGAGGACTTCCAGGTTGATTTGCTGTATATATTTACGAGCATCCCGCTCGCTCGTACTAGTTTGCACACGCGCACTGCGATGTACACGCATGCGAACATTAGCAAACATCGCCAGCAACGTTCGATTGCTTGCTAGCAACCGGGTCTGAATCAGGCCCTTAGTGTTAAGCTAGGTACACAATGGAGCGATGTTGTTACGATTTGGCCATATCGTGCATATCGTGCAGTGCGTATGCACAAAATGCAAAATGCGCGCTCCCATGGTCGCTTGCAACATCGTCAGGTTGGATGTGCTGCACATCAAAGCTGAAGATATCGCAAGCGTCCCCATTCATGTTAATGAAGGACGGAACAAGTGGTTGTTCCTTCGTACATAACATCGCTCTCATGTGTACCCGCTGTACGATTTGTCGTATCGTCCCGGTACACATCGTTCAGTGTGTACCTAGCTTGAGTACATCCCTCTTTTGGAGTATGATAACACATTTCTTTTTGGACTTTTTTCCAGTTACTGTAACCAGGACCGAATTAGTAGAATTAGTAGATTAACATTAAAGAAAAGATTATCAAAGGACTCCAGATGATAAAAATGACAAAAAGGAAGTAACATTTAGAGCCAATTTATTACATTTAATAATGCATTTTGGACTTGAGTTACAAAATAAGCAATTTAGACCGAATCTATATACTAATATTGTGCACAGTACATAAAATCACTTTTTAAATTGATAATCCCATGATATCGTGATCTATTTTTGTAAGCAATTCACTGGGGAATAAAGTGATTTAGGTACGTTCATTTCAGGGAGAAATATTCCAAGTCTTGTTTGAACCAGCCTGTTCATTAACCCTCTATATTACAGATGCTCTTTTATCAAACTTCCATTTATGTCCTTTCTAGTAAAAAAAATACTAACCAAAAGCATATGTACTATAGACCAGCACAGACCTTACACGTGCATGTAACTTAAAAACACAATGGCTGGTCAGAATCACACATTTGCAAATATTTGTATACTTTTTTTTATACAAGGCAACCTCATCTATGTATGGCAGCACATGTATTACAATACATCTGAAGTAAAATAATATATGCATGTAATGGAGTAATAAAATGCAGGTAAATATTCCAGATTAGGCAAATCTCCTCTATTCAAATACTCTATGTCTGGCATGGTATGTTTTAGCAATAGCAAAATGACTCAAAATTAAAAATTCATAACAAAGTAAGAAAGAAAATATAAACACCATCATGCAAAATGAGGTTCAGGCAAAAGAGGTGTGGCTTTGCCTCAAAAGGGGCGTGACCTCACCTCATGGGGATATGCCACGAGTCACGGGTGCCTGGCCTCGCGGCCTGCCCCCGTCTTTCAGTATCCTGGCCGAGCAGAGGACTGGGAAATGTAGCTGCTATGCCAGGGTTTGACAGGCCCACCTGGCCATCGGCCCTTCTGGCATTTGTCAGAAGTGCCAGATGGGTAGTCCGGCCCTGCTACAGAGTATTGCATCTATTATGGGTGCAGGTTGTGCAGTGCACATAAGTCTATGGGAACCAGGAGATATTCACCAGTGTACCCATACGATGCTTCCTATCAGTGGCGGCTCCAGAGGTGGGGTTGCAGCACAGTCCAAAATTCAAATAGGGGAATCACACCAACTGCCAGTGAGTCCCAGCCAGTGAGGTTTGGCAGCGTGTGAGATGGCAGTTGGTGTGGCTCCCCTATTTGAATTTTGGACCTGCGCTGCAGCCCCACCTCTGGAGTCGCCACTGGTTCCCATACATGCTCCCAACTGCAACATCTTTTTGCAATGTATTTGAAAAGATAGTGCTCACACAGGAGATAGCAACGACCCTAGCACTGTGCCTGTTCTTACTATATTGTGCACATGCTCAGCAGCAGCAGCCTTCTTGGACTCTCCGCAGCCCAGCATACAGCAGCATGTGCTGGGCTGGGGAGAGCCTGTGTCCAGGCTAGACCAGGCCAGTTATCTTGTGTGAGAAATCTGAATTGGATGGACCTGGTAAAATCAGCATTTGACTGGTAGCCAGGCTAGACCATGCCATTTATCTTGCATGGGATGGGCTGGGAATCAGATGGACCTATTTAAAGGTCTCTCATGGCTTAAAGGAAAAAAAAATAGAGAACAAATGTCGCACTGACAGGCAAACCTGAAATTAGCTAATATGATGAGTAGGAGGAGAATTCATAGGTTACAGGTGATTTTTTTTCTTTGCTAATTTATTACTAGTTATGTATTTTATTCACACTACATGGATCTATTCATACAATTGTAAATATGCTGTTTGCTTTTCTCCTGCATTAAAAATAAAAAGATACCTTGATCCTTACTTATTGTATAAATTGCTCTTATTTAAAATAAATAATACTGAAAACTTTTGTTTTGTTAATAAACGCATTAAAAAAGACAAAGAGAACATTTAAAAAAAATGCCTCCATTTCCACCCATACAGTTCCTTTAATTAAATTATTATTTTATTTTTTTTAAAGTGCATATATTGGGTACTCCTATGCTCTGGAGCAGGGGTGGGGTACCTTTTTTCTGCTGAGGCCCATTTTGATATATATATAACATTATTCGGGGGCCCGGTGCAGGCCACGCCCTCTCCATGTGATGTCACACAGGGACGGGCCACAATCACCAGTGATTACAGCAATGTCTGGAGCATCCTGAGGATGCTCCGGGGAGCTGTAAGGGCAGTGGTGTGGCCGTCTGAAGCGTCCTAAGGAGGCTACAGGCGGCACTACTGCATAGATTCTGGCCACAGGGTGCCATTATAATCACCATGCTATCCAGATGAGGCTAGCAGAAAAAAGCTCCGAGGGCCAGACCAAATTATTCCGGGGGCCTTATACAACCCCCGGGCCTGAGGTTCCCCATCCCTGCTCTGGAGGAACAGATCCATGCATTTCAGAGCTATTCTTAAGGATTGCATGGAGAAAATTAATTTTTTCCCTTTAGAGAACGTTATCTGGAAAAAAAAAATATGAACATGTTTAAGAAGGTTAATGATACATTAATAAATACAAACTAAGAAAAAGAACTCCATAATAAACCATTTACACAGCAAAAAATAAATACGTAGAGAAGTGCTACTATATAGTGACAATAGTACAAAATCAGGGAATTCTGTTAGGCTGTTGCCTTTGATAAACTTTTCCTGGATCTGGCCCTGGTTATGCTGACTAAATAAACAGTTTTTTTTCTGAAATGTATTTGAAAAACACTGTTCAGAATAGACCTACTACGTATTCACACAACATAGACCATTTGCATAAAATAAATGACATAAATAACAAGGTATAATGAATGTACTTCTAGCAGGAGGTTCTCAATGGCCCAAGGCCTTGTTTTCCAGTTATCTTTAGTAACTATGGTTCCGTTTATGAATTAATTTCAAATAGTGTTGACTACTAATATATATGTTTACAAAATTAAGTAAATGTAATTATTAGTTGTTAGTAGTACTGTACAATCATTTTAGTAAAAGATGGTTCTAATAATCTGTTCTAAGTAGCACAAGCCACAAAAAACATTTTTTGGGAGTCACAACTCAAAGGTATTATAAAGATATTATAAACATTTGACTAATCCTGCCTCAAAGTACACCTGCCAGCTATACATACAGAGGCAGCCATTTGAGAATGTAGATATCGTATGGGCTCTTATGATGTCCCTGGTCCCTAATGAATTGTACTCTCAGGAATATTGGATCAGCTCACACAATTCCACTCTCTCCCAGTTTAACCCACTCAGCCCTTAAATGCCCAAACTGAATGTTATAAATATGAAACATTACATTGAAAATTAGACCTATAAAACAAAAAAGGTTTTACCTCTCCATAATCAAATGCAATCATGCTCCTTTATAACAGTCACAGTGCATCTCTATAACAGTTTAATTATCCATACTTAGAGCCATATTCAATTTGAGCGGACCCGCAATACTTTTTCACCTCCCCGGACTTTCCGCTTACTTTGCCTGTTTTGCTGGCGGAAAAGTATTGCGCACGTGCCCCCTAAGGATACTGAATTTAAACCTCTATACGCTCCTGCCTATACCTTCTAAAACCTGCCTATACCTTCTAAAATTGACGCTATTTGCGTACGCAGTCATACAGTAAATAAATACCATCTGTGATGTTCTGGGTTGTTTGTGGACCCGGGGTGGTAGCAGGAGCGATCACAGTAGCGGGTTTGAATAAAAAACTAGGTTTTTTAATATGTGCTTGAGTAGACATAAACTATGGCAGAAAATAAAAGTCCAGGAATATATAAATGTGCACAAAAGTTCTGTGGTGGGAGCAATGGGTTAATGTCCAGGCAGAAACAATTAGAGCTGTCCAGGTGTGCAGGTAGTGAGACTGAAAATGATCAAACAGGTATACAGGTAGTGATGCAGGAAATAGAAAGCCATGTGTGCAGGCAGTAAATGAAGGCAAATGAGCAGGATGTCAGCAGGCTCAGGCACTCAGGTATGGGCAAGGGTGATGGAGGAAGTGGGGTAGTCCAGCGGAAGCTAGGGGCTGACAGGCAGACTGGCAGACAGCGAATTCACAGGAACAGGATAAGCACAGAGAACTCCCTCTCAGCTAGGCTGAGATACACGTTGCACTGGCAATGCTAGGGAGCTCTGAACTCCCTTAAATCCCCAGTGCTCAGCCGTGAATGGTCAGAGAGGAGCATGTGACACAACAGGATAGGGCAACTAGGTCACCTGACCGGAGACAAGATGGCGGCACCCATGCCAGAACGGAATGGAAGCACCCCCAGGCCTAACCAGACCAGAGTGACAGTATGCCCCCACAGAACCACGCACAGCCAATGCTCTTCGCCAAGCACCACTGCCACCGCCAGACGCCCCTCGGCATAGCGTCCTCACAGGTATTACCCGTCGACTACCATGCCGAGAGACCCTGGTCGTGACAGTACCCCCCTCTTTATGGGTGGCCTCAGGACATCTTCTAGGATGAGCCAAGTGGATTTTGTTGACAGGACTGGAAACGTGGATATCCTCAGCTTTGGTCCAACAGAAACTGGAAACTGAAAACCCCTCCTGGGGTACGAGACTTGAGGCCCCTTCCTGGGGTGCTAGAATTGAAATCCCCTCCTGGGGAACAAAACTTGAAACATCCTCTCGAGGTATGGGGCTGAAAACCCCATCCTGGGGCTGGACACTCAGAAATCCCTTAAGGGGCTGAGGCTCTGAAGACCTCCTTTGATGTTGAGACCTTAGCGACATCCTCTGGGGTTGAGGCTTTGGAATCACCCCTCCTGGGGCTACAAAGGACCTCCCAACAGGCGATTGTAGTTGTATAGCTGTCAAAACTTTTGCCCCAAGCATGGGTGTATTCCGTAGTGTTTCCAGACCACTATCAGGTGATAATGACCATAACAAGGCGTCGGTCTTCGGAAGGCAAGACACTTGACATTCCACACTCCATGACTGAACCTGCATAGTGTTCCAATCAATTCTGGGGTTGTGCTTACACAGCCATGGGTATCCGAGTATAACTTCATGGGAAGTCTTGGGTATAATGAAAAAACTGATATGTTCAACATGGAGGTCTCCAACACGAACAAAAACAGGTTGAGTTCTTTTAGACACAATTCCATTACAAAGAGATTTACCATCAATGGAGGTCCAGGAGACAGAATGATCCAAGGTGCTGCAGGGAATTTGTAATTTATCTGCCAACCGAGACGACATGAAATTCCCCGCTCCCCCGGAGTCCAAAAGGGCAGACACAAACACAGGGCTAGAATTAATGTCTAAGGCTATGGACAACACAGAGTCAATACGTTTGGAGGACGGAAGAATTGCTCCTAGCTGCGTGCACCCAGAACTAGCTAGAAACGGGACGCTCCCCGGCTTGCGGGTACAGGAAGCCACCAGGTGACCCGAGTCTCCACAGTATAGACAAAGGTTCTCTTTAAAGCGTCTCTGTCTTTCTTCATTAGAGAGATGGGTATGATTTACCTGCATGGGTTCTTCCTCGGAAAGGGAGGGAGTGGGACGGGTAGGGGAAGGGAAACGCTTAGCTCTGTGTTTTTCATCTTGGCGCTCTCTAAAGCGTATATCAACTTATTACAAAGGGAAATTAGATCACTAAGACTAGAGGGTAATTCACGAGTCACTAGATCATCCTTTAAACGATCTGATAGACCTTGCCAAAAGGCCAATGTCAAGGCTTCTTCATTCCACTTGAGTTCAGATGCCAAAGTCTGAAACTGAATGACGTACTGGCTGACTGGACGGGTCCCTTGTTTTAACTTCATAATACTGGGGGAAGCAGAGGAAGTTCTTCCAGGCTCGTCAAAAATCCTCCTGAATGTTGCTAGGAACTCTGGGTAATTGTCCAGAAGCGGATCTGAACGCTCCCAGAGCGGAGAAACCCATTCTAGGGCAGAGCCGGATAACAAGGACACAATGTAAGCCACTTTGGTTCTAGGAGCAGGAAAATTAGAGGGTTGCAAAGTAAAGTGCACATCGCACTGATTGAGAAATCCACGACACAGTTTTGGAGTACCATCAAACTTATCAGGTGTAGAAAGATGCAAACGAGGAGTAGATCCAGAGGAAGAAATCACAGGAATGGGGACAGGAGTAGCTGCAAGCACACTAGGAGCCGTTGAAGTAGCTTGTACAGTATCCAGGCGGCGTGCAATGTCTTGCACAAACTGTGCCATCTGTCGCTGTATAGTCTCCACACTCTCCAAGCGAGTTGCTATGCTCTGAATTAAATCCTGTTGTTTAGTAATCTCTTGCAGGAACCGAGCCACTTGGTGCTGCATAGCCTCCAGGTCTTCCAAACGGCCAGCAATACTTCGGAAAAAATCCTCTCCAGACTCCTGATCCGTGGCCGGATCCATGTGGCCAGTGCAAACTGTGATGTTCTGGGTTGTTTGTGGACCCGGGGTGGTAGCAGGAGCGATCACAGAAGCGGGTTTGAATAAAAAACTAGGTTTTTTAATATGTGCTTGAGTAGACATAAACTATGGCAGAAAATAAAAGTCCAGGAATATATAAATGTGCACAAAAGTTCTGTGGTGGGAGCAATGGGTTAATGTCCAGGCAGAAACAATTAGAGCTGTCCAGGTGTGCAGGTAGTGAGACTGAAAATGATCAAGCAGGTATACAGGTAGTGATGCAGGAAATAGAAAGCCAGGTATGCAGGCAGTAAATGAAGGCAAATGAGCAGGATGTCAGCAGGCTCAGGCACTCAGGTATGGGCAAGGGTGATGGAGGAAGTGGGGTAGTCCAGCGGAAGCTAGGGGCTGACAGGCAGACTGGCAGACAGCGAATTCACAGGAACAGGATAAGCACAGAGAACTCCCTCTCAGCTAGGCTGAGATACACATTGCACTGGCAATGCAAGGGAGCTCTGAACTCCCTTAAATCCCCAGTGCTCAGCCGTGAATGGTCAGAGAGGAGCATGTGACACAACAGGATAGGGCAACTAGGTCACCTGACCGGAGACAAGATGGCGGCGCCCATGCCAGAATGGAATGGAAGCACCCCCAGGCCTAACCAGACCAGAGTGACAGTATGCTCCCACAGAACCACGCACAGCCAATGCTCTTCGCCAAGCACCACTGCCACTGCCAGACGCCCCTCGCCATAGCGTCCTCACAGGTATTACCCGTCGACTACCATGCCGAGAGACCCTGGTCGTGACACCATCAGACTTTGAGAAAATGTGTTTCCAACGCACAAGATATATTATCCAAGCAAAGTAGAGATAGTTACACGCTGTGATCTAAATACAATTTAGCGCAAAGAAATTATACAGACCCAAGGTACAGTTATACATACACACGTGCTCTGGGACCAGATTCTGGCATCAACAAGAAACCTCCATCAACAGCATCAGCATGAAGACCCCAGATTGGGTTCAGAACACACATATATATATATATATATACCCTTACAGAAATAGACTATACAACAGAAAAGTTTGGCATGGTTTCATTGGTTCCCAGTGCGGGTGCATCTGTTACAGGATATTTAACAGGTTGATTCAAATGGACACAGGTCAGCCTCCGACAGCCTTTTGTCTCCTCTATTCCCCCTGCATGCAAATCTAAGCTGTTAATTTTACAAAGTACATTTTAGTGTTTTAACTCTCTACTGTTCATTAGTTGAAAATGCAGGTTGCGATTTTCTCACCGATGATACCAGAAAGCTGTTGAGAAAGAGCCGATCAGTACAACACCAAACACTTATTGCTTATCATGTACTAAACCTTAGGCCCTCATTCAGAGCCGCTCGTTAGCGGCAGTACGCTCGTTCCGAGCGATGTTTGCACATCTGCGCATGCGTACGCTTTTTAGTACGCATGCGCGAACCAGTCAGTGCGGCCGAAAATCGTTTGTACGCTATATAGCGAGTGCCTGCTATTTTGAGTGACAGAATGAGGCGTATGTGGGTGGTAACAGGGGAAGGTGCTTGAAAATGGGGAGTGGAGATCCGAACGCAGGCGTGCTTAAAGGTCAAAACGGGCGTTTTATGGGTGTGTATATTTAAAACAGCAGCGTCAATGACCACGTCACTGGGTTATTTTAGAGCCAGAACTGCTCGCAAATTTGTGGTAGCAAACACCAACCACAAGAATAGCGAGCAGTTCATACGCTGGTCGATGTACTCGATTAATCTAATAAATAGCGGACATGACGTATGGTGCGAGCGGCCAGGGGGCGTTTTTAACAAATAAACGAGCGTATGTTTTGCTCGTTCGTTCAGACTTAGAAGTGTGAACAGACTGCAATGTGCGTACGGATCATTTGAATAGCCACCCCTTGTTTTTAAACGAACGACCGCAAATAGCGAACGGCTCTGAATGAGGGCCTTAGATACCAAATAATCTTTTATTTCACAGCATTAGTAATAAATGGATAAAACTTGAATCTTATACTTTGAAGCTATGGAACCTTTTACGTGAATGTGCAGTGTGTAAGTGTTAGGAGTTTGGGAGAAGAGGCTAGTTAACGTGGGGCAGATGCGTACGCATGAAGCTAATAAACAGCGTTCGCATGCGGGGTATTATGCATTCGCTAATGTGCCTTATGTTAACAGCGCAACTGTGTGTAATGTGCGGTGTTTATGCATGTGATTCCATTTATGATGGATTTAATATGTGTATATATATATATATATATATATATATATATATATATATATATATTAGGGGTGTGCACCGGCCACTTTTCGTGTTTTGTATTTTGGTTTTGGATCTGGATCTTTCTTCGTGTTTTGGATCTGGATTGGTTTTGCCAAAACCACCCTTCCGTGTTTTGGGTTCTGGGTTTTGTGCTTTGGATCTGTATTTTTGTGAAAAAAAGCATAAAAACAGCTAAAATCACAGAATTTGTAGGTTTTTCTGCTCCTATGCTATTATTAACCTCAATAACCTTAATTTCCACTCATTTCCAGTCTATTCTGAACACCTCACACCTCACAATAGTGTTTTTATGTCCAAAAGGTTGCACCGAGGTAGCTGGATGACTATGCTAAGCGACACGAGTGGGCGGCACAAACACGTGACCCATCTAGGCGTGAAACTGCAGTGGCAGACAGGATGGCAGTTTGAAAAACTAGGCCCCAAACTGTACATAATGCAAAGAAAAAAAAGAGGTGCAAGATGGAATTGTCCTTGGGCCCTCCCACCCACCCTTATGTTGTATAAACAGGACATGCACACTTTAACAAACCAATCATTTCAGCGCCAGGGTCTGCCACACAACTGTGGCTGAAATGATTGGTTCGTTTGGGCCCCCACAAAACAAGCTGGCAATTAATCTGTCCCTGCACAAACTGGCTCTACGGAGGCAAGATGTCATCCTCATCCTCCTCATCCACCGATTCCTCACCCTCTTCAGTGTGTACATCCTCATCCTCACAGAGTATTAATTCATCCCTGCTGGAACCACAGGTCCCTCTATACGTTCTGGAGGCTGGTCTCCCTGGAAGAGTTGATAATTCATTTTATGAACATCATCTTCTCCACATTTTGTGGAAGCAACCTCCTACGCCTTTCGCTGACAAGGTTCCCGGCTGCACTAAACACTCTTTCGGAGTACACACTGGAGGGGGGGCAACTCAGGTAAAATAGAGCCAGTTTGTACAGGGACCTCCAAAAAAAGAATATTTTTATTGTTTGTGGAGCGCACTTTGAGGGTTACACCACCCTTTAACAGACAGACGCACGCTTGTCGCTGCTGCTTTGAGGATGCAAGTGCGGCTACAGCCCACTCAATTCACAAAGACAGAAAAAAGAAGAAGAATATTTTTATTGTTTGTGTAGCACACTTTGAGGGTGTCACCACCCTTTAACAGACAGACGCACGCTTGTCGCTGCTGCTTTAAGGATGCAGGTGCGGCTACAGCCCACACAATTCACAAAGACAGAAAAAAGAAGAATATTTTTATTGTTTGTGTAGCACACTTTGAGGGTGTCACCAGCCTTTAACAGACAGACGCACGCTTGTCACTGCTGCTTTGAGGATGCAAGTGCGGCTACATCGCACACAAGTCACAAACACATTAAAAAAAAAATTTTATTTTTTGGAGCACTTTGAGAGTTACAACACCCTTTAACAGACAAACGCACGCTTGTCGCTGCTGCTTTGAGGATGCAAGTGTGGCTACAGCCCACACAATTCACAAAGACAGAAAAAAAAAGAACAATATTTTAATTGTTTGTGTAGCACACTTTGAGGGTGTCACCAGCCTTTAACAGACAGACGCACGCTTGTCGCTGCTGCTTTAAGGATGCAGGTGCGACTACAGCCCACACATTTCACAAAGACAGAAAAAAAAGAACAATATTTTAATTGTTTGTGTAGCACACTTTGAGGGTGTCACCACCCTTTAACAGACAGACGCATGCTTCTCGCTGCTGCTTTGAGGATGCTGGTGGAATCTAGACGGGATTTGGAACCGAGGACACACTACCTCCATCAATTGTCTAAATCCCACTGCACTAATGGCGGATACCGGACGCACGTCTAACACCAACATAGCAGTCAAGGCCTCAGTTATACGTTTTGCTTCAGGATGACTGCTGTCATACTTCATCCTCATCGCTAGGGACTGTTGGAGGGTCAATTGTTTAGTAAAAGTAGTGATGTTCCTACTTCCTCTCTGGGATGATGAACAACTCCCAGCAGCAGCAACAGCACTAGGATGAAGTGGTTCTTGATCTTTCCCTATTTTATTTTTATCGGAGAAAGTTTGGTCCTCCATTTATGTTATATTGATATATACGTGCGGCTAAAGCGCACACAAACACAGAAAATATTTTTTTATTTTTGCTGGAGAGTAGTGCACTTTGTGGGTTACACCACCCTTTAAGAAATGAGCCAGCTTGGCGCTGCTCCTTTGTTGATGCACGTGCAGCCACAGTGCACACAAGTCACAAACACAGAAAATATATATTTTTTTGTTTTGGAGTGTACTTTGGGGGTTACAGCACCCTTTAACGGTCAAGCCAGCCGGCCCTTTACTTATGACACAGGCGCACGCTTGGCACTACTTTGTTGTTGCACGTGCGGCTACTGCACACACAATTCACAAACACAGAAAATTATTTTTTTTTTGGTTTTGACTGGAGTGTACTTTCGGGGGTTACAGCACCCTTTAACGGTCAAGCCAGCCGGCCCTTTACTTATGACACAGGCGCACGCTTGGCACTACTTTGTTGATGCACGTGCGGCTACTGCGCACACAATTCACAAACACAGAAAATAATTATTTTTTTGGTTTGGACTGGAGTGTACTTTGGGGGTTACAGCACCCTTTAACGGTCAAGCCAGCCGGCCCTTTACTTATGACACAGGCGCACGCTTGGCACTACTTTGTTGATGCACGTGCGGCTACTGCGCACACAATTCACAAACACAGAAAATATATTATTTTTTTAGCACTTGGGGGAGCACCCCTGATGGACAGAGCACCCCCTGGACAACACTACAGCACCCCTTTAGGACTGGGACACTGCACAGGACTTTGGAGTGGACACAGCCCCTATGGAGAACTGACTGCACAACACAGTCCAGCCAGCCCCTATGGACTTTGAAGTAGTGGACACAGCCCCTATTAACAACAGCAGCACAGCACAACACAGCCAGCCCCTATGGACTTTGAAGTAGTGGACAACAGCAGCACTACACTACACTACACTACACAGCCCTAACTCCCACCCTCCCTCTTCACTGTCCATAGCCGAGTGAGAAAATGGCGCCGACGCGGGTACCTTATATAGGATCCAAAACCCGCGAGACTCGGAAGGCGGGATGATGACGTTTTGCCTCGATTTCAGATCCGAGTCAGGCGGGAAAAGTCGAGCCTGACTCGGATCGGACTCGGATCGGGGGGGCTCGGGGGGGTTCGGATTTCAGAAATCCGAACCCGCTCACCCCTAATATATATATACATATATATATATATATATACTCCTTACTAACATTTTTAAACTGCACTGCAATGTGTTATGGGCAGTGAGCTTCACTCTCAAACAGGGTGGAGACCCCCCACCGATTGCTGGTGCCATCCTGTCTGAGAGTGAGTTTAAAAGCTCTATTAGGATACCTGTGTCAGTTATTTTCAAGCAGATTTCTTACCATTGTTCATTCAGGCAAATTCAAGTGTCTGGGCCATATTACAATTGCCACAGCTACACCTGTCCACTTGTGGGGTCTCTCCCTTTACATGCAAAAACACCCACAGTTCCTGGTGTATTGTCTTTTCTAATTACTTTTCTCAGGAAGCTGTTTTTCTATACTCTGCGTGAATACTGTGTTTGTTATGGTATTTTTTTATGCAAGGTTGTCCTAAGATACATCAGGGTATGGTTTCTGAAAGGATTATTAAAACATTGCCATATGTACTGAGCTCGTGAATTGTAACTTAAAATGGCGCTGGGCGGCCATTCGCAAAATGGCATCGTGCAGATTCTTATTTTTAAGATGGAGTCTGGTTTCCATTCGCAAGATGGCGTCGTTTCGATCTAATTTTAAGCTGATCTTGTCTCAGCCAATTATCCAGCTTCAGCACCGCGTATCGCCATATAAAATTTTAAAGTAGGCGAAAACGGGACCCGTGAAACTTAAACAAGCGGAAAGTACTGTCAGATTTGGGGAAATCAGCCTGACACCCCCCAAAAGATGCTCTGACATGGGGGTTCACTATGATACCCCCCGATTTGGCTTGCTGAAGGTATTTGGTGTTTTTAAACGGGCTCAATAGCTGCTAAATTGTGTTTTTGTATAAGTGGTGAAGCATAGTATTCAGGAGGTTTTTTTGCAGAAAATAACTTATCCCAGCAAATTTGGGGTATTTGAAAATGGGGGCCAGCATATTTAAATTTGCTAAAGTTAACTTGAAAATATCATGAAAAATCCACCTGCCACAAGCCCTTGCAATGAAAAAAACACATATTTGGGGACCCCCCCAGAGTTAAGTTTTTTAGCCCCCAAATTCAAAGTAATTTTTTGGGGTGTTCTTAAGTCGTTTTAAAAAAACATTTGACACAGTTTACCTTTGGGGGACTATCTGAAGGCTGCACGGGGGTTCCCGCAATGTTGCACCCCAAAACCCCAATTCTGCACTTTTTTCCAACTGCTATTCATAGGCGAAACTTTTCAAAAGCACTCCAGGGCTTGCCGCAACGAGACCCTACCACAAGGGTCTCGTCGCAAGCCCGATGGTCGCGATGGTCAAAGCCATTGCGACCATCTTTTTGGCCACTCGCTATAGCTGTGGGTGGGCACCCACAGCTATGCGAGCGGCCAGGAGGCCGCTCTAAAATCAGGAAGGACGGCCCTGATTCAGAGCGAGCGCTCTGTCAGAGCGTCCGGCTCTGAATTAGGGCCTTAGTCTTAACTACTCTCCCAGGGGCCTATTCATCAACACCAAAATAACGTTTTTAAGGACATTTTCCTTAATTACTGTTATTTTAGTATTCATGAAGACAACTAACACAGGAGATATCACTGGTATCTCCTGGTTAAGTCCCCCTGAGTTAATTTCCACACTCCCCATACATTAGTACATTAGTATGGGGATATGGAAATTAGGCTATTCATCAAATTCCGAAAATTATGTATTTTCGGAATTCGATGGAGTTACTATCCGCCACTGTGAGGTGGCGAATAGCAGGTAACACTTACCTGCTTTCAGCTGGACAAGTCCCCCGGAGCCTCCCTCCGTCATTTTGGTCCCTCCTCTGGCTCGGTGGCTGCTCTGACACTGTGATCTCCAGGCAGAACACAGTAAAGTTTAGAAAAAAAAAAGTTTTTTTTTTGTCCCTAAACTGTACTGTGTTCTGCCGGGAGAACACAGTGTCAGAGCAGACACCGGAGCTGGAGGCAGCTGCGCGGGCAGGTAAGTGCGGGAATGGGGGGAGGCATGCGGAGGGGGGAGGGGGGGTTGTGGGACACACACAAAAATTACCGCAGCTGTAGGTAGTGCTGCGCATGCGCTGGGTTTACGAATGTAACAGCGCATGCGCAGCATGAATTTCAGCTGCGGTAAGTTAGTGTAGAGAGGGAAAACTATCTTTTTCCCGAAAAGCTGTAATCGCAAAAATTACAGCTTTTCGAAATAGATACTTATGGAGAGGAGGAATGATGAATTCCTCTGGTAATTAGGTAGAACTCCATGCGAGTTCTAAACCTTATTACCTCCAGAGAAATTTAAGTTATGATCAATAGGCCCCCCATTTTTTTTGTGAGATTCCTGAATATTGGGGAGCCCTCCCAGGCTAACAACAGAAGATTACTCTCTTCAATTTCTTCTAAAGTGTTCTGCGCAGGGAACTGGAGATGTGAATCACTATGCAGCGGGAGTCTTTGAATATTTGTTTTGTGTACCGCCAATGGACTACTGAAGACTGGATGACATTTTTATGGATAAATGAATCAAAATATAAAATGTTTGTTCCATCATGCAGGCTTGGCTTTTTATTTTGTACCTCGTCGAGTAGGCAAAAGGATGGCTCCTCAGTGTGGGGGGTTTATTTACTAATTTGCGGACCACTTCCTGGGGTGCTTAAGCCCCAAATTTTAATGTGTAATGTTTGTCATAGCATGTTTTGCTGTTTAAAGTATATATATATATCATGTGAAGGAAAATCACTACTCATAGTAATTGCTTCCTGTGCTGTGTACATAATTATCTGTGTCTTAAGGGTTCATCTTACATACAGCAGAAGACAAATGATGGTCCATCCCATTTCTATGTCACATATTTTGAATCATATATTGTGGTTAAACTATTTTTATTTTTTAGGATGGATCAATAACAACGATTAGAGAAACATGAATGAAGATATTTCCTTTATATTTAACTAGTGTTAAACATTATATCTTATTTGTGCAGCTTTTCTCTACCTGCTCTGCAAGGTCCCTCCCTAGAGGGAAACAATCATTTAAGCAACAACAATGTATTCCCTTCTTCCCAAGATTTATTTTTGGAAACTTTCCTCTGCCACAGCTTCCTAGCAACTAGCTTCACTTCCTACCTGCCTAAATGAAGAGTCGTACAGTGACAGGTCTCCTCCTACCCAGGTACGAGAGGCAATCACAGGTGTGCAGTGCAAAGTACATAAATCCTCATTCATTTTAGGTGGTGGAAATGGAACCCAGCAGCCAATCTACATGTAGTAATGAATGACGCATGCTGCCCACCTGTTCTTATTGGTGAGCTAACAGTCTTTGCAGTTTGGGAATACGTGTGCTAGGGTAGGACGCGATGTATAAATACCCCAGCTGCTGAGCATTCTCTACCTGCTTAACCTGCTCTGTTTTTGCTGTGGACGCCCAGGTATGAAGAGAGCTCTTCAGTGACAGCTGTCTTACACTCGCCTAGAATCCCTTCTGCTGCTTTCTAAAGAATCTCTTCACATAATCCTCTCTCAAATTTCACAAACGGAACTGCATTATGATACACAGTAGAACTGTCTTTCTGTCATCTCTGCTTTGTATTAAGTTTCATGTGGAATAATCCTGCTTTTACGTTTGTGTTTTGTTTATTTTATTTTTACCTTTTTTTTTTATAAAAAAATATTTAACTTTATTGAAAATATTTAACCATTATCACCCTAGTGGCCTGTGTCAAGAGACCATTTGTTAGTTTTTCTAATCACAATATCTTCTCTTATACGCCTTTTAGCCACCCATCTTCATCATGCCTACCCAGTTGGAAGGAGCAATGGATACCATGATCAGAATCTTTCACCATTATTCTGGTAAAGAAGGCGACAAGTACAAGCTGAACAAAGGGGAACTGAAGCAACTCTTGCAGAGTGAGCTGACAGACTTCCTTGCTGTAAGTATTCCATTCACTCAGGTGATGGGGATTATGGGAGTGATCCAAAGGGTGCTCTTCTTTAATAGGAGCTTCAATGCAATGTCAATAAGCTACAGACACAATGTCATAGTAAACATTCATTACCATTCTTACTAAGCACAATACACACAATACATTGAACTACAGCTAATACAAATTCCAGCAGCCCCTAGCTAGCCTGGTAGAGCATGCTGGGATTTGTACCTGGAAATCCACAGGTCACTTCACTTTGTAATATGTTTTTTTTAATTTTATTTAATTGCATTATTCAAAAGGTGCTAATATTGGTGGTGAATGACAGATGTTTAAATGTTAATTATATAACTATTTAAATATGCTGCCTTATATCCCATAGAACAAAAGGCATAAACCATGTGCGGAATATTGTCCAAGGCAGATTATACACACACAACAGACTTTTCCTAGCACTGTGTATTTTTATTTGCACAGATGTCACTTAGCACGTCACTGTCAGCACATTCAAATTTCCTTTAGAGCCTAAAGAATGGAAAATGAACTGCTTCAACCTCTTTTCTAAATGCAGGACAGAGAAGAGTTTAATATCATTTATATTTGAAATTGTGTTTAAACAAATCTAGACACGTAAAGGAATGGACAACATGTATCGTGACACACATGTTCAAGCTTAGTTGTTCTGCAAACTGTGATAATAGATAGTAATAGAGAATTCTGCTGGCTCAGTGAATCTTTACCATCTTACAGTATATGAGGAAGAGCCTCAGCTGCACCAGAGCCTCTTGGGAATCAAAGCTGTCAATTACAATTTGTTACAGCATAACAGCGTTTACCAAGAGGTTCCATAGTAAATACTATCTGAAGCGCTGACCTCTTTGATGGACACTAGCCCAGGGGGCAGTCATATAAAGTAACTACACAATTTCCCTGGTTCCATGTAACTAAACAATAACATTGCTATTGATCTATAAATAGAACTTTCCATTGCTCGCTACACACGGCTCACATTTCCTGACAATATATACTCATGAGTCATTCTCACTAGCGGTTCATTCATTACTAAGCACTGACGCAAATCGATAGTGGCCACAAATGAATTGCCATTAAACATAGTATAATATTTTGGGCTTTACATAAAAAGAATACAGTCAAAACATCTTATACAAATTGATATAGACACAGGTGGCTTTGCCCTACGTTGGTACTGTATGACTATAAGCATTTAAATGTTTATTTTACACAGCCTGATAAAAATATAGTACACTTTTAGACGATAATGTAATGCATCTCGTAGCTTGGCAACAGCATAAAATCCAAGTCATTTCATCATTACTAATTTAATAAAAAATAAAATGCTTATCAAATATATATGGGTGTAATACAGTAAACTAACGCAACTAATTAATGAATTTTCAAATTAAATGAACATTTGTGTAGAAGTATTGCAGTAATCTTACAGTACATGTTGGAGGGCAGTATAAAAAGTGGATTATCCAAAATTTGACAAACCCTTTAGTGTTCAAATGTGTTATAGAAATATATTCCCCATGGGCCCATTCAGATTAGAAAGTGTACTCAATTGTGTTATATTTCTGGATAAATCCAGCATTTTTTTTATTATAATCTAGATCAGTGGTTCTCAAACTCGGGTCCTCAGCCTCCCACACAGGTGACATTTTCCAGCAGGTGCACAGGTGTATTCATTACTCACTTACATATTTTAAAAGATCCACAGGTGGAGCACGGATTTGAGAACCTGTGATCTAGATACAGTAAAATAATTTTAGAGAATAAATTGAAACAGTTTAATCTGATTTACTGGACAAAAAAACAAAACTATGTAATGATTTATTTTAAACTATAGTACATCCTAGAATGATGCTCAGAAGTCACACTTGTGATTATAGTCTTATGTTAACAGAACAAAGGAGAGTCCATTAACAGATATTCTGTATAGAGGGTAGAATGTCACTGTGATGACGGAGATAAAAAAAAATCAGCCTTGAATTAGCAGGATATTAGGGTTTCACATTTGCAGTTTTTTATTCGTTGTTATATGTTTTTCAATGTGGCATGTCTCCTGGGAAATGTGCTCGGGTTGTGTATTTGCACAATGGTAAAACCAACTTCTGGATCAATCTCTCTTTTCTCCCTTGTAATCTTCTGTTTCACCTTCCAGTGCCAAAAAGACCCCCAGCTGGTTGACAAGATCATGAATGACCTGGACTCCAATAAAGACAATGAGGTTGACTTCAATGAATTTGTGGTGCTAGTGGCGGCCTTGACTGTGGCTTGTAATGACTTCTTCGAGGAGCAGCTAAGGAAAAAAGGAAAATAGATGTGATTCAGGGGTCAATGTGATGAAATTCACAGGCAACGATGTAGCAGAAGAGTGTCAGCATTATTAATATCTATTGTACTATATCAATTGTTAAATAATAAACATTGAATAAACTTAATTTTGTCTTTCCAGTTATTTAAAATAATTCTCCTTATATACCAGGTTTGCAGCTTAGATGAGGACACACAGGTACTATGCAGTATGCCCATTCAGAAGAAGGTTTCCATGTTTGAGTAGCTTAATTTCTTTGACCCATTTTAGCCACACATGTGGGCCCTATAAGGTGTTATCATTTCCCAGTGCCATAGTGAGAACAGACTGTCACTGGCTGATTAGATAGTAATCATGTTAATTAGTCAGTTTAGCATCATACATATAATGGTACAGTTGATTACAAAAAAACTGAACAAAAAAGCAAAATTGCCCTAAATTATTCTTCCATGTGGCACCAGGGCTCCTATTTACATACAACTATACCTTAAACAGATATCTGAACAGACAGCACACAAATACACTCACCTTTTCATGTAGTCATCTTATGGGCAGTTATAAATATTTATGAGTAATTAGAATTTTGGACCCGTTAGGACGAGGGGTGGTCCCTTCTCCACTCCACCCCACCTTACTCTTACCCTGGCTATACTTTCCCGTGATCCCTTCTGTCTTTCCTTTTCTATCTCTAAACCATTTCCCTTCTCTCTATACTCCCACAATGGTAAGGGCGGTAGAGGGCGGCCACAGGCCCCACTACTGAGAAAAGGCATGGACTGTGGGGACGTGACAAATCCTAAAGGCGTGACCACGTCCCCTCTTAAATTTTTTTAAAAAAAATAGTATACAGGAGGTTCTGGTGGCCAGCTGGTAGGAGGGGAGGTGTGGGCAGGGGCATATGCACTCGGGGAAGTCTCTCCCTATAGGTGCAATGCTGCTGTGGGTGATGCAATGTAATTGCAGGGGGTGCTCTGCTTCCTGCAGATCACATAGCCCCACCTACAGCAGCCAGAACCCATGGGAAAATATCTACTCCTGGGTGCACATGCCTCCCATATTCACGTCCCCTCCTCCTCGCCATTGTACAGGGGGCACAAAAGGGCGCACAGGGGTACAGTGTCTACCATAGCAGCTGACCCGGGCCCCTTCTCGGTCCCACTAATGAGCATGGGCCCGGGTAATTACTTAGTACCCACTCCCACCCCTCCCAGGGCCTTTGGCAGTGGGAGCCGTTGGAGTGGGGCAGAGGGCAAGCCTGTTCTGAGTCAGACGTGCTCTATAGAAAAAAATATATAATATAATTTACAAAGTAAAATATACTTTCAGTGCATTTCATTCTATAAACATTCTGACATTGCACTGATTTTAGTAGACCAGCTCTGATAAAAGTGGGACCACCCACCATAACATACATCAGCATGTGTGTCCTGACTAATGGGAAGTTTGGAGGTATGACCTAGCTCCCTGAGACACACATGCGCTATTAAAGGATAATATTAGGGGAAGGGTGTTAAGGGCAGGGTCACAACCATTGGGGTTCATGAAGCAGAGAAGAGTCCTGTTTAGCTGAAATCAGGGCTCTTTTCTGCTTTATGCTATTCATGGAGCTAGTTTACCGTGGAGAAGTGTATTACTTCTCCAGCAGCAGGTGCGATTCATGAAGGAATAGAAAGCTCAGATTTCTGTTCCTCTCCTGCAGTACAGATTCGCCATCTGAGGAAAACGTAATCTGTACCACAAGCCGAACAGAGCCTCCCCTGCTGTCTGGCCGGCACCCGGCGCTGGCTCCGCCCCCTTTTCCCAGCGTCCAATGCAGCAGGTCTGACCTGACCGGCTGCTCTCGGATGCATTTGTAGTAAGAATACAGGCATATCGGGCTCCCGTTATGTCTGTATTCTCACTGCATACAGGGATCGCGGAATGGCCAGACAGCGCCCGAAGACGCCGGACAGGTAAGTATACATGAATGGCTACTAAACTTCACTATACATCGCATCGATGTGATGCGATATATAGTGATATCTTTTAGTAACCACTCATCTTGTACATGAATAGACCCCATATCAAACAGTGAAAAGAGTGGAGAAGTGACCAGTGGAGAGGGAGCCCATAGCAACCAATCAGCATCTACTTATAATTTTATAGCGTTTACTTGATAAATGCTTCCTCAAAGCTTATTGGTTGCTATGTACAACTTCTCTACTGGTCCACTTCTACACTTATTTCACTGCTTGGTACATCAACCCCAATGTGCAGTAACTACGATGTAACATTCGGCGGTTGAAACATGGCTTTGGCATTTGCATATTTCACATTTTTGGAGGTTGATCCTCTAATCAGTTGGCCTTGTCAGGTTTCTCACTTTCATGCTCTAATCATGGGCAAACAAGACCAAGGACTGTATAACAAAAACACCTTAAATTCCCAGTGTGGTAAAAATACATGACATATAACTTTTTAGATTAGAAAATATTCTACTTCCAAAATCACTTTTCAAAATAAAGAGTTAATGAAAATGTGGCACAGAAAAGGTTTATAAATCTTCCCTGTATGAATGTATACAGAGGGCTATTATAGTACAGTACATTCACTCTTTTCACTGTATTTAGTGACTGATTCTGAAGAGTTAAAACTAAAGAAGAAAACCCAAGAGAACAGTTTCCAATAAGCCACCAACACAGGTGATGCTGCAATAATGGAATTATGAACAAGTAACCCTTTCCTGTTCATGTGGGTATCTGTTTAATTCCTTTTTACGACTGTACACCACAAACATAATGAATGAGTTAACGTTAATGGTTCAGCTTTTGCCAAAATGATGCAATAAAGATAACATAACTTCCACAAGGTTTTAATAGCTCTGTCTTGCTACACAGGGGATATTGCAAGTCTAGATATAGACCACAAGACCTGTACCCCTCTAGGGGATGTAGTTTAAATCCCGACACCAGTCAGAATCCTGGCACCAACATCCCAACCGCTGGCATCCCGATGGTAAATAGTGGGGTTAGGGCTAGGTTTAGGCACTAGGGGGAGGGTTAGAGTTAGGCACTAAAGGGTGAGGGTTAGGCACTAAAGGGGGAGGGTTAGGTGTAGGGGTATGGGTAGGGTTAGGATGCCAACATCAGGAATTTGACCTCCGGCATCCCGTACCGTGTTAGGTCTTTATTAAATGTGGTTTGACTCTGAGGAAAAGGGCAACTACAATATAGGTCACCCGAGAGCAAGCAATAGAATAGGAAGTCAATGTAATATATTGCTTTCCTACTTTATTCTATGGGGTGCTTGTCTGTGATGTAATGTTTTCCTCCATAAATAATTGTATGTGCTGCAAAATGACAGCTCAGAGGGATTTGCAAAGCACAATTTTGCATATTTATAGAATCATTAAGTCCACATTGTAATAGGTTTGTCAAAAATAACTATTAGTTCCTTGCAGCGAGCAGGCACAATACAGGAGGCCTCATTAACTTTTTTTTTTAAATTCTATGTTATGCATTTTTTTTTTCTAACTGGTTTTATTATTAGGATATGCCTTGCACAAGGGAAATCCTCCCCTCTAAACCCACTCTGCTATCACATTTAGCCCAACCCCTAATTAATTTACATTTGTAAAATTTCTCTCCAAGTTCCTGTTCATTTTTGTTGTTTCGATAATTCTAAAAGCAAGATGAAGGTGCTGCCTTTATCTCAAATTATAAAATTTAATTTTATATATATTAATACAGGCATTCATTAATTTCATTGGTACTCATTTATGTATGTGGCAATAACCATTTTTTTATTGCTGCAATTTATGAAACCTCGCTGAGGCTGTTGAGCAATACCCTATAATGGCAAGGTTTAACTTACCGCTTAGACAAACCAATTTTCACCGTTATATATGTGAGCGAACGGTCATTCGCCTTGGACTTTCAGTACCACTTCTGTGGAGAATGTATAATAGGTGCTAGGCACAGGGGCAGATCTATAGGAGACAATGGAGGCGCCTGCCGCCGGGCGCCAGCACTGAAGGGGCACCTCCTCCATTGCCCACAATATATTCACCCCACAAAGGGCTCTATTTACTACAATCCACATTTTGAATGCAGATTGTAGTGTGATATTACTGACTGAACTCGCATTGCGAGTAAAGCCAATATCACAGGGATTTACTAAAAATCCCTTGCAGTGACAGAGCTTGCGATAAAGCTCTGTCCCTGCGAATCCCCTCCGCACACTTATCACGGTATTTTCGCAAAAAATACTGTGACAAGTGCCCGCACATGTGCCGACTGACTGCCGTTGAGCCATGCCCCCCGCAATCGCGACTCCTCCTCCACTCCCCCCTCACTTAATTGCAGTTACCTACAGTGATCGGGGCTCCGGTGATGTCCTCCATGGCTCCGGTCAGCTGACATCCCATCCTGCACTGGGACCCGGTCACCTGATGACAGGGTCACAGTGCAGGATGGGAGACCAGCTGACCGGAGAGAGGACATCACCAGACCCCCGATCTCCGGTCCCTGGACTCTGGTAAGTTTTTTTTTTTTTTGCAGTGTATCAGCATGTGGTCTGTTTACACCACACAACTGATCACTGGGGCCGGCTCCGGGCTCTGCTCTGCCTGTTAGAGTAGAGCAGGAGTCCGGTAACCAAGGGAGACCCTGGATAACGCCACCTCCAGGTGGCATTATTATCACAGGGCTTTCCCTGGTATTTTTTTCACAATTTGTTTTTAGTAACTACCAAACAGAGCACATTTCCTGTTACAATGCTGGGAAATGTGATTGATTACTAAAAATAAGTGATAATTAGGGCTTGGAGTACAATTTTACAAATTTTACTCCCAATTCCCTTTAGTAACTTTAGGTGAAACTAAAATAATGTGAAAAGGGTGTGAAAACACCTTTTTTCACTTTATTTTAGTAAAAATAATGATAATAAATAGAGCCCTTAGTGCGGTAACCGGAGTGTATTGTCACGGCCGTCCAATACGTGGCACCTCCTCCCAGCACCTGAGAAGCCACTGTCAATTCTCCTCACTAGCTATGGCCAGCGAATTAGTTCTTTATTGGTCACCCTCAGAGTCTTGTTTGCTAAAGGCTACATATGATCCTGTGAAAGAAAGAGACACGGACACGAACGTGTATATGTAACCACAAGCATCTCCATCTCTCTGCGTTTATTCTACAGACAGTCTCCTTTATAAGGTACCACGCAACACATGGTATTCATTATCTGCAGTGAGACTATAGCTCTGTTTAAACATTGGAATCGCATACCTTACCATATATGTACATATGCTTTTCTGTGCACTTATAACAGGGTCTGTACAATGAATTAACTCCATCCTGTCCTGTGCACCCACCCTTCATGCATACATGGCATACAAAATGGATTCTTATTCCAAAATGGCTTCTACATATTCCCCCCTTTCGATTCAAAATTTACATACTATTATCTTTCTAGCTTACCTAGCCATGGCCCACCCCCTATGTATCTGGTCCCTACTTCACACAACAAGTTATCCCTCCTAACGAGGTAGCTTCATGGGCAGTGCCCATTCAAGACCACATAGGTTATGAGTCCCTCAGTTCCTATAGTCCTGTATCTTCTTTTCATCCGTATTCTTGTAAAAGCCTTCAATTATTTCCATACATTGTTCACATAAGTCTCTGCAAAGCAATGGTTCTCTTGTCTTTCAAATTGCACAAAAGTTCTGGGTATGTCCATGTAGCAGGATCATAGTTGTCTTTGACATTTCTTTAGACGCTTTAAACCTAGAACAGTAATCAAGTGTAAATATTTTCCTTATTAGTCATATATCTATCCTGACTATCAGGTAAATGACTAGTAATTTCAATCCTTTAGCTATTAACATGAAAATACCTGAAAACTATTCTTCTGTTCCCTTGAACCAACTTGACATATTCAACCGTGTAAACTATCCATTACTATCAATATTATACTCTGGATCATTATGTATCTTCCTAAACTGGTCATTCAATTTCTTAACTTTCTCTAAGTATACATATAACGGGTCAGATAAATTATCAGCTATATAATTACAGCAAACAGGTCTCACTATTTTACACATACTTCCCTGTGTAGCTGTGAATTACTGAAGGATCAGCCTAAACTGTCCCAAAACCTCCACCTGGAATTTCAATTAATTCGTAATTATTTCAAACACATCAAATATTTCATCTATAGCAGTATTAAATAGTCTGGCTAAAGCTTCTATATTGTGACCATTCTTTACACTAGGTCTGGATATTGATAAAACTAGAAACAAAACTATAACAAGAATGAATCATAGTATACAGTACATCCTCACAAGCCTTTGTTTGGCTTAGGGCCTAGCAACATATATCAATTCATAACTTCAAATTACTCCAACTTCCCTTATGTAATGATTTTGCAGTGTGAGGCGAATCCAAATTTTCTTTTCTGCCGCCTTTACTGCCATCGGAGTAGTTAGAAGAACTTGATAAGGACCTTGTAACTGGGTCCTAGGACTTTTCCTTAGATGCTTCTTTATCACAACCCAATCACCTGGTTGCAGTTTCTAGGTGCTGCAATTGAATTGGGATCTAGAACATAAGAAAACACCTGGTGGTGGACTTTGGTTAGTTTCTACTATATATGCATCACATATTGAATCAAGTTACTATGCTCATATTGTAACTCTTGTAGGAAATCACATCTTGTTCTAGCAGCTATACTAAATAGTATTCCATAAGCTATAATCCTACGTTTCACACTGGGAAAGTTCTTGACTAACAATCATATTAAAAAATAAACATTCTAACAAACTTTTCATAGTTCAATTTGACTGTATAATTCAGTCTTTACACTCTCATTGCTTTGGATCCTATTTATTCTCATATTCTCCAAGATACATTCTAAAAATGTCTTTAATAAAATGTGTACCTTTGTCACTCTCTATTACCTCACATGTACGAATTACTTCTGTCATTTATTTTCCTTTATCCTATTGTTCATATTGTTTCTATTATGTTTGCTACCCTGCAAGACCATAGTCAATTTGACAACAGGTCTGAACACAGAACATACCCAACACTTAACCAACTATATAAAATCAATCTTTCGTTTCTGGAAGGAATAACATCTATAAGGTACTCCTTTCTTCTTCTAGTACCGTGATCACTTTTCCTGGGCTGTGCAACGATTAGGGATAGGCTTATGCAGCCCAACTGAAGTCTGGGGCTATCCAGTGCTTCTTGGCTATTTTTACCATAGCATCTCTAAACTCATGAGTGCTTCCATGAAGTATTTGGGCTCAGACTGAGAATAGTGCACGTGGCAGACAGAGGTGGTGCTCAACCATCCATCCATCACCCGAAGTCGTGTAAGTCTTTCCAAGTCATACTTCTGAGGAACCTATAACTGCAACTTTTAACAAAATCAGGTTCAATGTTTCTGCTGTTTCTGGTCGCCAATATCAAAATATCAGGTAGGTATATTACTGTAGCCTGTTTGGCCAACTTGGTTTGCTGGAGCAGTTCCTCTTCTGGGGTATGTTCTCTGATATGTGCTTTTGACCTTACTTAAAAATAAATTTGTCGGCATTTGAAATGCAGCAAACAAAAAATCTAATACAAACTATGTATAATCTATCTATAATTTACAATAACATAACTTATCGAAAAAGATTTCATTAATTCAAAACAATCATTATCATTAAAGAAAGATAAAAAATAAAAAAGTAATCATAATTTTCATCTTCCTGTGTCTCACTAGTCCCCTGTGGTTGCCAGCTGAACTACATATAGTATTTGCATTAGGGATGTGCAGGCTCAGACCCTTCCAATTTGCATATGCTGTGCTGCTGGATCTTCTCTCATATGCCAGCATCATCCCCCCATAGTACATTTCCTCCCTCCTCTTGAATACATGAGAAACAAAGTGACATCTGGATTCAATCTTAACTAACTGCTGTAATGTAGCAGAGTTAACACAAGAACTAAGTTACAGTACTTTTAAATTCCTGCTGTCTATCACCTTTTAAGTACAATACAATATACAATAAGACCTAAAAATCCTCTCAATTGTTTAAATATCTTTAGTACAGGCACTTTTTGTATGACTTTTTCCCTTCCCCCCCTTGGGGTCCAGACATACCCTTTTGGTTAGGTTGGGTTGGAGCTTTGAACCAAAAAAATAGTTTCTGTTTATCTTACTTAATCCTAAACTTTAATATTGATCTGAGTATCTTAACCAAATCAGTTAGAAGCATACAAAAAAACGTCCTGGCATGTTTTAAGTAGTGTCAGTGTAATTCTAGTTACATGCCTGTAAACAAAATTAGTTTCAACATCCTGACTTTTCCAAGGGTGAAAGTACAACTGAGGATAATTTCTCTTCTATAACGGGTATATTACCACATTCCCTTACACTCCAAAACTTGGAACATCTGGAGTGGATTATTGGATTTTTTCCTTTCATTTAAAGCTTACTTGACCTGCGCAACTGTATTGGCAATATGCATTCCTATGGCTCCTTCTGATTAATTAAGTCCAGTCATATCTAAACAACAGCCCCTATTCTACCTATATTCTTAGATTTGTAAAATTATGTTCTTGTTGGTCGTCTAAAACCATTAACATCTTAATTTGTAAGCATGCATCATTCAACAGTTTAAAGAAATCATGAACTGATAAAACATTTTGTTAGGGAAATTTTACATCACTTTTACTATTATTAATCCCTTCTGCATCAATCAAAAATAATTACTGTTTCTTTTAGAATTACAATATGTCTCTGGATTCTCTTGATCTCACAAGTTACAGAAACAATATCCATTTTCCTAGAAAATAACAAATAAAGCATTTTGTTACTAATGCATTCAACATCAATCCTTTTTCCAATCTTGCAATGCACATTTTTTATTTATGGGCGTCCCCATGAAAAAATCGCAACTCACTCACACTATCACATTAACCCTTTCAATTCCTGCACAACTTCTCCACAATTCCCAGTACACCTTCACTACGCACAATCATTCACACACGTCACATCTGATCAACACAATTGTTCCACACAACTCTACTTTCTCAAGTTCACTCGACTCTCTTTTATCACTTACACATGGGCCCATTTCATTCACAAGCAAACATTCAGTTACAGCACGGCAGCCATTTTCTGTGACATCCTGCATTCCACTGTCATCAGCAAAGCACCTCTATCACAGCATGCCTTCACAATACAAATTAAATATACATTTTGAGAAGAAAAGAAAAACAAAACAAACAAAACACTAGTTATATAAAATGCAACATTCCTCTTCAGTGATAATTAAGTAAGTGGACATCTGGGGGTCATTTCTATACTTGTATTCACGTTTATTACATTTCTCAATCAGACCTTTCAGTGTATCATCTAGGTTATATTTATTAACCTCTGCTTCTGCTTCTCATATCTCATTTTGTGAGGTTTAAACCAGTCAGTCTATGGATGTCAGCCTTTTTTAAACATTCATCAAATATCCTGCTTATGATTCCCATAAAGCTTCTTTATCACCTGAGTGTCATAACTCTCAGGCACCGGCTTACTATCGCCGTTTTCCAATGCTATAACAGTCCCTCGTATAGCTGAGTCAAAGTCCCTTATGACTCAAGTATCAGACAAAATGGCCCTGTGATTATTATTCTCATGCACAAGAATAATATCATCAAATATTTATCTATAGGCACATCCATGCACTGACTTTTCTCCTGCTTCAGTTATTAACACTATTGACTGGATGTAACGTTCCTCCTATTTCTGAACACACTGCCTGACAAGGTCTCTCTCCCTTTCTGTTCTATCTGACACTAATAAATGAAAACACATTTCTGTAAATGTATCCAATCCTTCTCTGATGTACCTTTCTAAATCTAATGGAATTTCATGGCATTCTTCTATTTCATAAACAAATCACTGTGTGGGGCCCTCTTCTAAAGTTAAATCAGTGGCTAAATCAAAGTTACTCCAAAAACACAATTAGGACAGGTTTGTTACATAACAAACAGACAAACAAGACTTTAAACATTTACCTATCATTCACTGAACATATAACAGATTATAACATGTTTAAATAACAACACCTTTAGGGTGACCAATAATTACCCAAGGATTGATTCCAGCAGGACAGACCATCAACTGCAATGGGGACAGATACCAAAAGGGCACAACTTTTCTGTTTACTCACCCAGGAAATTGTCCTGGCAACTCTGTCCCCAGAGCACGATCTCACATGCTCTGTCCAGTGGTAGTCAACACTGCTGGGCATCTCAGTGGGAATCTCCATGTTGTCAATTCTCCTCACTAGCTATGGCCAGCGAATTAGTTCTTTATTGGTCACCCTCAGAGTCTTGTTTGCTAAAGGCTACATATGATCATGTGAAAGAAAGAGACACGGACACGAACGTGTATATGTAACCACAAGCATCTCCATCTCTCTGCGTTTATTCTACAGACAGTCTCCTTTATAAGGTATATACAGAAAATAAGAGAAGGCCACCCAGCGCTGCTCTGAAAAACAATTATTTGTTAAAAAGATTAATAAAATATATTATGAAAGGTTCTTCTGTCCGATAACACCAATCCAAGTCCTTAGGGAACTTCAAGCAATCGATGTCAACTGATATATCCCAATGAGAGTATGCTCACCTCAAAATGGTGAAAAATGTGCACATAAAGGTATCTTTAAGGAGATCTTCTAGATTTATTCAGGGATAACCTTTGTCCTACTGTAATCGATGTTCCATGGACCCTCAAATAGAATCACAGAGAGCGCACTCCCATCGTGTAAAGCAGTAAAGCAATTTATTCACAATAAACACGTAACAAACAGCACAGGACAAAAAGATATGTATAATAATAATAATTTTAAAAATCCCCCTTCGGGGTATCCTGCGTACCGGAATGGGCCTAGAGATAGGCACTGTAAAGAACGTGGGTGGATAGATGTTAACCCGGGTACATCTCCTCCCCGATCAGTCCAGAGAAAATCCTTTCCTAGGTCCAGCCAGGCAGCAGTAATTTCTCTGGTGTGGGAGAAATTACTGCTGCCTGGCTGGACCTAGGAAAGGATTTTCTCTGGACTGATCGGGGAGGAGATGTACCCGGGTTAACATCTATCCACCCACGTTCTTTACAGTGCCTATCTCTAGGCCCATTCCGGTACGCAGGATACCCCGAAGGGGGATTTTTAAAATTATTATTATTATACATATCTTTTTGTCCTGTGCTGTTTGTTACGTGTTTATTGTGAATAAATTGCTTTACTGCTTTACACGATGGGAGTGCGCTCTCTGTGATTCTATTTGAGGGTCCATGGAACATCGATTACAGTAGGACAAAGGTTATCCCTGAATAAATCTAGAAGATCTCCTTAAAGATACCTTTATGTGCACATTTTTCACCATTTTGAGGTGAGCATACTCTCATTGGGATATATCAGTTGACATCGATTGCTTGAAGTTCCCTAAGGACTTGGATTGGTGTTATCGGACAGAAGAACCTTTCATAATATATTTTATTAATCTTTTTAACAAATAATTGTTTTTCAGAGCAGCGCTGGGTGGCCTTCTCTTATTTTCTGTATATGTTTTGCAAGGTTAAGAGCTGGTGATTCTGTGGGTTGGACCCCGGCTGCCGTTCTTTTAGCGCAAGTCACATACCTTTTTTCTTTGTTTCCTTTATAAGGTACCACGCAACACATGGTATTCATTATCTGCAGTGAGACTATAGCTCTGTTTAAACATTGGAATCGCATACCTTACCATATATGTACATATGCTTTTCTGTGCACTTATAACAGGGTCTGTACAATGAATTAACTCCATCCTGTCCTGTGCACCCACCCTTCATGCATACATGGCATACAAAATGGATTCTTATTCCAAAATGGCTTCTACACCACCATAACCATATACTAGTGGAGGGCTCTGTGTCAGACCATCAGATGCCGCTTCTGTCTATCTATAGCCTGTCCTGTTTTTTTTAGGGGGGGGGGGTCACCAAATTATAACCTGTCTCCGGGCATCTGGGATGAACTTACGACACTAGCAAGGCGTGCAGTGCACATGGGCCCCTGGGTCCAGGAGGGGACCCTTCCACACACCATGCACCCACTGAAGTTACTTACCTCCTGCCTGTCCCATGCCGTTATTCTTTGATATCATCAGGAATATTGGGCCAGACCCATGTTTATGAAGTAATCACCAGAAAGCTAGCACTAGCACCATATTTTCAAAGATAATGCAGGATTATTACCAATGCACAAAATACTCTGGGCCTGATTCAGCAGTGTCCGCAAATGCAACCACGTACACAGATCGAGCGATTGTTAGCCATTGTGCATGTGTATATACCACACTGCGCGTGGGCTGCGATGGCACTGCGATTACGTACACACAGTGGAAACCATCACTGAGTGAGTGACAGGCTGTGAGCATTTTGGGGGTGGTGATGGGGAAGTGGTAGGAAAAACACAGGTGTCTGTCCATTTGAATGTCGTTTCCTGGGCATGCATAAATTAGCCACTGCCATTGCATACGCAGCTTTAGAGCCCACTGGGTGCACAGAGACTTGTAGTGTCTGCGGCAGGTCAGATCAGGTGTAAATGCTGTGTGAGTGTTCCATGTGCGTCGATGGTACCGATGTTTACACAGAAGAGCGACTGTGGACGGATGTGAGACAGCAGCAGTGGGCGTCTTTATGTCTGCGGTGCTTTTGCAAGCATTAGCATATTTTCGCAGCTGCGTTCCATGCGAATTTGCAGCTGCGAATGCAATAGCGATCCTTACTGAATCAGGCCCTCTGGCTTAGTGCCAAATGCACTTGTGCCAGGCAATTATTTTTTTTTTAGGGAGGATGGAGACATGGACATCTGCAGATGCCCCTCCATCTTAAAATGCAGCTGTACAATCTTAAAACTCAAAAAAACTTTAATTCAAACAAGAAAGCATTTTTTATTCATATATTTTCTTCTAAGATGGCAAAAATAGAACAAGTATGGCAACAGCCAGTACATGTACTGCTGTGATACTCATTAAGTACAGCACGGGGAAATGTCTGCTTGCGAAAGGCTACTATTACCATAGTCAGGCTTTTCACCCTTTGATAAATAGGCCTCATTGTGTACTATGGGGCAGATGTACGAAGCTCTGGAAAGTGATAAACTACCAACCAATCAGCTCTTAACTGTCATTTTTCAAACACAGCCTGTAAGATGACAGTTAGGAGCTGAGTGGCTGGTACATCACTCTCCAAAGCTTAGTACATCTCTCTCTATGTGTTTCATGATTACATGGGATGGAGCAAGTTGAAATTATTCAAAATGTACATATTTCCAATACCACCTGAGTGATCTCATTCCAAGTATATTTATGCATTCAATTTACCTTTATTGCCTAAATCATATGCATATACATATCTAATATGGTGATAATAAATAATGATTGCAGACCTTGATTACATTGTGTTTGAAGATTATTATTTGCACAGTGAAAGTTGAGGTGATGCATCGATTTCTGTATTCACTGTCAATTCTGACTGCACCTACTTCAGAGTGTTCATTTGGCAGGGGCACAGATCTGTCCATGTAAATAAATGCTATTATTAGTAATATTTGCTTGCATGTTGTCATTTGCAATCATATCGGTGTCACTGGAGGGCTCCCTGTGGGAGAATGATTGCACAAAGAAATTACAGATATGTTCCAGTAATTATCTGTCACCTTTCTAAATAAATGATAGTTTGGGAACATTTGACTACATCAGAGACAATAAGAGGTCATTCCAGAGTGCGGCAAAACAACCTAAAATAAAATGTATAAAAAAATCACATGAAAACTTAATGAAAATCATATAAAGAATAATGCTTGCATGGCGCAGTTCATGTCTTTGCATGAACAGTCTAATACAATGCTTTGCACATTTCCCAGTTGGCCATTCAATATTTTTTATCCTTTAACATTTATTTTACCATTCATTACATGAAGTCTTCATACGCATGCACTATTCAGGCATTCTTTGTGTGGTTTGGTGTAGCGTGTACTCCCACCAGGTACTATACTTAAGGTGTGATGTACAGTACTAAGTGGTAAATTTATCAAAGGTCGATTTGAAGAATGATTTAGCTCTTCTCAAACCGACTAAAATCGAATGTAGAAAAAACAGTGATTTTGCCAGATTTACAATTATTCGATTTGATGTTCGATTTGCAAATCGAATTCGATTTAGGTCGATTTGCGAAAGTGATTTGTTGTTCGATTTGACATGTTCATGTCCAAATCGAACGGCAAATCACACTTCAAACCGAACTGCAAATCCCCAACAGCATAGAACTGCTTCATGCTTTCACTTTCAGCATGAGCAGTTCGTTCTCACACAGATACATGCAGACAGTGAGATGCCTGCATGTATCTGACTGTAACAAGCAACCAAATAGTTACAAGTAAAAAAAAAAAAGACGTGAGGTCCCCCCCAAAACAGAACCAGCCCCGGACTTTGCAAACCCAGGTCTGGTTGACTAAGTACAGGGAAAAATTTGCGGAGGGTCTCCCTGTACTTAGTACAACCAACACTGGGCTATGGGAATCAGTGCTGGTTCTGGAATTACAGGGAAACATTTGCGTAGGGTCTCCCTGTAATTCACAGAACCAGCCCTGGACCCTTTCTAACGGGGGACTGATGCCAGAGCCAGGGGAACCCTATCACCGGGTCCCTTAACCGCAGCGTCAGCCCTGACCGCTAGACAGCCCAGGCCAGGGATCCCTGGGGAGTTGGAGACCCCTCCAATAAAGGGTTCTCCCTCTCCAGGGCACCCCTAGTCTAGGCTGATAGCCCGGGGCTATCCCCGCCACTACTGGGCTGGTTGATTGTGTTAGTGCAGTGTAAAAAAAAAATAGAATAAAAAACATTGTCTTTACAGTAGAACTGCAGGTCCCAGCAAGCCTCCCCACATGCTGGTACATGGAGAACCACAAGTACCAGCGGGGTATTAAGGGCCAATTAATACATACATACATACATACACAGTCACACAATTCTCACCTATATTACCTTGAGTGGTACCCGGTGATAGGGTTCCCCTGGCTCTGGCATCAGTCCCCCGTTAGAAAGGGTCCAGGGCTGGTTCTGTGAATTACAGGGGGACCCTACGCAAATGTTTCCCTGTAATCCCAGAAATAGCCCTGGTTCCCATAGCCCAGTGCTGGTTGAACTAAGTAGAGGGAGCCCCTACGTAATTTTTTCCCTGTACTTAGTCAACCAGACCTGGGTTTGCAAAGTCTGGGGCTGGTTCTGTTTTGGGGGGGGACCTCACGTCAATTTTTTTAAACATTTAACTCTTTATTTACTTTTTACAGTCAGATACATGCAGGCATCTCACTGATGTCTGCATGTATCTGTGTCAATCCGACCTGCTCATGCTCAAATTGAAAGCATGAAGCAGGTCTATTCATTTAGTGATTTGAAGTTCGATTTGAAGTCTGATTTTGAGGACGATTTCTAATCGAATGATAGTAAAAAAGAGTTTTGTGTGTTGGGCTATGTAAAAGTACCAATTTCTTACTGATGTTCGATTTGAGGCCGATTTGACCAAAATTCGATTTGAAATTTGATTTTACATTCGACTTGGCCTTTAGTAAATACCCAAAAGCAAAATCTAATACAAATCATATGAAAATCGCACATCAAAATATTCAAAATGCCAAATCGAACTATAGTAAATTTAACCCTAAGCCTTGGAGAGTGATAAAGTGGAGAGAGATAAAGTACCAACAAATCAGCTCCTTTCATTTTTCAAACACAGTCTGTAACATGACAGATAGGAGCTGATTGGTTGGTACTTTATCACTCTCTAAGGCTTAGTACATTTTCCGCTTTGGCTGAATCACAGCTGTAGCCAGAATCCTGTTGCTGCTGTATCTTTGTATACGGAATTGAGAATATATTCTAATGTCCCAACCGGCAGGATTTGTCTCTGATCCACCACTTGTGTACAAAGAGGCACCATCGGTCTCACAATTGATCCTCTGAGAAAACTATCGCGCTCAGAATGTACGTCAGAACTAAAATGCCGGGGCCAGTACCACTGAGTACAAGGATGCAATTGCTGGTTGTGACACGCCCCCGAAACGGACGCAAAACATCTGCTTTTGACTTGCCACCCTCATTACCTTCCACAAACGCTTACTCCAAATCCACAGTACAACCGCCATCTTACATCCATGGTGGCACATGCACAGTGCGACTCATACACATGTGCAGTAGAAATAACAACATCAGCCAACTGCGCAAACATCACTGTTGCATCCGCCTCTGGTCCTCAGTCTCAACTTTCTCAGATTTATTAATTTCATACTCAGAAAAGCATCCAGTGCAGGTGACTAAGAGGGATGCGGTCAGGAAGTCGACGGTCAAAATGCCGACTGCCGGCTTCCCGACTGTCAAATCCCGGCAGGGTACTAATGACAGGCGTCGAAATCCCAATGCCTGTCATTATACCTATCCCGGGAGCCCGACCCCCGGCATACTGATCGAAGGTAAGCTGGGTGGCAGCCGCAGGGGGATAGGGTTAGGTTAGGGGCTCCCGGGGAGGACTTAGGGTTAGGCAGGAGATTGGTACAGATCGTAGCCATAGATCAGGGTGTGGTATACAATCATAATGTCGACATTCAACAGGTCAATACACAAAAGTTGACAAGGTCTGAATGTCGACATTGTGAATACGGATAGGGTCTAAAAGTCGACATTATGCATGTCAACAGTGAGCATGTAACCTTACTATATAAGTCTAATATTAACCACAGGCTAACCCTAACTGTAGCTTACCCCTAACTGCAGCCTACCCCTAAAGGCTCGTACACACTAGACGATGTGCTGTATGAACGATATTGGTGAAAGATTTCCCTTGAGCTTTCTGTAGTGTAGGACAAACAATATTGGGTGTACACACTGAAAGATATCTTTCAGTGAAGTCATCCTGCCACATCTCTGAACAGGTAACTCTTGACCATATCGCCAGATCGGCCTGCATGAACGGATGACATAAGACATAGTTAACGTGGGAGCACGCATCATTGGTCGTTCACTGCATACACACTGAACGATATGAACGATATATCGTTGAACGATATCATTATTGTCCATATCACCTCCGGGACCCCCTCAATAACTAAAACAGGGGTTCGGGATGCAAGACCACGCCCCTACCTGCGAGGCCACGCCCCCTGCCCACGAGGCCACCCCCTTTTGCTGGCGTATGATTTCACCATGGGGAGGCACACCATTGCCCTAACTGCAGCCTAACCCTAACCCAAACTGCAGCCTAACCGTAACTACAGCCTAACCCTAACGGCAGCCTAACCCTAACGGCAGCCTAACCCAAACTGCAGCCTAACCCAAACTGCAGCCTAACCCTAACTGCAGCCTAACCCTAGCCCAAACTGCAGCCTAATCCTAACTGCAACCTGACCCTAAACCTAACTGCAGCCTAACCCAAACTGCAGCCCAACCCAAACTGCAGCCCAACCCTAACTGCAGCCCAACCCTAACTGCAGCCTAACCCTAACTGCAGCCTAACCCTAATGGTGCGTACACACTAGACGATATGCTCCCTGAGCGATATCGTCTAGTGTGTCCCCGGCAGGGTGTGCTCAATGTCGTTCATGACATTGAGCACACCCGCTGAACGATATCATTAACGATATCGTTCAGCGCCGGGCTCTCTTCCCCAATTCCCCAACATGCAGCAACCTGACGACATCGTCAGGTTGGCCTGCATGTTGACCCGATGAACGATGATGACGAACGACCCGAGGGAACGCGCGTCGTCATTATCGTTCATCGTTTTTGTGATAAAAGTAGACGATAAATTGGATGACTGAACGATAACAATATCTTTGTCGATAAGTCGTCCACTTTAATCACCCAGTGTGTACCCACCATAACTGCAGCCTAACCTTAACTGCAGCCTAACCCTAACTGCAGCCTAATTGTAATGCTATGTTCAGAATGTAGATATGCATAATGTTGACATTATGAACATGTTGACATTCAGAACAAAGTTGTCGACATTCAGAATGGCATACGTGAATCAGGCCCATTGTCACCAACTTCTACCAGCCGGATATCTGTTCAATGCAATAAGAATGTATTCACTAAATTCCCAGTCATCATTGTTCTAATGCATGATAAACACACATCCTCTCATCTGCAAATAGATTCTTTATTCCCTGACATTGTGCTGCAAGTATTGTGCACAGACTCAGTAATTTCATTTAAACCAGATTTAGAAATAACACTGTTTGCTTTAAAGGATGATTGCTCATTTAATTATATTAGAACCAAACCCCAGGAGTGGACAAATAGGATTTACGAATGCATCTATCACTTCATAATTACCTTATTTGTAAATACAAGAAAACAGATTTATTATCTGTGTATTTAATTCTTGTTTTCCATGTTTTGTTTGTTTTTACTTTCTTAATATTGGGAGTATATTAAATGGAATTTAACTTTATATTTCTTATTGATATTTGTAAAATTTTAAGGTCAGTTCAATAATTGTTCCAGTAAGGCTGCCTGCTAAAATGACCATTTAATACGGTTCCGTTATTTGCTTTCTCTTTGCCATTGTCTATTTATTCTTTCAGAGTTCTCCTGTCAATCTACTGAGGTGTAATAATCCAGTATTTTGGGGGTATGACCTAATGGCAGTCTATTTATGTGACAAAAGGACAAAATAAAATATCTATAACATACATTCACCTATGCTGGACACAATTAAAAACAGAAAATGTTTGAGGTCAATGTACCTTTCAAATGCAATATTATTTAGCATTTTCAAATATTGCACTATGCAGCTACCTCCGGAGATTATATTTATTTTTGATTCTGGGCCAGAAGTCATTGAATTCTCAAATACAAGTTGTATTATATGTGTTGATTTTAAGTATTACCAACGAAGAGATGTACTAATCTCTGGAAAGTGATAGACCACCTGACACTCAGCTCCTAACTGTCATGTTATTACAGGCCGTTTTCGAAAAATGACAGGAGCTGATTGGTTTGTAGTTTATCACTCTCCACTTTATCACTTTCCAGAGCTCTTAGTACATCTGCCCCTAAGACTTTTTTTTTGTTACTAATAAATAATTTGTGGCAAGTGTTACAGACCCAGAATTCATCTGTTGAGTTAATCATTTAAAAGGCAAAACCAAACTTAAATTATTGCTGCCTTAAAAATCAGGTGGACTCGACAGAATAGCACTGATACCTTAATGTCACAGGCTATTACATTTCCCCTGTTGTGGAATCTTATGCAGCTACCTCAGCAACACTGAAAAACAATACTAGTAAGTGTTAATAATAATAATAATAATAATAATAATAATAATAATGAATCAAAAACTATGTGTTAAAAAGTGATACACAGGTGAAAGGTGTAATTAAAATGCTAAATAGAGTATTATTAGTAGAAAAAAGTATTTGAAAGTGTTATAGTGTGCCAATCCCAAAACATTCCAGCCACACCAACCCAGGGGGTACCACATCACAAACTCATCCCTAAATCTATTAACATCCAATCTGGGTCATATAATTGCCCAATGTAAGGCCACATGATACTGGCACATACACAAGAATATCTAAAATGAGAGCCAGCTCACCTTGGAGTCACCCCTAGGTCCTCCTAATGGCACTACAGGAACCAGCATGCCCTCCAAACGCTGGTCCCATCTATGCCTCTCAGAACAGCAGTACATATTGGAACCTGCTCAATCACTTTAGCAATATCACTCAGGCGCATGTAAGGGAGGGGTTATTCTATACAAGAAACAGCAAAGGGTATCCCCCAGCACTCTGAATGATATCAGCAATAAGCTTTGAAAAGCTACATGGTGGTAGATAATTCAGAGATCTCCGTTGCATATATTTGCAAAAATATGGCTAAGCCTCCAGGCCACGTCACGGCTTCTCTGATTACTGGAGGCCCCTAATACTTAGTCAAAGTCTGGGGTGCAGAACCCCAAAAAGCCGGCAAAGGGCAGCACACCTGTGAGAAGCTACGGTGTTAGCAAGTGTTAATAATAATAAATTAATCAAAAGCTATGTTTTAAAAAGTGATACACAGGTGAAAGGTGTAATTAAAATGCTAGATAGAGTAGTATAATACCCCTTTTCCACCAAAATTCCGGGTCTGACCCGAGTCGGCGCCGCTCACACCGGAGTCGGGTCTGCACAGACCCGGCTTTCCCAGCGTGAAAGTGGACGCTTGGAGATAACAGCATCTGCAAACGCCACTGAAGCCGGACCAATCGGCCGGCTAGCAGCGCACTCCAGGTCATCGTGACCCGGAGTGCGCTGTTCCCACAGCAGGGTTTCACGGGCTATGCCCGTGTTAAACCCTGCTATTTACCTGGGTTGGATCGCCGGGTCAACGACCCGGCTATCCAACCCTCTCCCCTTTTACACCAGGGAGCTGCCCGGGTTAACCCTGCAATAACCCGGGTTTTAGCTCCGGTGTAAAAGGGGTATTAGTAGAAAAATAATTTAAAAGTGTTTCGAAAGTGTTAAATAAAGTGTTATAGTGTGCCAGACCAAAGCATTCCAGCCACACCAACCCAGGGGGCACTGCGCCACAAACTCACAGCTTTTGATTTATTATTATTAACACTTACTAACACTGTCTCTGAATTATCTACCACCATGTAGTTTTTTTAAATGTTATTGCTGATATCATTCAGAGTGCTGGGGAATACCCTTTGCTGTTTCTTGTATAGAATAACCCATCCCTTGCAAGCACCTGAGTGATATTACTAAAGTGATTGAGCAGCTTCCAATATGTTCTGCTGTTCTGAGAGGCATAGATGGGACCAGGGCCGGATTAAGGTCTGTGGGGGCCCCTGGGCAACAAACATGTGGGGGCCATTATTAAATGTGACGAACTGGGGGTATGCCTTCAGTAGTAATACCCCTGTAGTTGTGCCCCCAGTAGTAATGCCCCCAGTAATCATGGCCCCTGTGGTAGTGGCCCCAGTAGTCATGCCCCCTGTAGTAGTACCCTCTGAATAAATGCCCCCAGTAGTAATGCTCACCCCCTGAGTAATGCCCCACCTGAGTAATGCCCCCAGTAGTAATGCCCCCCCCAGGTAATGCCCCAGTAGTACTGCTCCCCCCGAGTAATGCCCCCAGTAGTAATGCTCCTCCCCCGAGTAATGCCCCCAGTAGTAATGCTCCCCCCCCCCGGGTAATGCCACCAGTACAATAGCCGCTTGCACAAAGAAAAAAAATTAGCTATTACTTACCTTAAGCCCCGCTGCCGTCCACGTCGCTCGGCTGCTGGTCTGCACCATGGGAGAGACGTCGACGTCTCTCCCATAGTGCACTGCGTGAGCCGGAGCCCAGAGCCCTCCAGTCCAGTCTCCAGCTGCCGCTATTGGGAGTGAGCCGAGCGCTCGCTGGTTGCAATCAGCGGGCGTCTGGCAAATGGTGCCTCTCTGCGGCTCCGGGGTTAGGTTGGCCGGAGGAGGCGGAACTGGTTCCGTCTCCTCCGGTTCACTTTAACCCCTTGAGGTGTGGGGGCCCTTCAGGTGTGGGGGCCCAGGGACGATCGCCCCTGTCGCCCCCCCCCCCCCGTTAATCTGGCCCTGGATGGGACCAGCGTTTGGAGGGCATGCTGGTTCCCGTAGTGCCATTAGGAGGGCCTAGGGGTGACTCAAGGTGAGCTGGCTCTCATTTTAGATATACTTTTGCATGTGCCATTATCATGTGTCCTTATATTGGGCAATTATATGACCCAGATTGGATGTTAATAGTTTTAGGGATGAGTTTGTGGCATGGTGCCCCCTGGGTTGGTGTGGCTGGAATACTTTGGTCTGGCACACTATAACACTTTATTTAGCACTTTCTTAACACACTCAAATTATTTTTCTACTAATACTACTCTATCTAGCATTTTAATTATACCTTCATATGTGTATCACTTTTTAACACATAGTGGTGGATGGCCTTTGCCGGCTTTTTGGGGTTCCGCGCCCCAGTCTTTGACTTAGAAGTAGGAACCTCCAGTAATCAGAGAAGCCGTGACGTGGCCTGGAGGCTTAGCCATTTTTTTGCAAATATATGCAACTGAGATCTCTGAATTATCTATCACCATGTAGTTTTTAAAATCTTATTGCTGATATCATTCAGAGTGTTGGGGGATACCCTTTGCTGTTTGTTAAACAATAATAGTAACTGACAAATTCATCAGTAGAGTCTCCATCATTGTGTGCAGGCAAGTGCCGTCTTGCCAGATTTGGGCTTTCAGTTCCATTATTTTAAAATAATTGAAATAGAATATTAAAAATAAACAAGTACATATAAACAACAATATATAATTTATGTATATGTTTTAAGTATATGAAAAACATAAGGCTGATTAAGCATGTGTCACAATTCTCATTAAAATTATAGACACTTTCAGTACACAAAGGATGGCGGAGACCTAGAACAGAGCAGGTGAATCTAACATATTGATCTTCACACAGGTCATGGCCCTTTGTGTTCCGTGTGTACAGGATGGCGATAGTGTACAATATAGCATCAGAGAGGCTGAGCTGGAACGTGGTGGCCAGACGCGGGTCAGTAACCAGACAGCCAATGCGGTACCATTGGACAGACTGAAGCAGGTCAGGAAAAAGCCAGAGTTGTAACCAGGAAGACACGGAAAACGTACAAGAGGAGTAGGCAAAGGTATGGTCAACAGGCAGGGGCAGAATAGGGGTAAGTCGCAGGTAGGTCAAATAGGAAGAATGCTGGCGTACCGGTGTGAGCCTAATACTCCGGCAGTGATACACACTGCCAGAGCAGTTTATATAGGCTGGACCATTCGAATTTGGTGCCAGATTGACGCCAGGGGTCTCATGACCACAATTACAAAATCGTCAGAGAGCTGGGTGACTGAAGTGGGGTCTCAGTTGGTACACATGAAACTGGTAATTTGGTTGCTGAAGAGTTAAAATGAATGAATAGCGTAATGTATAGCCATTTGGATTCAAGGGGTAGAATTTACGAAGCAGCGGCTTTTGTAAGCCGCTGCATCCCGGCGGGTTGCAGGTGAATATTTTAAACGGCACCCAGAGTCAGTGTAAAGCACGCCGGGTGCCATTTTTAACATGTACCTGCAACCCGCCAGGGTGACTCCGGGTGCCACTCTTAATATGTACCTGCAACCCGCCATGAAGCAGCGGCTTACAGAAACCGCTGCTTCGTAAATTCTGCCCAAGGAGTGGGACTGGAATGTTTTAAGTGGATAGGCACTGGTGTCAGGAATTTACCTCGTAGCCTCACAATTTTCTCTGGGTGAAAAAGCATAGAGATCATCGACTTAGTTGGGCGCTGGAAACAGTTTGGAGTACCTTCATTCTCTGCATGGTGGTTCTTGAATACCGTGAGTACAGGGGTCTATGTACTAAGCCTTTGAGAGAGATAAAGTGGACGTAGATAAAGTACCAACCAATCACCTCCATTCTGTAATTTTTTCAAACACACCCTTGACAGAAGCTGATTTGTGGGTTCTTTAACTTCATCTACCATGTTTCACTCCAAGGCTTAGTAATTGTACCCCTAAGGTGTACTGAAAGTAAAAGGGATTGGTAAACATGTTAGCTCTGGGGGACTGATAATAACTAGGGGTGTGCACCGGCCACTTTTCGTGTTTTGTGTTTTGGTTTTGGATCTGGATCTTTCTTCGTGTTTTGGATCTGGATTGGTTTTGCCAAAACCACCCTTCCGTGTTTTGGGTTCTGGGTTTTGTGTTTTGGATCTGTATTTTTTTGAAAAAAAGCATAAAAACAGCTAAAATCACAGAATTTGTAGGTTTTTCTGCTCCTATGCTATTATTAACCTCAATAACCTTAATTTCCACTCATTTCCAGTCTATTCTGAATACCTCACACCTCACAATAGTGTTTTTATGTCCAAAAGGTTGCACCGAGGTAGCTGGATGACTATGCTAAGCGACACGAGTGGGCGGCACAAACACGTGACCCATCTAGGCGTGAAACTGCAGTGGCAGACAGGATGGCATTGAAAAACTAGGCCCCAAACTGTACATAATGCAAAGAAAAAAAAGAGGTGCAAGATGGAATTGTCCTTGGGCCCTCCCACCCACCCTTATGTTGTATAAACAGGACATGCACACTTTAACAAACCAATCATTTCAGCGCCAGGCTCTGCCACACAACTGTGGCTGAAATGATTGGTTCGTTTGGGCCCCCACAAAACAAGCTGGCAATTAATCTGTCCCTGCACAAACTGGCTCTACGCAGGCAAGAAGTCGTCCTCATCCTCCTCATCCACAGATTCCTCACCCTCTTCAGTGTTATGTACATCCTTATCCTCACAGAGTATTAATTCGTCCCTGCTGGAACCACAGGTCCCTCTGTACGTTCTGGAGGCTGGTCTCCCTGGAAGAGTTGATCATTCATTTTATGAACATCATCTTCTCCACATTTTGTGGAAGCAACCTCCTACGCCTTTCGCTAACAAGGTTCCCGGCTGCACTAAACACTCTTTCGGAGTACACACTGGAGGGGGGGCAACTCAGGTAAAATAGAGCCAGTTTGTACAGGGACCTCCAAATTGCTTCTTTTTCCTGCCAGTACAGGTACGGACTGTCTGACATGCCTACTTGGATGCTGTCACCGATGTAATCCTTTAACAGACAGACGCACGCTTGTCGCTGCTGCTTTGAGGATTCAAGTGCGGCTACAGCCCACACAATTCACAAAGACAGAAAAAAAAAAAGAATATTTTTATTGTTTGTGGAGCACACTTTGAGGGTTACACCACCCTCTAACAGACAGACGCACGCTTGTCGCTGCTGCTTTGAGGATGCAAGTGCGGCTACAGCCCACACAATTCACAAAGACAGAAAAAAGAAGAAGAATATTTTTATTCTTTGTGTAGCACACTTTGAGGGTGTCACCACCCTTTAACAGACAGACGCACGCTTGTCGCTGCTGCTTTGAGGATGCAAGTGCGGCTACATCGCACACAAGTCACAAACACATAAAAAAAATAGTTTTTTATTTTTTGGAGCACTTTGAGAGTTACACCACCCTTTAACAGACAGACGCACGCTTGTCGCTGCTGCTTTAAGGATGCAGGTGCGGCTACAGCCCACACATTTCACAAAGACCGAAAAAAAAGAACAATATTTTAATTGTTTGTGTAGAACACTTTGAGGGTGTCACCACCCTTTAACAGACAGACGCACGCTTGTCGCTGCTGCTTTAAGGATGTAGGTGCGGCTACAGCCCACACAATTCACATAGACAGATAAAAGAAGAAGAATATTTTTATTGTTTGTGTAGCACACTTTGAGGGTGTCACCACCCTTTAACAGACAGACGCACGCTTGTCGCTGCTGCTTTAAGGATGCAGGTGCGGCTACAGCCCACACATTTCACAAAGACCGAAAAAAAAAGAACAATATTTTAATTGTTTGTGTAGCACACTTTGAGGGTGTCACCACCCTTTAACAGACAGACGCACGCTTGTCGCAGCTGCTTTAAGGATGCAGGTGCGGCTACAGCCCACACAATTCACAAAGACAGAAAAAAGAACAATATTTTAATTGTTTGTGTAGCACACTTTGAGGGTGTCACCACCCTTTAACAGACAGACGCACGCTTGTCGCTGCTGCTTTAAGGATGCAGGTGCGGCTACAGCCCACACAATTCACAAAGACAGAAAAAAGAAGAATATTTTTATTGTTTGTGTAGCACACTTTGAGGGTGTCACCACCCTTTAACAGACAGACGCACGCTTGTCGCTGCTGCTTTGAGGATGCAAGTGCGGCTACATCGCACACAAGTCACAAACACATTAAAAAAATAGTTTTTTATTTTTTGGAGCACTTCGTGAGTTACACCACCCTTTAACAGACAGACGCACGCTTGTCGCTGCTGCTTTAAGGATGCAGGTGCGGCTACAGCCCACACAATTCACAAAGACAGAAAAAAGAAGAAGAATATTTTTATTGTTTGTGTAGCACACTTTGAGGGTGTCACCACCCTTTAACAGACAGACGCACGCTTGTCGCTGCTGCTTTGAGGATGCAAGTGTGGCTACATCGCACACAAGTCACAAACACATTAAAAAAAAATTTTTGATTTTTTGGAGCACTTTGAGAGTTACAACACCCTTTAACAGACAGACGCACGCTTGTCGCTGCTGCTTTGAGGATGCAAGTGCGGCTACAGCCCACACAATTCACAAAGACAGAAAAAAAAAGAACAATATTTTAATTGTTTGTGTAGCACACTTTGAGGGTGTCACCACCCTTTAACAGACAGACGCACGCTTGTCGCTGCTGCTTTAAGGATGCAGGTGCGGCTACAGCCCACACATTTCACAAAGACAGAAAAAAAAAGAACAATATTTTAATTGTTTGTGTAGCACACTTTGAGGGTGTCACCACCCTTTAACAGACAGACGCACGCTTGTCGCTGCTGCTTTGAGGATGCAGGTGGAATCTAGACGGGATTTGGAACCGAGGACACACTACCTCCATCAATTGTCTAAATCCCACTGCACTAATGTCGGATACCGGACGCACGTCTAACACCAACATAGCAGTCAAGGCCTCAGTTATACGTTTTGCTTCAGGATGACTGCTGTCGTACTTCATCCTCATCGCTAGGGACTGTTGGAGGGTCAATTGTTTAGTAAAAGTAGTGATGTTCCTACTTCCTCTCTGGGATGATGAACAACTCCCAGCAGCAGCAACAGCACTAGTAGGAAGTGGTTCTTGATCTTTCCCTATTTTATTTTTATCAGAGAAAGTTTGGTCCTCCATTTATGTTATATTGATATATATACGTGCGGCTAAAGCGCACACAAACACAGAAAATATTTTTTTATTTTTGCTGGAGAGTAGTGCACTTTGTGGGTTACACCACCCTTTAAGAAATGAGCCAGCCGGCTCTTTACTTATGGGACACAGGCGCACGCTTGGCGCTGCTCCTTTGTTGATGCACGTGCAGCCACAGTGCACACAAGTCACAAACACAGAAAATATATATTTTTTTGGTTTGGAGTGTACTTTGGGGGTTACAGAACCCTTTAACGGTCAAGCCAGCCGGCCCTTTACTTATGACACAGGCGCACGCTTGGCACTACTTTGTTGATGCACGTGCGGCTACTGCGCACACAATTCACAAACACAGAAAATAATTTTTTTTTTGGTTTGGACTGGAGTGTACTTTCGGGGGTTACAGCACCCTTTAACGGTCAAGCCAGCCGGCCCTTTACTTATGACACAGGCGCACGCTTGGCACTACTTTGTTGATGCACATGCGGCTACTGCGCACACAATTCACAAACACAGAAAATAATTTTTTTTTTGGTTTGGACTGGAGTGTACTTTGGGGGTTACAGCACCCTTTAACGGTCAAGCCAGCCGGCCCTTTACTTATGACACAGGTGCACGCTTGGCACTACTTTGTTGATGCACGTGCGGCTACTGCGCACACAATTCACAAACACAGAAAATAATTTTTTTTTTGGTTTGGACTGGAGTGTACTTTGGGGGTTACAGCACCCTTTAACGGTCAAGCCAGCCGGCCCTTTACTTATGACACAGGCGCACGCTTGGCACTACTTTGTTGATGCACGTGCGGCTACTGCGCACACAATTCACAAACACAGAAAATAATTTTTTTTTTGGTTTGGACTGGAGTGTACTTTCGGGGGTTACAGCACCCTTTAACGGTCAAGCCAGCCGGCCCTTTACTTATGACACAGGCGCACGCTTGGCACTACTTTGTTGATGCACGTGCGGCTACTGCGCACACAATTCACAAACACAGAAAATAATTTTTTTTTTGGTTTGGACTGGAGTGTACTTTGGGGGTTACAGCACCCTTTAACGGTCAAGCCAGCCGGCCCTTTACTTATGACACAGGCGCACGCTTGGCACTACTTTGTTGATGCATGTGCGGCTACTGCGCACACAATTCACAAACACAGAAAATAATTTTTTTTTTGGTTTGGACTGGAGTGTACTTTCGGGGGTTACAGCACCCTTTAACGGTCAAGCCAGCCGGCCCTTTACTTATGACACAGGCGCACGCTTGGCACTACTTTGTTGATGCACGTGCGGCTACTGCGCACACAATTCACAAACACAGAAAATAAATTTTTTTTTGGTTTGGACTGGAGTGTACTTTGGGGCTTACAGCACCCTTTAACGGTCAAGCCAGCTGGCCCTTTACTTATGACACAGGCGCACGCTTGGCACTACTTTGTTGATGCACATGCGGCTACTGCGCACACAATTCACAAAGACAGAAAATAATTTTTTTTTTGGTTTGGACTGGAGTGTACTTTGGGGGTTACAGCACCCTTTAACGGTCAAGGCAGCCGGCCCTTTACTTATGACACAGGCGCACGCTTGGCACTACTTTGTTGATGCACGTGCGGCTACTGCGCACACAATTCACAAACACAGAAAATAATTTTTTTTTTGGTTTGGACTGGAGTGTACTTTCGGGGGTTACAGCACCCTTTAACGGTCAAGCCAGCCGGCCCTTTACTTATGACACAGGCGCACGCTTGGCACTACTTTGTTGATGCACGTGCGGCTACTGCGCACACAATTCACAAACACAGAAAATAAAAAATTTTTTGGTTTGGACTGGAGTGTACTTTGGGGGTTACAGCACCCTTTAACGGTCAAGCCAGCTGGCCCTTTACTTATGACACAGGCGCACGCTTGGCACTACTTTGTTGATGCACATGCGGCTACTGCGCACACAATTCACAAACACAGAAAATTATTTTTTTTTTGGTTTGGACTGGAGTGTACTTTGGGGGTTACAGCACCCTTTAACGGTCAAGCCAGCCGGCCCTTTACTTATGACACAGGCGCACGCTTGGCACTACTTTGTTGATGCACGTGCGGCTACTGCGCACACAATTCACAAACACAGAAAATAAAAAATTTTTTGGTTTGGACTGGAGTGTACTTTGGGGGTTACAGCACCCTTTAACGGTCAAGCCAGCTGGCCCTTTACTTATGACACAGGCGCACGCTTGGCACTACTTTGTTGATGCACGTGCGGCTACTGCGCACACAATTCACAAACACAGAAAATAATTTTTTTTTTGGTTTGGACTGGAGTGTACTTTCGGGGGTTACAGCACCCTTAACGGTCAAGCCAGCCGGCCCTTTACTTATGACACAGGCGCACGCTTGGCACTACTTTGTTGATGCACGTGCGGCTACTGCGCACACAATTCACAAACACAGAAAATATATTATTTTTTTAGCACTTGGGGGGAGCACCCCTGATGGACAGAGCACCCCCTGGACAACACTACAGCACCTCTTTAGGACTGGGACACTGCACAGGACTTTGGAGTGGACACAGCCCCTATGGAGAACTGACTGCACAACACAGTCCAGCCAGCCCCTATGGACTTTGAAGTAGTGGACACAGCCCCTATTAACAACAGCAGCACAGCACAACACAGCCAGCCCCTATGGACTTTGAAGTAGTGGACAACAGCAGCACTACACTACACTACACTACACAGCCCTAACTCCCACCCTCCCTCTTCACTGTCCACAGCCGAGTGAGAAAATGGCGCCGACGTGTGTACCTTATATAGGATCCAAAACCCGCGAGACTCGGAAGGCGGGAAGATGACGTTTTGCCTCGATTTCAGATCCGAGTCAGGCGGGAAAAGTCGAGCCTGACTCGGATCGGACTCGGATCGGGGGGGCTCGGGGGGGTTCGGATTTCAGAAATCCGAACCCGCTCACCCCTAATAATAACCCCCCTTTTTTGACTGGGTAGTGAGAAGCCACTGGTGGAAGCTAAGTAGCTGGCCAGATTCTGGTGAGTCTACCCGACGTTTAAAGCAGCAATAATATAAAAAGCAAAACCAGTTTGGTTGTAAATTATTTCTGCTTTAAAGCATCAGTCAGACTCACATTTCCCCCATGGGCTCTAAGCTGTTTAGTTTGTGCTTTTCTCTGCCACTGGTGCCTTTTTGCCATACTTACTGCCTGTGTGTTATTTCATAAACATTATTTTATTTATAAAATGAAATAATTAATCAGTACAACTTTAACAAAAAAAACTTTATCTTAGGAATAAAGCTTTTTTTACTGCTTTGGTTCTGGCGATGCCAGTTTGCAGTGACATTAACAGAGCAGGTATTGCGTAGATACTCATGGGGTAGCCTAAAGGCCCCCATACATCAGAGATGGACTGCAGCAATTGTGCAATTTGCAATCGATTGTGTATAAAAATCTTTGCCTTTTTTTTTCGATTGTGGCAAATCTGCAATCGAATGAAAAAGGGAAAGATTTTTATTAGGGATGTGCAGGCTCGGATAAGTTTGAGTTTGCACGCTGAGTTCGGATTTTTCCCTCCAAAAAAACGGAACTCAGAAAGAGGCAAAACGTCATCTTGCATGGACAAACATCATCATTCCTGGACAAATCATTTCTGGACCTCATTCAGAGTCTCTCATTAGGGCACGCTCACTCGCAGGGAGCGATAATCACACATCTGCGCATGCATACAATTTACAGTGCGCGTGCGCAAGTCATTTGTTGCGATCTGATTTTGCTAGCTCGCAAGCCACTTTCAGGTCGTTGCTTTGAGTGACAGATAGTGCTGTTTGTGGGTGGTAACAGGGGAAGGTGCTTGTAAACGGCAGGCGTTTTTGGCCACCAAAACGGCATTTAAAGGGCGTGCATAATTAGCAAAGTAGCGTCATCACACACGTGACTTGGTTGTTTTTTTAGCCTGAACTGCTCGCAGTGCTTGGGGTAGGTTAGGTCAACCCTAAGCACTGCGAGCAGCTCCGATGGCCCTCGATGTTCACAATTAATCAGACTCTTCCCGGATATGACGTGTGCTGCGAGTGACAGGTGGGAGGTTTTATAGTCCAGCGTACGCTAACTTCCGTCACTCACTAAGACATAGAGGGCGTCCTTACATCGCAAAGAGTGATCGCTTGATTTGCATACCTGGCCCCTTTTTGCAAGCGACCAGTCGCATCTTGCGAGAGACTCTGAATGAGGGCCCATGTCCAGCACTGCCCAAGATGCAAGGCACCGCACCGGGCTGCGCTCAACGGTTAATGCTCCACTTTGTTCTCGCTCCTTCTTCAGTAGTACCCTGTAAGATGCGGCAATGGGATGTCCTTCCCCCGGGGAACTCCGTCCGGCCGGGTGTCTGCTGGCCTACAGGGGTCCTTGTACTTTTCTTCGGGGTTGTCCCCTCTTCTGCCCATGGCTCCTGGGTCTCTTTCCAGTGAGGACAGGCTCTCTCTCACCAGCGGTGCTTTTCAGACCTGGCACCAGGGGCGGTCACTCGAAATCTAGTGAACGCTGGCCAGGCCTCCAGCAGAGGGATTCTCCCATCTTCTCCCTGGATCCTTGGCAGCAGCATCAGCTTCTCAGTGGTGACTCAGTCTCATCTTCTGGCAGGCAGCAAATCTCTTGTCTCTGGCAGGTGTGGCTCTCTTCAAAGGGGATTTACAGGGGAAATCCTCTTCATCCGTGGTTCCGGCAGCAGAGCAATCATTTACCAGTGGGCAGTAGTGGTGACTCCAGCCTCAGATCCTCTTCCCTGGCAATGGTCTGCAGCATCCACAGAGAGTGTCTTCTGGCAGGGATGCCTTCAGGATTGCCTGCTCTACTCCTAGCCACTATTGCAGGGTCCATCTTCTGTGTCGGCTGGGTCATTCCCTTCCCTGGCCATCTCCTCAGCGGTGACCTCCGGCTCTCCTCCAGGAGCAGTCCAGTTTGCAGGTGGGTGCTTCTCAGGGAGTCTGGCAGCATTTCCCTATTTAGTAGTAACCACAGCAGCAGCAGCAACCCATAACAGCCACGGTCCTAGCAGGGATCTTCTGCACTTAAAGGGTCCCTCCAGAGTCTGAAAGCATTCTTCCATGAGGGGATGACAGCAGGTACTTTCTCCAGCCAGCGATCAGCAGTCAGTCGTAACATCCCGGGAGTGAGGATCCTCAGACTCAGAGGGGTCTTGCGCCGGCATACCGCAGCCGGGATTCCCTTCACTGAGACATATCTCTCTGTCCTCAGCCGCTGTCCCTTCTGCAGGATTTCTAAACTCTATATTAGCTACATGACAGCACCTGCTGCCCAGCTTCTTCCCATTAGGGAGTCTCCCACTCCTCGGGGAGCCATTTCTATTATCTCCCTGCACACCTTTGTCCACCTTCCTGCGTCCATCCCGACTCTTCTAAGTGGACAAGAGGCCTCAGTGACAGTCCACCCCAGGGGTTTTCTGCCTGGCCACCCAGGCTGCCAATGAATGAGAGGCTTTTTTCCCAGGTCCAGGGATTGTTAACAGTGGAGCAAATCTTCCCCTAGGTTGCACATGCCCAGTAGGGACTAAAGTGAGCAGGGGTTAGCATAAGTTCAATGTAGCCTACATATATTATCTATAAGGCTACCTAATACTGCCTTTCTAAAAATAACAAAAAAACTGGGGCTATGGGGCAAAGCAGCATACACCCTATTCTATTACCTATGCACGTTTTGAGGGGCAAGGTGGCCCTAATAAATAAATATGGGAGACCCCAAACTTAGGGATATCACACTCTTTCCCCCTAAAATCATACATGTCCTCACATATTCTAATTTAGTAAGGCCCGACAGCCTTTCCTAAACATTAGCAACATTGTAATTACACACACAGTATAAAAAATAATAGTGAAACATATACATTGTAACAAGTACCTCAACCACAGCAACCATAATTAAGCCCTGAACTGGGTACAGTTCTTTTGAAGGGCAGGTCATTGTGTCTGGGCCAAACAATCTTGCCTGGAATTTTTGATCCTGTTTGTGACACCACTTTTTGTAATGTCCTAACATTACTAATGACCAGTATTGAATAGATCAGAGAGACAAGCTGTGTGAAGTGTTTTTCCCTTTTTATCAGACAGAATGACTGACACAATTGCAAGGTACAATGCAATTTTATTATATCTGAAGCAACCATAGACCGGTTATAGCGATGCATTAACTTACATTATAAAGGTATGCATGACTCTGACACTTTAAAGAGCAACGAACCTTGAGACATTATCGACACTTGGTTATGCAGCTGACAACTGTAACTTGAGCACCTGCAGGCCACTTGAATGACAGTCTTTGCTAAGCTGAAACAATACAGTTCAATGGGAGAAACAATGCAGTAGAGAAGCAGAGGTACACCTTGCAGAAATAAATGACACTTGGTTATGCTGCTGACAACTTTAATTTGAGCACCTGCAGGCCACTTGAATGACAGTCTTTGCTAAGCTGAAGCAGTATAGTTCAATGGTGGGAAACAGTGCAGTAGAGAAGCAGAGGTACACTTTGCAATCACATAAATGACAGTGAGAGTGCCACGGCGGGCAACGGTTACCCATGAACTTTAGCAAGTAAATGCAATAATAATTATTTTTTTAACTTTCAATTTTTAAACACAGCAGAGAAAATTCTGTCACCAATCATTGCACTGTCTAAACATAGCATTTACTTTAAACAGAGCATTTACATCTCCATCTGGTCCTGGGACCAGAGTAAACTGATCTCTATTTTAGGCAACATAAATTGGGATTTGTGTCACAACAACAGTGGAGGAAGTTGCTTACGCTTTTGGTTCTCTTTTTCATTAGTTTGAAATATCTGATGGTGGTTATCAAATGATGTTAACATTGTATACAGAAGAGAAATAACACTTGTACTCAGAACAGTACATTAATCTTTCCAAACAATCTTTCACTTACTGTGAGCAATGAACTTAAGTGGAACATAGTATTCTGGTTATTTATAGAAGAGCACATACCCAGCTAAAATCAATTACGGAAATAACATTTTCCAGCAATTTTTTTCTTCATCTTTTTTTTAGATAATAATCTATGAAGAGAATTTTATATTACTAACCATATGTTTGTTTGTTTGTTTACAAACGCCACCTGTTTTAGGACGAAGTTCAACTCTTATTAAAGTGCTACCAGGGCTTTTCCCTGTATAATAAGTGAAAGATTTTACACCCACTAGTCACACATTTTACCAAAGTGCAAACTATTCACTGGATACCACATTATTAGAAGTCTCACAATTTTAATAACTTAAGGACCCCATACATCAGTTGGTTGTTTCCCCCGATCCAACCGGAGCCACCGATCCGTTTGAAACGCCGATTGGCAGCCATCAATTGTCACCAATCCATCAGGGAATTGGGGATATTCTTCATGTTAAAAATCCAGAATTTGCTAATCCCGTTCATATTTTGGTTGGGTTCGGCAAATTAAGGAAATCCAACATGTTGGCTTTCACCAATGCCCTGACCCCAGCGTCTGGGGATTGGGGCATTGTAACAATCCGTCACAGATGTATGGGGCCCATAACAGGTGCAGATTTATTAAATGTTGATTTTTCAAATCTGCCATTGGATTGATAGATTTCAAACGGCAACAGTGATAATGTTAAACAAGCCTAGTATGTTTTTAGCACAAATATACATTTTAACTAACAAGAATCAACACATAACAGACACAAAATATAAAAAAGTTGTTTCCTAGTTGCCACTACTGGTTACAGAGGGCCTGATTCACTACCGATCGCAACTGCAATTGCAATAGCGATTACGCATGAAGTTCAACTGGGATAGTATGCTAATTCATTGTGATCGCTATGCCACCGCAGCACTACATTAGGGACACCCACTACACCCATCTGTAATGTTTAGCAAGACTGCAAAACCATCGGTACAATCTAGTACCATCGCAGCCTCACGCACACTTGCATAAGGTCAGACCTTACTCAGAAATTGCTAACCTCATCGCACACTATGAGACCTCAGGCTGCTTTGGGCATCGCAGTGGATAATTTATGCACGCCCCTGCAACGGAGTTCAAACGCACTGGCACGCCTGCGTTTTCCCGACCACCCCCCTGTCACCACACACAGTTGGCACTTCCTGTCAATCACTCTGCGATGGGTCTGCGTAGTCACTGCAATCGTATTCCCAATCGCAGTGGCCGGCTCGTACACGTGAACTGCGATGCATGCGCAGTAAGCAAGAATCGGCCATTTGCGTACGTATTAGCATCTGCGATCCAAGCTGAATCAGGCCCATAGTCTAGAAGAGTGTATAAAATATTACTGTACCTGCATTACCCGTATCTGTGCTTATGTTTTGAAACTCATCAATGTTGAGCCATACATGCCTACCCTCCTGGAATTCGCGGGAGGCTCTCGATTTTTGGGGTAACCCCCCACATCCCCGGAAGGGTAGGCACTTCTCCCGCATTCTGCCCACTTCCTAATGAAGTGGGCAGAATGTGGAGAATTTCCGCGGTGATCGCGGGTCCCCGTGTAGGGGGCGGGGCTTAATGATACCATTCTTCATGAATCACGTCATTTAGCTCCACCCCCTGATTAAATTTGCAACAATCGTGGCAATTTCACGTGAAGGGGCTGGGCTTAATGACGCGACCCGTCAGGCACTGCCCCCATCGTAACCCACCTGCTTCTCCTCCCCAGGCTTCTCCCAGGGAGGAGGAAATAACAGTAGACCAGTATGTGTTGAGCAGATTATGAAGATATATGCAGAGTACTACAGATTCAGCAGGTTTTAGATACATTCTTTATAATGAATCCTGTGCGTGAAGGATACAATGCAAAGGGCGTGAATAAGAGCCACTTATTGATGAGAAAGGAGGAAATAAATGACATGTGCAAGTTACTGCTGATGATCCATCTGTGCAATTAATGTATGTGATGTCTGCAGCTTTGCAGGTGGAGCGCAATGGTGAAAGTTTGCAGAAATTCATCTTACTAGTATTACCTTTAGTATATTTGCGGCTATATAACAGGTGTTTTCGGGTGTTAACCACAAATATTAAGTTTCTCCCAGATGTATGAAGGAGGGACCTCCGATACCTGCTGTGATCCCTCCTTTCCCACTGGCAGCCGCATCCCCCATAGGTTTCTATAGTTGATGCGTTGCTGCCGGATTACCAACACAGTGGCAAGGGTCGGGCCTACAGGGGCCCACACACATAGCTACATCACCAGCTTGGCGGCACTGTGGCATAATGTCAACTTGGGTTTCTGTGTGGCATAATGTGAACTGGAGGCACTATCGTTGTGGTGCTGGGAGCATTTACACATTGCACTTTCTATCACATATAGCATATCGTATAGACAATTTAATTGGAAGGAGCAACCACAAACCTCAGATTGTGTTTTTGGTCCTGGGAAGCAAAAAAAGACAGACTGTTCCTGATTTGAGAGACAACCATTCATAAGCTAATAGGAGGATTATTAAGGATGTCTGAATATAAGAGATAAATGCCAAACTTATCCGCCACCACCGCTGCGCAACATTTTGACACTCCTCAATGCAGATCATCTATCTATCATCTCCCAGAAATAAAATCTCATGACTGGTGTGCTGAGCTTGGGCGCTGCATCATCCGATTTTAAGGGACTCCTAAAATACAATAAAAGCATACTTTTTTGTGTATCAACATAGGTATAGATCCATAAATACGGGATCTGGTCAAGATCCCAGTAAAGGGGATGCCGGCACTTAGAATACCAGCGCCGGAATCCAAACACCTGTCATAATCCCGGCACTGGCATCCCGACTGCCAGCATCCTGAAGGTAAGTAGCGGGGTTAGGGGAAGGCTAGGATTAGGCACTAAGGGGTCAGGCACTAGGGGAGAGGGTGCAGGGAGGGGGAGGTTAGGTTTAAGCCTTAGTGGGGAGGTTAGATTTAGGCACCGGGGATGGAGAGGGAGGGTTAGGATCAGGGCTGCCATCAGGGGGGGTCTGCCGGGCCTGGAGTCCCGGGCCCGGAGAGAGCGGGGGTCCGGTGACGGCAGGGCAGAAGATATGAATCAGGCTTTGGCAGCCTGGGAGAAACAGCGCCACCGACGGTATTTGAAACATGGCACCATCCGCGAGCATTACAGCTCGCGGACCGGCGGCCAATCAGAAGTGGCCGCGATGGCCACTCCTGATTGGCTGCTGGTACACGAGCTGTGATTGGCTTGTGGACAACGCCATATTTGAAATACCGCCGGCAGCGCTGCGCTGTTTCTCCCAGGCTGCAGTGGTATATTTGCGCCACTGTCTCCAGTGGCCGGGCGCGCTGACGCTGAGAAACAAGGTAGGACTCTGAGTCCCTGCCGTATGCCCCTCCACCTAGTGCAGCTGGCCTTCCCTACAATAACCCCCTACTCCAGACAGCCTTCTCTGCCCTGTGCCCCCCAGTCCAGCCAGCCTTTCCTGCCCTGTGCTCCCTCTAATCAAGCCAGCCTTCCCTGCCCTGTGCTCACCCTAAACCAGCCATCCTTCCTTGCCCTGTGCCCTCTAATCCAGCCAGTCTTTTCTGCCTTGTCCCCCCTTCCCAGTCCAGCCTTCCCTGCCCTGTGCCTTTCCCCTAGTACACCTAGCCTTCCCTGCCCTGCCCCCCTTTAGTCCAGACAGCTTTCCCTGCCCTGTGCACCCCCAGTTCAACTTTTTCTGTGCCCTCCCAGTCCAGGCTTCCCTAGCCGTGTGTCCCCATGTCCATCTTTCCTTCCCGACCTCAAACTTTGAGAATTTTTAAACTGGTTTAATCACCAATTGACGTCCCACCCCCCCCAGTCTAACTCCACCCACATTATACACAGCTCTGCCCACCTCTGTGCCATCCCCCAGGGGGGCCCTGCCAATTTTGTCAGTACCAGGCCCCACTATTTCTGATGGCAGCCCTGGTTAGGATTCTTACCGACAGGTGTCACTATCCTAACCCTGTCGGGCTGTCGGCATCAGGATTTTGGCCACTGGGATCCCGAGCACCAGCATCCCATACCCAACCCATATATACTATACAGACTAAGGGCCTGATTCAGACCCGCTCGCTAGATGCGGACGCTCGCTCCCAGCGTATGCAAATTCAGCTAAGTGATGTCAAGGCAGGCGATCGCACGGCAAGGCATAAGCACGCCCACTATGTCTTGGCAAGCAATCGCTTTGAGTATGCAGACGCCCACCAGCCTGTCTTAAGACGCCCACTTGTGCACGTCATCTCCAGGCCGCAAGCACTGCGATCACTTCAGGTGATGTGTACAAAGACGCTGCCTGTCAATTATGCACGCCTATGAATTGGCGTTGAAACACACAGGCATGCCTGCGTTCGTAACTCCACTCCCCCGTTTCTAGTGGCCTGCCCCTGTTACCACCCACAAATGGCCTCTTCTGTCACTCATTCCACTGGGCTGTCTATGCTGGGTGAGCGAGCGCTTCCCGATCTGTCGCAGTGGTTCCCGCACGCACATTGTGATGCATACGCATGTGCAGAATGCAAATATCGGCCAGCTATGAGCGATCGCATCCTAGCTAGCAGGTCTGAATCAGGTCCTAAGTTAACTTGACCACTCTAAAATACCTAAACTCTGATGGTTCAATTTACAACGTGTGAAAAGGATTGCCTGAAATAATAATTAATATATATATAACTTTTGGAAATGGAGTTCAACTAAAGCACAACAACACAGTTTAAAGAGAATAATTTATATGCTTTAACAAGCCTGAAGCGTAACTATCGGAGAAGATTATAGCGCCTTTCTCATTAGAAGATTAAGACTTTCTTGGGCCCTGGGTAGTCCTTTAGCAAATAATCCACCTCCAGCAACTCTTCTGTGCCTGACCACCCTCTGTCACATTCATGTTTCCTGATCGCCACTAAGCAGGTGCCCACCGATTTCATCTGGATAATACTGGTCATTTCTAATGCTGCAAATATGAAACGTCATATTCACTGTAAATCTGCATGTTGGTACAGGGAAATGCATGAAGTAAAATTACCAAAATTACAATGAGATCATAGAACCCGAGATCCCTCTATGTGCAATGAGGTGACAGGTGCACAGCAATATATGTTTCCCCTAAGGCAGGAGAAGCAAAGCGTAGATCGTAATCGGTCAACTTGAACGGTAGATTGCGGTGATGTCCATCAGCAGCTAATAAGAATCAGGCTGATTTTTAATGGCTGAGGCTGTCACATGTATGGGTGTGCACCGGCCACTTTTCGTGTTTTGTGTTTTGGTTTTGGATCTGGATCTTTCTTCGTCTTTTGGATATGGATTGGTTTTGCCAAAACCACCCTTCCGTGTTTTGGGTTCTGGGTTTTGTGTTTTGGATCTGTATTTTTTTTTTAAAAAGCATAAAAACAGCTAAAATCACAGAATTTGTGGGTTTTTCTGCTCCTATGCTATTATTAACCTCAATAACCTTAATTTCCACTCATTTCCAGTCTATTCTGAACACCTCACACCTCACAATAGTGTTTTTATGTCCAAAAGGTTGCACCGAGGTAGCTGGATGACTATGCTAAGAGATACGAGTGGGCGGCACAAACACGTGGTCCATCTAGGAGTGGCACTGCAGTGGCAGACAGGATGGCAGTTTGAAAAACTAGGCCCCAAACTGTACATAATGCAAAGAAAAAAAAGAGGTGCAAGATGGAATTGTCCTTGGGCCCTCCCACCCACCCTTATGTTGTATAAACAGGACATGCACACTTTAACAAACCAATCATTTCAGCGCCAGGGTCTGCCACACGACTGTGGCTGAAATGATTGGTTCGTTTGGGCCCCCACAAACAAGCTGGCAATTAATCTGTCCCTGCACAAACTGGCTCTACGGAGGCAAGATGTCGTCCTCATCCTCCTCATCCACCGATTCCTCACCCTCTTCAGTGTTGTGTACATCCTCATCCTCACAGAGTATTAATTCGTCCCCGCTGGAATCCACAACCACAGGTCCCTCTGTATGTTCTGGAGGCTGGTCTCCCTGGAAGAGTTGATAATTCATTTTTTGAACATCGGCCCTGATTCAGAGCCGGACGCAAGTCGCTGCTCGTTCGCTCCGAGCGATGTTTGCCCAACTGCGCATGCGTACGGATCGTTATACGCATGCGCGGACAACTCAGTGCGGCCGAAATTCATGTGCTCGCAAAATAGCGAATGCCTGATAATTTGAGTGACAGAAAGAGGCATATGTGGGTGGTCACAGGGGAAGGTGCTTGAAAACGTGGAGTGGAGATCCGATCGCAGGCGTGCTTAAAGGTCAAAACGGGCGTTTTATGGGTGTGCATATTTAAAACAGCAGCTTCATTGACCACGTCACTGGGTTATTTTAGAGCCAGAACTGCTCACAAAATTGTGGTAGCAAACACCAACCCCAAGAATAGCGAGCAGTTCATACCCTGGTCGATGTACTCGATTAATCTAATAAATAGCGGACATGACGTAGGATGCGTGCGGCCAGGGGGCGTATTTTTTCAAAAAACGAACGCAAGTTTTGTTCGCTCGTTCAGACATAGAGGCGTGAACAGACTGCAAACAGCAAACGGTTCATTTGAATAGCCACCCCTTGTTTTAGAACGAACGACCGCAAATAGCGAGTGGCTCTGAATGAGGGCCATCATCTTCTCCACATTTTGTGGAAGCAACCTCCTACGCCTTTCGCTGACAAGGTTCCCGGCTGCACTAAACACTCTTTCTGAGTACACACTGGAGCGGGGGCAACTCAGGTAAAATAGAGCCAATTTGTACAGGGGCCTCCAAATTGCCTCTTTTTCCTGCCAGTACAGGTACGGACTGTTTGACATGCCTACTTGGATGCTGTCACCGATGTAATCCTTTAACAGACAGACGCATGCTTGTTGCTGCTGCTTTGAGGATGCAGGTGCGGCTACAGCCCACACAATTCACAAAGACAGAAAAAAAAAGAATTTTTTATTTTTTGTTGAGCGCACTTTGAGGGTTACACCACCCTTTAACAGAAAGACGCACGCTTGTCGCTGCTGCTTTGAGGATGCAGGTGCGGAAACTGCGCATACATTTCACACACAAACAGAAAAAGAAGATTATTTTATTTTGTTGGAGCGCACTTTGGGGATAACACCACCCTTTAACAGACAGACGCACGCTTGTCGCTGCTGCTTTGAGGACAGTATCATATGCAGTGACAGTAGACTTGTCAGAAATTGTTGGCACGTCCCTCAGTCCGGACCAGATGTCAAAACAGGCCCTTGACTTATGACACAGGCGCACTCTTGGCGCTGCTACTGTGTTGATGCACGTGCGGCTACTTTGCACACAAGTCACAAACACAGGAAAAAAAAGTTTTTTATTTTTTGGAGCACTTTGGGGGTTACACCACCCTTTAGACTTATGGGACACAGGCGCACGCTTGGCGCTGCTCCTTTGTTGATGCACCTGCAGCTACAGTGCACACAATTCACAAAGACAGAAAAAAAAGATTTTTTTATTTTTTGTGGAGCGCACTTTGAGGGTTACACCACCCTTTAACAGACAGATGCACGCTTGTCGCTGCTGCTTTGAGGATGCAGGTGCAGCTACAGCCCACACAATTCACAAAGACAGAAAAAAAAAGAATTGTTTTATTGTTTGTGGAGCGCACTTTGAGGGTTACACCACCCTTTAACAGACAGACGCACGCTTGTCGCTGCTGCTTTGAGGATGCAGGTGGAATCTAGACGGGAGTTGTAACCGGGGACACACTACCTTCATCAATTGTCTAAATCCTACTGCACTAATGGCGGATACCGGACGCACGTCTAACACCAACATAGCAGTCAAGGCCTCAGTTATACGTTTTGCTTCAGGATGACTGCTGTCGTACTTCATCCTCCTCGCTAAGGACTGTTGGAGGGTCAATTGTTTAGTAAAAGTAGTGGTGTTCCTACTTCCTCTCTAGGATGATGAACAACTCCCAGCAGCAGCAATAGCACTAGGAGGAAGTGGTTCTTGATCTTTCCCTATTTTATTTTTATCAGAGAAAGTTTGGTCCTCCATTTATGTTATATTGATATATACGTGCGGCTAAGGCACACACAAACACAGAAAATAATTTTTTCTTTTTGTTGGAGACTAGTGCACTTTGTGGGTTACACCACCCTTTAACGGACAATCCAGCCGGCCCTTTACTTATGGGACACAGGCGCACAGATGGCGCTGCTCCTTTGTTGGTGCACGTGCAGCCACAGTGCACACAATTCACAAACACAGAAAATATTATTTTATTTTGTTTGGAGTGCCCTTTGGGGGTTACAGCACCCTTTAACAGACAAGCCAGCCGGCCCCTTTACTTATGGGACACAGGCGCACCCTTGGCGCTGCTCCTTTGTTGATGCACGTGCAGCCAGCCCCTATGGACTTTGGAGGAGTGGACACAGCCCCTATGGACAACAGCAGCACAGCACAACACAGCCAGCCCCTATGGACTTTGGAGGAGTGGACACAGCCCCTATGGACAACAGCAGCACATCGCAGCACAGCACAGCACAACACTACACTACACTTCACAGCCCAGCCAGCCCTAACTCCCTCCCTCCCTCTTCACTGTCCACAGCCGAGTGAGAAAATGGCGCCGACGCGGGTACCTTATATAGAATCCAAAACCCGCGAGACCCGGAAGGCAAGATGATGACGTTTTACCTTGATTTCAGATCCGAGTCAGGCTGGAAAAGTCGAGCCTGACTCGGATCGGCCTCGGATCGGGGGGCTCGGGAGGGTTTGGATTTCACCCCTAGTCACATGTAATAGCCTGCACTGCGCAGAGGGATCTCATTTGAAGAGGAGTTAGTTCTCTCTTCTTCACTGGCAGCATCAGAGGAGCTGGCTGGGACTCAGCAAAAGAAGACTAAGGTGGCCTCCTCGGTAAGTAAACCACTGGGAGCAGAAGGAAGGGTAACAGAGCCACCTAAGGTACACACAGGTCGTAGGTGAGGGGCACACTGACAAACACACAGACGGGGAGGGGCATAGAAAAGTACACATAGTTGGCAGATAAGGGGCACACTGATAAACATACAGAGGGGAAAGGGCACAAAAGGTACACATTAGGGGTGAGCGGGTTCGGATTTCTGAAATCCGAACCTTCCGAGCCCCCCCGATCCGAGGTCGATCCGGGTCAGGCTCGACTTTTCCTGCCTGACTCGGATCTGAAATCGAGGCAAAACGTGATCATCCCGCCTTCCGGGTCTCACGGGTTTTGGATCCTATATAAGGTACCCGCATCGGCGCCATTTTCTCACTCGCCTGTGGACAGTGAAGAGGGAGGGTGGGACTTAGGGCTGGCTGGGCTGTGTAGTGTAGTGTAGTGTAGTGTAGTGCAGTGCAGTGTTGTGCTGTGTTGTGCTGCTGTTGTGCATAGGGCCTGTGTCCTCTCCTCCAAAGTCCATAGGGGCTGGCTGGACTGTGTTGTGCAGTCAGTTGTCCATAGGGGCTGTGTCCACTCCAAAGTCCTGTGCAGTGTCCCAGTCCTAAAGGGGTGTTGTAGTGTTGTCCAGGGGGTGCTCTGTCCATCAGGGGTGCTCCCCCCAAGTGCAAAAAAATTAAATATTTTTTCTGTGTATTGTGTGCACTGTGGCTGCACGTGCATCAACAAAGGAGCAGCGCCAAGCATGCGCCTGTGTCCCATAAGTAAAGGGGCGGCTGGCTTGTCCGTTAAAGGGTGCTGTAACCCCCAAAGTACACGCCAAACAAAATAAAAAAATATTTTCTGTGTTTGTGAATTGTGTGCACTGTGGCGGCACGTGCATCAACAAAGGAGCAGCGCCAAGCGTGCGCCTGTGCCCATAAGTAAAGGGCCAGCTGGCTTGTCCGTTAAAGGGTGCTGTAACCCCCAAAGTACACTCCAAACAAAATAAACAAATATTTTCTGCGTTTGTGAATTGTGTGCACTGTGGCTGCACGTGCATCAACAAAGGAGCAGCGCCAAGCGTGCGCCTGTGTCCCATAAGTAAAGGGCCAACTGGCTTGTCCATTAAAGGGTGCTGTAACCCCCAAAGTACACTCCATACAAAAAAAATATATTTTCTGTGTTTGTGAATTGTGTGCACTGTGGCTGCACATGCATCAACAAAGGAGCAGCGCCAAGCGTGCACCTGTGTCCCATAAGTAAAAGGCCGGCTGGCTTGTCCATTAAAGGGTGCTGTAACCCCCAAAGTACACTCCAAACAAATTAAAACAATATTTTCTGTGTTTGAGAATTGTGTGCACTGTGGCTGCACGTGCATCAACAAAGGAGCAGCAAAAAGTGTTTAAGCGCTTGTGGTGATCTGAGCGGACAAACAAAACAAACATACAAATAACACATATATGTTTATACTCTTTTGTTACTAATGAGAGTGGCAGCTTGCTGGTATCTTATCAGCGTTGCTGTGGGTGGGAGTCCGTATGCCCGTTCCTCTCCTAACTGTCCCTTACTATACCTCAGAGTGTCCGGTGATAGCGGCGGTCTTCTCCCTTGCATGGGGTGCCTTCTCACTCCGGAACACGACTCTGCTTGCAGCGCTGTAAGTGCGGCCACGGCAGCCGGGTATCTGCAGGCTCTAGCGGTGAGGACTGTTCCACGTGACTCCAAACTCTCCTGCTCCAACGCGTTTCGGACCTCGCTGGGTCCTTTGTCAAGGATAGGGATTGGGCTGTTCATTACCTCTATTTATACTGTTCTTTATTAAGTGCTAAGTTAAAACAGGAAGTCTGTACCTTGTGACTTCCTTCTTTTTTTGGTGGCACTTTTTTTGGTTGCCACCAAAAAAAGAAGGAAGTCACAAGGTACAGACTTCCTGTTTTAACTTAGCTCTTAATAAAGATCAGTATAAATAGAGGTAATGAGCAGCCCAATCCCTATCCTTGACAAAGGACCCAGCGAGGTCCAAAACGCGTTGGAGCAGGAGAGTTTGGAGTCACGTGGAACAGTCCTCACCGCTAGAGCCTGCAGATACCCGGCTGCCACGGCCGCACTTACAGCGCTGCAAGCAGAGTCGTGTTCCAAAGTGAGAAGGCACCCCCTGCAAGGGAGAAGACCGCCGCTATCACCGGACACTCTGAGGTATAGTAAGGGACAGTAAGGAGAGGAACGGGCATACGGACTCCCACCCACAGCAACGCTGATAAGATACCAGCAAGCTGCCACTCTCATTAGTAACAAAAGAGCATAAACATATATGTGTTATTTGTATGTTTGTTTTGTTTGTCTGCTCAGATCACCACAAGCGCTTAAACACTTTTTGCACTATTACTATTTTAATTTTAAGCAGCAAATTAGTCAAGCGCATACACTCCATTTCTTCCAACAAAGGAGCAGCGCCAAGCGTGCGCCTGTGTCCCATAAGAAAAGGGCCGGCTGGCTTGTCCGTTAAAGGGTGCTGTAACCCCCAAAGTACACTCCAAACAAATCAAACAAAAAAATATATATTTTCTGTGTTTGTGAATTGTGTGCACTGTGGCTGCTCGTGCATAAACAAAGGAGCAGCGCCAAGCGTGCGCCTGTGTCCCATAAGTAAAAGGCCGGCTGGATCATTTCTTAAAGGGTGGTATAACCCACAAAGTGCACTAGTCTCCAACAAAAATAAAAAAATATTTTCTGTGTTTGTGTGCGCCTTAGCAGCACGTATATATCAATATAACATAAATGGAGGACCAAACTTTCTCCGATAAAAATAAAATAGGGAAATATCAAGAACCACTTCCTCCTAGTGCTGAAGCTGCTGCCACTAGTCATGACATAGACGATAATATGCCATCAACGTCGTCTGCCAAGGCCGATGCCCAATGTCATAGTAGAGGGCACATACAATCTCAAATGACAAAGTTCAGGAAAATGACCTTAAAAAAAACATTTAAATCATCTGAAGAGAAACGTAAACTTGCCAATATGCCATTTATGACATGGAGTGGCAAGGAACGGCTAAGGTCTTTCCCTATGTTCATGACTAGTGGTTCAGCTTCACATGACGATGGAAGCCCTCCTCCGGCTAAAATAATCAAACGAGTATAGCTGGCAAAAGCACAGCAAAGAACTGTGCGTTCTAAGAAGATATCACAAATCCCCAAGGAGAGTCCAAGTGTGGTGGCGGTTGCGATGCCTGACCTTCCCAGCACTGGACGGGAAGAGGTGGCCCTTTCCACCATATGCACGCCCCCTGCAAGTGCTGAAAGGAGCACCCACAGTCCACTTGCTGATATGCAAATTGAAGATGTCACTGTTGAAGTACAACAGGATGAGGATACTGGTGTAGCTGGCGCTGAGGAGGAAGTTGGCGAGGAGGATTCTGATGGTGATGTGGTTTGCTTAAATCAGGCTCCGGGGGAGACAGTTGTTGTCTGTGGGATGAAAAAGCCCATCACGGTCATGCCTGGGCAGAAGACCAAACATTCCACCTCTTTGGTCTGGCAATATTTCTATCCAAATCCAGACAACAACTGTCTTGCCATGTGTACCATATGTAAAGGTGAAATAAGTAGGGGTAGGGATGTTAACCACCTAGGAACATCCTCCCTTATACGGCACCTGCAGCGCGTTCATAAAAAGTTACTGTCAAGGTCAGAAACTTTGGCTAAGACCTTAAGCAGTCCAGGGACACCAAAATCCCGTTGTCCTGTTGTATCCAAGCGCCTGCAAACCACACATCAACTCCCTCCTCATCAATTTCCTCCTTAGACAGGATTGGAAGTAGTCCTGCAGGCCATGTCACTGGCATGACTGACTCTCCTATCCGGGATTCCCCGGTGGATCCTGCATTGCTACGCCTCCTGCTGCCGCTGCTGCTGTTGCTGCTGCTGGAAGTCGTTCATCATCCCAGAGAGGAAGTAGGAACACCTCTACTTTTACTAAACAATTGACCCTCCAACAGTCCTTAGCGAGGAGGATGAAGTACGACAGCAGTCATCCTGAAGCAAAACGTATAACTGAGGCCTTGACTGCTATGTTGGTGTTAGACGTGCGTCCGGTATCCGCCATTAGTGCAGTGGGATTTAGACAATTGATGGAGGTAGTGTGTCCCCGGTTCCAAATCCCGTCTAGATTCCACTTCACTAGGCAGGCGATACCGAGACTGTACGGAAACGTCAGAAAAAGTGTCCTCAGTGTCCTGAAAAATGCCATTGTACTCAATGTCCACTTAACCACGGACAAGTGGAATAGGGCAGACTAAGGACTATATGACTGTGACAGTCCACAGGGTAGATGTATCACCTTATGCAGCAACAGCAGCAGCATCACCAGTAGCAGCATCTCAGAAACGCCAGCTCGTTCCAAGGCAGGCTACGCTGTGTATCACCGGTTTCAGTAAGAGGCACACCGCCGACAACCTCTTAGAGAAACTGAGGGAAATCATCGCCCAGTGGCTTACCCCACTTAGACTCTCCTGGGGATTTGTGATATCTGACAACGCCACCAATATTTTGCGGACATTACATCTTGGCAAATTCCAGCACGTCCCATGTTTTGCTCACACAATAAACTTGGTGGTGCAGAATTTTCTGAAAAGCGACAGGGGCGTGCAGGAGACGCTTTGGGTGGCCCAAAAATTTCTGGCCACTTTCGCCATTCAGCGACTGCGTGCCGAAGACTGGAGCACCAGCAAACACTCTTGAACCTGCCCCACCATCACCTGAAGCAAGAGATTGTGACGCGGTGGAACTCAACCCTCTATATGCTTCAGAGGATGGAGGAGCACCAAAAGGCCATTCAAGCCTATACATCCATCTATGACATAGGCAAAGGAGGGGGTATGCACCTGACTCAAGCGCAGTGGAGAATGATTTCCGTGTTGTGCAAGGTTCTCCAGCCCTTCGAACTTGCCACACGTGAACTCAGTTCAGACACTACCAGCTTGAGTCAGGTCATTCCTCTCATCAGGCTTTTGCAGAAGCAGCTGGAGAAAGTGAAGGAGGAGCTAAGACGGAGCGATTCCGCTCGGCATGTGGGACTTGTGGATGAAGCCCTTCATTCGCTTTGCCAGGATTCCAGGGTGGTCAATCTGTTGAAATCAGACCACTACATTTTGGCCACCATGCTCTATCCTAGGTTTAAAGCCTATGTGGTGTCTCTCTTTCCGGCCGACACAAGCCTGCAGAGGTGTAAAGACCTGCTGGTGAAAACACTGTCAGCTGAAGGAGAACGTGACACGTCAACAGCTCCTTCTTCATTTTCTCCCGCAACTTGGGCTGCCAGGAAAAAACTTTCAGGGCAGGGCAGGCAGGACCAAGTTTGGACATCTGGTCCGGACTGAAGGACCTGGCAACAATTTCTGACATGTCTACTGTCACTACATATGATTGACAGAATGGTGGAGGATTACATCGGTGACAGCATCCATGTCAGACAGTCCATATCTGTACTGGCAGGAAAAAGAGGCAATTTGGAGGCCCCTGTACAAACTGGCTCTATTTTACCTGAGTTGCCCCCCCTCCAGTGTGTACTCCGAAAGAGTGTTGAGGAGGTTGCTTCCACAAAATGTGGAGAAGATGATGTTCATAAAAATAAATTAACAACTCTTCCAGGGAGACCAGCCTCCAGAACATACAGAGGGACCTGTGGTGGTGGATTCCAGCGGGGACGAGTTAATTCTCTGTGAGGATGAGGATGTACACAACACTGAAGAGGGTGAGGAATCGGTGGATGAGGAGGATGAGGACGACATCTTAGCTCTGTAGAGCCAGTTTGTGCAGGGACAGATTAATTGCCAGCTTGTTTGTGGGGGCCCAAACAAACCAATCATTTCAGCCACAGTCGTGTGGCAGACCCTGGCACTGAAATGATTGGTTTGTTAAAGTGTGTATGTCCTGTTAATACAACATAAGGGTGGGTGGGAGGGCCCAAGGACAATTGCATCTTGCACCTTTTTTTTTTCTTTGCATTATGTACAGTTTGGGGCCTAGTTTTTCAAACTGCCATCCTGTCTGCCACTGCAGTATCACTCCTAGATGGGTCACGAGGTTGTGCCGCCCACTCGTGTCGCTTAGCATAGTCATCCAGCTACCTCGGTGCAACCTTTTGGACCTAAAAACACTATTGTGAGGTGTGAGGTGTTCAGAATATACTGGAAATTAGTGGAAATTAAGGTTATTGAGGTTAATAATAGCAAAGGAGCAGAAAAACCCACAAATTATGTGATTTTAGCTGTTTTTATATTTAAAAAAAACAAAAACAAACAGATCCAAAACACAAAACCCAGAACCCAAAACACGGAAGGGTGGTTTTGGCAAAACCAATCCAGATCCAAAACACAAAGAAAGATCCAGATCCAAAACCAAAACACAAAACACGAAAAGTGGCCGGTGCACACCCCTAGTACACATAGTTGGCAGGTGAAGGGCAGTGTTACTGCTCGCCATTAGCTAGTAACGCTGGTAGAGAGTGGACGCAGAGTGTTACCTGATGGTTCTGGGGGCTTATTTGAGCAGCAGCTGCATAAATATAACTGTCTATACCTATATTCTGTTACTGTGGTTTGGGTATAGAAACTGTATTGGTCATAGCACAGTGTGTCTTGTATCTGGGGGTGCAGTAGCTACATAGCACAGTGTGCCTTGTATCTGGGGGTGTATAGCTACATAGCATAGTGTCCCTTGTATCTGGGGGTGTATAGCTACATAGCACAGTGTGCCTTGTATCTGGGGGTGTATAGCTACATAGCACAGTGTGCCTTGTATCTGGGGGTGTATAGCTACATAGCACAGTGTGCCTTGTATCTGGGGGTGTATAGCTACATAGCACAGTGTGTGCCTTGTATCTGGGGGTGTATAGCTACATAGCACAGTGTGCCTTGTATCTTGTGGTGTATAGCTACATAGCACAGTGTGCCTTGTATCTTGTGGTGTATAGCTACATAGCAGAGTGTGCCTTGTATCTTGGGGTGCAATAGCTACATAGCACAGTGTGCCTTGTATCTGGGAGTGTATACCTACATAGCACAGTGTGCCTTGTATCTGGGGGTGTATAGCTACATAGCACAGTGTGCCTTGTATCTGGGGGTGTATAGCTACATAGCACAGTGTGCCTTGTATCTGGGGGTGTATGGCTACTGTGATAGGATCATTGGTAAAGTGGTCTGTGGGCAGGTACATTTGTCCCAGATTCCTGTCTTATGTGTTTTAAACCCCCAGGAGAAAGTCTGCAGTGTAGCAGGCTTGAGTTTCGGCTTTTTGAAAAGCCAGTTTGGGACCTGGGGGTTGTGGGTGAGAGGAGAGGGAGGGCTCCACCCACGGCCACTCCAGGTTTTGGTTCTCTTAGCCTGGTAACAGGCTTGTTAGGGTTTCCACCTGAGAGTGGCCAATATAAGCCTAGTGTGTTTAGGGCTGAGTGTCTCAACTGGGAGAGCAGACAGGGAGTTTGCTCAGAGACACTTGAAAACCTAACTGTGAGTGTTGCGCTGTGCCTTTGTTGCTGGTGAGGGCATTATGCCCTGCCAGGTTCTGGTAGTGAGGGAACTACCTGTGAAGTTAGTGCCCCGACAGGGCTAGGATTTATGTTTATGTTTTCTTTATATTTCTGACATTGTACAATAAAGACTGGTGCTGACCAGCTTGTACTTGCATCCAGACTGGTGTGCTGCTTCCCTGCTGCTGTGTGTGTGTGTAAGGAAGGAGTCCTCTACCCAGGAGAGGGACCCTCTAACCTAACTGTGTCACAATATGGTGGAGAATGCGGGCAACCACACACACTGAAGTTGCAGCAAGAGGAAAACTTTCCGTTTAAAAATTAAAGGGACAGACACCCAATTTGTGAGTGTGGAAATAACGCTGTGTCCTTGGTGTCCCATAGAGGAGGCGTCAGCCAATGCTCAGAGAGGTGGTACAGCACCTGGTCGCCCGGCCCAGAGAGGTTACTACTGGTCCTCCCACCCCCACTCACTCCGTACGAGCCAGTCACTTCCTCCTAAAGATGACTTCGGGCGATGATGTGGAGGCCTATCTCACCGCGTTTGAAAGAACGGCCGAAAGGGAGAGTTGGCCCAAGGAGCAGTGGGCAAGTCTGGTGGCACCTTTTTTGTCTGGGGAGCCACAAAAGGCCTATTTTGACTTATGCCTGGCTGATGCCAAGGACTATAAAAAACTAAAACAGGAGATCCTAACTCGCTTGGGAGTCACCACCTTTGTTCGTGCCCAACAGGTCCATCGCTGGGAGTTCCATAGGGACAAGCCTCCACATTCACAGATGCATGACCTCGTCCATCTGTCCTCAAAATGGCTACAGCCTGAGACGCTGACGGGACCACAGATCGTGGAAAGGGTCGTGATGGACCGGTACCTGCGATCATTACCTGTGACTCTGCGCAAGTGGGTGAGCCATGCAGACCCTAAGTCCGCGGACCAGTTGGTCGAGCTGGTGGAGAGGTACGTGGCGGCTGAGGAGCTGATGAGTATACCCCACCGAGCCCCGATGGCGCACAGGCGAACTCCCACAGACACTGGTAAGACTGTTCCAGGGGAGAAGGGTGCTGGGCGGTGGAATGTACCTAAGACTGAGGGTGTAGAACCTGGAGACAGGCCTGCCAGGCCAGGAAGGTTCTTGCCCCGTAAACGACTAGACATTAATATGACTCAGTGTTTCCGATGTGGTGGCTTCGGCCATATTGCCGCTAATTGTTCACTTACAACTGAACCTATGCAATGTGATACTGCTCATGTCTACCGCAGGGGGTCTTTCTTTGCACAGACAGCCTGTACGGCTGACCGGCAGGCTGAGACTGATAAGCACATGTGTGTACTAACTGTAGATGGCAACCGAGTAGAGGCACTGTTAGACTCTGGTAGCTTGGTGACACTTATAAAAGCTGAGCTGGTGAACCCCTTGAGGCATACAGGGAAAACTGTTGGTGTGACCTGCATACATGGGGATACTCGATATTATGTTACGGCCGAGGTGAACATTGAGACACCATGTGGCTCTGCTATAGTTTCTTTGGGTTTGGTGCATGGTCTGGTGTACGATGCAATATTGGGGAGAGACTTTGCTCACTTCTGGAAGTTGTGGGAAAGCCGTTTTGTTCCAGAGGTAAACAACCCCGATCCATTTGAGAAGGTTGTCGATGTAGTGGAGGAGGGAGTTTCTTCTGAGTCAGAGTTATTCCCTTTTTCTACTATGGTTGGCGAACTAGAGAATGCGTAACGTGACGGTGGCCCGCCAACTGATGTGCCTCCCATTGAGGTGGGAAGTGTTGTTGGGCCAGGTGATCGTCTGCCTGATTTAGAGGTCAGAAGAGAGGTCTTTTCCGTGGAGCAGTTGAATGACCCTACTTTGGTAAAAGCCAGGGAGAATGTAAAAGTAGTTGATGGTAAACCTGTAGACCCTGATAGTCCTTTGTCCTATCCCCACATGGCAATGTGTCAGGATTTGTTATATCAGGTGACTAAGAAAGGGGAAGATATTGTGGAACAACTAATAGTTCCCAAAGCCTACAGAAGAACAGTGTTGGATCTGGCCCATGGTCATATAACGGCAGGCCATCTAGGGGTAGAGAAAACCACTGAGCGAATAATGCAGAGGTTTTTCTGGCCCGGGCTTCATAAAGAGGTGAATAACTTTTGCGCATCCTGCCCTGAGTGTCAGTATCATGCTCCCAGGCCACATTTTAAGGGTCCACTAGTTCCATTGCCTATTATAGAGGTGCCGTTTGAAAGAATAGCGATGGATTTGGTTGGACTCTTAATGAAGTCTGCCAGGGGACACCAGTATATTCTGGTCATAATGGATTACGCTACCAGGTACCCGGAAGCGATCCCATTGCGCAATACGTCAACCAAGACCATTGCCAGAGAGCTAGTTCATGTCTTTAGCAGGCTGGGTATACCCAAGGAGATACTAACTGACCAGGGTACACCGTTTATGTCAAAAGTCATGAAAGAGTTATGCCGCCTGTTCAAAATTGAACAGTTAAGAACTTCGGTTTATCACCCCCAAACCAATGGGCTGTTCGAGAGGTTTAACAAGACGTTAAAACACATGCTTAGGAAAGTGGTCGACAAGGATGGTAGGGATTGGGATTACTTATTGCCGTATTTATTGTTGGCCATAAGAGAGGTTCCCCAGTCCTCCACCGGGTTTTCACCCTTTGACTTGTTGTATGGGAGACACCCAAGGGGGTTACTAGACATTGCCAAAGAGACATGAGAGGGGCAGTCTAGTCCTTACAAAACAGTGATTGAGTATGTTTCTCAAATGCAGGAGAGAATTGCTGCGGTAGTGCCGATAGTGAGAGAGCACCTGGAACAGGCTCAACAGGCACAGCAGAGGGTATACAACCGCAATGCCCGGTTACGCAGCTTTGCTCCTGGGGACAGAGTGTTAGTGTTGGTTCCCACTGTGGAAAATAAACTTTTGGCTAAATGGCAAGGGCCCTTTGAAATCTTAGAAAGAGTGGGACAGGTCAATTACAAAGTTTACCAGCCGGGGAAAAGAAAGCCGGAACAGATATACCATATAAATCTGTTAAAGCCCTGGAAAGATAGAACGGTACTGTCGGCCGTCCGAGCCCCTCCAGTAAATCCAGGGCCCTTAGTTCCCGAAGTGACAGTAGGAAAAACCCTGTCGGCAATTCAACAACAAGAGGTCAAGGAGTTTCTGATCAGAAATAGGGTGCTGTTCTCTGACATACCTGGGAAAACCTCGGTCATTAAACATGACATAATCACTGACCCAGGGGTTAAAGTTAATCTAAAGCCCTATAGGTTACCAGAAGCACAAAGAGAATCGGTGTCGAAAGAAATTAAAAATATGCTAGAGTTAGGGGTTATTGAAGAATCACATAGTGAATGGTCAAGTCCCATTGTGTTGATTCCAAAGCCCGACGGGAGTGTGCGTTTCTGCAATGACTTCCGAAAGTTGAACAGTGTTTCAAAATTCGATGCCTACCCGATGCCAAGAGTGGTTGAACTGATTGAGAGACTAGGGACGGCAAGGTATTTAACCACTCTTGACCTAACCAAAGGGTATTGGCAAGTACCGTTAACCGAGAGCGCCAAACAAAAGACAGCTTTTTCAGCGCCAGAGGGCTTGTTTCAGTAAAAGATGTTGCCCTTCGGGCTACATGGGGCACCTGCTACCTTCCAAAGAATGATGGACAGGATTCTAAGGCCCCATAGAGGGTATGCGGCTGCTTATCTGGATGATGTGGTCATTCATAGTCCTGATTGGCAGTCTCACTTACCCAGGGTACAAGCAGTGTTGGACTCCATTTATAAGGCAGGTTTGACAGCCAACCCAAAAAAGTGTTGTCTAGGCATGGAGGAAGTAAAATATCTGGGATACACCATTGGCAGAGGCCTGATAAAGCCTCAGCTCAATAAAGTTGATGCCATACAAAACTGGCCACGGCCTCTGAATAAGAAGCAGGTGAGAGCCTTCTTGGGAATTACAGGGTACTACAGGAGGTTTATACCCAACTTTGCCACCATGGCAGTCCCACTGACTGACCTGACCAAAGGCAAACAAAAAGTCTTGGTAGAATGGAGTCCTGAGGCAGAGAAAGCTTTTCAGGAGTTGAAAGTAGCGTTGTGTTCCCAACCAGTCCTGATGACTCCTAATTTTGAAAGGGAATTCATAGTACAAACCGATGCATCAGAAGTAGGTATAGGAGCGGTCCTGTCCCAGAACAAGGAGGGTGAGGAACACCCTATTTTCTATCTTAGCAGAAAGTTGAATGTACATGAGAGAAACTATGCCACAGTGGAGAAGGAGGCGTTGGCCATAAAGTGGGCATTAGAGGCTCTCAGGTACTACTTGGTTGGAAGAAAGTTCAAATTGATTACTGACCATGCCCCTTTGAAGTGGATGTCCGAAAATAAGGACAGTAATGCGAGAATTCCGAGATGGTTCTTGGCATTACAAACTTTTACATTTTCAGTGGAACACAGGCCAGGAAGCCAGCTGGCCAATGCTGACGCGTTGTCACGCGTTCATTGTTTAGGGGCTTCAGTTGTTCTGCCCCACAGGTCGAAACAAAGGTGGGGAATATGTGATAGGATCATTGGTAAAGTGGTCTGTGGGCAGGTACATTTGTCCCAGATTCCTGTCTTATGTGTTTTAAACCCCCAGTAGAAAGTCTGCAGTGTGGCAGGCTTGAGTTTCGGCTTTTTGAAAAGCCGGTTTGGGACCTGGGGGTTGTGGGTGAGAGGAGAGGGAGGGCTCCACCCACGGCCACTCCAGGTTTTGGTTCTCTTAGCCTGGTAACAGGCTTGTTAGGGATTCCACCTGAGAGTGGCCAATATAAGCCTAGTGTGTTTAGGACTGAGTGTCTCACCTGGGAGAGCAGACAGGCAGTTTGTTCAGAGACACTTAAAAACCTAACTGTGAGTGTTGTGCTGTGCCTTTGTTGCTGGTGAGGGCATTAGGCCCTGCCAGGTTCTGGTAGTGAGGGAACTACCTGTGAAGTTAGTGCCCCGACAGGGCTAGGATTTATGTTTATGTTTTCTTTATATTTCTGACATTGTACAATAAAGACTGGTGCCGACAAGCTTGTACTTGCATCCAGACTGGTGTGCTGCTTCCCTGTGTGTGTAAGGAAGGAGTCCTCTACCCAGGAGAGGGACCCTCTAACCTAACTGTGTCACACTACATAGCACAGTGTACCTTGTATCTGGGGGTGCAATAGCTACATAGCACAGTGTGCCTTGTATCTGGGGGTACAATAGCTACATAGCACAGTGTGCCTTGTATCTGGGGGTGTATAGCTACATAGCACAGTGTGCCTTGTATCTGGGGGTGTATAGCTACATAGCACAGTGTGTGCCTTGTATCTGGGGGTGTATAGCTACATAGCACAGTGTGCCTTGTATCTGGGGGTGTATAGCTACATAGCACAGTGTGCCTTGTATCTGGGGGTGTATAGCTACATAGCACAGTGTGCCTTGTATCTGGGGGTGTATAGCTACATAGCACAGTGTGCCTTGTATCTGGGGGTGTATAGCTACATAGCACAGTGTGCCTTGTATCTGGGGGTGTATAGCTACATAGCACAGTGTGCCTTGTATCTGGGGGTGTATAGCTACATAGCACAGTGTGCCTTGTATCTGGGGGTGTATAGCTACATAGCACAGTGTGCCTTGTATCTGGGGGTGTATAGCTACATAGCACAGTGTGCCTTGTATCTGGGGGTGTATAGCTACATAGCACAGTGTGCCTTGTATCTGGGTGTGCAATCAGGGCCGGCCCTAGCCCAAATTTTTTGGTAAGCGAGTAGGTTTTTTGGCGCCCCCCACCATGCAGTGTCCACAGTAGTGGTCCCCCCTTGTAGTGCCCCTAGTAGTAATCCCCCCTCTTGTAGTGCCCCTAGTAGTCCCCCCTTGTAGTAGTCCCCCCATTGTTGTGCCCCCAGTGGAGGTTCCCCCCCTTGTAGTGCCCCCAGTAGTAGTCCCCCCAGTAGTAATCCTCCCTTCAAGTGCCCCCAGTAGTAGCCCCCCTTCTAGTGCCCCCAGTAGTAGCCCCTGTTCTAGTGCCCTCAGTATTAGCCCCCCTTCAAGTGCCCCCAGTAGTAGTCCCACTTCTAGTGCCCCCAATAGTAATCCCCCCTTCAAGTGCCCCCAGTAGTAGTCCCCCCTTCAAGTGTCCCCAGTAGTAGTCCCCCCTTCTAGTGCCCCTAGTAGTAATCCTCCCTTCTAGTGCCCCCAGTAGTAGCCCCCCTTCAAGTGCCCCCAGTAGTAATCCTTCCTTCTAGTGCCCCCAGTAGTAGTGCCCCTTCTAGTGCCCCCAATAGTAATCCCCCCTTCAAGTGCCCCCAGTAGTAGTCCCCCCTTCAAGTGCCCCTAGTAGTAGTCCCCCCTTCTAGGGCCACCAGTAGTAATCCCCCCTTCAAGTGCCCCCAGTAGCAATCCTCCCTTCTAGTGCCCCCTTTAGTAATCCCCCCTTCAAGTGCCCCAGTAGTAATCCTCCCTTCTAGTGCCCCCTGTAGTAATCCCCCCTTCAAGTGCCCCCAGTAGTAATCCTCCGTTCTAGTGCCCCCAGTAGTAATCCCCCCTTCAAGTACCCCCAGTAGTAATCCCCCTTCAAGTGCCCCCAGTAGCAATCCTCCCTTCTAGTGCCCCCTTTAGTAATCCCCCCTTCAAGTGCCCCAGTAGTAATCCTCCGTTCTAGTGCCCCCAGTAGTAATCCCCCCTTCAAGTACCCCCAGTAGTAATCCCCCTTCAAGTGCCCCCAGTAGTAATCCCCCCTTCAAGTGCCCCCAGTAGTAATCCCCCCTTGTAGCCCCCCCAGTAGAGACACACGAAATAAAAAAAAACAACACTTACCTGAACCCCCCGCTCCTGCTCCCGCCGCCGCTATCAGCTCATCCCAACCATTCTCCAGGGCGGCATTGCATTATGGGAGAGACTTCCTGACGTCATGAAGTCTCACATTACCCATTGCGGGAGCCAGAAGATGGCTCCCGCAGTGGGAGCAGCAGCAGCCGATGAGAGTCTGACAGACTCTCATCAGCTGCTGAAACAAACACACAGCTGCCGGCACCGGCGGCTGTGTGTTTGGCACTGTGTAGTGCTGACCGAACTCCGTCCGGTCAGCGTACACGCGCGGTGCAGCTGTGTCACAGAGACACAGTCTGCACCGCGGTAAGCCTCTGATCAATCTGCATAGTTGCGGCTGCGGCGCCCTTCACTATGTGGCGCCTTACGTGGCCGTGTACCACGTGTAACCATAGAACCGGCCCTGGGTGCAATAGCTATATAGCACAGTGTGCCTTGTATCTGGCGGTGTATAGCTACATAGCACAGTGTGTCTTGTATCTGGGTGTGTATAGCTACATAGCACAGTGTGCCTTGTATCTGGGGGTGTATAGCTACATAGCACAGTGTGCCTTGTATCTGGGGGTGTATAGTTACATAGCACAGTGTGCCTTGTATCTGGGGGTGTATAGTTACATAGCACAGTGTGCCTTGTATCTGGGGGTGTATAGTTACATAGCACAGTGTGCCTTGTATCTGTGGGTGCAATAGCTACATAGCACAGTGTGCCTTGTATCTGGGGGTGTACAGCTACATAGCATAGTGTGCCTTGTATCGGGGGGGGGGGAAGCTACATAGCACAGTGTGTGCCTTGTATCTGGGGGTGTATAGCTACATAGCACAGTGTGCCTCGTATCTGGGGGTGTATAGCTACATAGCACAGTGTGCCTCGTATCTGGGGGTGCAATAGCTACATAGCACAGTGTGCCTTGTATCTGGGGGTGTATAGCTACATAGCACAGTGTGCCTTGTATCTGGGGGTGTATAGCTACATAGCACAGTGTGCCTTGTATCTGGGGGTGTATAGCTACATAGCACAGTGTGCCTTGTATCTGGGGGTGCAATAGCTACATAGCACAGTGTGCCTCGTATCTGGGGGTGTATAGTTACATAGCACAGTGTGTCTTGTATCTGGGGGTGTATAGCTACATAGCACAGTGTGTGCCTTGTATCTGGGGGTGTACAGCTACATAGCACAGTGTGCCTTGTATCTGGGGGTGTACAGCTACATAGCACAGTGTGCCTTGTATCTGGGGGTGTACAGCTACATAGCACAGTGTGCCTTGTATCTGGGGGTGTATAGCTACATAGCACAGTGTGTGCCTTGTATCTGGGGGTGTATAGCTACATAGCACAGTGTGCCTCGTATCTGGGGGTGTATAGCTACATAGCACAGTGTGCCTTGTATCTAGGGGTGCAATAGCTACATGGCACAGTGTGCCTTGTATCTGGGGGTGTATAGCTACATAGCACAGTGTGCCTTGTATCTGGGGGTGTATAGCTACATAGCACAGTGTGCCTTGTATCTGGGGGTGTATAGCTACATAGCACAGTGTGCCTTGTATCTGGGGGTGCAATAGCTACATAGCACAGTGTGCCTCGTATCTGGGGGTGTATAGTTACATAGCACAGTGTGCCTTGTATCTGGGGGTGTATAGCTACATAGCACAGTGTGCCTTGTATCTGGGGGTGTATAGCTACATAACACCTGTATTGGAGTAACTAGGGATGTATATGTATTGGAGTATCTAGGGATGTTTAGTACATTATCCAGCTACATAACACACTTTAATTATGTTAAACTTGATGTGTTATTAGTTTGTCTCATTGGCACAGACCATTAGAAAGCATACCTCCCAACTGTAACAATTTTAATGGGACGATCACCACACTCCTTGCCGTGAGACCACGCTCCCTATTTAGCCAAATGTCCTTACTTGGTAGATCGTGAAAGATTTTTGGCCTTTAGAATAGATCACCCAGTCCAAAAACTTGTCCACCCATGCCCTAAGGCAGTGTTGGCTAACCTTGACACGCCAGCTGTTGTGGAACTATATATCCCAGCATGCCCTGCCACAATTTTAGCATGCCCTAATAGCAAAACTGTAGCAGTGCATGCTGGGTTATGTAGTTCCATAACAGCTGGAGTGTCAAGGTTAGCCAACACTGCCCTAAGGCATGCAGGGCCGGCCCACCTGTTACGCTGACTATGCAGCTGCGTAGAGCGCCGGCCAGCAGAGGGCGCCATGATCAGCCTGCACAGCTTCTTTTTTATACAGTACATAAAATCCCCTTTCACCTCTCTCCGGGAGCCGTGACGCCGCGCAGCCATGCAGGCAGGTGGTTGGAGACTGGTGAGTAGCTGGTGATGTCTGGTGGTGCACGGGAGCAGGGTGGGGCTGCATGGAGTACATGTCACTTGTCCATGAGGGCTGTCAGGTCCTGCGCTAGGTGTCTCAGCACCCTGCGCCGTCCTGTGTTCACCCCGCCTCTTCCCACACTGCGCCCTGCCCCTGTGCTTACATTGTGCACTACTGCCGGACACCGGCGCCCCAGTGCGACCGAACATATCTGGGTCCGGCCCTGAGGGCTGTGATGAGGGGGTAAGAGAGCTGTGATGAGGGGATAGAGAGCTGTGATGATGGGATATGAGAGCTGTGATGAGGGGATATGAGAGCTGTGATGAGGGGATATGAGAGCTGTGATGGGGGATATGAGAGCTGTGATGGGGGATATGAGAGCTGTGATGAGGGGATATGAGAGCTGTGATGAGGGGATATGAGAGCTGTGATGAGGGGATAGAGCTGTGATGAGAGGGATAGATATGAGAGCTGTGATGAGGGGGATATGGGGGCTGTGATGGGGGATATGAGGGCTGTGATGAGGGGGATATGAGGGCTGTGATGAGGGGGATATGAGGGCTGTGATAAGGTGGATAGATATAAGGGATGTGATGAGAGGGATATGAGGGATGTGATGAGGGGGATATGAGGGATGTGATGAGGGGGATATGAGGGCTGTGATGAGGGGGATATGAGGGCTGTGATAAGGTGGATAGATATAAGGGATGTGATGAGGGGGATATGAGGGATGTGATGAGGGGGATATGAGGGATGTGATGAGGGGGATATGAGGGCTATGATGAGGGGGATATGAGGGCTGCAATGAGGGGCATATGAGGGCTGTGGTGAGGGGACTGTGAGGGGCTTTGCTGAGGAGTGCTGTGAGGAGCTGTGATGGGGAGTGCTGGTCTGTGAGGGGTTCCATGGGGGGGGGATGAGTGAGCTGAGATGAAGGTCCACTGAGGGGCGCCAAAATCTATATCCGCTTACCAAAATAGAATGGCTTGGGCCGGCCCTGAAGGCATGACACCTATAGTACATGGTTCCAATATTTGTTGAGTCTTTTACAGACTCAAGCTGGACCAACAATGCCTGTAAAGAGATCTGAATTTCAGAAAACCCTGCTAGTTTTTGCAACATCTCACCTTTAGTGATATTTACAGGAACACAAGATCACAAACTGTAGATACCGCCCTTGCTGTGCAGCCCCAGACACAGGGACAATTGTTTCATTAACAGCAGGCTCTGAATAGCAACAACCTGCTTTGTCCTTGAAGATTACCTTACTACCCTGATCCTCTTTTGGGCTCATGAAGCTCTCCTGCCAAAAAATTGGATAGTCAACGTCTCAGGACCCCATCTAGCTGGAGGCCTTCTTGCTACCTCTAATGTTACTTGTACCGTACAAATCTTTTTTAGGCACAACCTTTCTAGTGGCACTATCTGTTTTATTACAAGGAGAATGCTAAGAGGGAACACAATGGACATGGAAACACAAATGTTGCAGAATCACCTCCAGCCGTATTGACTCTCACTCATTTCACTCCTTTTTAACTAAGTACCCCAAACCAGTGAAATAACCAGGTTATACTGAATCAATGGTACTGCTGTCAATCAGTGTTTGTGACTCAGTAAGGGCTCATCTAAAGGTGAGTACACACTGGAGCTGTGGGCTGTGAGCTGTGATCTGTGGGCATTCATTATAAAATTGGTGCGAGTACCCTTGAACAGGGATTTCCCGTACACACTTGAATGAATTAACGAATGATGGAAAGATCACTGTTCCAACTTTCATTAACATACAACAGGTTGCTAGCGATATCGCTAGGTTTGACTTTGATGTGCTGCACATCAAACCTAGTGACTGTCGCTAGCAACCGCGAGAGCGCACAATCCATACACACTGAGCGATGTAGGCGATTCGTCATTATGAAATGGCAAATTGGCCCAACATCACTCCAATGAGTGTACCCAGCTTAAGAAAAAACACCTAAATCCATGACTTTGCTTCCCAGCTGTGCTGAAGTTTGGCATTCAAAAGGGGTGAGTCCTCTAACTGATTGGTCTGTGTTCTCAGGGAAAGATGCATGGCAGAACAAATCTGTAGAATGGACAATTTTTTACCAAATGTTGGCAAGTTTGCTGAAGTGGATCTTTAATGTGAAGCTACACAGTAACAACCGATATAGAATAAAATCTTATTATCATTGTTTTATGTGAGCAGATTACGGGGTATATTTACTAAGAATCGAGTTTGCTCGAGTTTGTTTTTTTTTTCATTTGATTTGCATCGCCAAAACTCGGGTGAGTTTTTCGTTTATATTCTCGCAAATTTACTAAGAAGTGAGTTTAGATGAAAGTGAGTTTATCAATGGTGAAGCAAATCGAGATTTCTCGGGTGAGATTTTTTCAAACTCGGGTGAGATATCTCTCTTCTGTTTCACGTCAGTTTTTTTGGCGGGGATGGAGCTCTGAAGCTTGGCGGCTGTGTGTGATAGTCCAATTACTCTCCCGAGAACACCGGAAATGTTTTAAACACACCTTTCATAGTTGTTTTGATTGGTGGAAGTGGTCACATGTTTTGGAATGTTCAGACAGAATATACATACTCACTGTCACGTACGTACCTCGTGGGTTTGTGACAGGAGTTAGTGAAGAGAGGGACAGTGAGGAGATTTGCGGTCAGTTTTCGGGGTGTCTGTATATGCGATTGTTGATTGGTGAGTGTATTTTGTCTGGTGCCTATTTGTAGTCTTGTCATTTTATTGTGGGTGTCTATTTTTTGGTCTCTTGTTGTTTTAATTTGGTCTAGTCAGTGTTCATATCTGTGTGTGTGTGTGTATGTGTGTGTTGTGGTGTGTGTGTGTTGTACATTGGTAGTGGTGGTGGGTTTGTTTTGTATTTGTCTTTTATTTTTATTTGTTTAATTGTGGAGAGGTGGATGTCTGGGGAGCAGGAGAGACAGGGAGAGATTGAATGTGTGGTGGTGTCGGATACCCAGACTCATATTACTTCTAGTGAGGAGAGTGAGGTTGAGCAACGCCAGAGGGGCAAGACTAAAATAGGCAGAAATGTAAAGTTTACCTTTGACCAGAATGTTGCTCTTGTGGCTGAGGTCATGAAGCACCAGCACTTGCTTTTGGCCGACAGGCTGTCTGCACCTCTGCCCGGTGTAAAACTTCTATTTGTGCAGGTATTGTCAATGCAGTCAATGCGGTGGGGCCGACTAAGCGTGATGAGAGCCACTGTAAGAAGCGTTTCTCTGACATCAGGCGACATGTTAAAGAGAACATGGCGGATGAGATGAAGTCTGCCCGTGGTGGACCACCATATGAGGCGGTGTATTTAGATTATTAGGAACTAGGGATGAGCTGGTTCGGTTCCCTGAGAACCGAACCCACCCGAACTTCGGGGATCCGGGGCGATCCGAGCCCAAGCTCGGATCTCCCTGTCTGCCCCGGATCCCTCTCCCGAGGCAAAACCTCGAGATCTGCTGTCGGATCTCGAGGTTTTGCCTTGAGCGGCCATTTTAAAAAAAATGCCTTTGCCTTTAATGGGCAAAGTGCTGATTGGCTGACAGAGCCGTCTGTCACGGCTCTCAGCCAATCAGCATTATGGTGCTCATTTGCATGTAGCACGGACTCGTGAGATCCGTGCTACATGCATCTGTGTGACTGACAGTGACACAGAGCACAGATGGGTCAGTGAGACCCGTCTGTGCTGCTGTGTATTTCAATGACACAGATGCACGCACGGACCAGGAGATCCATGCTATTTGCATCTGTGTCATTGACACAGAGCACTGACGGGTCCGTTATTAAAGTTTACCCTGCGGCTCCCACCATTGACTACAATGGAGGGAGCCGTTCATTGGCTGAGAGACGGGAGATGACCTCTCTCAGCCAATGAACGCGTAGCAGCGGGGTTTCCATGGTGATACCCCGCCGCTAAGCTCTCATTCGGGAAGTACCGTTCTATAGAACGGTACTAAGTTCGTGGATCGCGTTTTCGTTTTTTTTTTTTGCCAAGTCCGGGGATGCCTACTTTGGAACGAAGAGGACAGAACCTCGCATAGGAGATGGTGAGTATGTTTTTTTTCACAGGTCCCCTATGGATACTTTACCGGACAAGTGGACCGATGCTACAGGTTACATAGGTGAGTATGTGTACATGTGTGTGTGTGTGTATGTATGTTTAATAAACTTATACTGTCACGGTGTGTGTGTTCTGTGTTTTTTTAAACATTTTTTTTTACAGGTGAACTACAGGTACTAGTGGGCCCTTAATGCCCTGCATGCTGGTACTTGTGGTTCTCCAAGTACCAGCATGCAGGGCAGGCTAGCTGGGACTTGCAGTTCTACTTGCAAAGACAATGTTTGATATTCTTTATTTACACCACACCACACAATCAACCCGCCACCCACCGCCACCAGGGGTGGCGGGGATAGCCCCGGGCTATCAGCCTGGGCCTGGGGTGCCCTGGATAGGGTGACCCCTTTATTGGGGGGGTCCCCAGCTCTCCAGGGATCCCCGGCCTGGGCTGACTAGCGGTCAGGGCTGATGCTGCGGTTGGGGGGCCCGGTGAAAGGGCTCCCCTGGCTGTGGCATCAGCCCCCCGCTAGAAAAAGTCCAGTGCTGGTTCTGGAACATACAGGGGAACCCTACTAATTTTTTTCCCCTGTATTTCCAGGACCAGGACTGGATCAGAGCCCAGAGCTGGTTGCGCAGAATACGGGGGACCCCTACGTCGTTTGTCCCCCGTATTTTGGCAACCAGCGCTGGTTCTGACTAGCCCGGTGCTCGTTGTGCTTAAGTACAGGGGACCCCTACGTCGTTTGTCCCCTGTATTTAAGCACACCCAGCACTGGGTTACTAATGCCTGGGGCTGGTTGCTCTTTTTTGGGGGGGTGCACGCCATTTTTTTCTTTTTTTACACAGGTTTTTTTTTTTTTTTACCACAGCAGCACAGACGGGTCTCACGGACCTGTCATTGCTCTGTGCCAATCACACAGATGCATGCAGCACGGATCTCCCGGGTTCGTGCTACATGCAAATGGGCACCATAACGCTGATTGGCTTCCTGTCTGCCACTGCAGTGCCACTCCTAGATGGGCCACGTGTTTGTGCCGCCCACTTGTGTCGCTTAGCATAGTCATCCAGCTACCTCGGTGCAACCTTTTGGCCTAAAAACAATATTGTGAGGTGTTCAGAATAGAGTGGAAATGAGTGGAAATTAATGTTATTGGGGTTATTAATAGCGTAGGAACAAAAAAAGGCCCATTTTATGTGATTTTAGCGTTTTTTTTTATTTTTTAAGAAAAAATCCAGATCCAAAACACAAAACCCAGAACCCAAAACACGGAAGGGTGGTTTTGGCAAAACCAATCCAGATCCAAAACACGAAGAAAGATCCAGATCCAAAACCAAAACACAAAACACGAAAAGTGGCCGGTGCACATCCCTAATTGCACTAGGCAGCTACCACCTGAGATTATATTTATTTTTGATTCTGAGCCAGAAATCATTGAATTCTCAAATACAAGTTGTATTATATGTAGGGGTGAGCGGGTTCGGATTTCTGAAATCCGAACCCCCCCGAGCCCCCCCGATCCGAGGCCGATCCGAGTCAGGCTCGACTTTTCCCGCCTTACTCGGATTGTGAAATCGAGGCAAAACGTCATCATCCCGCCTTCCGAGTCTCGCGGGTTTTGGATCCTATATAAGGTACCCACGTCGGCGCCATTTTCTCACTCGGCTGTGGACAGTGAAGAGGGAGGGTGGGAGTTAGGGCTGGCTGGGCTGTGTAGTGTAGTGTAGTGCAGAGTAGTATTGTGCTGTGCTGTGCTGCGCTGTGCTGCTGTTGTCCATAGGGGCTGTGTCCACTACTTCAAAGTCCATAGGGGCTGGCTGTGTTGTGCTGTGCTGCTGTTGTTAATAGGGGCTGTGTCCAGTACTTCAAAGTCCATAGGGGCTGGCTGGACTGTGTTGTGCAGTCAGTTGTCCATAGGGGCTGTGTCCACTCCAAAGTCCTGTGCAGTGTCCCAGTCCTAAAGGGGTGCTGTAGTGTTGTCCAGGGGGTGCTCTGTTCATCAGGGGTGCTCCCCCCAAGTGCTAAAAAAAAAATATTTTTTCTGTGTTTGTGAATTGTGTGCGCAGTAGCCGCACGTGCATCAACAAAGTAGTGCCAAGCGTGCGCCTGTGTCATAAGTAAAGGGCCGGCTGGCTTGACTGTTAAAGGGTGCTGTAACCCCCAAAGTACACTCCAAACCAAATAAAAAAATATTTTCTGCGTTTGTGAATTGTGTGCGCAGTAGCCGCACGTGCATCAACAAAGTAGTGCCAAGCGTGCGCCTGTGTCATAAGTAATGGGCTGCCTGGCTTGACCGTTAAAGGGTGCTGTAACCCCCAAAGTACACTCTAGTCCAAACCAAATAAAAAAATATTTTCTGTGTTTGTGAATTGTGTGCGCAGTAGCCGCACGTGCATCAACAAAGTAGTGCCAAGCGTGCACCTGTGTCATAAGTAAAGGGCCAGCTGGCTTGACCGTTAAAGGGTGTTGTAACCCCCAAAGTACACTCCAGTCCAAACCAAATAAAAAAATATTTTCTGTGTTTGTGAATTGTGTGCGCAGTAGCCGCACGTGCATCAACAAAGTAGTGCCAAGCATGCACCTGTGTCATAAGTAAAGGGCCGGCTGGCTTGACCGTTAAAGGGTGCTGTAACCCCCAAAGTACACTCCAAACCAAATAACAAAATATTTTCTGTGTTTGTGAATTGTGTGCGCAGTAGCCGCACGTGCATCAACAAAGTAGTGTCAAGCGTGCACCTGTGTCATAAGTAAAGGGCCGGCTGGCTTGACCATTAAAGGGTGCTGTAACCCCCAAAGTACACTCCAGTCCAAACCAAATCAATTTTTTTTTCTGTGTTTGTGAATTGTGTGCGCAGTAGCCGCACGTGCATCAACAAAGTAGTGCCAAGCGTGCGCCTGTGTCATAAGTAAAGGGCCGGCTGGCTTGACCGTTAAAGGGTGCTGTAACCCCCAAAGTACACTCCAAACCAAATAAAAAAATATTTTCTGTGTTTGTGAATTGTGTGCGCAGTAGCCGCACGTGCATCAACAAAGTAGTGCCAAGCGTGCGCCTGTGTCATAAGTAAAGGGCCGGCTGGCTTGACCATTAAAGGGTGCTGTAACCCCCAAAGTACACTCCAAACCAAATAAAAAAAATTTTCTGTGTTTGTGAATTGTGTGCGCAGTAGCCACACGTGCATCAACAAATGAGCAGCGCCAAGCGTGCGCCTGTGTCCCATAAGTAAAGAGCCGGCTGGCTCATTTCTTAAAGGGTGGTGTAACCCACAAAGTGCACTACTCTCCAGCAAAAATAAAAAAATATTTTCTGTGTTTGTGTGCGCCTTAGCCGCACGTATATATCAATATAACATAAATGGAGGACCAAACTTTCTCCGATAAAAATAAAACAGGGAAAGATCAAGAACCACTTCCTCCTAGTGCTGTTGCTGCTGCTTGGAGTTGTTCATCATCCCAGAGAGGAAGTAGGAACACCACTACTTTTACTAAACAATTGACCCTCCAACAGTCCCTAGCGATGAGGATGAAGTACGACAGCAGTCATCCTGAAGCAAAACATATAACTGAGGCCTTGACTGCTATGTTGGTGTTAGACATGCGTCCGGTATCCTCCATTAGTGCAGTGGGATTTAGACAATTGATGGAGGTAGTGTGTCCCCGGTTCCAAATCCCATCTAGATTCCACCTGCATCCTCAAAGCAGCGGTGACAAGCGTGCGTCTGTCTGTTAAAGGGTGGTGTAACCCTCAAAGTGCGCTCCACAAACAATAAAAAAATTCTTCTTTTTTTTTCTGTCTTTGTGAATTGTGTGGGCTGTAGCCGCACCTGCATCCTTAAAGCAGCAGCGACAAGCGTGCGTCTGTCTGTTAAAGGGTGGTGTAACCCTCAAAGTGCGCTCCACAAACAATAAAAATATTCTTCTTTTTTTTCTGTCTTTGTGAATTGTGTTGGCTGTAACCGCACTTGCATCCTCAAAGCAGCAGCGACAAGCGTGCGTCTGTCTGTTAAAGGGTGGTGTAACCCTCAAAGTGCGCTCCACAAACAATAAAAAAATTCTTCTTTTTTTTCTCTTTGTGAAATGTGTGGGCTGTAGCCGCACCTGCATCCTTAAAGCAGCAGCGACAAGCGTGCGTCTGTCTGTTAAAGGGTGGTGTAACCCTCAAAGTGTGCTCCACAAACAATAAAAATATTCTTCTTTTTTTTTCTCTTTGTGAAATGTGTGGGCTGTAGCTGCACGTGCATCCTTAAAGCAGCAGCGACAAGCGTGCGTCTGTCTGTTAAAGGATTACATCGGTGACAGCATCCAAGTAGGCATGTCAGACAGTCCGTACCAGTACTGGCAGGAAAAAGAAGCAATTTGGAGGTCCCTGTACAAACTGGCTCTATTTTATCTGAGTTGCCCCCCCTCCAGTGTGTACTCCGAAAGAGTGTTTAGTGCAGCCGGGAACCTTGTCAGCGAAAGGCGTAGGAGGTTGCTTCCACAAAATGTGGAGAAGATGATGTTCATAAAATGAATTATCAACTCTTCCAGGGAGACCAGCCTCCCGAACGTACAGAGGGACCTGTGGTTGTGGATTCCAGCAGGGACGAATTAATACTCTGTGAGGATGAGGATGTACACAACACTGAAGAGGGTGAGGAATCGGTGGATGAGGAGGATGAGGACGACATCTTGCCTCCGTAGAGCCAGTTTGTGCAGGGACAGATTAATTGCCAGCTTGTTTTGTGGGGGCCCAAACGAACCAATCATTTCAGCCACAGTTGTGTGGCAGACACTGGCGCTGAAATGTTTGGTTTGTTAAAGTGTGCATGTCCTGTTTATACAACATAAGGGTGGGTGGGAGGGCCCAAGGACAATTCCATCTTGCACCTCTTTTTTTTCTTTGAATTATGTACAGTTTGGGGCCTAGTTTTTCAAACTGCCATCCTGTCTGCCACTGCAGTGTCACTCCTAGATGGGCCACGTGTTTGTGCCGCCCACTCGTATCTCTTAGCATAGTCATCCAGCTACCTCGGTGCAACCTTTTGGATATAAAAACACTATTGTGAGGTGTGACGTGTTCAGAATAGACTGAAAATGAGTGGAAATTAAGGTTATTGAGGTTAATAATAGCATAGGAGCAGAAAAACCCACAAATTCTGTGATTTTAGCTGTTTTTATGCTTTTTTTAAAAAAAATACAGATCCAAAACACAAAACCCAGAACCCAAAACACGGAAGGGTGGTTTTGGCAAAACCAATCCATATCCAAAAGACGAAGAAAGATCCAGATCCAAAACCAAAACACAAAACACGAAAAGTGGCCAGTGCACACCCCTATTAGGAACCCCTGAAAGTGCTCATACTTCCTGAAGTGGTGTGCAAGAGTTATGTGCGGGACACTAAGCAGACATGTGAGCTTTTTTTTTTTTGCTTTTTGGTGTGTGTTCTAATAGAGATGTGCGCCGACCCCCGTGTTTTGGTTTTGGATCTGGATCTCCCCTGTTGCTTTGGATCTGGATTGGTTTTGCCAAAACCTCACCTCTGTGTTTTGTTTTCGGGTTTTGGTTTTGGATCTGGATTTTTCCTTAATAAATCAAAAAAAACCTGCTAAAATCACATAAAATGGCCTTTTTTTGGTCCTACTCTATTAACCTCAATAACATTCATTTCCACTAATTTCCAGTCTATTATGAACACCTCACACCTCACAGTATTATTTTTAGGCCAAAAGGTTGCACTAAGGTAGCTGGATGACTATACTAAGCGACACAAGTGGGCGGCACAAACACATGGCCCATCTAGGAGTGGCACTGCAGTGGAAGACAGGAAGCCAATCAGCATTATGGTGGCCATTTGGATGTAGCAAAGACTCGGGAGATCCGTGCTACATGCATCTGTGTGATTGACACAGACCTTGGACGGGTCAGTGAGACCCGTCTGTGCTGCTGTGTATTTCAATGACACAGATGCATGCATGGACCAGGAGATATGTGCTACTTGCATCTGGTGTCATTGACACAGAGCACTGATGGGTCCGTGAGACCCGTCTGTGCTGCCACGGTTAAAAAAAATAAAAAAATAAAAAAAAGAGCAACCAGCTCCGGGCATTAGTGACCCAGTGCTGGGTTTGCTTAAATACAGGGGACAAACGATGTCGGGGTCCCTCGTACTTAAGCACAACCAGCACTGGGCTAGTCAAACCAGCCCTGGCTGCCAAAATACGGGGGACAAACGACTTAGGGGTCCCCGTAATATGGGGTCCATGCTACATGCAAATTAGCACCGTAACGCTGATTGGCTGAGAGCCATGACAGATGGCTCTGTCAGCCAATCAGCGCTTTGCCCATTGAAGATAAAGGCATTTTTAAAAATGGCCGTTCGTGCCAAAACCACGAGATCCGACACGGAAGATCGAGAGGTTTTGCCTCGATTAGGGATCCGGGGCAGGAGGAGAGATCCGAGGGGTGCCTCGGATCGCCCCGGATCCCTGAAGTTCGGGTTCGTTTGGTTCTCAGGGAACCGAACCTGCTCATCCCTAGTAGCAATGGGTTGTTTTCACCAATCATTTTCCTGTGTTCTTGTTCAAGCTATTGAAATGGATCATGTGTGTTAATGTATGTACACATTGTTGTGGGCAGACTTCTTGAATTCTTTGTGTTTTTTTAAGAACTTAGAAATATTGATGATTTTGTGGGGGAACCCATAGCAACAAATGTTTAGTTTTGGATTCTCTTGGCAATAGCGCATGCATTGTTTTAGCTGGTTTCACAATGCTTGCTATGTTGCTTTCCGAATATTTGAAACACAATTTTTTTTTCTTTTTCAAAGATCTTTTAATTATATTCAGGACTTTGGACATTTTATTTATAGTCTACCAACCCAGTTTGTACTGTATTTTATTGGATACAACATGATTTTTTTAGGCCAAAAATAAGGACTAGTCGATTTTCTAAGTTTGCATACAAGCTATTCTATCTTTATGTAAAGGTGATGTACATTCCTCAGCAACACACATTAGTAACCATGATCCTTTTTAGAAAAGGACAATGTGATTAATTATGCATAAACAGAATATTTATCATGGTTCATTGATCTCAACAACAAATGCCAGACATGTGTAATATATATATATTTTTTTTCGCTATCATATACTAGCAAAGAAACATAAAAAAAAGGACACTTCCACAAAGGGAGCAGCAGGATTCAGAGGAGGCTGGTACGTTAAGGGCCACTAGTCTTTTGAAGACACACAGTAAGGTAAATTACATAATGACACTGTGAATGTTGCTCTGTAGGTCCTTCCAATCTGCCCCCTAAAAAGAGGTGCATTACACCACAGTCATTAGAACGGCCAACAACACCACCACGATGTCAGGATGTGTTTTTTTTTCTCGGGGACCCTCTTCACCTCATCTGGTTGGTGAGTTTGTGTTGATCTGAAATTCGATATACAGTATATGTGTTGATTATGAAATTATGCATCTAGCATTCATGCTTTGTGGTGTTAAAAGCTACATATACATATTGGTGAGAAAAGGAAATGTGTGTTTGCTTACCTTGTTTTGACTTTGTCCAGTTGGTGTTATGTTGATTTTCTATTGGTGTAGTCTGAAAGATATGTTTTTTTCTGGTAATTTATTTTATTTTTATTTTTTTTTAAAGTACCACTATCCTCCTTTTTTTACCTTTTTGAGGTACAGTATATATGGCCCTTGAAAAAAAAAATTACTGTTAGTTTTCATTTAATGAGTTATTCTCTAATACTCTATTTTGAACCTTTTTTAACATTTCTCTCTTCTCTTGTTTTTTAAATGTAATCTGCATTGATTTAGAACCCATCTCATTATTGCATAAATGTAAATTTAGGCAAATTCAATAAGTCTGACTAAATGAAAAGATAGAATTACTGTCCAGAGTGCCTGCCTGAGGTGGTTCTGTTTTACCTGTTGGAATAGTAGTTGGTCTACAATTGACTTGTATGTCCCGCACACTACATCACGCGTTGTTTTGTGGTTGATATAGTATTGAATGTCATGTTCCAACAGTATAGTTGTTGTTGTTTGATTGTTTGTCCTTTTTAGGAGAATAAAAGACTTCATCCTGAAATATAATGTTCCTGAAATATAAAAAAGGGGGGTTAAGCAGTGCAATGTACAAGTAGAACCTTGTTTTTGTTTTTCATCTTTTTTGGGGGGAAAAATCCAATTAGGTTCAACATTGATCAAAGGAAAAGAAACTGCAATCTAAATGGTTACTCCAAAATTTACAGTACAACCAGCACAAACAAAAAAACACAGGCCAACAGTTCATGTTAGTACAATTAGGAGTTGAGAATATAGTCAACACAGTACTTTTAAATCTGGATCAACATATATGGTGTAATGTTTTGAAATGTTTACAAACAAAAAATGGTATACATTGTTTAAACGTGCAAAAATACAATACTTACCCAAATGTCTCTTCTAGATTCGTATGAACAACCTGGCCTTACCCAAGACACATTTTTGCCTGATGAAGGCCTATACGAAAATGAAGAACAGAATACATTAACACTTAACCCTCTTAAGCCAACTATGCCTTAAGCCAACTATGCCGACAACAAACACTGTGCCATCCACTCCACCCATTTTAATGCCTTCTCCACCTCCTCCACCTCCACCTCCCCAGCCAGAATCAACATACTGGCAAGATATGTTTGCATTCCAACAGCAACAAATAGATTTGCTATGCAGACACATCACTCAAAGTGAAACAATAAATAAAATAGGACTCCGACACACAAAGAACCAGATGGCTCATAGGTTAGCGTTAACACGGATGTCCAACACTATGGAGCAAATTAGACACAGAATTGTGCGTTTGGAGGGCTCACACTTACGGTAAAATGATAGTGCTAATCGGTTTAATGATCATTTTCTGCGTTTAGTGGAAATACAAAACTCTGCTTTTAGAGATTTCTCAGGAATATTACAAAGTTTAGGCATACAGATTTTAGGCAGCTTACCAGAAAATACTGGAAGCATCACGTCAAGCAGAACTTCCTAGGCACCAACCCCAATTGCTACACCACCCTGATGCACACCACGAACACGAGGTGGTAGCCAAACAAGTGAGGGTGGCAGGGGTCGCTCTAAGTGAGGTCTGCAATTAAATAATGTTTTAATGTTAACAAACACATGGTGGCTAAAATTAACATATATTGCCTTTTCACAAATTGTCTAAAATGTTAGTAAATTGATTCATGTATTTTGACATTTTGGGACATATTCCTCGGATATATATTTTGTATCAACTAGACAAAGCGTATATTGTTAAACTTGTTCAGGCTTCGTTATGAAGATCAGAATTTTGCATATAAACTAACTATATTGTAATGTAAGTTACAAATGTGTTTTACAATCTAATGTTATATGTCTGTTGCAGAACAAATACAGAAGACATGTGTGTATGTTTGCAAAGTTAAGATTTATATTTGGTGTGTCTAGACTAGGGGTGAGCGGGGTTGGATTTCTGAAATCCAAACCCCCCCGAGCCCCCCCGATCCGAGGCCGATCCGAGTCAGGCTTGACTTTTCCCGCCTGACTCGGATCTGAAATCGAGGCAAAACGTCATCATCCCGCCTTCCGGGTCTCGCGGGTTTTGGATCCTATATAAGGTACCCGCGTCGGCGCCATTTTCTCACTCGGCTGTGGTGGACAGTGAAGAGGGAGGGTGGGAGTTAGGGCTGGCTGGGCTGTGTAGTGTAGTGTAGTGTAGTGCAGAGTAGTGTTGTGCTGTGCTGTGCTGCGCTGTGCTGCTGTTGTCCATAGGGGCTGTGTCCACTACTTCAAAGTCCACAGGGGCTGGCTGTGTTGTGCTGTGCTGCTGTTGTTAATAGGGGCTGCGTCCAGTACTTCAAAGTCCATAGGGGCTGGCTGGACTGTGATGTGCAGTCAGTTCTCCATAGGGGCTGTGTCCACTCCAAAGTCCTGTGCAGTGTCTCAGTCCTAAAGGGGTGCTGTAGTGTTGTCCAGGGGGTGCTCTGTACATCAGGGGTGCTCCCCCCAAGTGCTAAAAAAATAATATTTTTTCTGTGTTTGTGAATTGTGTGCGCAGAAGCTGCACGTGCATCAACAAAGTAGTGCCAAGCGTGCGCCTGTGTCATAAGTAAAGGGCCGGCTGGCTTGACCGTTAAAGGGTGCTGTAACCCCCAAAGTACACTCCAGTCCAAACCAAATAAAAAAATATTTTCTGTGTTTGTGAATTGTGTGCGCAGTAGCCGCACGTGCATCAACAAAGTAGTGCCAAGCGTGCGCCTGTGTCATAAGTAAAGGGCCGGCTGGCTTGACTGTTAAAGGGTGCTGTAACCCCCAAAGTACACTCCAGTCCAAACCAAATAAAAAAATATTTTCTGTGTTTGTGAATTGTGTGCGCAGTAGCCGCACGTGCATCAACAAAGTAGTGCCAAGCGTGCGCCTGTGTCATAAGTAAAGGGCCGGCTGGCTTGACTGTTAAAGGGTGCTGTAACCCCCAAAGTACACTCCAGTCCAAACCAAATAAAAAAATATTTTCTGTGTTTGTGAATTGTGTGCGCAGTAGCCGCACGTGCATCAACAAAGTAGTGCCAAGCGTGCGCCTGTGTCATAAGTAAAGGGCCAGCTGGCTTGACCGTTAAAGGGTGCTGTAACCCCCAAAGTACACTCCAAACCAAATAAAAAAATATTTTCTGTGTTTGTGAATTGTGTGCACTGTGGCTGCACGTGCATCAACAAAGGAGCAGCGCCAAGCGTGCACCTGTATCCCATAAGTAAAGAGCCGGCTGGCTCATTTCTTAAAGGGTGGTGTAACCCACAAAGTGCACTACTCTCCAGCAAAAATAAAAAAAATATTTTCTGTGTTTGTGTGCGCCTTAGCCGCACGTATATATCAATATAACATAAATGGAGGACCAAACTTTCTCCGATAAAAATAAAATAGGGAAAGATCAAGAACCACTTCCTCCTAGTGCTGTTGCTGCTGCTGGGAGTTGTTCATCATCCCAGAGAGGAAGTAGGAACACCACTACTTTTACTAAACAATTGACCCTCCAACAGTCCCTAGCGATGCGGATGAAGTACGACAGCTGTCATCCTGAAGCAAAACGTATAACTGAGGCCTTGACTGCTATGTTGGTGTTAGACGTGCGTCCGGTATCCGCCATTAGTGCAGTGGGATTTAGACAATTGATGGAGGTAGTGTGTCCCCGGTTCCAAATCCCATCTAGATTCCACCTGCATCCTCAAAACAGCAGCGACAAGCGTGCGTCTGTCTGTTAAAGGGTGGTGTAACCCTCAAAGTGCGCTCCACAAACAATAAAAAAATTCTTCTTTTTTTTTCTGTCTTTGTGAATTGTGTGGGCTGTAGCCGCACTTGCATCCTCAAAGCAGCAGCGACAAGCGTGCGTCTGTCTGTTAAAGGGTGGTGTAACCCTCAAAGTGCGCTCCACAAACAATAAAAATATTCTTCTTTTTTTTTCTGTCTTTGTGAAATATGTGGGCTGTAGCCGCACCTGCATCCTTAAAGCAGCAGCAACAAGCGTGCGTCTGTCTGTTAAAGGGTGGTGACACCCTCAAATTGTGCTCCAGAAACAATAAAAATATTCTTCTTTTTTTTCTGTCTTTGTGAATTGTCTGGGCTGTAGCCGCACTTGCATCCTCAAAGCAGCAGCGACAAGCGTGCGTCTGTCTGTTAAAGGGTGGTGTAACCCTCAAAGTGCTCCAAAAAATAAAAAACTATTTTTTTTATGTGTTTGTGACTTGTGTGCTATGTAGCCGCACATGCATCAACACAGTAGCAGCGCCAAGCGTGCGCCTGTGTCATAAGTCAAGGGCCGGTTTGGACATCTGGTCTGGACTGAAGGACGTGCCAACAATTTCTGACAAGTCTACTGTCACTGCATATGATACTGTCCTCAAAGCAGCAGCGACAAGCGTGCGTCTGTCTGTTAAAGGGTGGTGTAACCCTCAAAGTGCGCTCCACAAACAATAAAAATATTCTTCTTTTTTTTCTGTCTTTGAGAAATGTGTGGGCTGTAGCCGCACCTGCATCCTTAAAGCAGCAGCGACAAGCGTGCGTCTGTCTGTTAAAGGTTGGTGTAACCCTCAAAGTGCGCTCCACAAACAATAAAAATATTCTTCTTTTTTTTCTGTCTTTGTGAAATGTGTGGGCTGTAGCCGCACCTGCATCCTTAAAGCAGCAGCGACAAGCGTGCGTCTGTCTGTTAAAGGGTGGTGACACCCTCAAAGTGTGCTCCACAAACAATAAAAATATTCTTCTTTTTTTTTCTGTCTTTGTGAAATGTGTGGGCTGTAGCCGCACCTGCATCCTTAAAGCAGCAGCGACAAGCGTGCGTCTGTCTGTTAAAGGGTGGTGTAACCCTCAAAGTGCACTCCACAAACAATAAAAGAATTCTTATTTTTTTTTCTGTCTTTGTGAATTGTGTGGGCTGTAGCCGCACTTGCATCCTCAAAGCAGCAGCGACAAGCGTGCGTCTGTCTGTTAAAGGGTGGTGTAACCCTCAAAGTGCGCTCCACAAACAATAAAAAAATTCTTCTTTTTTTTTCTGTCTTTGTGAAATGTGTGGGCTGTAGCCGCACCTGCATCCTTAAAGCAGCAGCGACAAGCGTGCGTCTGTCTGTTAAAGGATTACATCGGTGACAGCATCCAAGTAGGCATGTCAGACAGTCCGTACCAGTACTGGCAGGAAAAAGAAGCAATTTGGAGGTCCCTGTACAAACTGGCTCTATTTTATCTGAGTTGTCCCCCCTCCAGTGTGTACTCCGATAGAGTGTTTAGTGCAGCCGGGAACCTTGTCAGCGAAAGGCGTAGGAGGTTGCTTCCACAAAATGTGGAGAAGATGATGTTCATAAAATGAATTATCAACTCTTCCAGGGAGACCAGCCTCCAGAACGTACAGAGGGACCTGTGGTTGTGGATTCCAGCAGGGACGAATTAATACTCTGTGAGGATGAGGATGTACACAACACTGAAGAGGGTGAGGAATCAGTGGATGAGGAGGATGAGGACGACATCTTGCCTCCGTAGAGCCAGTTTGTGCAGGGACAGATTAATTGCCAGCTTGTTTTGTGGGGGCCCAAACGAACCAATCATTTCAGCCACAGTTGTGTGGCAGACACTGGCGCTGAAATGTTTGGTTTGTTAAAGTGTGCATGTCCTGTTTATACAACATAAGGGTGGGTGGGAGGGCCCAAGGACAATTCCATCTTGCACCTCTTTTTTTTCTTTGAATTATGTACTGTTTGGGGCCTAGTTTTTCAAACTGCCATCCTGTCTGCCACTGCAGTGTCACTCCTAGATGGACCACGTGTTTGTGCCGCCCACTCGTATCTCTTAGCATAGTCATCCAGCTTCCTCGGTGCAACCTTTTGGACATAAAAACACTATTGTGAGGTGTGAGGTGTTCAGAATAGACTGGAAATGAGTGGAAATTAAGGTTATTTAGGTTAATAATAGCATAGGAGCAGAAAAACCCACAAATTCTGTGATTTTAGCTGTTTTTATGCTTTTTTTCAAAAAAATACAGATCCAAAACACAAAACCCAGAACCCAAAACACGGAAGGGTGGTTTTGGCAAAACCAATCCATATCCAAAAGACGAAGAAAGATCCGGATCCAAAACCAAAACACAAAACACGAAAAGTGGCCGGTGCACACCCCTAGTCTAGACCCACACATTTTGGAGAATGTAATGGTAAATTTAGTACATGCATTTACAAATATTTTGTTTCAAGAAGCCTAAAAAAATGGCATTGTGCATTGTTGACATTTCTATAGTTAATATGCATTAACAATGTGGTTTGGAAGAAGTATACATATCCAAAGTTTGGATATTAAACAACATAAATAAACGTGTTGGAAAAAGAACAAATGGCTCAGTATTGTTTATTTGACACATTTGGATGTGCTTAAGTTTATCCAAAGTATTAACCATGTAATTTTAAGGATAAATTGATGGTATAATAAATGCAGCACAAACCCAAAACAAACAAAATAGATAGTACAACAATCATTGTTGGACAACATGCAGCAAACATACACATATTGAACACAGATTAGGGAACTACAATCTTAATTCTAAAAACATACAGCACACCTGCAAATTGTGCAAAACAACTAACTTGCAAAAACGGACGAAGTTTTATGGAATAATTGAGTTTGTGTAGAGTTTATGTTTAACTATGCAACATTCAGTCAGCTGTTGCCTGATGCCTCTAAAATTCCAGCTTGCTCGCTGTCCTCCACATAATCAGCGGATACAGGTTGCTGCAAACACATATTATGCAAAAGACAGCAGCACAGCACAATATCTGACACTTTATTGGGCGCATACAATAAAATTCCATCAGATTAATCTAGACAACGGAATCTAGACTAACAGACCAAAAGTACGTTCTATCACACATCTGGTGGACTTATGTGCATCATTATACTTGTACTCAGCTGGAGAATTTGGAAGCCACAGTAGAGTCAGTAACTAAGAGCAACACCCATAGCCGGAGTCACCTATTGTGGATAAATGGGAAAAAAAAACATAAACAAATTGAAAATTTTAAAAACAGGGAGAAACAGCTTTGCAAAATACTTACCCAACAGTCATCCTTCCGGCATTTGAGCAGCATCGAATTTGTCATGGAGGGATGACTGACTAAGGACAAAGACATCGGGACATGAGCCAGGGTAGCCGACTATAACACTCATGATTTTGAGTTTTGCATCACAAACCACCTGTACGTTTGTATAATGGGCATTGTGCCTATTCAAAAATATGTGCGCCCTATCCCGAGATGGTCTCAGCTCAATGTGTGTGCAGTCTATTGCACCAAGGACATTTGGCATGCCTGCAATGCCAGAAAAAGCTACCTTGACTGCGTGCCAGTGTGACTCTTGGTTAGGGAAGCAGTTTGAGGCTTGGAGAAGAGGCTGAAATGAGGCCATCACCTGGAAGAATGTGGACTGAGATATCACTACTACCCTCCCAGTGACAGACTGGAAGTTTCCTGTTGCAAAAAAGTGCAACACACTCAAAAGTTTATGCATTCCTGAGACAGTGTGTGAGCGACCTGTCTCAGGGCCTATGTCAAATTTGACAAGGTCATACAGATGGAATATGTTGGAACGATTGAGCCTGAACATCTGTATGACCTCGCCATCGACCAATGCGTTCAGGTTCCAACGCCCCCTAAATTTAAAAAAATGCTGCCTGCGCAGCCTCCGCGGTGCCTGCATAACCTCTTCAGCCTGCTCAGTTTCTTGCTCCAGTTCACTTCCAGCCTGCTGGTAGAGCCTCTGGTATCCCAGCCACACACTAAACACAGCCATCTTCCCGCACTACAAAAAAAAAAACAGTTTGCCCTTTTATAGTCTCCCTGTGAGTGGCCTAATTAATGGAATTGGAAACACATGCTAACTTATGTAACACATGCTAACTTATGTAACACATGCTAACCTATGTAACACATGCTAACTTATGTAACACATGCTAAGTTATGTAACACATGCTAAGTTATGTAACACATGCTAAGTTATGTAACACATGCTAACTTATGTAACACATGCTAACCTATGTAACACATGCTAAGTTATGTAACACATGCTAACTTATGTAACACATGCTAACTTATGTAACACATGCTAACCTATGTAACACATGCTAACTTATGTAACACATGCTAACCTATGTAACACATGCTAACTTATGTAAAATAGGTGCGAGTTTGCATTTTCCGACTATTTTACACTGCTTTCACTGGAAGCCGCAGCTGGCAGGCACGTCTGTTTGAATCGGGAAAACTGGCCCGAGATAATGTATTTCATGGGCAACTTTCACAACTCAATTCTTACATGAAAAAAAAAAAATCAAAATTTGGACGATGGCGAGTTAATTCGAGATTTATATCTCTCCCGAGTTTAAACAGTGAAAAAAGAATACTCACTTTAAAACCCACTAGAGTTTGTCCTTAGTGAATTTGCGAGATGAAAAACATGCCTAAACTCACCCGAGATTGTCATCTCGACCAAACTCGATTCTTAGTAAATTTACCCTTAACTGTCTTCTGTGCACGAAGTGGAGTCAGTGCAGTTATGTCTCAAATCAAATTCTCCAACGATGTTTATTGTTTTGACAATTAGTAACATGGCATATGGACTGTGACGTTTGTTGGGATATATAGAAAATCTGAAAAAACTATATTACCACAATATTGGCATTTATTATGACATCAATGAGATACCAGTCATTCTAGTGCATTCATTAAACAGACAGGGCCCAAACACAGCCTGTAGCAAGACTACATTGTGCGCTAAATATTATATGTAGATTTTCTGAACCTAAATGACAGGAATCCTAATGGATAAGATAGGATGCTTGAGAATGTGCTCCTGACACCCCAAGGTGAATGCTGATCTTTTAATGTCATTCAACCTTAGGGAGAAGAAAGCCTCACATATACATATGGTGAATGCATTATTGTTAACATTTTGCGTGCCAGTCAGTATTTAGAATTAGGTTTTTGATGTATCACCAGTGTGTGAACCAAATGTAGACTATACTCCCCTTTGGTTGAGACAGATTATTTAATGTCCTGTTACTGTATATCCTTTGTTATTCTTAGGGGTAAATTTACTAAAGTGAGATTTTAAGAAGTGAGTTTTAAAAGTGATGTTGCCCATAGCAACCAATCGGATTCTAGCTATTATCTTCTAGGAGGTGCTAGTTAAATGTTAAGTAGAATCTGATTGGTTGCTATGGGCAACATCACTTCTAAAACTCACTTCTAAAAATTCTCACTTTAGCAAATTTACCCCTTAGTCTACAAACATTTTAAGTGCATGATATGGGCATATTTATTATGGGGAGAAAAGCTTGTGATTGATCCCCAGCAATAGCAATCACTGGGGCTCTCTAGTGAAGGTTCCCCCTGCAAGCCTTATTAATAAGCACAGTGGGGGTTGGAGTGTCCTCCTATAACTTTTGCCTTCTCTTGGTGGTCGGGCATCAGAAAAAATGTTTTATTAGTTAAATAGCAGAGGTTTAAAATGATATATTATCATTATTACTTTTTTTATTATTATTTATATATTTATTTTTTTATTATGTTTTAATGAAAGTGGAACTGCTAGGCCAGGTAGGGCTTCCAGATCAACTTAAAGTGAGTGAGCCAGCAATACTGTTGCACACATGCACAGAGGATCTCTGCTCTGGCCGGGTGAGAGGTTAGAGTACTGCCAGCATCCCTCAGATTCCCTGGTGACATTTTCCCATATTTTGGGGTGAATTTTTATTCCCCCGGGTACAGAATTTGCATCCAAGCAAACCATGGCCCTGATTCAGTACAGATCGCAACGCTGCGTTCACACGCACCCAGCCGATGCGAAAATATGCTAATAAAGAATAAACTCTCTGTGTTGCCACTGAGAGCTTTATCCCGGTGATAAATAGGCTTTTGTAATATGAGTCCCACTTTTAGTGGTATAATCTATACACAGCTGCTAGCTCAAAAAGTCAGTTACCCTGCTGACTTAAACCAAAAACTTCCCAAAACACAAATTGAGCTGCTCAATTTGTGTTCTAGAAAATATGCTAATGAATGCATACGTAATTATGAGGACCCCCAGCACTTCATAAAGTCGCCCCCTTATCTTCATTCACATACATAATAATGTGCAAGATTGCAAAATCATCGGTACAATCAAGAACCATCAGACCAAGATGCAGAATAGTGCTTCACCTGACCCTCCCGCAGGAATTGCTAAACTTCCTGTATGCAGTGAGTACTTAGGCTGCATATGGGTTCGCTGTGGATAATTTAAGCACGCCCATGCAATGGTGTCAAGCAATATCGGAATATTGGCCGAAGGTCAGGGCAGGTGGTAAATAAGCTATATGAGAAGACAGGACAGAATTCAGAACAGGTAACAGTCAGGCATGGTCAGGGGCAAACCAAGGGTCAGGAATGGCATTGGTAACTATATAAGATAAGATAATTTTATCTATATAAGATAAGATATAAGATAACTAACTGAGATAACATGGGGGCAAGAGGTAAAGTCAGGAGGAATCTGATCAGTAGTAGGATCCCAGTGCAGGAAATGTCAGGAGCCAGCAAATTCACATATCAATACAGCTGTGCACTGAATACTTATGCAACTGATCAATCTTCATTGTGTCTTCACACTGATACATGTTCTCTTAGGTTCGCACGTCCACTCATGGAAAAAAGTCAGTGAATTCGCCTGTGTGCTACTTGCATGTTGTTAGGTAAGTCTACACCCTGTTGCAAGCTCTAACATATGACATTGTTTGTGGGTAAGAGCATTCTTATGTACACTAATAAATCAGCTGTGGATACCATACATACTTTCTTAGTAGATTATATCGTAATCACCACCCATTAAAGACAGTCCATACATTCTAAGTGTACAAATTAAATTTAGTCTGAACATTTAAAAGAATACTAATATAGATTATTTTTCTGCCCGCCTCAGTATGTGCACACTATTAATTTCATTCATAGTCCCAACATTTATCATTGTACTCACCTTGTACTGTATTTGCATGCTTCTGTCATATACAATATATTACTAAATGACTTTTGTGATATATTTAGCCATTCTTATTAACTGCCAGGGGCACTTCTGTCACTTCAATTAACCCTATAACAATATGGCTTTTATTATAACCAGTTGGTATATAGTATTTTCACATAGCTTTCCACAAACATCAATATACGCTTTAATGCAAATCATTGCAAGGATATTTCAAGCTCAGTAAAGCTGGAGCATTGAGTTTTTTTGCATTTAACAAATGAACCTTAGGAAAATGCTATTTGCATATGAGGAGCACTTAGTTAGAACCTGCATTTATTTGGTAAAAACAAAATATTTATAGTTTTAATCAGATCTGTTCATGTAAAAAGCAATATGTAAATTGTAATGCATGTAATGTATTGTCTGTTCATCATCACTTAATTTCTACAAAAGCAGGTGTAAATTAACATTTTCACCTGCAATTGTAGAAATGAATGCTGGCCATACACCTACGCGATTTCTGGCCAATGCCACGATTTTCGACTCGCCGTATGATCAATCCTGTAGAAATCGTGCATTATTTAATTGTGATACGATCTGATGCGTGCTCCCGCAGCTCGTATAATTGGATCTTATGATCAGATGTGCAGCACATATTATCCGTCGTGTCAAAACCGGATAATTGGCGAAGACAGAATCTGTTTGCAATTGGAATCTGCGCAATGCTGTCTTGTAAAGGGCCAAGACTCCATCTTAGAAGTAAAATCTCACAGCACTATTTTGTAAACAAAAGGTACATAGTCAGCCTTCCTCAAAAACAGGCAGACTAGACAGGGAGGCTCCGACAGCACAGCTGGAAGCCTCCTTCCTGTATGAGAATTAAATTCACTGTATAAACACATTTTGCAATTTGCAGTTTAAGATTACTTGGTTTAAACGCAATGTCAGTATATAAAGAAATGTTTTCTGTAACTATGGCTTAGTAAATGACAATTGAACTGTGTGTGGAACCGTACTGATCGACTCTGTTTCCACAGCATTCCGGTGACATCAATATGAAGATCAGAACATGCGGCTATGAAATGTGAATGTTAGAGAGAATATCTATTTGAAATGTTGTTTTCCATAGCAGCTTAGATTTGCATGTTGGGGGATACAAAAGGAGGTTGGAGACCTTTTGTATCCATTTGGAATTGTCCAATAAATGCCCTGTAACAGATTTCTCCAAAGGACTGGTTATTCCAGTCTAATCAATAGAGCTAGCTAGCTGAGAGTAGAAACAGTAGTCTCAGGTAACCCAAAAGGATACTCCCTTTCTGATGACCTCACAGGTAAAAGGGGGCGGGAACATAGCATGCACATAGCTGAGAAAACACAGCTTAGCAGAGACTGGCAGATTTTTGGAGGAGAGAGAGGTTTCCTCTCTCACAAGACAACGGAATATGGATCTCAGTTCCCCTGGGTTATAGCTGAGTATAAAATGTGCAATATTTAGCCTATTTGGGTGTCTGTAGCTATGTTTGGTGTTAATCTGGTATTAGCTTAGCATGGTGTGTGGTTTGTAGTTTTCTAAGGATATTCATGAGTCTGTGTTAGCATACAGTGGATGATATGTTATCTAATCTGTACTCTTCATCTACACTGTAGGGTACAATAGTCTGTTGTTAGCATGCAGGAAAGGGATTGATTGTGGAATTGTTGTGATATTTGTGAATGATTGATGCTGGTTGATTGAGATCCTCTGATGTGTTCTGTGTTGGGGCCTGCCATGTGTTCTGTGTTGGGGCCTGCCATGTGTTCTGTGTTGGGGCCCTGCCATGTGTTCTGTGTTGGGGCCCTGCCATGTGTTCTGTGTTGGGGCCCTGCCATGTGTTCTGTGTTGGGGCCTTGCCATGTGTTCTGTGTTTGCCTTCCCAATTGTGAATGATTGATGCTGGTTGGAGAGATGAACTTTGTGTGTGCTGTATACTCATGAATGTGATCATAGGGTGGTGTCAGTGTTGTATCGTGGAGGTTGAATTGATGGCAGCTTTGAATGGTCGTGGGTGGTTGCCGTGTGGTGTTGTGTGAGTCAGATGGGTATGTTGTCTGCGGTTTGTTGGAGATGGCTTGCCTCCATGTGGGGTGAACAAGGGAAATTGTGATTCTGCCCAGTTGTGGTGTTGTGTGGGTCAGATAGGTATATTGTCTTTGTTGTGGTTGTGGTCATTGATGGATGATTTGCCGAGTTGCAGCTTGGTGCAGGATGGAGTTTGCCTAGGGATCATGAGGCTTGCAAACAAAGGAAAAACATGTGCTTCGGCCCAACCCCCCCTCACACACAAACAAACACACACACACTCCATCACCAGCCATCTTGAACATGTGCTCTCAGCAGACATTGATATATCTCTCATTGTATTTTAATATGTCTCTTTCTCTCTCTCTCTCTCTCTCTCTCTTTCTCATATTGCTCATTGTATTTTGATCTTTAATAACCGTTTCATGTATTTCATGTATTTTAACTGTACCTTATGACCTAATGTTTGTACAATTTATTTGCGCTCATTATTAGATCATAGCGTTGTAACATCTGTACTTTTACCTGAATAATAATCTTTAGCGCTTCGGACCGCTATTCAACTGTCTTGGTATTTCATTAATGGTATAATCAAAATAGCGACATCTTGTGGTTTTAGAAGGTACAGGCAGGTTTTGTCTTAGAGGTTCTAGGCAGGTGAATCTTAGAAGGTACAGGCAGGTTTTGTCTTAGAGGTTCTAGGCAGGTGAATCTTAGAGGTTTATAGGCAGGAATGTATTAAAAGGTATTTACAAATTTAACAGTCGTAATCCTATGCTGATCGTACCGTGTTTTTTAGCATGCGATGCATCGTGCATCCGAGCGTCCAAGCTCCGTCACTTGAGTGACAAGTTCCTGTTTACGCCCACTGCAGACAACGCCTGAGGAGTGGAGAGGAGCAGCATCGGAGCAGCAAACATGGTTGTGCAGGTATGTATAGTATATACAAAGGCCACTGGCCACCAATGTTTTACATATGCATAGTGGGCGTTGCTTTGAGACTTGCACACAATGACCACCCCTGTTTGCCCAGCAATGCTCATTGCCCACCTATGTGCCCAGCAATGGCCACCATCTACCTATTGTGTCCCCAACAATGCCCACTGGGCACCAATGTTTTACATATGCATAGTGGACATGCTTTGAGACCTGCACACCCCTGTTTGCCCAGCAATGCTCATTGCCCACCAATGTGCCCAACGTCCACCTATGTTTTTGAACCAATGCCCATCGGCCACCCCACCCTCCACCGGCCATGTTTTATCAATCTAATCATGGAAAGCACATTATAATGAATTGGATTTATCCCCCATCCCATAGACAATTATATGCATCTCAAATAAATTACACTCAAACTTTATTAACAAAACAACAATTCTACCAAAACTGTTTAATACACCATTTTGGGGGCACTATTTACATAGTTCAATGGCCACCCCACTGTTGGGGGTGACAAGAATATAAGTCCACTTGGGGGCCCCATTTATATAGTTTCATGGCCACCCCCACTATTGGGGGTGGCCAAATTAAAAACCACCAAATGAATATGTCCTTTTTACTTTATGTCCTTTTTTTCCCCATAGGAATGTCTCTGGATCATGAACCAGAATTCATAACTGGATTTATCGAGCTATACAGGCACCATGACTGTCTTTGCCATACCAAGTCAAAAATGTACACCAACAGACAGAAGTGTAACCAGGCCTTACTCCAGTTGTCAGAGTATAGTAAGCCATATCACAATGATGCATCGTCCCTTGTATGGGTGCGCAATAAGATCCAGAATCTGCGTACAACCTTCATTAAACAGCACAAGAAGGTGGAGGATTCCAAACGTTCGGGAGCCGGACCGACAGTATATACAAACCCATGCTATGGTATTATGACCTGATGATGTTCCTGGTGCAGCAGGATCCCATGAGACCTTCTCTACAGGTGATGGCTAAGTCAGAGGAGTGCAGCCTGCTAGAAGAGGATTTACTGGAATCAACAGATATATCAGTGGTAAATTCCAACATTATCAGATAAATTCCTTTTGCCACGGCACTGCTCTGTCCCCATTAAAATAGGCCATATATTCCTCTCTGACCTTTTTGGCCAGAGAAGTCCTAACCACGGGTCCCACCACTGAGGGGAATGGAGCAACCTCTTCTGGATTTTTGGGATCTTCAACTGCAGGTGTACCCAATAACCTTTGCTGGGTGGCTTTCTTGCGCATGAAGTTATGCAGGATACAGCAAGCCGTGAACACCCAGTCAATCTTCTCCACCTTTAAATTGGTTGCTCAAGATCCCAAAGGCGTTCTCCACAATCCGCCTTGCACAAGATAGGTGGTAATTGAACACCCACTTTTCATGATTCAAGGCCCTCTGTGGGAATGGCTTCATTACATTTTCATGAAGGGCGAAAGCCTCGTCAAAACAAAATTCACCCCATGTTTGGTAGCCTCTCTGGACGGAAAATGAAGGGCATTAGTGGTGAGTCTCTCGTAGAATGCCATCTTCTGAAAGGAGCCACCATTGGAAGAACGGCCGTTCTTCCCCACATCTACAAACAGGAACTCATAGTTTGCATTCACCACAGCCATCAGAACAACACTGAAGTACCCCTTATAATTGTATTAGTATGACCCAGTGTTGGCAGGTGGGTTAATCCTAATATGCTCGCCGTCGATAGCTCCTCCACAGTTAGAGTACTGCCAACGGCTCTCAAACTCATCCCCAATGGCTATCCACTCTTCCGTGCTTGTAGGGAACTGTGAAAGAAACTTAAAACAAAATTAAAATGCAAAATTTTAAAAAATTTTCTCTATTTACAGACTTCAGATATCCTGGAATTTGTCACATGCTGAAATCCAAGATGGCAGCCCCCATGTCACGCTGCAGCACTGCCAAACCTGACCCAGACTCACCACAAGCATTCAGGACAGTATGTCTCCGGAACCCCCTGGCATGCAGCACAGATCTCCAAGTGCCTGCACCTCCACCAGCGGGACCCCGCCATAGCGTCCAGACAGGTAAGGTCCGCTGCCCCCAAGCACACACAACCCTGGTCATGACACTCTTCCCCCACCCACTTCCACTTACCATACTGCTCCCCCAGCCACCTCCTCCTACCAAAATATTACTCCATCCGCTGCCTCCTACCAAACTACTTCTACAACCTCACCACACAATGTTTTCACACTATTACGCGAAGCAAGTGAGGACAATGAAGATTTATCATAATTGTTATGTGTTTCCCAAAGAATTTTACACACTTGTTTGGTACTAATGAAGTTTCATACTCCCTGAGAAGTATGGTGCTGAATGCAGCATGGTGTTTGTGACCCACTCAGGCTGTTAGGAACACATGCTGGAAGTGCATGTCAGTGGGGCCGGGCCTACTGACTTCGCACTTTCTGCATGTGTTTGCGCCCCTGAATTCTGACCCGCAAACACCAAAGCTCATGCCGCGCCATACTTATCAGGGATTGGGTAACTTGGTGATACTTTTAACATTTTAGATATATATATATATATATATATATATATATATACAAAACAGAAAAACTTTTGCTATCGGCGCTAACAATAATATACTGCAAATTTATGTGTGTGCAGCAAATAAAACAAAGGGGATTTTGTCATGATTTGATCAAAGCATTTAAGCCTGCAGCCCAGCATATATATATGTTTCACATAAGTATTTGTTCTAAACATTTTATAGCCCATGTTGGCAGCATAAACTGCACAAAAACCCCCAAAAAGTATTATTTTTGTATTTAATTTTTCACATAACTAACAAACTATAGAAAGTTAAAATAAAACATTTCTCTGGTTTGACTATAAAAAAAGTGTGGTGTGTGTTTTATCTTACCTTACAATAACAGAACTGCAGCACTTTCACGATAGCCTTGCACGTCTCTGGGATAATGCATCCCAAAGCTTGAGACGAGATGCGGGTCCCAAACTTTAGGTCCTCAAAGGAGCACCCCGTAGCCAGGTACCTCAGCATAGTCACGAGCCTCTCCTCGGCCGTGATGGCCATCCGAAATTTGGTTTCCTGCTTCCGGATATAGGGGGTCACCAGATGCAGCAATTTCTGGAAGGTGGTGTCATCCATCTGCAGGATGTTGCAGTAGTCGTCCGGATTGTTCTCCCTCATCTCCATCAGCATGGGTATATAGGATTGACTCTGCCTCTCCAGCAGCCAATCCTTGGTCCAGCAGGACCTCATCCTCCTCTCCCTATGCTGGGCCCTCTCCTCACTCAGCTTGACCACAGCCTAGGACAGCAGTGCTCTATAACGGCAGGGATCCATCATCACAAAAAGGCAGAAAATAGACCACAGGAAATAGAGCAAGAAGCACTTTGCAAGCCAGGCAATACAAAGCAATGCACAGTAGCTAGCAATGTGGAGCATTCAGCAGGGTAAAAACGAAGCTTCACTAATCACAGAGCAAACAGGGGTGCACAGAGCTGAAGAGGCAGGCATTTTTATACCCCCCAGGTGAAGCACAGCCCTCTATTTAAATTTGGGGCCAAACTATCATATGTTTTTGGGTGAGGCACAAGATCAACCCTGTCACAATCCATCGTATAGTGATGCGTGTTCGTATGACAGATCTCGTGTAAATCGTATGTGAAAAAAAACACAAAATCATGTGGTCAGGAATGCCGGGGAGCTCCGGGGAATTCAAGGGAAATCGTATGAGGAATCTGACCTTATGCTGGTCGTACTAGTATATGGGCATCTTAAGTGTCCGGCTATTCATCAAGGAGCTAAAGCAGGAGATATCATACATATCTCCTGCTTACATCTCTCTCCAGTAATGGCCCAATGTTCCCATACACTAGTATGGGGACAGAATTCATCAAGCTCTGAAAATATAATATTTTCAGAGCTTGACTGTGGGAGCATTCGCTATCTTCAGGTGGAGAGTGATCGTGCTACCGGAAGGAATCCAGTGTTGCGAAGAGGGATCTGGATCCTCCTCCCTTGGCTTGCTCCTTTTGCCGGATGTCGGGGCTCTTGTGTGCATATGTGACCTGTGTGTCACACATACGCACTTGTCTCACTGCTCCGAAAGGAGCAGTAACGCCACTCGCTGGGACAGCTGATTTTCGGATCAGCTGTCTCCGCGCCGGAGCAATGACAAATTGATCCATTGCTCGTGGCAAGTTAGTATGTTAGGACCCCGATAATTAACATAATGAATATACCCTTCAGCATGTTATCAATAACTCCTGCCTTGTAGCTACCTTGAGCCCTTGTGGCTGTTGCTCAATTTCTTCCAACTCCAGTATCCTGTGACTGATAGACTAGCACATGCAGGATCCATAACACTAGAGTAGATGTAGTGCAAGTGGAGAAGGGATAGCTATGTACAATTACCAGTGATAAAAATAATGGATGCCAAGTCATCTTTTTGAGATGCAGTAAACTAGATAGTTTGATTGCAGCCACTTATTTAAAGTGTAAAACTTTTTCTCAAGCACAAATTGCATAGTCCATCGCTTGGGTGTGATATGTTGGGTCGACCGTTCTCACGTCGACATGCATTAGGTGGATATGCATTAAGTTGCCATGAGAATGTCGACATGGTCAAAATGTCAACATGCTTAGCATGACGAGAGTGACCATGTCGACATTCATTATGTCCACATGGATGACCTGTTGACATGATAGAATGTTGACCTAACATCCCTGGTGGCCCAGTGGTTACTTACAAAGGGGAGATTCACTAAGCCTTGGAGAGTGATAAAGCGAAGATTGATAAAGTACCAACCAATCAGCTCCTAACTGTAATTTTTCAAACACAGCCTGTAAACTGACAGGAGCTGATTGGTTGGTACTTTATTTCCATCCACTTTATCCCTCTCCAAGTTTTAGTGCATCTTCCCCCTGGTCATGGCAGCAGTGGCGTCTCCAGTCAGGGCCGGCTCCAGGGGTTGCCGCACCCTGTGCAGGTCTGGTGACTGTCACCCCTGTAGCCGCACACGGTGGAAATGGGGGTGTGACCTAATTACCATATGCCTTGCCCCCTAAATGACGTTATTGGGGGAGTGCCCGTATGGCACACCTCCCATTAACGTCATGCTGGGGGCAAGCCCAGCACTCCGTTAGTAGCTGGGTTGCCCCCAGCGCTCTCCCTGCATTGAATGGATTCTGCGCGCATGTGTGTGGCATCCATTCTTCCCAGCAGCGGTGATGGAGGTCCCCAACATCCCACAGCTATGCGAGCGGCCCGGAGGCCGCACCAAAAGAAAAACAAAAATTACCTGAACAGAGCGAGCGCTCTTTCAGAGCGTTCGGCTCTGAATCAGGCCCTGAGTTAACACTCTGTTTAAATCTCACTTTCTCTCACCTCTACACCGCTCAGTCATGCCAGCGAACTCATGTGTTTACTGTTGCTGGTTCTATCCCGGCATAAGCGCAATAAAGGTACAGCTAAATGCAGTAAATGAACCTCCGAGGTGCCCCTCTGAGCAAAATCCCATGCTCTGGATACTGGATTCTAATGAAAGCCATGACAGCAATAGCCTTCTGTGACCTTACATGTCGTCTTGTCACTCTCTGATTCTCTCTTTCAACCAGCTCACTATTAGCAGTGACGATTTGATCTGTGACATGAGCACACCTGGAGTCATGCTGACAAACAAGCTCTCTCAGAGACATTCAGAGTACTGTCATCCCTAATCTTCTCTCTCTTAAACAGATTAAGAGGCAGGACCCATGAGTAACACACTAAACACTCAGGTCTTGCAAATGCTCTCACTGTATCCTTAAGGGCAGCCTTCATACATGCCTCAGGGGGTGTTACAGTGAATACTGACCTCACTTTTTTCTCTAGTGATGCAATTGTGTTTATGAGGACCATTACGTTTGGGCACTTTATTTATTTTTTTATTTTGTATGATTGGGAAATGTATGTTTCTGAGCTTTGTCTTTTTGCTATATTGGAGTATAGCCATATGTCAATAGATGGAGACTGTTTAAAATCAACTTAAACAATTTTCGCACTATACTAGCTCATATTTGTAAATTTTGTCTGAACAACAAAATGATTGTACCCAAAGTGCATCAGCACCATCATATTTAGAAACTATATTTATAAAAGTTCCTGAAGGGGCATGTCCTCTTTTTAATGTTACAAAAGAAGCAACACGAGAATGTGTATATCTCCCTCTCCTATACTTTCTCATCTTATTTAAATGAAGACACAGGGTAAACCATTTATTGTAATATATTATGTCCTCTCTGGCGATTGAGTATACTGTATATGAAATAGCTGCTTGGGGTTTGGTGAAACATCTGCCTTCCAGGACCTCACATCCTAGAGAAATTGCTGCAGACACAAGTTTGCTGGAATGACAAGCTGCATGCTATTATAACAGATGTGTTGTTAGTTGTTTACTGTCCTAGATGTCCATCAGATCTCACATTATCAGGCATGCTGGGACTTCTGGTAGTTCCACTCACTCTCCTTCCTATTTAGAGGATAATCTGAGATCTGACACAACACACCTGTCTTATTAGCATACAAAAGTGCACAGTCAACACACCTACAGCAGCTGCCAATCTGAACTCAGTGACAATGTGTGACCATAAGTTTATTTAAAATTAATTTCTCATAGGTTTAATGAGTTCATTTGAATTTCTACATTTCTCAAGCAGCAAATGTACCATGCAGTATTTGTTCATGTTTATTTTTAGAGGATGGGCAACTGTTAGGTCAAACAGGACATTAAGAGACCTAGGTGCAGTGAGCTCATAAGCAACAGGCGGTAATAGAAGTACGATATGGCGTGAGCAAAACACATGCCAAGAATGGCCAGTGTGAGATAGATTTAGAATAGTGTGGTCAGCATAAAGGATAGTATATGAACAGTGGTGCCCTACGATGAGGAGGGAAGTTGTATGAGGGGAGGTCAGAGGAGGAGAATTTGTCAGAAGGAAGATTGGGGGATTTGTGTAAGGCAGTGGAATGACATGTACCTGTGCTTAGGTGTCTGCAAGTGTGACCATCCATTATCAATATGAAGGAAACCTCCCATGAATGAAGTTATGAAGGACATATCTGACCACATATAAGTATGAGTATTGATGCACCAATAGACTGTATTTCTACCTCTGTTTTGTTCTTTGATAATAAACTGCTGTCTGTTTATATGACCTTATAAATCTAGTTTTGCGTATCTTTACTCAATTATGTGCTATTTCTTCACCGATAACCGTGTGTTATTAACATCCTACTGGGAACACAATGCACAAGCATGAAGCTGCCCTGCTGCATCCACCATCCAACAACTCCTTGCTTGGTACTTTGGGAGGATCTCCCTATAGACAGTGCTGGAGCCAGAGTGTCAAACAGAGGTGTAGTGTAGTGCTAAGCCACAGCGCTCAGAGCACGAGAACCCACAATGAGTGTCAGACAGAGGTGTAGTGTAGTGCTAAGCCACAGCGCTCAGAGCACGAGAACCCACAATGTGTGTCAGACAGAGGTGTAGTGTAGTGCTAAGCCACAGCGCTCAGAGCACCAGAACCCACAATGAGTGTCAGACAGAGGTGTAGTGTAGTGCTAAGCCACAGCGCTCAGAGCACCAGAACCCACAATGTGTGTCAGACAGAGGTGTAGTGTAGTGCTAAGCCACAGCGCTCAGAGCACCAGAACCCACAATGTGTGTCAGACAGGTGTAGTGTAGTGCTAAGCCACAGCGCTCAGAGCACGAGAACCCACAATGTGTGTCAGACAGAGGTGTAGTGTACTGCTAAGCCACAGCGCTCAGAGCACGAGAACCCACAATGTGTGTCAGACAGAGGTGTAGTGTACTGCTAAGCCACAGCGCTCAGAGCACGAGAACCCACAATGTGTGTCAGACAGAGGTGTAGTGTACTGCTAAGCAACAGCACTCAGAGCACCAGAACCCACAATGTGTGTCAGACAGAGGTGTAGTGTAGTGCTAAGCAACAGCACTCAGAGCACCAGAACCCACAATGTGTGTCAGACAGAGGTGTAGTGTACTGCTAAGTCACAGTGCTCAGGGCTCCAGAACCCACAATGTGTGTCAGACAGCAGGCATAGGCAGCTATCCAGCAAGTGTAGGAAAGTTGAAAGGAAATGCAATTAAACATTAGGAGCAGTATATATCATACGCTATTAGGATTAGGGACACATATATAGTAGTAATGCCACACGTTATCCAACATGGGTAAACTTAAGGAAACCAGCATTGTTTTAAATGTCCAAAAAAAATGTATTTTAATATAGTAACAATAGACATATCAACACGTAAAAGCCATCATGTGAAAAAGATATTGGTACTCATCCAAGTGCCGTGAACGAGACTCACCAGCAAATAGAGGCAATTAATGGCCATCCCAATGGACCGTTTCGGCAGTCACATAGCCTTTTTCAAGGGTCAGCCACAAAGACTAGTTGTGTAATGAGTAGGGATGTGCGCCGGACCATTTTTGCCGGATTTGGATTTGGTTCTAATTCGTCGTCCGGCTTTGGATTTGGATTTGGATTTGCCAAACTGCGGTGACTGGATTTGGTTTTGGATTTTTTTACAAAAATTGACAAAAAAAGCTAAAATCACATAAATTGGTCTTTTTTTTCTTCCTAGAGTATCATTAACCTCAATAACATTAATTTCCACTCAATTTAGAACACCTCACAGCTTAAAATATTGTTTTCAACATTATTGGCCAAAGGTTGCAGTGAGCTGACTGGTTACTAAGCGACAAAGCAGCGGCACAACGACACAGACACCACAGTATAAAGCACATCTATGACACATTGCCACACAGCAGTGGCAGAAATTAAAAGTAGTGCACCCACCCAGTGGGGTACGGCCAGCAGAATCAGAGTACTTGTTTACAAAGTAGGCCACGGCCCAAGGAGTCACAGTGCACAATCTTATTCACATTACACCACACATTGGACCTCATTCAGAGCCGCTCACTATTTGCGGTCGTTCATTCAAAAATAAGGGGTGGCTATTCAAATGAACCGTTCGCTCATTGCGGTCTGTTCACGCCTCCTTGCCTAAGTCTGAACGAGCGAACAAAACTTGCGGTCGAAATTTTGAAAAATACGCCCCCTTGCCGCTCGCACCATACGTCATGTCCGCTATTTATTAGATTAATCGAGTACATTGAACAGCGTATGAACTGCTCGCTATTCTTGTGGTTGGTTTTTCCTACCACTATATTGCGAGCAGTTTTGACTATAAAACAACCAGGTGACGTGGTTAATGACGCTGCTGTTTTAATTATGCACACCCTTAAAATGCATGTTTTGACTTTTAAGCACGCCTGCGTTCTGAATTCCACTCCCCGTTTTCAAGCACCTTCCCCTGTTACCACCCACATACGCAGGCATTCGCTATATAGCGAACAAACGATTTTTGGCCGCACTGACTGGTTCGCGCATGCGTATTACAAACCGTACGCATGCGCAGTTGTGCGAACATCACTCAGTGCGAACGAGCGGCCGCTTGCGAGCGGCTCTGAATCAGGCCCATAGTGCCCCTGATTCACATTACACCATAAAGTAGTGTCTCTTATTTATGTTACGACACACAGTAGTGCCCCTTTTTCACAATGCCCACAGTAGTGCCCCTTCTACACAATGCCCACAGTAGTATGCCCCCCAGTAGTATGCCCCCCCAGTAGCAGGCCCCCCCAGTAGTATGGCCCCTCCAGTAGTATGACCCCCCAAGTAGTATGGCCCCCCCAGTAGTTTGGCCCCCAGGAGTATGGCTCCCAGTAGTAGGCCCCCCAGTAGCAGCCCCCCCCCAGTAGCAGGCCCCCAGTATTATGCCCCCCAGTAGCAGGCCCACCCAGTAGTATGCCCCCCCAAGTAGCAGACCCCCCCAGTAGCAGGCCCCCCAGTAGTATGCCCCCCCCAGTAGCAGCCCCCCCCAGTAGCAGGCCTCCCCAGTAGTATGCCCCTCCAGTAGCAGATCCCCCAGTAGAATGGCCCCCCAGTAGTATGCCCCCCCAGTAGCAGGCCCCCCCAGTAGTATGGCCCCCCCAGTATTATGCCCCCCAGTAGCAGGCCCCCCCAAGTAGCAGACCCCCCAGTAGTTGTGCCCCCCAGTGGCTGTGCCCCCCAGTAGCGCCCCTGGCCCTTACATACATGAAAAAAATAAAAAACTTACCTGAATCCTCGCTCCCGCGCCGTCCGCTCTGCATCCACGCGACAAGGAGGGAGCTGGAAGACGGAGCTCCTGAGTGAGCTCCAGCCGGCTCCCTCCGTGCAGCAGCCAATGAGAGTCTGTGTGACTCTCATTGGCTGCTGTAACAAACATACAGCTGCCGCTGGCGGCTGTGTGTTTGTTCTGTGTAGGGCAGACCGCTATCACAGCAGTCTGCCCTACACTCGAGGAGCCCTGATGTCGGATTCTCTAGTGAGAATCCGACATCAGGCGGCCGCCGTTCGGCCCCGAACGGGGATACGAGTCAGGCGGGGAACACCCGAACAGCGTTCGGGTAGACTCGGATCCCCTGTTCGGAGCGGTTCGGATTCCACAGAATCCGAACCGCTCATCTCTAGTAATAAGGCTTTATATACTATGGACTATTAACATAAATTGCACCCACCTGTCTAAGTGCACACAGCTGTCGAAGGCCATCATCGACCTTACTCACCTGAAAGGAACCTGTGAACTCACCCGAGTTCCCGGAGGTCACACATCACATTCCATCATCCAGGAAGTAACGTCGCAGGACCGCAACCATCAACATCCAGACGAAGCACAACGCTGCCTGCCACGGGAGCTGGGGGAGTGTCCAGGTGCACACATCAGGGAGCTTGCCATGTAGCCATGGCAACTGGGTGCACATAAACAAATCTCCCATAAAACGAAAAACAGAATACATTTAATAATAGAAAAACAGTTATAGATATCCCATGTGGTAGGAAGGTTTATCAATATGGGCCATATATATTTGTCAAGCCTATCTATTATTTAAGCATATTATGTGGACTCAATCTTTTTAATTTAGCACTTAGATATATTTACACTAACTAAATTATGGTGTTAACCCATCATTAATATTAACACTAGTGTCAATCATAGATTATTAGTCCACTCTTTTGCTAAGTATAATACTAGATAATTTTCTTTCCTTAGTCATTCGATCATAGCCATTGGATAAATTGAAGACCCATAACCATACATCATATTATATCAAAAATAAACATAATAAAGTATAAATAAAATAATGGGAGAAGTAAAATAAGAATATATACATGGAATCATAATTGATATTGAGCTGTTATAGCAAACAGGACATCACTGCACAATAATATTTAGCCAATAAGTAACATTGAGAACTTGTAATGCAATTTCAGTAAGACAAATCTAGGCATATACCATCATATTAAAGTAGACAGAGGTCGTGACATTATGTCACCATGGTCAACTCATCAGTGATGTTATGAACTCAGAAATTGAGTGGAAAGAACAAGAAGCAGTCGACTTTTAAATAAACGGAGTAAGTAATAGTTCCTCATTGAGTCCAATGGGGGACATCGAATTTAAATTATATATCCATTCACACTAGCGTTGTAAAAGGGAGCGATGTCTATCTCCCCCTCTATGTGAGGGTGGAATGTGATCCACTGGCATGAAACGGAAGTCCTTAACCAGGTGTCCGCAAGAGATGACATTCTTTGCTACTGGTGGTGTGCTGGCATCAATTTTTTCTGTAGCTTTTTTATTGAGCTCCTATGCATGCCAATTCTCTCCTTTAGCATACGTACTGTTTTGCCCACATATATTTTGTTGCAGGGGCATACAATCACATAAACAATGTATTTAGATTCACATGTCATTCGGTGCTTCAAACAATACTTTTTACCTGTAATAGGATGGCAAAATTTGTCTCCAGTTAGCAGAAAACGGCAATTCACGCATTTGGCGCATTTATGAGCACCAATTTGTAATGACAGCCAATTAGAGTTGGCACTGACCTCTGGGCTAATACCGGAATAGGTTAAGCTTTCTTTTAGATTGCGACTTCTCTTGTAGCAAAACAATGGCGGTTTTGTGCACTTACTTCCGATAACCGGGTCCGTCTGTAAAACATGCCAGTGCTTTAATATTGCTTTGCGAATATAACCGGAGGATAGTGAGTAAGTAGTAGGGAATATCATCCTGTCTTCCAACTCTTTTTTGGGTTTAGAGACCAGGAGTTCCTGTCTTTTGAGAGATAAGCATTTATCAATTGCATCATTAACCTCACATTTATAATAATCTCTCTAAGAATTTTTGCCCCATTTTGTCAAGTGCTGCTGGAAGTTCTTCAATGTTTGAAGTAATCCTTACTACCCTCAAAAGTTGTGGGTATGGAAGTCCTCTTTTGAGAGCAGGAGGGTGGAAACTGTTTGCGCATAAGAGAGTATTCTTATCAGTTGGCTTTCTAAATATTTAAACTAAAAAATCTAAGTCAGCTTGGCGCTAGTTAAATTTTATATGTAAATGTATAAAAGTATAAATATGTAAAATAGCTGCATACACCTAAGGGTTTGTGAGGAACCCCAAAAAATTAGAGTACCTAGATAGTCTCAGACAAGCACAAGAAAAATGTTGGTGTTGCGCTTATAAATGACCAATTCTAATATTAAATTAATTAATAACTGGGCATGGCAGAAAATAGAGTCAAGACACCAAATGTATGATTAAGAAATTTCTCTTTATATATTATTTAGCATTTGCACCAATATCACAATCACAAATATTTTAAAATTACTTTGCTAAAAGAAGTCTATACAGACTTGTCTAAGTAATATGTAGAAAAAACAACAGCAGGTGCTATATTCCTATTATATACTGTATATAAAAAAACTATCCCTACTGGGAATAACATAAACTTTTAAAATATATGGAAAACATCCAAAGACACAGTGATCTCACTGGACCATAATAATATTAATCCATCCTCTCCGATCTCCAGGTCTTTGCACAGAGTAATGGTGCATACACACGATCAGATTTTTCCTTCAGATATGAACGATAACGATTTAAAAATCGTTCAGTCGTTCATATCTGAAGGAAAATCGTTCATATCTGACATGCCTGAACGACGGACGATCAACGATGCGCGTTCCCGTTTGTCAGATAACGATATCTGACATCTGATGGGTTTGCAGTCAGACTTGGACGATTCCATTCATTTTAATGTAGTCAAAAATCGTTCAATCGTTCAAATCGTTTAAAACTTTGGTAAAATCGTTCAAATCGTTCAAATCGTTCAATCGTTCAGTCGTTCAGTCGTTCATCTGACAAATCTGACAAGTCTGACAAATCTGACCGTGTGTATGCTCCATTAATGTATATTTGTAATCCTCTGTGTGAAGCGAGGTGAAGCTTCTGGTATAACCATCTCTAGGACTTACAGCAATGTAGCTCTAGTTGGTCTTTACGGGATTAATCGAATGGGCTGCTGAAGTGGTTGCTCCCAATTTAACCGGTGACACACTGAGTTGCAGCCCCAATGGGTCCGAACTCACCATTGTGACCTGGCCACCCTCCTGTGGTGGGAATCTGCTTCGGCTGAGGTCACAGTTCCACCATTGCCGTGACTTGAGGCTCCGGCATACGGTCAGCAATACATGGGCATAAGGATCACAAGCATCTCTAATTGCCGTGACGTGCTTTTCCAGCCTACAGCCAGTAATATTACAGGTGCAGGACTACAGGTTGTGACACTCGCCGTGACTTGCTGCCTCCGGCGAGTGATTTTCACAGTGCGACAACAGCTTGTATCTTATCCCCACTATATTGGGTATAGACGGATCTCCTACAGAGGTACTAACCGTTGTTTTATATAACAGCTGGAGGGCGTAATTAGGAGATGGATCTTTAGCCCCCATTTACCAACTGATTTTCAGTATAATTAGATCACCTATATGCTTAGTACTATACAAGTATTATTGAATTGCATATTGAGTGGGATGTGGATCCAGATACATTGTAACCCAATGTTGTAATTTTTATTATTTTTATTGATACATTGTGACTTATTTGACTGCAGTCATAAGTATATGTGTTATTATGTAATACATTTTTAAAATTATTTAAATTCAATTTGTGTTTTCAATCCTTAGCGCAGACTTCTATTTTATATTATTCTTATTTTTTCGAGGGAATAGGCAGCTATCCCTTTTTTGAGTCAGCAGCTGTGGATTGATTGAATAATAAACTCAGTTTTTTAGCGCACTTTATCTTTCTTAAAGTATTTAATTAGGACTTATTTGTCCGTGTTGCTTTAATTATATTCAGTGGCGGCTCCTACCTGTGATCTTTAGGGGGGCTTCCACTGTGCTGCTCACCTGAGCAGCACCTAATGCAGGAGAAGGAAGAACTAAAAGCCCCAGAGACATGCACATGCACATAAGCTGCAGCGCCAACAGTGAAGTGTATAGGAGCATGTGCACAAACCCCTGACTTCTAGGGACTGCATTGGCTGCAGATTGCAGTCTAGGTTGCCTGCCAGCATGTGATTAGCAGATAGTGCTGCCAATGAGAAGCCACTGCAATCACTGGGGGCTCACTGGTGGTAGCAGTTTTTACTGGGAAGACTCCAGTCCTGTAGCTCCTAGGTAAAATTCGATACTGATTATATTATATTTTTGATTATTTGTGGGTTAAATGATATGTGTTAGTGTTTGTGAGTGTATGATATTGCATATTACTGATATTTCTGTTCCGTTTAATGTTTTAAACTCAATTGGTTTGTACAGCTGATCGCAGTCATGTCTCTATCAACATGGTTTAAGCTTGGTGCTGGTGATGGTGTTTAAGTATTCCCTCTGTGCTGATGCTCCTGGATGGTTGTCTGTAAAAAAAGTCTCTAAGAAGACAGTGTTATCACATGCCACATGCACCCCAGATAAAAGAGCAGTGAGGGCTTTGGCGCACTAGACCCTCCTCCCATGGACACGGAGGATTGGTGTGATTAAGATGAATGAGTTTCTAAGGGTATTTTATCTTCTGCAGACACTGCCCATTGTGATACCATGCTCCCGGTTCACGAACCTGCATCGTGTTGTTAGAGATTTTGTGTGAGCGGGTCGAAAGCCTCGATTTAAACAAGGTTAAATTATGATCATCATTATTATTATCCTTTATTTATATGGCGCCACAAGTGTTCCGCAGCGCCTTACACAGTACATAAAACTAATAAGTGAACAAAAAAAAACTAGTAACTTACAGTACAGTGAAGGACATTATATGCATTGCTGCAATAGTGATTAAAACACTCACAATAACCAGCAGGGAGTTGGCAGAGACGTGTTAAGTGCTCTTATGAGGAGTAAGGAGTAGAAGAAAGTGTAAGGAGAAGCACATGAAGGAAGAGGTCCCTGCTCGTGGTTCTCTATAGATGAAAAATATTTGGAAGCTACAACTGGCACTTTCTTACTTTCTATCAAACTGCTATGTTCACAGAGTCCTAGAGAGTCCTAGGATAGGGGTCTGCTAGCAGTGGGTGGACTTAGAAGTGACTTCTCTCCCAGATGTTGCTCCTGGTCTGCCTTGGCTCCCTGCTCTACCTATGATGCGTCATCCATTGCTTCTCTCCCCTGAAATAACCCCTTTGTTTGGGAAGCCAGCTTTCCAATCAGGACCTTCTCTAACTTCGATTGTGGCATCATTGAGGGATTACATTTGTTAGCCAACTAATTTGACTTATCTGGAGTCATAAGTTTTGCTTCCATCCACACCAAATGGGACTTACCTGATAGAGAAGTATGGAGATATCTCCAGTTCAAGGATTTTTTATCAGGTCTGGTGGTGGGTAATGCACTGAGATGCTGTCTTACTCCTTTGGAAAACATGTTCATGTCTCACGCTCATCCTCCACACCCCCTGTCTTCCATTTATAAAATTGTTATTGAACACCTCTTGTCAACCAGTGCAAATTTTACAAATGACTAGAAAGCAAATTTTAAGGACTTAGGATGACTGGCCAGATATGTTTAGTAACAAGCTTTCTAGCTCAGTTAATATGCTGGTGGTCCTGTGGAATACATCATGCATCTACTGCTTGTATTTGGATGTCCTGCTCCTGCTATCTAAGCCGCCCTGCCTGTGCACACAGCACGTGGCAGTGAGCTGAATCAACACAATGGGGAGTAACACATGTGGATTGCTGATTAGCTAACCACAGTTTATAACACATTGTGGGAGATGTATGAAGCCCAGAAACGGTATCAGCGCACGTTGTGTGGGCTGATACCGCTTCTCCCCGATGTATGATCATGGGTCTGGGCGGTAAATGACAGGGGCGCTATGCGCTCCTGTCATTATCGGCGCTGCTATCTACAAGATAGCAGTGCCGATAGCATGGGCCATGTATGAACGGTCATATCGCCTGACCGTTCGGCCCGCTGTAGCTGTCGTTATCGACAGCTACAGCCTGATGCTAGCCTATCCCCACAGCAGGGACAGCAATGTCCCTGCTACGGTGGCTGCCGGCTCATGGTTGCATGCGGGGATCTCGCGATACTTTTAAGATCCCGCGCATGCTCAGTGTAGGTTGCCGGGACAGAGACACAGGGCATCAACACTAGGCTGATGCGCTGTGGTCTCTAGAGGGTAGCGCCGAAGGGGGGAGTTATTGCTCCCCCTCTCCGGCCGATGAGATGTTCTTACATCTCATCGGTAGTGCTTCCTGCTTCGTCTCGGTAAAGAGATGAAGCGGGAAGCGTTACAGCGGCACGTCAAGTGCCGCTATCTTACATCTACCCCAATATCCTCTTGTTCCAACACCGGCAGTTGGTGTGGATATGGTCAAGAGACTTTACTACTGGAGATTTTCATGCATTTCCTAATTTGGATATAAACTTTCATCCGAAGTAAGTGAGGTGCAGGTACTTTTCTATCACACAGATATATATCCTGGGATCATCCATTTATGATCAGCTTTGTGTGCACCTATATAAGATCACTTTTTAATCATATTGCAACACTGTGATATGTGTCAAAGATTATTATACTGCAGATACTTATTATCAACAAGACAATGTTAATATACTGTTGTAACACTTTGTCACAAGATTTATAATAGCCTGTTTCTGTCAGTGTGCTTTTTTATATCTCTTTCTACATATGTTTAGGAAACACATTTTAGGGCTTAACAAAGTGTAAGTAAGTAGTTCTCCTGTAGCATACATTAATGTCCAAACTGTATATACAATATGCAATGACTAGCATGGTAGATATACAGGTATTGTGTTTTCTTCTAGTACGCAATGGATACAAACTGTATATTGGGCGTGCGGTCGCACAGGGGTGCTGGTGTCTAGCTGTAGAAATCCCCGCCCTCCACTCACCTGCTGCATTTATTTTTGTTATGCTCAGGGGGAGGGCGCAGTGAGGGAAGGGGCAGCACAGGACCGCGCTGGGTGCCGAGACACCTAGCACCAGCCCTGACTGTGTATACTGTATACAGTATATACTTATGTATATCATTTCATCTCTTATTGTGTCAGTCTAGCACAGGTGTAGTAGGCAGGACTGCTCTCTCATGCAGGTTCTGTCCTAACAGCGCTGGTGAGAGAAGAGAAGTGGGCGGTCTGGAAGTTTGCCCTCTTAGCCAGTGAGAGCTAAGAAAGGAGGGAGATGTGTGTATGTACTGTATGCAAAGAGGATACTTTGCCACCTTCTGATTTACCGAACAGGACCCGCTACCTAGGACAAGGGGCAGACAGGGTTTCCTACAGGAAAGGTTTTACATGCAGCTGCACTACATGGGTGTGATTGCTCTGGAGTGTGTGAAGTGGGGCTTCCAACTCTGACTAGCAGCCTGACGATAGTTAGGGCTGGTGGGGCATATCTAGTCAAAAGGTGACCAGGTGCACCATACAACCATTTCATAATTATATATCATATATGAGGTTTAGGCATACATTTGGCCAAAGTTATGAGCTTACACACCCCTGAGGTGCCCTGGGGTGATTTGGCTGAGCTGGTTTGGGGGTGCCCTATGACCCAGACATGAACCCCTATAATGCTAGGGACTTACCCGTTGAGGTTACCTTGATGTTGGTGGGTAAGCTCATAACTTAGGCCAAATTTATGCCAAAAACTTGTATATGATGTACAATTATTAAATGATTGTATGGTGCTCCTGCTCTCTTTTGTCTATGTTGCTGTACTAAGTCTCAGCTACTGTAGGTAGCACATCCCATTACATTAGCTAGAGTGTGCAGTCCAGACCCCTAGCCCTAATATATGTGGCATAGGTAGTATCAGGAAGCCATCTCATGTATACAAGTGTGCTGTAACAACATTTCTGATGAATAAAGAAGCCATCTAAAATAACTAACCGGGGTGAGAAGTCATTTGTTTGCACTCTGGTTTCTACAAGTAGAAGAGAAACAGCGCTTTTGAACTCAAAATGTATATTGTAACATTTAATAGCAAGTTTAATAAGTACATCAATCTAACATAAAAAACCATAAGGTTCAAAATACAATGTAATGGTGCATACACACGATCAGATTTTTTCTTCAGATATGGACGATAACGATTTAAAAATCGTTCAGTCGTTCATATCTGAAGGAAAATCGTTCATATCTGACATGCCTGAACGATGGACGATCAACGATGCGCGTTCCCGTTTGTCAGATAACGATATCTGACATCTGATGGGTTTGCAGTCAGACTTGGACGATTCCATTCATTTTAATGCAGTCAAAAATCGTTCAAATCGTTCAAATCGTTCAAAACTTTGGTCAAATCGTCCAAATCGTTCAAATCGTTTAATCGTTCAGTCGTTCATCTGACAAATCTGACAAGTCTGACAAATCTGACCGTGTGTACGCTCCATAATGCTGTATAGAATTCTAATTGTCCCACGGCATAAATTCATATATAGTCTGTGCACACTCCTAATATCTCATAGATCCACATGTTCTGTGGGGAGACAATGTCCAGCTGCAAATGTTTATTACCGCCTCTGTGGAACAAGTGGGTGGAGTCCTTAATTAGCGGTGGTCAAATGTTGTAACAGAATTCAACACAGATATACAGGCTCCTAGTCCTCAGACCTACAAGTTATAAGCTGGTGGTCCCCAAATATGGACAATGGTATTGTTTGCGTAGAGAAGCTTCTCATAGGTAAAATCTAATGCCTAGTTTCTACAAGTGGTTTTAGATGTGAGATACTACTGCCAGGCACGTTCCGCGTGGCATAAACCAGGCACTGCCTTGCTAGGTCGGTGAGTGGGGTTAACCAGCCTGTAAAAATCAGCATGGATAAGTTATGCAAAGTGCAAATGTGTAAAGTCTATGCTGTGTCCTTGAAGAGAAATAAGTGTTTACGCAGTATGAATATTTTCAAGCAAAGGCAACTGTTTGTGAATTTGTTGCAGCAGAATATGGTTATTGAAAAAAAATTGTTTTTTCCTTCCTCTCTATTCTCTGCCTTGTTAAACCAGAGAAACCTGGGAGTAGCGTAGTTACCTGAGCACAGGACAGCTAGGGAGAAGTTGTACCTGTGTGTATAAACCCAATTAAAGGGGAATATTTTTTTTTTGCGTTGTGTGTGTGTTGTTCCTCCTCAGAAGGTTATATGCAGCAGCCACTGGCAGCTAAAATTATATGAGTGTCAGTAACACTGGCTTGTCGGTGTATGATAAGGGAGGCCCAATTTCGCTATTCCGTCAGCTCAGACAGCAAGGAAATCCTCCGGGCCTTAACTAATGTGGCCACTGCGAAACAGGCTCAGCAGGGCCAAATGCTAGCCATTGCTGAGGTCCAGGTGGAGGGCAACAATTGTTGCAGGCAGAGCTCAGTCAGGTCTGACTGGGTAAACACGGGCTTGCCGTGATGCAGATGATGATACCCTCAGATGATGTTGAGGCCTTTCTGTTGTCCTTTGAGAGGTTGAGAAATCGGCTTAAATGGCCAATAGAGTGGGTAGCACAACTGGGTTCTACATAGGTACTGCCACTCCAGAATTATACTCTCCAGTACAGACTTCTTAAAGTGTTGTTTAAACACATGTTTGTCCTCAAAACAAATGCTTTTCCATCATGCTCCCTATAAACAATCACACCTCTCATGGTGCCCCTTATATGCCATCAGACTCCTCCACATGCCCCTTATTTATTTTATTATTATTTATTAACAGTTATTTATATAGCGCACACATTTTCCGCAGCGCTTTACAGAGAGAATATTTGGCCATTCACATCAGTTCCTGCCCCAGTGGAGCTTACAATCTATATTCCCTACCACATGCGCACACACATACACACACAGGTTAATTTTTGTGGGGAACCAATTAACCTACCAGTATATTTTTGGAGTGTGGGAGGAAACCGGAGTACCCGGAGTACCCGGAGAATATACAAACTCCACACAGTTAGGGCCATGGTGGGAATTGAACCCATGACCTCATTGCTGTGAGGCAGTAACGCTAACCATTACACCGTCTGTGCTGCCCACTTATATGCCATTAGACCCCTCCACATGCCCCTTATATGCCTTTAGACTCCACCACATGCCCATTATGTTGTAATGCACACAATATGGCAGCCTCCATTAAGTACCTCAGTGTTGCCCCTTAGAGTGGGTCTTTTTATATATATTATCTGAGCCCTTAATTTATCAGACAGGTAATCACATATATACATATTTACTTTAAAACAATATAAGCTGTAGAGAAGATACAGAGGTGAATACAAGATGCAAGATAGCTGGAGTGTCAATAAATGACACTTTACTTTTATCAGTGCCTATGGCTCTTCATTGTTATGGAGCTACAAAGCAAACCTGCAAGGAAGAATGGGCAAAACATGCTCCCAAACAGTGTGCACACCTGGTAGAAATTCACCCCAACAGACTTAAACCTGTTATTGCAGCAAAAGGTTCTATCAAGTACTAGTCTGCAGATGGTCCCAGGTTGGGTGAGGGTCTGTCTGCTGTTCAGCCTTTGGATTTGAGACCTGGATAGATACCGGTGTCTCTTCTGAAGTTGGAGTGCCTGTAAATTGAGGATTGCCAGTCTGCATTATCTGCTCCTGCCACATCCCTTTAGGTCTCCTGTTAAGGGTCTGCAGAGTTGGTGCAGCACACTGTCGAAGCCGGATAATTGGCTAAGACAGAATCTGTTTAAAATCAAGATCTGCAAAACGCCATTTTAGCTACAACTACAAAAATCCTTACATTAAATATTCAGTGATGACAAGACAGGTTTTGTAGATTTGTCTGTAACAAATAATTTAAAATACACAAAGACACTAATATACTCAGGCAGAGTGAATTTGGAAACAATTGTTAGGCATTTAAGCTATCATTAGCCATTGTAGGCTTGGTATCTGATGTTGTTAAGCTAAATAAACCATTGTATTTAAGTTTGAGGCATAAACAAATTAGCCTTACCTGTGTGATCTCATCAAGCATCTTTTGATAACATGTGTAAACACATTGCCTGTCATTGTTGTAGTCCAGACAATAATACCAAAATATGTCAAGTAAAGCATAGAGAAATATATATATATATATATAATAATTCATGATAAATACATGCATGCACATAGACAATTGCATGTGTATTCACAATGCGTGCAAATATACACACAACTACATTAAAAGGTTCCGCAGTATTTTAGGTTAATATTCAGGGTTTTATTTATATCAGCAATGTTGTGAAGTGCATATTATATGATATCTATGGTTTAGTACATGATAAGCAGACCATGTTTGGTGCCATTCTGATCCGCTGTTTATTTGCAAATCTCCGGTTCTATCAATGGGGAGATCGCTACATGCATCTGCGAATTATGAAATATAGAGAGATAGCCATTGAAATGCTGTAATGATATAGCTAGATTAGATTTGTTTACAGTACACAAAGAGCCGTTGGGAGGCTGAACTACTGAAGTACAAACAGACCAATGAACTATCGTAACAGAAGATTCAAGAAGAAGAACCAATTAAATTATGCCAGCTCATGTCCATTGTATTGCTTATCTCTGTTCGGATATATAGTCAGGCTCTCTGAAACCAGCTTGTCAGTCATCTTCTTTTCTTGACGAAGGTTTCATCTTTGATGCCAGGATCTGGATCCAGAGTGCCTGCATAGGTATCGACTGTACCTATATTGAATGTAACCTTTGCACGTATTGCCTAGATCATGTGCGTTTAAGTACCTTTTTCTTTTATGCTGAATAATAACTTTTTGTGCTTCGAAACGACAACCAAAGTCTGATAGTGTTTATTGTTGTGTGCGACTATTCATAACGCTAATTAGCATCATCTAAGGTTTAGAGGTTATAGGTAGGATCCCATAGCGGTTATAGGCAGGATTGCATAGAGGTTTTAAATAGGATTCCATAACACAACACTCCTTATAGTCGCTTATGCCTCCAAAAAGATATATACAATTAATTCAAACATGGGATTTAGACTGATTCTGAAAGCAAATTTATGGATGATGTAAGTTGTCATATAGGAGGTGCCACGTTTTTTCCAGGAGGAAGTCTGGGTACATCCTAGACTATCCAGAAATATCAAAATAAAAAGAAAAATGAAGGGTAAGAAGAAATTACCACTTAAGTGTCTGGAATCTACCTTCTGAAGGGGGACATGATGTTAGGATTCTGTTCTGGTGAACCATGTATTGTGCAGTACTGTGGATTCACTACTGTGGGTTGCTGTCTGGACACCACTCTGTCTGTACTTTTGAGGGTTTGCTTGTGAGGAGTTAATTTTGCCTTATTAGCTGCTCCTGTTGGGCATGTATTTGATTCCACTCTCTGAGACAGCGAGTTGCTGGTCATTGCTATTCATGTGATCTTGTTATTAGTGTCTCCTGTTTCATGTTCTTGAGTCTGTTGCTGCAAGTGCTTCTCTCCCAAGATTCCAGTGGCCTGCGTATACAAGGTGCTTCTCTCCCAAGATTCCAGTGCCTGCATATACAAGGTTCTTCTGTTCCAAGATTCCAGGGCTTGCATATACAGTACAAGGTGCTTCTGTTCCAAGGTTCCAGGGCCTTCATATACAAGGTGCTTCTGTTCCAAGATTCCAGTGTCTGCATATACAAGGTGCTTCTGCTCCAAGATTCCAGGGCTTGCATATACAGTACAAGGTGCTTCTGTTCCAAGATTCCAGGGCCTGCATATATTAGGTGCTCCTGTTTCAAAATTCCAGTGCCTGCATATGCAAGGTGCTGCTCCAAGATTCCAGGGCCTGCATATATTAGGTGCTTCTGTTCCAAGAACCCAGGGCCTGCATATACAAGGTCCTTCTGTTTCAAGATTCCAGTGTCTGCATATACAAGGTGTTTCTGTTCCAAGATTCCAGTGTCTGCATTTACCAGGTGTTTTTGCGTCAGAGAGAGTCCAATATCTGCATTAACAAAGATATTTTGCTGTGGTTCCAGACTTTCTATTCATTTGCATTAACAAGTACACTCTGCTGTGGTTCCAGATTCATGCTTATCCTGTCTGAATACCATTGAATGTATTCATTGAGTTTGTTTCTGTGCTCTCAGCTTTCAAAGGCTCCATACACACCTGCACTGTATCCTGTATCCAGTGGAGCTATATTACTCCTAGTAACCACACTCATACAGGGGAATTTCCCGTAGTAACGTAAAAGGGACATAGCTTCACCTTAAGCTGGCCACACACTAGACCAATTTTCATCCAACCATCCAACTTGTTGATTGGTTGGAATGAAAATCTGGTAACGTATGGGAGTAAATGATGATCAGCAATTTGCTCCTAAATGCCAGAAAACAGATGAAAATGGTCGTCAGACAAGTTTGTTAAATGTTTGATCTAAACAATTTGTTCAATCAACAGTTTTTGTCCATTATCTGGCGTTTGGGAGCAAATTGCTGATTGTCATTTGCTTTCATACCTTAACAGATTTTCATTCCAACCAATCAACTAGTTGGCTGGTTGGATATAAGTTGGTCTAGTGTGTGCCCAGCTTTAAAGCCTGCATCTCTAAGAAATCTTACTGGAGACTTTATAAGTTCAACAGTAAATGCTGGCAATCGACTATTAGCCTCACTTAGCATTCTTAACAGTACAACAATCTGAGCATAAACAATCCCAGGAGAGGGAGGATTCGGTAATATTCAACTGGCAGAAAAAACATATATTCAGCTTACCAAACACATAAGCTGCTGCATAGAATATATTGCTGGACATGTCTGACTGTATTCATAACAGCATAAATAGGCTGAAGGAGATCACCTCAGATATAAAACTATTTTCCCTTGGCGGCTATAATTAAAGTCCACAATTGGCTGTTATATACCTGGATATAAACTGCAATTATATATATATATATATATATATATACATATATATATATATATATACACTGTATATATTACTGTAATGTATATATACTCATATAAATATTGTATAGACCGCCAAGATTGCTATAAAACACCAAGGTGATATTATGAATCAGATGCAGAACTCAAACAGGAGCATCAGTTGCTAGAATCAGCTGCCTATTTCATGATTGTCTTAATGTGCCCCAACATTGTTCAATCATTACGGTGTTATTATAGAAATGTTTTGGAACGTTGTCAGCATAATACATGTTTATAAAGGGATGTAGTTGGCATCCCGGCGCAAAGAATGCTGACACTCAGAATTCCGAGACAGGGAATCCCAGCAAGGTTACGATCCTGGCTACAGAATCCCAGCAGCTATGATCCCGACGGTAAGTATTAGGTTTAGGGTTAGGGGTTAGTGTTAGGCACTACGGGGAGGGTTAGGCTGCAGGAGGGGAGGGTTTGGGTTAGGCTGCAGGAGGGGAGGGTTTGGGTTAGGCTGCGGGAGGGGAAGGTTAGGGTTAGGCTGCGGGACGGGAGGGGTAGGCTTAGGCTGTGTAAAAGGTGGGTTATAGTTAGGGGTAGGGGAAAGGTTAAATGACTTACTGGCATATGTCTGGATTTATAACCTTCGGGATTCTGGTGCCGGGATTCTGACCGCCGAGATTGTGTGTGCTGGGATTGTGTACCCAACCCATTTATTAGTATTAATGCAAGGGTTTAACACCCATTTAATATGGGTGAAAAATGAATTAAAGTATTACTTATCACTATTGTTATTGCAAGTAAGGATAGCATAGGTGGCTACACTAAGGAGTATATTTACAAAAATGAGAGTTTTTAGAAATAGAGTTGTTCCCCATGGCAACCAATCAGATTTTATTTAACATTTAACTAGTATCTTCTAAAAGATAATAGTTAGAATCTGGTTGGTTGCTATGGGCAACATCTCCACATTGTACCTTGGCAAAAGAGGCTCTGAAACGTTGGTGAAAATATACTAAACAAGTTTCTCTAAATCCCGAAGTGCCTTCCCTGTCTGTCCTAGGATCGACAAGAGTACATACATTTCGATTACTGGATAGGCACCATTTAAGTACATGTGGACCTGAGAGTGCCGCTTTTTGTGGTTTGGTATATACAGTCAGGTGCATAAATATTGGGAAATTGACAGAATTTTCATATTTTGGCCTCTATTCACCACCACAATGGCTTTGAGATGAAACAAACAAGATGTGCTTTAACTGTAGACTTTCAGATTTAATTTGAGGGTAATTACATCCAAATCAGGTGAATTACAACGGTTTCTATATGTGCCTCCCACTTTTTAAGGGGCCAAAAGTAATGGGACTATCAACTCAAAAGCTATTTCATGGACAAGTGTGGACTATTCCCTCGTTATTTCATTATCAATTAAGCAGGTAAAAGATCTGGAGTTGATTCTAGGTGTGACATTTGCATTTGGAATCAGTTGCTGTCGACTCTCAATATGAGATCCAAAGAGCTGTCACTATCAGTGAAGCAAGCCATCATTAGGCTGAAAAATCAAAACAAACCCATCAGAGAGATAGCAAAAACATTAGGTGTGGCCAAATCAACTGTTTGGAACATTCTTAAAAAGAAAGAACGCACACGAGAGCTCAGCAACACCAAAAGACCCGGAAGACCACGGAAAACAACTGTGGTGGATGACAGAAGAATTATTTCCCTGGTGAAGAAAAACCCCTTCACAACAGTTGGCCAAATCAAGAACACTCTCCAGGAAGTAGGTGTATATGTGTCAAAGTCAACAATCAAGAGAAGACTTCACAAGAGTGAATATAGAGGGTTCACCACAAGATGTAAACCATTGGTGAGCCTCAAAAACAGGAAAACAATCTACAAAAGCCTTTACAGTTCTGGAACAACATCCTATGGACAGATGACACAAAGATCAACTTGTACCAGAGTAATGGGAAGAGAAGAGTATGGAGAAGGAAAGGAACTGCTCATGATCCAAAACATACCACCTCATCAGTGAAGCATGGTGGTGGTAGTGTCATGGCATGGGCATGTATGGCTGCCAATGTAACTGGTTCCCTTGTATTTATTGATGATGTGACTGCTGACAAAAGCAGCAGAATGAATTCTGAAGTGTTTCGGGCAATATTATATGCTCATATTCAGTCAAATGCTTCAGAACTCATTGGACGGCGCTTCATAGTGCAGATGGACAATGACCTGAAGCATACTGCAAAATCAACTAAAGAGTTTTTTAAGGCTAAAAAGTGGAATGTTATGCAATGGCCAAGTCAATCCCCTGACCTGAATCTGATTGAGCATGCATTTCACTTGATGAAGACAAAACTGAAGGGAAAATGCCCCAAGAACAAGGAGGAACTGAAGACATTTGCAGTAGAGGCCTGGCAGAGCATCACCAGGGATGAAACCCAGTGTCTTGTGATGTCTATGCGTTCCAGACTTCAGGCTGTAATTGCCTGCAGTTGCAGTTAAAGCACATCTTGTTTGTTTAATTTCAAAGCCATTGTGGTGGTGAATAGAGGCCAAAATATGAAAAATTCTGTCAATGTCCCAATATTTATGGACCTGACTGTATATATATATATATATATATATATATATATATCAAAGTGTTATTGGTTTGGCACTCAGACAATGAGGTGAAAAGGTGGCTTCCTTCCCAGTAGAGATGTGGATGTATTTTCTCTTAGGAGCTATGCAAGCCCTAAAGCAAAAGGATAGGTGGCACTCCAAATGATGAAAAAAAAAATATTTGTATTGAAACAATTACATGGTACACAAAAATATGTTTGATCATCTGAGAGTTGTCTCATGACCTCTAGGTTGTAGTATACTGTATCTAGTACGACCACTGCTCCCCCCTTGTCGGCTGACCTTATCGTTATTTTGTCATTCGTTTTTAAATCTCGTAAGGCTGATCTCTCTAATGATGTTAAGTTGTGTCTGGCCTTCTGTTGTGTTTTTAAAGAGTCATTGATCAAGTAATCTGGTGAAGGTTTTAATACTGGGGTTTTGTGAGGGTGGATCGAATGAGCTCTTGTTTTTTAAATTTATTGATTTTTATGTTGGCTGTATCTCTAAACTTCTCTTTCAGTCTTAGTTTCCGACTGAGTTTATAATTGTCTACTCACCTCATGAATTCATCATGGTAGGTAGTTGGTACAAAAGAAAGCCCCTTGGATAGAAGACATATCTCTGTATCACTCAAAGTGTGCTGACAGATTAATTACTGATTCTTCTGTGATTTGGTTTGTTTTCTCCCTCCTCTTGAATTTGCCATGCCTCGGTGGGGCCTTCTGCATTTAAAGGGATATCAATCTGGGAACAAGTGTATGCACGTGGTAGTGGGGGGTTTTGTGTGTCCGAGGAGTCCCTATCTGAAGATGTATAGCTGTCTAATTGAAATTGAGTATTTCTGAGTCTGGTTTTCCTAAATCTATAGGTCACATTGTCACTTACAGTTAACCAGTGGTATATCCAATGCTCATGGTAATCACGGTTCACCTTTTCCAGTTTTGCTCTTTTAAATGTTATTAGATCTTTCTGGTAACGTTCTATATGTAAGTTTAGTTTCTCTAGCCACTGTTCTGTGTTGTCACTCTGTAGTGAACTGACAGCCTTAGATTTAAATGTGGAGATTTCAGTCCTGATTTTTTTGTAAGATCTACACCAACCTCTTCTATTACTAATAACAGTAAATCAAACAGGCACTTGTTTAAGACAGAACTCCATTTGCTACAAAAAAACAGATTACTTCTCCCAATCATGGGGATATTTTTTAGCCTAAAATCACGTGGTATCTGTTTTTTCCGATAGTAGTCGGATAAAAACTGTCCGTTGAGTAATAAATCAATTTCTCTCTTTTCTAAATGTAGCAGCTGGGACATCAATCCAATAAGGGAGGGGTTATGCAATTAGTCTGGTGGGTATATAGGGGGTTGTAAATCACTTGTATTGTTATCTTGACAAAGGTCCACGCACAGGACCGAAATGTTGATCCTGGTAATGCTGTCATTTTTTACCTATGGAATAAAAAATACTTTTTGAGAAGACTGGTGAGTTCACCCCTATTTTTCTTTATATATATATATATATATATATATATATATATACACACTATACGGACAAAAGTACGTGAATATAGAGTTGGTCCCCCTTTTGCAGCTATAACAGCTTCTACTCTTCTTGGAAGGCTTTTCACAAGATTTTAGAAGGTTTCTGTGGGAATTTCTGCCCATTCATTCTGTAGAGCATTTATGAGGTCAGGCACTGATGTTGGACAAAAAGGCCCAGCTTGCAATCTCTGTTCCAATTTATCCCAAAGGTGCTTCATGGGGTTGAGGTCAGGGCTCTGTGCGGGCCAGTCAAGATCCTCTACACTGAACTCATTAAACCATGTCTTTATAGTCCTTGTTTTGTGCACTTGGTATGCTGAAGCATTAAGATTGCCCTTCACTGGAGATAAGAGGCCTAGCCAAAACCCTGAAAAACAACCCTATACCATTATCCCTCCTCCATCAAACTTCACAGTTGGCAAAATGCAGTTGGGCAGGTAACGTTCTCCCGGCATCCACCAAACACAAACTCACCCATCTGACTGCCAGAGAAGCACGATTCGTCACTCCACAGAACACGTTTCCACTGCTCCACAGTCCAGTGTCATTGTGCTTTAATATATATATCTATAAATATGCCCTCCTGCAGCCATACTGGCTAAAGGAGGAAACAAGGACCTGGCTGTCACCGTGACCCCACCATCACCTGACAAGCTGACCGTTGTGCTACCCGGCAGCCCGGGGGGGGGGGAGTTCTTCTGGGGAGTGGGGGGAGCTGCAGAGTCGAATGCCCCAGTCAAGAATACCATATTTCCATGGGGATTACAAACTTTGTTGAACATACTGTACCAGTTTTGTTATTTTTGTTTCCTTTCTCCCATCTTGGACGAGTTTGCAATCCAGACTGATATTTGGACAGGTGACTGCATCTTGAATTGGTTGGCATTTACTGTTGAATTGCTTAATGGGATGTATTGTTTTATTTCCTTTATTATTATTTAAGCATCGTTACTGTTGTGTTTCTATTATCTATCCATTACCTGATCTTATGAAGTGCTGGCAAAAAAAATTTTTTAATACTCGGTATAGGCAGCTGTAATTTGTGCACCTAGGATAATCATTTTGTATTTTTGCAGTCTCAGTTTTCTGAAAACCGAGCTCACTCGAACTTCATGGATCAAAATGAATCCAAACGGCGGCTCGGGTTTTCCCACCTTGCTCGGATTGCAAATCGAGACAAAACATCATCATCCCAGCGTCGGATTTTCATGGGTTTTGGATTCTATATATATAAGTCCCTCCCACTGTGATTCGGGTGCCATTTCACACTGACTCCAGTCTGTGCTGTGCTGTGTGCTAATGTTGCCAGTGGCTGCTGTGCTGTGTCCATCCTCTCCACCTCCAGTAGCTGCTGCTGTACTGTGTCCATCCAGTCTCTGTGTCCAGTGGCTGCTGCTGTGTCCATCCTCTCCACCTCCAGTGGCTGCTGCTGTGCTGTGTCCATCCAGTCTCTGCGTCCAGTGGCTGCTGCTGTGTCCATCCTCTCCACCTCCAGTGACTGCTGTGCTGAGTCCATCCTCTCCACCTCCAGTAGCTGCTGCTGTACTGTGTCCATCCAGTCTCTGCGTCCAGTGGCTGCTGCTGTGTCCATCCTCTCCACCTCCAGTGGCTGCTGCTGTGCTGTGTCCATCCAGTCTCTGCGTCCAGTGGCTGCTGCTGTGTCCATCCTCTCCACCTCCAGTGACTGCTGTGCTGTGTCCATCCTCTCCACCTCCAGTGACTGCTGTGCTGAGTCCATCCTCTCCACCTCCAGTGGCTGCTGCTGTGCTGTGTCCATCCAGTCTCTGCATCCAGTGGCTGCTGCTGTGTCCATCCACTCCCTGTGTCCAGTGGCTGCTGTGCTGTGTCCATCCTCTCCACCTCCAGTGGCTGCCTGCTGTGCAGTGTCCATCCTCTCCACCTCCAGTGGCTGCTGCTGTGCTGTGTCCATCCAGTCTCTGCATCCAGTGGCTGCTGCTGTGTCCATCCACTCCCTGTGTCCAGTGGCTGCTGTGCTGTGTCCATCCTCTCCACCTCCAGTGGCTGCCTGCTGTGCTGTGTCCATCCTCTCCACCTCCAGTGGCTGCCTGCTGTGCAGTGTCCATCCTCTCCACCTCCAGTGGCTGCTGCTGTGCTGTGTCCATCCAGTCTCTGCATCCAGTGGCTGCTGCTGTGTCCATCCACTCCCTGTGTCCAGTGGCTGCTGTGCTGTGTCCATCCTCTCCACCTCCAGTGGCTGCCTGCTGTGCTGTGTCCATCCTCTCCACCTCCAGTGGCTGCTGCTGTGCTGTGTCCATCCAGTCTCTGCGTCCAGTGGCTGCTGCTGTGTCCATCCACTCCCTGTGTCCAGTGGCTGCTGTGCTGTGTCCATCCTCTCCACCTCCAGTGGCTGCCTGCTGTGCTGTGTCCATCCTCTCCACCTCCAGTGGCTGCCTGCTGTGCTGTGTCCATCCTCTCCACCTCCAGTGGCTGCCTGCTGTGCAGTGTCCATCCTCTCCACCTCCAGTGGCTGCTGCTGTGCTGTGTCCATCCAGTCTCTGCATCCAGTGGCTGCTGCTGTGTCCATCCACTCCCTGTGTCCAGTGGCTGCTGTGCTGTGTCCATCCTCTCCACCTCCAGTGGCTGCCTGCTGTGCTGTGTCCATCCTCTCCACCTCCAGTGGCTGCTGCTGTGCTGTTTCCATCCAGTCTCTGCGTCCAGTGGCTGCTGCTGTGTCCATCCACTCCCTGTGTCCAGTGGCTGCTGTGCTGTGTCCATCCTCTCCACCTCCAGTGGCTGCCTGCTGTGCTGTGTCCATCCTCTCCACCTCCAGTGGCTGCCTGCTGTGCTGTGTCCATCCTCTCCACCTCCAGTGGCTGCCTGCTGTGCTGTGTCCATCCTCTCCACCTCCAGTGGCTGCTGTGCTGTGTCCATCCTCTCCACCTCCAGTGGCTGCTGTGCTGTGTCCATCCTCTCCACCTCCAGTGGCTGCTGTGCTGTGTCCATCCTCTCCACCTCCAGTGGCTGCTGTGCTGTGTCCATCCTCTCCACCTCCAGTGGCTGCTGTGCTGTGTCCATCCTCTCCACCTCCAGTGGCTGCTGTGCTGTGTCCATCCTCTACACCTCCAGTGGCTGCTGCTGTGCTGTGTCCATCCACTCCCTGCATCCAGTGGCTGCTGCTGTGTCCATCCTCTTCCTTACTAGTCTAACTGGTCTAACTGTCACACAGTGGTGCTGCACTGCGACTCCGCAGGCCATACCCCACTATGATCATATACGAAGTGTGACTCCGCAAAAGTAATACGAAGTTAAAAATTTTTTTATTTATACAACCTCTGTGCGCTGTTCCCCAGTGTATTTGTTCACGTACATATAATGCTGGCCATACACGCTACAACTATCGGGGCGATCCGCCTGATATCAGCGGATCGCCCCGATAATTGTAGCATGTGGGGGGCGACTGAGGGTCAGGGCTGTTTTAACAGCAGTGTGGTCCCTGGGCAAAGCAATGCACTGGGGCCCCTACCCACCCATTCACATCAGTCCCTGCTCACAGGGTAGGGAAGGCTTGACTTTGATGGTGGGTGGGAGCCACAGGGCAGGGAAGGGTAGCGGCACAGGGGTGTGCACAGGTGCAGGGTAATAATATATGTACATTGTGCACTGGCAGCAAGCCAGGCACAGTGAAACAGGACTGAAGGGGAACTATCTGCAACTATGAAATCGCGCCGGGCTGCTTGCTGCAACCCGGCAGATGAAATGGCGCCTATGCATAACCCCAACACCTTTACCCCATTGCAGCAAACCCCCAATTTCAGTCCTGTATCTATTGCATATCTAAACCTCAGTGACTTATCTCCACCTCTGCATCATCAGTGCCACAACCTCAGTTCTGTACCCCCACTTCTGCATACCCACCCCATATCTGACCCCCACGACCTCAGTCCTGTACCCCTCCCCTGTATATCCCCCCCAAAAAAGAGTCCAGCGTCCCCCTTCTGCAGAACCCCATCCCCCCCCACACACAAACACACACACACACACATCTAAGCCCCACAACAGGCCAGGGAGACAAGATCATCCATTCCCCCTATCTCTCCCATACTTCTGACACCCCAACAACTATCACCTCTCTCCATCCTCAAATCCCCTATACTATCGTTCACCCTTCGCCTCATGGTTCCATCCTGTAATGCGATTCCAGACCATGTTGTAGTGCCCAGCCTCCTGTCAAGCCCCCTCACCCAGTTACTTATGCGACCACCTCCCCCGGGGCCACATGACCACGAGCCAACAAATTCCTGGACTGCTAGCATCCTGCAATCCCAGCATTACCTAGGGAGTATAAGTTCTAACCGCAGTGTACCTTCATGGCTCCCGGTAGTGCCGCGTCACCCTCAGTCCCACGGAGCTCCTGTAGTGGTTTCAATAGAAAAGAAGCAGAACACACAGACTCCCGGCTGCCGTGCAGCGCTCCTGTGCCTGACTGCAGCGCCGCTCCTGATTGGCTGCCATTCCAGACGCTATGATTGGCCGTGGTGATGTTGATATACTGCCGGCACTATTTCATTGTGCCGTGATGCAGCAGGCACCCCGGCCAAATAGGTACCGCTGCCTCCATTAAGTATGGTGGAACTGGGCTAATGGGTGGTCCGGTGCACCCCCGGACCACCCCCCAGTTTCGCCTATGCTCGTCACCCGGGGAGGGGGAGCAGAGGAATACAGTGCGTTGGCGGCCAGTCTTTAAAAATATCACTAATTTACAAACAGGCCCCAGCTGCAGGGGGGCAGGTTGGTGGGCCCCTTAATCTTCGGGCCCATGGGCAACTGCCCAACAAGCCCAATGGAAGAAACGGTCCTGCTGAGAGTTAAATATTGCTCAGTCGGGCATGCCGGACTGTCCAGCATGCCTGTCCGATGCGATATTTCCCGTTAAACTGTCGGCCGCATCGGGCAGTGCATGCCCAGCCGCGGCCGACAGACAGACATTTCCTGTGTTCCTTCCTATGGAAGGAACAGGGAAATGTCTCCTCCCCCGGGGGCGGAGCGCGGATGTCTGCCGAATACACTGTGAGAGAAATCTCACAGTGTATGCCTGCGACATCTGCGGCTGGCAGCCGGATAGATAAAAGTCTGTCGGTCTGACAGACATTTTATCTGGCCGTGTATGCCCAGAATAAGCGAAGTGACTGTACGCAGTGTGAGCTAAGAATTTTAAAAAAAGTAGAAAAAAAATATTTCTTCTATTGTTTGTACTACGTCTGTGCGCTGTCCCCCAGTAAAAACTCTGTAATATAGCAGAGTGCCATTGCATGATGTCACACTTCAATATCTTTTATTGCTAAGGTTTCACAAGGCTTCTGTAGCGCCGGACATAGGAGGTAGAGGAGGTAGCCGGCAACCCGGTGGTCGTGATGCCGGCTGTCAGAATCTCGGCGACAGGAATCCCAACAGCAGTCAGAATCCAACACAACGCATACATATACAAACAGAGGTTCCTAATGACCGAGGGATAAGGTGCTTGTCCCCCACACAAATCGTCTCATCATATTATGCATGGCATATTAAGGTTATTATTTCATATAAATAGTACTATTTTTAACAATATGAATCTATTCAATTGCTCCACCAAAGCAAATTAGCTCTATTCTTTCTGATCCTATTGCGGTCATATTTCTGATATGAAGATTCATCTGATATATGATTCACCATTTTCTATATACCCTTAACATAATTCTAATTGTGCAGTAATTTCATGCATAGACCAGTCAGCCTGCTGCGAAGGAGGCTTCAGGGAACAAAACACAAATTATTGATCTAACTGGCATATTAATCAGGAACAATCTTCATCTTCTTGTTTACGACAGATCAGGATTAAACTGACTGTTCTCAATTACTGTAATCACAGGTACAATATTTACATCTAAATGATATATTGATGCCACATGAATTACATACTGCAAATGAAATGTCATCTAACAATTATTTTAATTGTAACAAGCTTGTTTTTATTTCATCTAATCTCTGTGTTTATTTTAGTCTTAAAAATAGAACCATGGGTAACACATAGAGGACCTCATTCAGTGTCGGTCGTTGCGACCGCTCGGTCGTGCGCCACCAATGTTCGCTAAACTGTGCATGCATAAAATTCGCAATGCGCTTGCGCAAACTAGCTACTACGATCAGAAATTGCTCTCTCCTTGAACACAGCCAGGTTGTTAGTTTGAGTGACAGGATGAGGCGTTTGTGGGCGGTAACAGGGGAAGGTGCTTGTGAACGGGGGAGTGGAGATCCGAACACAGGCATGCCTGACTATGCAAACGGCGTTTTCTGGGAGTGCATAATTAACTAAGTAGTGTCATGGCACATGTGACATGGGAGGTTTTTACACTGACTTGTTCGTAGTGTTTAAGAGAGGGTATGGTCAACCTTAAGCTCTACGAGCAGCTCCGATGGTTCCCGATGGTCTCGATTAATCCTTATATGCCCGGAGATGACATGTAATGCGAACGAGAAGGGGGCGTATTTTTAGTCTTACGGCCGCATCCTCCCCTCGCTCGTCCAGCTAACGATCCCATCTTAATGACGCAACTTGCGAGCGCTTCATTTGCATATCTGGCCCCTTTTACCTTACGACCGTGCGACCACAACAACCGACTCTGAATGAGGTCCAGAGTGTGGGATTGTAAACTGCAATGTTCCTTATTGTGTGTTTTACCACAAGCAATGCTAGTAACATTCCTAATTACATCCTATAATCCGAGAATTAATTTAAATGGGTTTTATTCTATGCCACCAAATATTATCTCCAATTAATCCTTATTTACAAATGATTAGGGAGATCGCCCCTAAACCCTTTCATTATCATAAAATTTTTTGCTCATTTTAGACATCAAATTAATTCATTTTTATTATAGTATCTTTAGGGATTACTATCTGAGTTTAACAAAGCAATATATGGGAAAAAGGTTGTTTTTATACTAACACCATGGAAAGCAGAAAAAATCAATGCACTTAAATACCCTTTCAAGATATTTTTGTTATATTCTTTACTAGGGGTGTGCACCGGCCACTTTTCGTGTTTTGTGTTTTGGTTTTGGATCTGGATCTTTCTTCGTGTTTTGGATCTGGATTGGTTTTGCCAAAACCACCCTTCCGTGTTTTGGGTTCTGGGTTTTGTGTTTTGGATCTGTATTTTTTTTTAAAAAAAGCATAAAAACAGCTAAAATCACAGAATTTGTGGGTTTTTCTGCTCCTATGCTATTATTAACCTCAATAACCTTAATTTCCACTCATTTCCAGTCTATTCTGAACACCTCACAATAGTGTTTTTATGTCCAAAAGGTTGCACCGAGGTAGCTGGATTACTATGCTAAGCGACACGAGTGGGCGGCACTAACACGTGGCCCATCTAGGAGTGACACTGCAGTGGCAGACAGGATGGCAGTTTCAAAAACTAGGTCGCAAACAGTACATAATGCAAAGAAAAAAAAGAGGTGCAAGATGGAATTGTCCTTGGGCCCTCCCACCCACCCTTATGTTGTATAAACAGGACATGCACACTTTAACAAACCAATCATTTCAGCGCCAGGGTCTGCCACACAACTGTGGCTGAAATGATTGGTTCGTTTGGGCCCCCACAAAACAAGCTGGCAATTAATCTGTCCCTGCACAAACTGGCTCTACGGAGGCAAGATGTCGTCCTCATCCTCCTCATTCACCGATTCCTCACCCTCTTCAGTGTTGTGTACATCCTCATCCTCACAGAGTATTAATTCGTCCCCACTGGAGTCCACCACCACAGGTCCCTCTGTACGTTATGGAGGCTGGTCTCCTTGGAAGAGTTGATAATTCATTTTTATGAACATCATCTTCTCCACATTTTGTGGAAGCAACCTCCTACGCCTTTCGCTGACAAGGTTCCCGGCTGCACTAAACACTCTTTCGGAGTACACACTGTAGGGGGGGCAACTCAGGTAAAATAGAGCCAGTTTGTACAGGGGCCTCCAAATTGCCTTTTTTTCCTGCCAGTACATGTACAGACTGTCTGACATGCCTACTTGGATGCTGTCACCGATGTAATCCTTTAACAGACAGACGCACGCTTGTCGCTGCTGTTTTGAGGATGCAGGTGCGGCTACAGCCCACACAATTCACAAAGACAGAAAAAAAAGAAGAATTTTTTATTTTTTGTGGAGCGCACTTTGAGGGTTACACCACCATTTAAGACAGACGCACGCTTGTCGCTGCTGCTTTGAGGATGCAGGTGCGGCTACTGCACATACATTTCACACACAAACACAGAAAAAAAGGTTATTTATTTTGGTTGGAGCGCACTTTGGGGGTTACACCACCCTTTAACAGACAGACGCACGCTTGTCGCTGCTGCTTTGAGGATGCAGGTGGGGCTACAGCCCACACAATTCACAAAGACAGAAAAAAAAGAAGAATTTTTTATTTTTTGTGGAGCGCACTTTGGGGATTACACCACCCTTTAACAGACAGACGCACGCTTGTCTCTGCTGCTTTGAGGATGCAGGTGCGGCTACAGTCCACACTTTTCACAAAGACAGAAAAAAAAACATGAATTTTTTATTTTTTGTGAAGCGCACTTTGGGGTTTGCACCACCATTTAACAGACAGATGCACCCTTGTCGCTGCTGCTTTGAGGATGCAGGTGCGGCTACAGCCCACACAATTCACAAAGACAGAAAAAAAAGAAGAATTTTTTATTTTTTGTGGAGCGCACTTTGGGGATTACACCACACTTTAACAGACAGACGCACGCTTGGCTCTGCTGCTTTGAGGATGCAGGTGCGGCTACAGTCCACACTTTTCACAAAGACAGAGAAAAAAAGATGAATTTTTTATTTTTTGTGGAGCGCACTTTGGGGTTTGCACCACCATTTAACAGACAGACGCACCCTTGTCGCTGCTGCTTTGAGGATGCAGGTGTGGCTACAGCCCACCCAATTCACAAAGACAGAAAATAAAGAAGAATTTTTTTATTGTTTGTGGAGAGCACTTTGAGGGTTACACCACCCTTTAACAGACAGACGCACGCTTGTCGCTGCAGCTTTGAGGATGCAGGTGCGGCTACAGCCCACATAATTCACAAAGACAGAAAAAAAAGAAGAATTTTTTTATTGTTTGTGGAGCGCACTTTGAGGGTTACACCACCCTTTAACAGACAGATGCACGCTTAGCGCTGCTGCTTTGAGGATGCAGGTGGAATCTAGATGGGATTTGGAACCGGGGACACACTACCTCCATCAATTGTCTAAATCGCACGTCTAACACCAACATAGCAGTCAAGGCCTTAGTTATACGTTTTGCTTCAGGATGACTGCTGTCGTACTTCATCCTCCTTGCTAAGGACTGTTGGAGGGTCAATTGTTTAGTAAAAGTAGTGGTGTTCCTACTTCCTCTCTGGGATGATGAACAACTCCCAGCAGCAGCAGCAGCACTAGGAGGAAGTGGTTCTTGATCTTTCCCTATTTTATTTTTATCGGAGAAAGTTTGGTCCTCCATTTATGTTGTATTGATATATACGTGCGGCTAAAGCGCACACAAACACAGAAAATAATTTTTTATTTTTGTTGGAGACTAGTGCACTTTTTGGGTTATACCACCCTTTAAGAAATGAGCCAGCCAGCCCTTTACTTATGGGACACAGGCAAATGCTTGGCGCTGCTCCTTTGTTGATGCACGTGCAGCCACAGTGCACACAATTCACAAACACAGAAAATATTTTTTTATTTTGTTTGGAGTGCACTTTGGAGGTTACAGCACCCTTTAACGGTCAAGCCAGCCATCCCTTTACCTATGGGACACAGGCGCACGCTTGGCGCTGCTCCTTTGTTGATGCACGTGCCGCCACAGTGCATACAATTCACAAACACAGAAAATATTTTTTTATTTTGTTTGGAGTGCCCTTTGGGGGTTACAGCACCCTTTAATGGTCAAGCCAGCCAGCCCTTTACCTATGACACAGGCGCACGCTTGGCGCTACTTTGTTGATGCACGTGTGGCTACTGTGCACACAATTCACAAACACACAAAAAAATATATATTTTTTTTTGGGAGTGCACTTTGGAGGTTACAGCACCCTTTAATGGTCAAGCCAGCCGTCCCTTTACCTATGGGACACAGGCGCACGCTTGGCGCTGCTCCTTTGTTGATGCACGTGCCGCCACAGTGCATACAATTCACAAACACAGAAAATATTTTTTTATTTTGTTTGGAGTGCCCTTTGGGGGTTACAGCACCCTTTAATGGTCAAGCCAGCCAGCCCTTTACCTATGACACAAGCGCACGCTTGGCGCTACTTTGTTGATGCATGTGCGGCTACTGTGCACACAATTCACAAACACACAAAAAAATATATATTTTTTTTTGGGAGTGCACTTTGGAGGTTACAGCACCCTTTAATGGTCAAGCCAGCTGTCCCTTTACCTATGGGACACAGGCGCACGCTTGGCGCTGCTCCTTTGTTGATGCACGTGCCGCCACAGTGCATACAATTCACAAACACAGAAAATATTTTTTTATTTTGTTTGGAGTGCCCTTTGGGGGTTACAGCACCCTTTAATGGTCAAGCCAGCCAGCCCTTTACCTATGACACAGGCGCATGCTTGGCGCTACTTTGTTGATGCACGTGCGGCTACTGTGCACACAATTCACAAACACACAAAAAAATATATATATTTTTTTTGGAGTGCACTTTGGAGGTTACAGTACTTTTTAACGGTCAAGCCAGCCATCCCTTTACCTATGGGACACAGGCGCACGCTTGGCGCTGCTCCTTTGTTGATGCACGTGCCGCCACAGTGCATACAATTCACAAACACAGAAAATATTTGTTTATTTTGTTTGGAGTGCCCTTTGGGGGTTACAGCACCCTTTAACAGACAAGCCAGCCAGCCCTTTACTTATGGGACACAGGCGCACGTTTGGCGCTGCTCCTTTGTTGATGCACATGCAGCCACAGTGCACACAATTCACAAACACAGAAAATATTTTTTTATTTGGTTTAGAGTGCACTTTGGGGGTTACAGCACCCTTTAACGGTCAAACCAGCCGGCCCTTGACTTATGACACAGGCGAACGCTTGGCACTACTTTGTTGATGCACGTGCGGCTACTGCGCACACAATTCACAAACACAGAAAAAATATTTATTTTTTTTGCACTTGAGGGGAGCACCACTGATGGACAGAGCACCCCCTGGACAACACTACAGCACCCCTTTAGGACTGGGACACTGCACAGGACTTTGGAGTGGACACAGCCCCTATGGACAACTGACTGCACAACACAGTCCAGCCAGCCCATATGGACTTTGGACTGGAGGAGTGGACACAGCCCCTATGGACAACAGCAGCACAGCGCAGCACAGCACAGCACAACACTACACTGCACTACACTACACTACACAGCCCAGCCAGCCCTAACTCCCACCCTCCCTCTTCACTGTCCACAGCCGATTGAGAAAATGGCGGCGACGCGGGTACCTTAAATAGGATCCAAAACCCGTGAGACCCGGAAGGCGGGATGATGACGTTTTGCTTCGATTTCAGATCCGAGTCAGGCGGGAAAAGTCGAGCCTGACTCGGATCGGCGTCGGATCGGGGGGGCTCGGGGGGGTTCGGATTTCAGAAATCTGAACCCACTCACCCCTATTCTTTACACAATTAAGCTAAGTCTGTGATCCAGATGAGTTGCAGATGTTCACCCAAAATGTCACTTATTACACCCAATCTCCTACTTTCACTTTTGGACCAACCCTATAATTATTTTTTTTTCCAATAGATATTTATACTTAATTTATCTCTCAAATAAGTTATGAGTGTAATCAGATATCTTGACTGTATACAGTATATTTCAGTCCGATTTATACTGGAAAGAACATTATTTTACATTTCATGTAAACATTTTGCTATCTTAATTATCACTGCATTTAAATGTTCAGCCTATAGCAAAAGCACATATGTAGGATGAAAAATGTATATTAGTGGTCCATACTCTGTTGTGTTCCATCCCACATATGTAACTTTATCTCTAAATATTCTCCCTAGGGCTTGTTACTGGACCTGGTGCTTAACACCTCTCTTATCCGTTCACATGAGAATGCAGGACTTCTCCAGAGTTTCCCTCTTATCTGGAACTCTCTGCCTTGCTGAGCAATTGGAAATGGTGCATACTGCATTCATGATCCATTATCATTTAAAACAGAAGGTCTATTTAACATACAGTAGACATCAATAATCATTATATCAACAACTCCTTCCAATATGTCTTCAACAGTTTTTTTTCAGATTGTTATTTATACCCCTATTCCACCAAAATTCCTGGTCTGACCCAGAGTTGGAACAGGGTTCCTATACGGATCAAACCTGGAATTTAGCCGGCGCCGACTCGGGATATTCCCGAGTCAGCGCCGCTCACACCGCAGTCGGGTCTGTATAAACTCGGCTTTTCCGGCGTGAAAGTGGACACTTGGAGGTGACGTCTTCTCCAAGCGCCACTGAAGCCAGACCAATCGGCCGGCATGCGGCTCACTCCAGGTCATCAAGACCCGGAGTGCGCCGTACACACAGCAGGGTTTCACGGGCTACACCCGTGTTAAACCCTGCTATTTACCTGGGTTGGATTGCCGGGTCACTCGACCCGGCGATCTAACCCTAACCCCTTTTACACCAAGAAGCTGCCCGGGTTAACCCTGCAATAACCCGGGTTTTAGCTCCGGTGTAAAAGGGGTATTAGTAAGATATAAGACATTTAGCTTATGATCTCCTGGGCAACACAGGTTAAAGGGTGCACTTTACCATACAGTATATGAGTTCAACTCGTTGGTTGTTTGCCACAAAAATGTTATATAACAAGCCCCTCAGCTTAACAATTTCAGCAAACGATTTGCAACTTTAAAAGGAAAACATCCTGGCACCTGATTGTAATGTTCAGGAACACTTCACAGAATCACAAGGGAAAACAGAAATATCTGTATGCTCACTGGATTTTCTATAATGCAGCACAAGTCCTTCCACACTAACCAAAACACTAGTCATAGCCAGTGATTACAGGGATGGGGGATTTACAATGTTATTGGTGATGTAATGACAGAGTACATTGTAAATTTGTTTAATTGCCACATCATAATTACAAGTCAGTGATCCAAAACTGGCAATTTCCTAGTATTTGGTTGCATCCTATAGCATTCATTTAATTAATGGGTTTGTTATTTTATCAAAGAGAACATGCTTGCTGATTACACATGTGTGCCTCATGAGACACATGATGACATATAACCTTGCAAAGGAAATCAGCAAGTGGATAAGGGATATAAAATGATGTTACATGTGCTGTACTATATGCATCATTAATTGAAGCAACCTGCCATCTGCATATAACATAACAATGTTGTGTGCATTTTATATACCAAATGAGGATTTATATAGATAAGTGGTTATTGACAGGATAAATTATCTGTTCATTGTTCTACTAAAAACAGCCCCGGTACCACCTTTCTTCAAGCATTTGAATAGAATGCTTGTTGAAATGGTCGTGCATAAAATATAAGGACTAGATAGGCTAAAAAGACAATAATAGAAAAAAACAGTAAACATTTTCCGTATGTGCTAAAGCGTGGGTCCTCTGAAAGCTTTGACTGATTATGGTAGGTTCATTCTCAGTCAATAACTGCTGAGAACAAGAGTCACTAATCCTCATCATCACAGGAGAAAAGATATATAAGGTATGTTATATTCATATAGGGGATATCATTGCTACAGGTTGAGTCTCCCATATCCAAATATTCTGAAATACGGAATATTCCGAAATACGGAATTATTTTGGCATGACTGAGAAAATAAAACCTTTGATTAATGATGGTTCAATGTACACAAATTTTGTCTAAAGCAGAAATTATTAAAAATAATGTATAAAATTACCTACAGGCTGTGTATAGGGTGCATATGAAACATAAATGAATTTCATTTCTGTACACAAACTTTGAGCCACAAAATTATTGAAAATATTGTATAAAATGACCTGCAGGCTTGTGTATATGGTGTATATAACACATAAATGCATTCTTTGTGTATATTGGGGTCCCATTCCTAAGATATTTCATTATGCTATGCAAATATTCCAAAATACGGAATATTCTGTTATCCAAAATACCCCTGGTCCCAAGCATTTTGTATATGGGAGACTCAACCTGTACTAGGTATCTGACATTTTAGGTTTTGTTTCTTTTCAGTCTAGATACTTTTTCAGTGCTTTGATATTACCCATTGAGTAAACTCTATATAGTACTTGTGCAAATGTGTCTTTCCACAGATGACTAGAAGATTGTGACAATCTAACGTGGAAGAACAGAGGACTGTCACATGCTTCACTAGTTCTACATGGCAAGTAGTATTTTCTGGGCCTCTGACTAAAGTAAAGTATTGTACATCTTGAGCTCCTAATTTGGGTCCAGTGTAGTGAGTTCCCATAGTAACCCAGCATAGTTTGCCAAATTAGCAAACGGCTCAGCACAGTAGACCTGAGGCAGACCTGTCAAGGAATGTGGTCCCACAGTCTATAAAAAGAAGTTTACATAGTAACCCAGCATAATTTGCCAAATTAGCAAACGGCTCAGCACAGTAGACCTGAGGCAGACCTGTCAAGGAATGTGGTCCCACAGTCTATAAAAAAAGTTTACATGGTCACACTGTGACAGTAGCTCATCGGGCTTGGTATAAAAGATCGACAGGAATTAGATAGACAATGTCTGGATAGACAACAGATGTTAGACAGGCAATAGGCCAACAGGGACAAAAGGTCGAGAGGGACAAATTGTCGACACAGAAAAGGTTGACATGGATGAAGGTCGACAGGTACAAAAGGTTGAAACAAAAATGATAGACATAAAAATGGTTGACACATTTTTTTTTCTAACTCTAATCTTCACTCGAACCCTAACCCTCCCCTTGGTACCTAACATGTCGTCCCTCCTAGTGCCTAACCCCAACCCTCCGGTAAGTGCCTAACACTAACCATTGAGGTACATGCCTAAATCCTAACCGTCCCTCCTAGAGCCTAACCCCAACCCTCCGGTAAGTGCCTAACCCTAAACGTAACTCCTACTGCCATAACACTAACAATCGAGGTACATGCCTAAATCCTAACCGTCCCTCCTAGAGCCTAACACTAACCGTCTAGGTACATGCCTAACCCTAACCATCCCTCCTAGAGCCTATCCCTAACACTACCGTAAGTGCCTAACCCTAACAAAAAAAATGTGTTGAACATTTTTTGTTGACCTAATGCCTGTCTAACATCTGTTGTCTATCTAGGCATTGTTGACCTTTTTAATGTAGTTCTATTGACTGGAACCCTAGCTGTGTGTGGCTGTGTTTGAAAAAAATGGCAGATAGGGGCTGATTGGTTGGTACTTTATCACTCTCCACTTTATCACTTTCCAAGGCTTAGTACATCTACCCCAGAGAAAGCCAGTCACACTGAGTTTTGTAGTAAGAACAATATAATTCTGTTTACAAATCATGATGATCACTGCTCTGGAGAGTGGAATGACCAACTGCAGAAGTACTGAAAGTGCTTTTAACCCATAAGATGCTGATGGAAGTGCTAAAACCAACAACATAGAACAACAAACTACAGGAAAGACCAGATCCTGACAAATAATAGCAACTATATTGCTACATACTTAAGTTTTTACATCTGAGTGGTTTCTCAGTTCAGTTTTGGACTCATTAAATTGAAATTTCAAGAAAGCGGACTAAAAGTAAATGTGATTTACTTTTTAAACATAATATATATATAAACTAGGGGTGTGCACCGGCCACTTTTCGTGTTTTGTGTTTTGGTTTTGGATCTGGATCTTTCTTCGTGTTTTGGATCTGGATTGGTTTTGCCAAAACCACCCTTCCGTGTTTTGGGTTCTGGGTTTTGTGTTTTGGATCTGTATTTTTTTAAAAAAAAGCATAAAAACAGCTAAAATCACAGAATTTGTAGGTTTTTCTGCTCCTATGCTATTATTAACCTCAATAACCTTAATTTCCACTCATTTCCAGTCTATTCTGAACACCTCACACCTCACAATAGTGTTTTTATGTCCAAAAGGTTGCACCGAGGTAGCTGGATGACTATGCTAAGCGACACGAGTGGGCGGCACAAACACGTGACCCATCTAGGAGTGACACTGCAGTGGCAGGCAGGATGGCAGTTAGAAAAACTAGGCCCCAAACTGTACATAATGCAAAGAAAAAAAGAGGTGCAAGATGGAATTGTCCTTGGGCCCTCCCACCCACCCTTATGTTGTATAAACAGGACATGCACACTTTAACAAATCAATCATTTCAGCGCCAGGGTCTGCCACACAACTGTGGCTGAAATGATTGGTTCGTTTGGGCCCCCACAAAACAAGCTGGCAATTAATGTGTCCCTGCACAAACTGGCTCTACGGAGGCAAGATGTCATCCTCATCCTCCTCATCCACCGATTCCTCACCCTCTTCAGTGTGTACATCCTCATCCTCACAAAGTATTAACTCGTCCCCACTTGAATCCACCACCACAGGTCCCTCTGTACCTTCTGGAGGCTGGTCTCCCTGGAAGAGCTGATAATTCATTTTGATGAACATCATCTTCTCCACATTCTGTGGAAGCAACCTCCTACGCCTTTCGCTGACAAGGTTCCCGGCTGCACTAAACACTTTCGGAGTACACACTGGAGGGGGGGCAACTCAGGTAAAATAGAGCCAGTTTGTACAGGGGCCTCCAAATTGCCTCTTTTTCCTGCCAGTACAGGTATGGACTGTCTGACATGCCTACTTGGATGCTGTCACCGATGTAATCCTCCACCATTCTGTCAATGGTGACAGTATCATATGCAGTGACAGTAGACATGTCAGAAATTGTTGCCAGGTCCTTCAGTCCGGACCAGATGTCCAAACTTGGTCCTGCCTGCCCTGCATCACCGCCAGCGGGTTGCTTAGGATACCTAAGTTTTTTCCTGGCAGCCCCAGTTGCGGGAGAAAATGAAGAAGGAGCCGTTGACGTGTCACGTTCCGCTTCAGCTGACAGTGTGTTCACCAGCAGGTCTTTGCACCTCTGCAGGCTTGTGTCGGCCGGAAAGAGAGACACCACATAGGCTTTAAACCTAGGATCGAGCACGGTGGCCAAAATGTAGTGGTCTGATTTCAACAGATTGACCACCCTGGAATCCTGGCAAAGCGAATGAAGGGCTTCATCCACAAGTCCCACATGCCGAGCGGAATCGCTCCGTCTTAGCTCCTCCTTCACTTTCTCCAGCTGCTTCTGCAAAAGCCTGATGAGGGGAATGACCTGACTCAAGCTGGCAGTGTCTGAACTGACTTCACGTGTGGCAAGTTCGAAGGGCTGAAGAACCTTGCACAACACGGAAATCATTCTCCACTGCGCTTGAGTCAGGTGCATACCCCCTCCTTTGCCTATGTCATAGGTGGATGTATAGGCTTGTATGGCCTTTTGCTGCTCCTCCATCCTCTGAAGCATATAGAGGGTTGAGTTCCACCGCGTCACAACCTCTTGCTTCAGGTGATGGCGGGGCAGGTTCAAGAGTGTTTGCTGGCGCTCCAGTCTTCGGCACGCAGTCGCTGAATGGCGAAAGTGGCCAGAAATTTTTCGGGCCACCCAAAGCGTCTCCTGCACGCCCCTGTCGCTTTTCAGAAAATTCTGCACCACCAAGTTTATTGTGTGAGCAAAACATGGGACGTGCTGGAATTTGCCCAGATGTAATGCCCGCACAATATTGGTGGCGTTGTCAGATATCACAAATCCCCAGGAGAGTCTAAGTGGGGTAAGCCACTGGGCGATGATTTCCCTCAGTTTCTCTAAGAGGTTGTCGGCGGTGTGCCTCTTACTGAAACCGGTGATACACAGCGTAGCCTGCCTTGTAACGAGCTGGCGTTTCTGAGATGCTGCTACTGGTGACGCTGCTGCTGTTGCTGCGTAAGGTGATACATCTACCCAGTGGGCTGTCACAGTCATATAGTCCTTAGTCTGCCCTGTTCCACTTGTCCACATGTCCGTGGTTAAGTGGACATTGTGTACAACGGCATTTTTCAGGACACTGAGGACACTTTTTCTGACGTTTCTGTACAGTCTCGGTATCGCCTGCCTAGTGAAGTGGAATCTAGACGGGATTTGGAACCGGGGACACACTACCTCCATCAATTGTCTAAATCCCACTGCACTAATGGCGGATACCGGACGCACGTCTAACACCAACATAGCAGTCAAGGCCTCAGTTATACGTTTTGCTTCAGGATGACTGCTGTCGTACTTCATCCTCCTCGCTAAGGACTGTTGGAGGGTCAATTGTTTAGTAAAAGTAGTGGTGTTCCTACTTCCTCTCTGGGATGATGAACGACTCCCAGCAGCAGCAGCAACAGCAGCAGCGGCAGCAGTAGGCGTAGCAATGCAGGATCCTCCGGAGGAATCCCGGATAGGAGAGTCAGTCATGCCAGTGATATGGCCTGCAGGACTACTTCCGATCCTGACTAAGGAGGAAATTGACGAGGAGGGAGTTGACGGTGTGGTTTGCAGGCGCTTGGATACAACAGGACAACGGGATTTAGGTGTCCCTGGACTGCTTACGGTCTGAGCCAAAGTTTCTGAACTTGACAGTAACTTTTTATGAACGCGCTGCAGGTGCCGTATACGGGAGGATGTTCCTAGGTGGTTGACGTCCCTACCCCTACTTATTTCACCTTTACATATGGTACATATGGCAAGACAGTTGTTGTCCGGATTTGGATAGAAATATTGCCAGACCAAAGAGGTGGAATGTTTGGTCTTCTGCCCAGGCATGACCGTGATGGGCTTTTTCATCCCACGGACAACAACTGTCTCCCCCGGAGCCTGATTTAAACAAACCACATCACCATCAGAATCCTCCTCGCCAACTTCCTCCTCAGCGCCAGCTACACCAGTATCCTCATCCTGTTGTACTTCAACAGTGACATCTTCAATTTGCATATCAGCAAGTGGACTGTGGGTGCTCCTTTCAGCACTTGCAGGGGGCGTGCAAATGGTGGAAAGAGCCACCTCTTCCCGTCCAGTGCTGGGAAGGTCAGGCATCGCAACCACCACCACACTTGGACTCTCTTTGGGGATTTGTGATATCTTCTTAGAAAGCACAGTTCTTCGCTGTGCTTTTGCCAGCTTAACTCTTTTGATTTTTTTAGTGGGAGGAGTGCTTCCATCGTCATGTGAAGCTGAACCACTAGTCATGAACATACTAGGGATCGACCTTAGCCGTTCCTTGCCACTCCGTGTCGTAAATGGCATATTGGCAAGTTTACGTTTCTCTTCAGCTGATTTAAATGTCTTTTTCAAGGTCATTTTCCTGAACTTTGCCATTTGGGATTGTATGTGCCCTCTACTATGACATTGGGCATCGGCCTTGGCAGACGACGTTGATGGCATGTTATCGTCTATGTCATGACTAGTGGCAGCAGCTTCAGCACTAGGAGGAAGTGGTTCTTGATCTTTCTCTATTTTATTTTTATCGGAGAAAGTTTGGTCCTCCATTTATGTTATATCGATTTGATATATACGTGCGGCTAAACACAGAAAATAAATTTTTTTTTGGTTCGGACTGGAGTGTACTTTGTGGGTTACAGCACCCTTTAACGGTCAAGCCAGCCGGCCCTTTACTTATGACACAGGCGCACTCTTGGCACTACTTTGTTGATGCACGTGCGGCTACTGCGCACACAATTCACAAACACAGAAAATAATTTTTTTTTAGGTTTGGACTGGAGTGTACTTTCGGGGGTTACAGCACCCTTAACGGTCAAGCCAGCCGGCCCTTTACTTATGACACAGGCGCACGCTTGGCACTACTTTGTTGATGCACGTGCGGCTACTGCGCACACAATTCACAAACACAGAAAATAATTTTTTTTTGGTTTGGACTGGAGTGTACTTTCGGGGGTTACAGCACCCTTTAACGGTCAAGCCAGCCGGCCCTTTACTTATGACACAGGCGCACGCTTGGCACTACTTTGTTGATGCACGTGCGGCTACTGCGCACACAATTCACAAACACAGAAAATAATTTTTTTTTAGGTTTGGACTGGAGTGTACTTTCGGGGGTTACAGCACCCTTAACGGTCAAGCCAGCCGGCCCTTTACTTATGACACAGGCGCACGCTTGGCACTACTTTGTTGATGCACGTGCGGCTACTGCGCACACAATTCACAAACACAGAAAATAATTTTTTTTTTGGTTTGGACTGGAGTGTACTTTCGGGGGTTACAGCACCCTTAACGGTCAAGCCAGCCGGCCCTTTACTTATGACACAGGCGCACGCTTGGCACTACTTTGTTGATGCACGTGCGGCTACTGCGCACACAATTCACAAACACAGAAAATAATTTTTTTTTTGGTTTGGACTGGAGTGTACTTTCGGGGGTTACAGCACCCTTAACGGTCAAGCCAGCCGGCCCTTTACTTATGACACAGGCGAACGCTTGACACTACTTTGTTGATGCACGTGCGGCTACTGCGCACACAATTCACAAACACAGAAAATAATTTTTTTTTGGTTTGGACTGGAGTGTACTTTCAGGGGTTACAGCACCCTTTAACGGTCAAGCCAGCCGGCCCTTTACTTATGACACAGGCGCACGCTTGGCACTACTTTGTTGATGCACGTGCGGCTACTGCGCACACAATTCACAAACACAGAAAATAATTTTTTTTTGGTTTGGACTGGAGTGTACTTTCGGGGGTTACAGCACCCTTTAACGGTCAAGCCAGCCGGCCCTTTACTTATGACACAGGGGCACTCTTGGCACTACTTTGTTGATGCACGTGCGGCTACTGCGCACACAATTCACAAACACAGAAAATAATTTTTTTTTAGGTTTGGACTGGAGTGTACTTTCGGGGGTTACAGCACCCTTAACGGTCAAGCCAGCCGGCCCTTTACTTATGACACAGGCGCACGCTTGGCACTACTTTGTTGATGCACGTGCGGCTACTGCGCACACAATTCACAAACACAGAAAATAATTTTTTTTTGGTTTGGACTGGAGTGTACTTTCGGGGGTTACAGCACCCTTTAACGGTCAAGCCAGCCGGCCCTTTACTTATGACACAGGCGCACGCTTGGCACTACTTTGTTGATGCACGTGCGGCTACTGCGCACACAATTCACAAACACAGAAAATAATTTTTTTTTAGGTTTGGACTGGAGTGTACTTTCGGGGGTTACAGCACCCTTAACGGTCAAGCCAGCCGGCCCTTTACTTATGACACAGGCGCACGCTTGGCACTACTTTGTTGATGCACGTGCGGCTACTGCGCACACAATTCACAAACACAGAAAATAATTTTTTTTTTGGTTTGGACTGGAGTGTACTTTCGGGGGTTACAGCACCCTTAACGGTCAAGCCAGCCGGCCCTTTACTTATGACACAGGCGCACGCTTGGCACTACTTTGTTGATGCACGTGCGGCTACTGCGCACACAATTCACAAACACAGAAAATATATTATTTTTTTAGCACTTGGGGGGAGCACCCCTGATGGACAGAGCACCCCCTGGACAACACTACAGCACCCCTTTAGGACTGGGACACTGCACAGGACTTTGGAACTGACTGCACAACACAGTCCAGCCAGCCCCTATGGACTTTGAAGTAGTGGACACAGCCCCTATTAACAACAGCAGCACAGCACAACACAGCCAGCCCCTATGGACTTTGAAGTAGTGGACAACAGCAGCACTACACTACACTACACTACACAGCACTAACTCCCACCCTCCCTCTTCACTGTCCACAGCCGAGTGAGAAAATGGCGCCGACGCGGGTACCTTATATAGGATCCAAAACCCGCGAGACTCGGAAGGCGGGATGATGACGTTTTGCCTCGATGTCAGATCCGAGTCAGGCGGGAAAAGTCGAGCCTGACTCGGATCGGACTCGGATCGGGGGGGCTCGGGGGGGTTCGGATTTCAGAAATCCGAACCCGCTCACCCCTAATATAAACACTACAAATAAATACATTTGTGGGTTTTGCCTTGGTATTAATCCAAAGCGAAATGACAAAAAAAAAACAGGATTCTATGAGGTGGTTTTGATAAAACAAAGAAAATCTGCATTGGGAAAGGATTATGCTCTCTTCTTTTTCTTTTACACAATGTGTAGGAATAATATGGTAGCCCAACAAGACCTAGTATTTTATAGTTTAAAACCTATGCATTAAATGAGGGGAATTCTCTTTTAATGTGACACAAGATGGGGAGATCTGAGCTTTGTTTTCCCCCCTCCCCCATTTGTGGAAAAGTAATATTTTGTTATACATTTAGTCGATAGATGGTAAGGGGGCACACGATTTGAAAAAGGAGATTATTTAAGCATCTAAGAGACTATATGCCAATCTACAGAATAAGAACAGTAAGGTGCATTTGTATACAACTAATACATTATTCTCTAACCATTTCATATGTTTTTAGAATTTTTGGAAGCATCATCTGTGCTCTATGTGCAATCTCATAGATTTGGAACTTGAGCTAGGCTTATACTTAGGATTTAGGCTTCATTTAAAGTGAGGAAAAGGATTAAAGATTGGCATGGTATCATAGTAAGTACTTTACAGTGACGTGCAGTGAGGTGAGGCATCTGAGGCAGAGCCTTTCCTGTCATACTTTAGTATACTCCGCAGGTTTTACAGTAAAGGTCATGGGAAGAATTAAAAAATATATATTATAAATATCTTCTTTGTATTGTTCTGATGGTTTTTGTGGTCAAAACTCTGGAGTAAAAAGTGAATGGCAGGTGAGGCACTGCCTCCCCTGCCTACCTTTTCTGCACATACCTGATCAAAACACACCAAACTTCCAGCACTATTTACTGCTGCACCTTTGTATAATACCCACATGGACCCTCGGGTTCATATATGTACTGTATGTGTAAATCTGGCTCTGATACTAGCATTGCCGCCCCAGCCAGCTCACCGCACGTCACTGGTACTTTATATGTGCAACTGTGGCATAGAGCACATGTGGTATGCTGATGACTGCTGTTTTATTGACTAGAAAAGCTAAATTCTCATGGGTTAATGTATGATGCCCAATGAGCCTAATAATTCTTTTTTTGCCAAAATGACCTATATGGGTTCACTTCTAAGCAAAAAATAACTGTTTATAAAGATGTTTAGGTGAATAAAAAGTGTACACATGTATCTTAGCCACCGGCTGGGAACCACTGACATCATAGAATCTCCATCACTCTTTAATAGTTTTGGTCTCTCTCTCGCTCGCTCGCTCTCTCACTCGCTCTCTTCCTCTCTCGCTCTTGCTCTCTTTCTCTCTCACTCTCTCTCCTGCTCGCTCTTGCTCTCTTCCTCTCGCTCTCTTCCTCTCTTGCTCTCTTCAGCACAAGAAATAAAAATGACAAAGTTGCTGCAAGAATAAAATTGTTTTGTAAATGTAACCAACTATATTAGTTATTTTCCTGATCACACATAAAATACTAAAATATAATGTCACAAGATGTAATAACTTTATAAATTGCAGTACTAACAAAGAAAAAAAACATATGTACTGTGCGTCCTTTATAGCCAAGTGAATTAAGTGCTCTCTTACCATTCTTAGCTTATTTCATCCAAACCAGGCATTTAAAAGGCTCACAATGAAAATATATGACATGGGCAGGATTTGGTGTTCTTACATCTAGTCATGTACACATTTAATTTATTTTTAGTCAGGGTAACCTATGGTTACTGAGTTTTTATCTGTCACAGGACAATGTTCCTTCCCCTTCAATTTTCTATATAAAGGGGTCTGTCAAGGAAACCCCTGTAGCTCCTCCTAGTATTAGCACAGACAAGAAGGGATTGAAGTGAATACACAGAGAGAGGAGAGCCATCTGCAGCATGAACCAAGCATCTAGACTTCAGTGGCATGTACTGCTCATCATCCTGGCAGATCTCAGGGGACAATGCAGGTACATACAGGTGAGGTCATGCCTTTCATTATTGCCATCTGTCATAGGTGATATAGTGCAGAGGGATTAACACCAGAAAACTCCAGTGTCCAAATGCCCAAAGTATTTATAAAAAAAAATAGTAGTAACTTGATAATAAGCAAAACTTTTTTTTATTTGCATTATCTGTATGTTATCTTTTTGTTCTGTTAGGTAAGAGATGCAACAGAAGATGCTCTTGTTCTTTTGAACACAGATATTAAAAGGGAATTATCTCAAGAACAGATATATAGGAGATCACTCAGTAAGTATTAGAAGATATGATAGCAGTTGGTCTTTTGGGAAAATAAATAAGAACTTTGTAGTTTGCTGACAATAAACATTCTAGAAGCAAAAGATCCAAATGGATATTATTGGTTCACTACTCTCAACCATTATGTAACATTGTGTCAGTATTTTTTGTTCTTAATATGCAAGACACAACAGTTGTAATATATATATATATATATATATATATATATATACAGTATATATGTTTTTATTTTATTATATAGTCATGAAAATAGAGTAACCAGTTATATCAACAAATTGTTGAAATTGGGCAAAACTAAATATGAAACATCACTTTAACATGGTAACATTATTACGGTATTTAATAAACCTTGCTTAATACACATTGGTTTACATATCTCATGTACAGAAACCACTGGAAGGAGTATAACAGTATATTAGCATCTAATAATACTACATGTGCACTGTATTGGCAAGGCAGGTTATACAACCTATTACATACATAAACATATTGTAATAAGTAAAGGCAACAAAAAGAATATAAGATAATAAATGTATGTCTGTTGTATCCCTGTCAGGACGCATTTATATACTAAGTATAATTTTAATAAATGAGATAATAAATGTATGTCTGTTTTATCCCTGTTACGACGCATTTATATACTAAGTATAATTTTAATAAATGAGATAATAAATGTATGTCTGTTTTATCCCTGTTACTACGCATTTATATACTAAGTATAATTTTAATAAATGAGATAATAAATGTATGTCTGTTGTATCCCTGTCAGGACGCATTTATATACTAAGTATAATTTTAATAAATGAGATAATAAATGTATGCATCTCCCATCTCTGTATTAGGATGCATTGACATGCTAAGTATTGACGGACAGTTCACATTTAAAGCAGAACAACCTCAGCTACACTGCGCTCTGTTCCTTATTGGAGACCCAGAGGAGTTCATCACTATTGAATATAATTTTGTAAATATCGACTGCCTTGGAGGTGACATTCTAAAGGTAGGTTTATATTAGGCAATTCCTAGTACATTTAATCACTATAGAAAGGACACAAGGTAACAGGATTGTTGCTCTCTGTCTGCTGCAGAACATAATGACCCTGCTAGCCCTCCAACTGGTGTACTGTAGAAGGGCATGCTGGGATTTGTAGTTCCTTCACATTTGCCAAACTTATGTACAGTAAATGGAATAATTATTTGTGCTGTTTCTAGAGATATTAATAATTGTTTATTCATGTTTGCATTTATTAATACAAAATAACCCTGCCATAATAATTGCTCTACTCCAATGAATTTACAATATAACAGCATCACCAAGGTTTTAAACAATTAGAAAATGGGACCAGGTTCCCTAAACACAGTCCTCCAGGCACACTAACAGTTCAGGTTTCAAGGATATCCATTCTTGTGCACAGATGGCAAAATGAAATTAACTGAGGGGGAAGCAATCGGGAAGCCGACTGCCTAAATACCGGCAGCCGGCTTCCCGACTGTCATATCCCCGCATTTCCCCGACGGCGGGTGACCGGCGCCCGGCATCCCTGATGCCGGGCGCCGCGAGCGGACAGCCGCGGGGGGGGAGTGTTAGGTTTAGGGCTCCCTGGGGGGACTTAGGGTTAGGCACCCCCCCGGGACGGTTAGGCTAGGGGGAGGGAGGGTTAGGGTTAGGTACCCCCGGGGGGGACTTAGGGTTAGGCACCCCCCCGGGGGACTTAGGTTTAGGCAGCGGGGAAGGGGGTGGTTAGGGTTAGGCACTTAGAGGGGGGATTAGGATTAGGCACTTGGGGGGGAAGTTAGGGTTAGGCACCCCTAAGGAGGGTTAGGGTTAGGGGGGTTAGGTTAGGTTAGTAGATACTCACCTATCCACGATCGGGATTTCCAGCGCTGTCGGGCTTCCGCTGCTCGGAACTCTGCTGATGTCGGCCTGCCGCTGACGGGAATCGAACCGCCGGGTATTTCATACCCATTCCAACTGAGGTACTAAGTTACCTGTGCTTAAGCATGGATATCCTTAAAACTGGACTGTGTTAGAGTACCTTAAGGACTGAATTTGGGAACCACTTAAATGGGACAGAATGCTTGACTGACATAACCTAGAAATCACTTTCTTATGCAGCATCTCACACATGGAAATAGTTTTGTAGCACTCTGTTGCAAAAAGTATTTTTGTGTTTAAAATATAAGAGTAAGAACTTTTTTCTAACCTATTTACTTGTGAGCTGGATATCTTAACTGAGGTGTCAATTTATTTAAAAAATATTCTGTACAATACAATAGGACTCGAAGCTTTGTGGATTGATGGGATTTCTGTGTTTTACTGTAGCAATACTACTCCTACAGTATCTGGAAAACAGTTAAACCATTGCTCTGTATACATAGCAATTAGTATAGCATAGCATTACAATGAATACAAAGCATTTGTTGAACATGTTATGACATGGGGAATATAACTGTAAATAAAGACTTTAGTGACTATATTTTCCCTCTATATTTTCACTATATTTGCCGTTTGTTTTAGAAAACACTGGAATATGTTTACAGTATGTTAAGAACTTTGTAGCTGCACTTTGTAAATACCGGTAACTCTAATATTATTTATACACTTGTTTTTTCCCAGTTCTGACCACAGAAACATAGACTGTGCTGAAATTAGCCTATGTGTCCATATAGTGATAGTGTGACTTTATTGTTATGTAATGTTTCTGTGGGGGCTTGCTTTATTTTTCTTACTATTTTACATCAAATGCTTAGAGCAGCATAATTATCCCATATATTCTTATATGATTTATATGATTTCATTTATGAGCCATCGCCACAGCTGATGTGTCCTCTGGTAATAGACATACTCTTAAATCTAAACCTTCATCCTTTAATTCTGTTAATTGTTTTGATATACTTGAATGTATCCATCAGGTCACCTCTGTCTCTTCCTCCTCTTAGCTGTAGTTGTTCAATTTGTGAAGTTTCTTGAAAGTTTTTATGTAGCAATTTAATAGCCCTGATCAGATTTTATAATAACTGTAAGATAGAACACTTTTGTCCATTTCTCTAGTTTCTCTAAATCACTACACATTTTCCTTTGTTGACCAGAAGTAATATAATTATTAATGAATACACTAAACAAAACAGATTCCTGATGCTTGTAGTTTTCCACTGGTTATCAACACTACATATGATATCACACATTTACTACAGTCTTTTGTCCTTTAGCTGAACCTTTATCCATTCCACTTCTTAATTCTCCAATACCCCTTTCAGAGATATGCAAAAACCTGGGAATTTGCCAGGGCACGGTGAGTCTGCTTAAAGGTGGGTACACACTATACAGATATATCTGCGATGATAGTTGTTCGTACACACTGAACAACCATCATCTGTGCCTGCCCGCAGGTCCTGGCGACTAGGGGGGGTGTCCCGGCTGGCGGGCGGCGTATCCCACCCCCTTCATCGCGGTGCCGCTGTGTGTGTACGGGCGGTCTGCCAGCCGCCCGTACACACCTGCTGATGGACAGATATGTCTGCAGACATATCTGTTCATCGGCTGTGCAGCACAGCCAATGCGATGTGTCGGTGAACGCCGGCGTTCACCAACATACTGCAGGTACACACTGCCCGACGGGCAGCAGATACATTGGCCGTTCAATTGATCGGCCAATGTATCTGTCAGTGTGTACCCAGCTTAAGTCTGATGGGTCTGGCCCAGGTTGACAGTCACGGGTCTGTGACTCTGCAATCGACCAGGGTTATTCCCAAAACTTGAAAACTCATGTCAGTGCCCCAGTCTTGATGACCCACGGCCATGCCTAAAAGGACTTGATGTCATCTTCATGCGTCCAGAAGATTCTGGCCACTGGAAGACACGGGTCCGGTGTGAAAGGTGACGACCCGGGAATAACCTGGGTCCATCACCTAGATATGAAAGGGGGTAAGTACTGAAACCCCGGCTTCAACCCATTTTCAGTGTCCAGGATCACCAAATTAGAGCAAGTTTGGATACATCTTATTGGCTATCCAAAATATGTTAGAGCCGGATAGCCAATAAGATTATGTTTTTCATATCCAAACGTAACTGAGTACAAATTAATCGATCATCTCTAGTTAAAACGTTTTGTTAATGACACTGTAAGCACTGCTCTTTATTCAAGTGAATGTTATTCTGTGGTAAATATGTTTGTGCTAACTGTGCAGTAGTCCATTATGTTTATCTTTAACTTATGAGCTCTGATTTAGGTGACTCATTTGAATTTCCAATAATAAATTCAGAACAAAAATAGTTATCTATACAGCCTGTGTAGTCTATACTAGCTTTATATGCTTATTTTGTCCTCTATTGATTGGGTCTGTTGATACTCCATATATGCCATTTACTTAGCACTTCTAATAGCTGCCACATGCATATGTTTGGGGAACCATATTGTCTTTCTTATCCTTTTGCTTATACTAGGAAAAATCACTGCTGCATTTAATAATGCATTTTTTTTATCTTTCAACCTGTCTTTTCTCACCCTATCAGACATTCACATAAATAATTTCTCATGTGACTAAAGTCAGACTTTCTGATATATAAAACTTTAGTTTTGGCATTGTCCCCTTTTACGGCTGGTGGCATATTAAATTACATTGACCGACGGTTCGTTAGGATCCCTATAGACACATTTATATTAATATTATAGTGTAAATTCACTAAGTTTGGTCAAGTTTTTTTTTTTTAAACTCTCTTTGCTTCACCGAAACTCGGGTGAGTTTACCCTTTAACAACTCGCAAATTTACTAAGAAGTGAGTTTAGCTGAAAGTGAGTTTTCCGATGGTGAAGCAGATCGAGATTTCTCCCCCTATTTGCGAGTTTAGATGACATTACTCACCTGAGATTGCAGTGCCAAACTCACCCAAACAAGCAGCCTGCACATATTGGTGAGATATGTGTAAGCTGATTGTGTTTTGTACCTGTAAAAAACAGGTTAATTGTTTTAAAAAAAAATGATGTGAGGTCCCCCTCCAAAAAACCTAACCAGCCCCGAACTGTTAGCCTGACCTGGTACCTAAAATTACGGGGAACAAAACAAGTAGGGTTCCACCATAATTTAGGTACCAGCACCAGGCAGCAGGGTCGGTCCTGGTTTTAATTATAGGGGGAAAAAAATGCATAAGGGTTCCCCTATAATTAAAACCAGCACCTGACCCAAAACAACCGGGGTGTAATTCCTCAGCCAGGAGACCCTGTTACCGGGTCTCCAGGGCCAAAGCATTCTCAACCCAAGTTGCTCAGGGCATGCCAGGGATCTCAGGGGAGGTGGGGACCCCCCCAAAAAGGGGTCCCCCTCTCCCAAAACCCCAGGCGTGTTCTGAAGCCCGGGGCTCTACCCCGCACCCCTGGGCTATGGGTACAGGGGTAATAAAGTGTTAATTTTGAAAGAAAACTATTGTATTTTACAGTGGAACTACAGGTGCCAGCATGCATGCCCTTTGGCACTTGTGGAACTACAAGTGCCAGCAGGCGTCCGGCACCTGTTCCTCCACTGTAAAATAAATAGTTAAATAAAGACACCACACACACACACTGTGCCTAGTAAAACTTTATTCCATACACCTACCCATTCACACATACTTACCTGCTGCCAGGTGATTTGTCCTCTTGTCCCATGTAGAATCCACAAGGAATTTAACCTGCAAAAAAGATTCTATACTCACCTTCAGTAGAAAAAGGAGGGGTGTTTAACCCCCTATTGTTCCTCAGCCCACTGAATAATACTTGCAACAATATATGAAGACTATATGGTCATAGAAATTCAGAGATATTGGTTGCATGCATTTGCAAATACATGGGAAGCTGCTAGGCAACGTCACGGCTTCTCTGTTACTAGCAGTCCCTAACACTAAGGGGTTCACGTCCGGGGCACAGTGCCCCCGAAAAACGTCCAGCCCAGGACCCCCCAGGGCATCACACGGAAAATGGAAAAAGAGTGACAGTGCAGTGTAAAGTATAGATGTAAGACTAATTAATAAGTGTTGAAAAAAAGGGGTTAAAATATATGTGAAATATTACATGAATAAAACTCAAACATAACAGGTGATGTGAAAAGCAACTATGTGTATTAAGTGGTGATGCCCTGAGGAGGCCCAGCCAGAGTAGCCTCGGGGGCCCTAAGCCCAAACGCTCACCCCAAATGTAAAATATACCAATTATAAGGCCTCATGATAAAGGCACATATAAATTTTGTTAAATGTAAGTTTTTTCCAGTTTGCAAACTCACATGAGTTTTAACAGTGAAAAAATTTGCGAGATGAAAAAAATGCCTAAACTCGCATGAGTTTGCAAACTCACACAAAGTCACCCAAACTCGATTCTTAGTAGATTTACCCCCATGTCTCCATTTGTGAGAACTGGATCTAGATGTGCTTTATTGTTTGTTGGTTCCCTAATTATTTGTTAGCAATCCAGTCTCTGTTGTGTTAAAAGCATGGGTGTCCAGAGGTGCTGAGAAGGGAAGGGGGGCGGTACTACTTACTCATGCCTGGGCCAGCTGGAGGGGTCCTGCGGGAACCCGAGCCAGTAGCACATCGGGGAGGGAGAGAGAGGATACTGCTGCTGCTCAGTGGCAGCAGTCTCTCTCCCTAGCACATGTTGCTGTGTGCTAGGCTGCAGAGTGTTCAGAGAAGCAGCTGCTTGCCGCTGAGCAGTAGCCATCTCCTCTCTCTCCCTGGCAGAGGGGGACAAATTTGTCCCCCCTCCCAGCATGTGGTGCCTGTCACTGTATTTTTTTAAAGGGGGTGTGGCCATGCCTCCTCGATTTGGTCACACCCCCTCCCAGTACACGGGTCCATCACTGCTCTTGATGGCCCTGTGGATGTCCAGTGAGTTTTGGGTGACATTTAAGGAAAGTGCTTCACAGATAACAGTGAAGAAAAGTTTGGGTGGCTCAAGGCAAATTTCATTTTAAAAACTGAACTAGAAAAATTACAGAATGTGTTTGAGTGCTATGGCCTGCACCCCATTATCTATACAGCTACCGGTGTCTTTAAGATAGAATAAAGCTGTTTTTTCTACATTTAGGGCCTGAATTAGATTTGCATGTAAAGTGACACCAATTTCTGCTGCTTTCCATGTTAGGAGATAAAGGTGGATTTCCCCCTATATTCAGGATCAGTCACATCTATGCGATCGCACTGCTTCTATGCACCCATTGGTGAAAGTAACCAGCATCATCATCATCATCAGCCTGTAATTCTACCTGCCCTATCCGTGGTGCAGAACACCTGACCGCAGTTGGATGGACGTCTGCATTCGTTCACCTCTGAATATTCTGAAATTCCAGTGTCACCCACTCAGTCACCCACTTAGGCCCGTATTCAATTAGAGGTGAAAAGTCGGAAAGGTTTCGCCTGTCCAACTTTCCGCCTCCTTCGCCTGTTTCAGAGGCAAAAACTTTTTGTGTGCGCCCCCGCTTTTCGCCCTATTCAATTCCAAACCATTGCGAAAATGGCAAGCGGTGAATACGGAACAGACGGAAAGTACTGTCAGAAGTGGGGAAGTCAGTCTGTACCCCAAAAAAAGATGCACTAACATAGGGAATCAATGTAGATGTATCTTAATAGCCCTAATAAAAGTTTTTGGTGTACTTAATTAGTTTAATTTGCTTCTTATTAGCATCTATGCAAAGTGGTGAAGAATGGCATAAAGCAGTATTTTTTGGTGAAAATAATTAGTCCTGTCATATTTGGGGTACTTGAAAATGGATGCAAGCATATTTAAATGTTTCTAAAGTGAACTTTTAAAAAATGTCAAAAACGCACCTGCTACATGCACCTGCAATCCCCAAAACACCTGACCCATCCTTGCAGACCCCCAAGAAGTCTATTTAGCTAGTTTTTCTGCTTGTCCCCCCACTTTTTAATTTTTTTTGCCCAAAAATGAAAGTACTTACGTTTTTTTTGTATTTTTTTTTTCAAGATTTGGCATTTGGGGGACTGTGCCAAGGGTTCTGGGTCATTTCCCCACGTTTGCACCCCAAAATAAAGATTTGGCACTTTTTGTACCTGCTATTCATAGGCGAATCTTTTTCGCATATTACATTGTATTGAGTTTCCACGTCGACGAATTCCGGCTAGAATTGAATTTGGAGATAAGTTCCGACAAGGCGAAAAGCGGCAATCGGCAAAACTTCATCGCCAATTACGGCTTTTCCCCTCTAATTGAATACGGCCCTTTGACGCATGTGGAGATATGACTGAGATCTGTACAACTCTGAATCACCTACGCAGACGGAATTGCATGAAACTCTGATCAGGCCGTAGTATTTCTTCTATTATTCATTGAATGTTGTTTTCCTGCACAATTAAGATTACAAGCAAAGAGTGCCTCCAATGGTCCATTGCTGCTCTGCTCTGAGCTCTTAGCACTTGTTAGTGCTGTGTGCATGGGAATTACAAAGGGATAGTGTATGTACACCCCTTAGTGCATGCCTTCCAACATTGGCTGCCAGCTTATCGGCACATAAAGGCTAGCTGGGTCATGCATACACACGACCAGGGACGGATTAAGGCTTGTGGGGGCCCCAGGGCAACTAAATTGTGGGGGCCCCCTTCAAGCCACACGGAACCCCCCTTCTCCCTCCCCCTAGCCAGCCTGAGCATCCCACCCCCAAACCACACTCTGCCTATTGCTCCATCGGCACTACTGACTTACCTCAGTGACAGCGTGCGGAGGGGACCTCCCGGCAGAGCTGCTTCCTAGTCCTCTCATCAGCATCGCGGATGTAATGTGTCACGTGACGCCGATGAGAGGACACGGGAGCCACTCTGCGCTGTATGCAGCAGCACTGACTGTGCCGCTGTATACAGTAACACCGGAGCGCGGCAGTGAGCCTCAATCCGAGAACAGGTGTCATTGGACACCTGTTCTCGGCAGGGTTACACTGACCCTGTGTGGAGGCCCCTCTGTGTGTGGGGGCCCAGGGACGACCGCCCCTGTCGCCCCTGCCTAAATCCGGCCCTGCACATGACAGAAACTGACCTAGTGAAGTAGTAAGTCAACCCTTACCACTCTGGGCCAGTATTGCTGAGAAAGCTGAGAGTCGATCTGCTGCCTCTGAGAAATGGACGTAACTACCATAGGTGCAAGGGGTGCAGCTGCTATGGGGCCCAGAGCTCAGAGTGGCCCATCTTCCTTGTCAAAGTTACATGTGTTACTGTATATATATATTTTTCATCACTGGGTGGTACATAGGGGCCCTTACAAGCATTTGCTATGGGGCCTTCAAATACCTAGTTATGCCCCTGCTCGGAGATATTTGTTGTGCTTCTGATACATCATCGACACTCATTGAGGCAATAATTACTTATCAATGTGCAAGAAAATCACTTATCACTGTAACCAGGGTTTCTGATGGAAACAGGGCGGTAGTGCGGACGGCACATAAGTGCCGTCCACACTACACTAGGAACAAACACACAGACAGACTCTCATCGGCTGCTGCGCCCACTGCTGGAGCCAGGCTGGAGCTCACACATGAGCTCCATCTTCCGGCTCCTGCAGTGAGTGATGGGAGAGAGTGACGTCATGATGACGTCTCTCCCATCATGCAGACAGAGCGCCCGCCCGGGGGACAGAGGAGCGGACGCCAGAGCGGGGATTAAGGTAAGTGGAGTTTTTTTTTTTTTTCTTTTACATGTGTCTATCTAGGATTACTGCTGGGGGGAGGTTACTACTGGAGGCACCGCACTACTACTGGGGGCACTGCTGGGGGGAGGTTACTACTGGGGGCACCGCACTACTACTGGGGCCACCGCTGGGGGAGGTTACTACTGCGGGAACCGCACTACTACTGCGGGCACTGCTGGGGGGAGGTTACTACTGGGGGCATTGCACTACTACTGAGAGGAGGTTACTACTGGGGGCACGTCACTACTACTGGGGGCACTGCTGGGGGGAGGCTACTACTGGGGGCATAATTACTATGGGGCAATGCTGGAGGGAGGCTGCTACTGGGGGTACAACTACTACTGGGGCCACTGCTGGAGGGAGGCTACTACGGGGGCCACTGCTGGGGGGAGGCTGCTACTGGGAGCATTGCACTGGGGGGGTTAGTACTGGGGGCGCTATATAAGAGGCACTGCACAGGGGGGGACTAGTACTGAGGGCACTATATAAGGGGCACTGCACGGGGGGACTACTACTGGGGGTATTATATAAGGGGCACTACACAGGGGGGGACTACTACTGGGGGTATTATATAAGGGGCACTGCACAGGGGGGGACTACTACTGGGGGTATTATATAAGGGGCACTGCATAGGGGGACCACTACCTGGGGCACTGCATAGGTGGGACTACTACTGGGGGCATTATATAAGGGGCACTGCATAGGGGGACCACTACTGGAAGAACTGCATAGGGGGCCACTACTGGGGGCACTGTATAAGGGCTTGTGTAGCTATCCAAGGGTGGGGGGCGGGGCGGGGCGCAAGGCTGAAGAAATGCCTAGGGTGCCAGGAAACCTTGCACCAGCCCTGGATGGAAAATAGATCTACAGTATAAGTCTTATGCTCTCAGCAAATCTCATTGATTTATTGAAAGGACTAAACATTAATGATAAAGCTGCTCTACAGGGGAGAATGCATACAGCGGCAAACGCAGGATTTTGAAAGGGGGGTTTCCAATACTTGGTTACAAAACCAATGGCAAAAAATATAAACACATACAGGCAGCACTCCTCCTCCTCCTACTCCTCAATAATCCAAGCTTGTTAATCCATTACTGTGCCTACCATGGCGCTGGGAGAGGCTGCAGTGGGGAGATTTGTTTAGGTCTTTTCCTTTCCACCACTGCAGCACTCTCCGGTCCTCAGCTTCTTGATCCTCAGCTTCTTGCTGTAGGTCCGTCCTGGCCAGCAGCGCCTCCTATTCTTGGGTAGCTCTTCCTTCTTCTTTTCTTCTGGAAGTCTTCTTTCCTCCCTCTCTGCTCCTCTCCCTTTGCAGCAGCACACCTTTCCTCACTGCAGCCCACACCTCTCCTCATGCTCACACCTCCCCTCCCCAGAGCACTCACCTCTCCTCACAACTCCCCTCCCCACAGCACTCACCTCTCCTCACACCTCCCCTCCCCACAGCACTCACCTCTCCTCACACCTCCCCTCCCCACAGCACTCACCTCTCCTCACACCTCCCCTCCCCACAGCACTCACCTCTCCTCACACCTCCCCTCCCCACAGCACTCACCTCTCCTCACACCTCCCCTTCCCACAGCACTCACCTCTTCTCACACCTCCCCTCACCACAGCACTCACCTCTCCTCACACCTCCCCTCCCCACAGCACTCACCTCTCCTCACACCTCCCCTCCCCACAGCACTCACCTCTCCTCACACCTACCTTCCCAGTGTATATGTAACCCCCCCTTTACCTCTATAAAGGGACACCAGGTTACTAACACCTTTGTTACTCCTAATGTACCCACCCTTAGCATTCCTCTAAGTGGTGTACATCCCCATTATCAGTGCCTCCACCCAAGTACTTATGGTCAATGTGGGTCTACTTGGGGAAAACCCAATGGTTAATGTAGTGAATTACCACAATATACAAATACAGTTTCAATTACATTCACAACCTTCTTCCTTTCTCTCCGCCGAAGATTGCTGATAAGCTTCTGTTTCCAGGTAAATATTACACAATAATAAACTGTTATATATCTCCTTTATAAGAATGAATGACAACAATATTCACAGGTGGTACATTTGAACATATATAACAATACTTATACGTATAGAACTAAGACCATATACATACTGTAACTCTACAGCTCATAGTGTATTGACAATGTTTCAGTATATAATTAACCAATATTGTCACTGTATTTGTCCAGGCTTCTTAGTGGTGAAATGTTTCCACTATTTAATAGTTACAGTAGTGCTCCAAGGCGATATGCATGAGTCCTTAGGTTACCATAAGTCCAAGTCCCGCAACAGTAACCTAAAATGTAACCTTGGACTGAACAATATATTTCACTGCTTTGACAAAGGTATTACTGTGGGTTTTACTGAAGCGAGAGCACTAGGCTATGTGCTGAAAAGTAATCCCCTCCTGACTTTCCAATATTACACTGACTCACTGTAACTATCTGCAACTGCTCCTGGTACTTAGTTATAATGCTGCCAGTTTATACAGTTTCTTTTAAGGGTGCCTGTCCCTGGACTTTCCCTTCTGTATTAACATTCTCCTACTGATAAAAGTCTATAACGCATGACAACTCCTATCCAGGGGACTCTGTCTGCTCTTCCCGGATAGTAGTATGTGGTAATGTTCCAAAGTGTGCAGGTTTGAGAATATACTGGGCTTAATATCTCCTATATTGGAGCTGATATTAAATGTATGGGTACCAGGTATCACTACTGATATAGGTTACCTCAGCGCTGACAATTGAATCTGCTCACAGTCCCCTCAGCACTGTGCTGCCTGCTCCCTGTGACAGCACTGCTGCTTCTGCCTTCTCCTCTGTAACCTGCCCTGCCTCCTGGCTCTCCCTCTCCTCTTGGCTGCTGGCTGAGCTCGTATGAGCAGCTGGGGAATGCCTGGCTGTGACAGCTTCCGTGGACTTCCCGAAGGTGCCGCACTGCACTGGGGGAACTCACCAGACAATGCCCCCAGCAGCGCGGGTCCCTCCGCTCCTCTCTGAGCCACCGGGACCACATTCCGCGATGCCGCCTCTCCTGCAAGACAGGGTTAGTACCCCTGTCTCACTTTCTTCCCCAGCTCCGGCTGGGCTCCCATCTCCGGTTCTGCCCCCCTGCGCCCGGCAGCTCATCACTGCTCACTGGCTGCCCAGGTCACAGGAGGGCAGGGACTGGAGGGAGGGAACAGCAGACTGACTCCCAGTCTGCTGTCAGTTCCTTTTATATGTTTCTCTGTCCCTGCCCCTCTTTTCCTGACAGGCACCTAACCACTCCCAGCCATATCTCTCCTCCCACTTCTTCTCCTGTGCATGCGCACCCCACACACTGTGCACATCCCCACCACAGGGATAGAAAAAAGTACCACACAAAGTCATATGCAAATACATTAAATACATATATACACATCATGAACTACAATACTCCATTACAAATACATGACACACACATACATTTTACCTCAAGAACTGTGACTGCAGTACATATATATTTAACTCATATATGTACTTATTAATATAGTATGTTATTTAACCCTTAACCAGGGTTACATATATGCACAGCAGATGTAAGGTGCTGTGTGTATGCAGATCTTATAGTGAGGGGCTGTGTGTACTGTGTATGCAGATGGTGAAGAGGCTGTGTAACACAACACCTACACCATCTGCATACACAGTACACACATCCCCTTCATCATCTGCCACCTCACCAGCATCTCTGCAGTCTGCACACACAACCCCTTCACATAGCCCTCTCAGCACTCGCTTTGCTGCAGTGGTGTGCTACAGAGTGCACTCTTCCCTTCAGTATCCCAAGGTGGCACTTTAGAATAATGCGCTGCGGGCCGCATGGGCCGACAGCCAATTAGGAGCGGACACGTGGCTGCTCCTGATTGGATGCCAGTCCGAGAGCCATGATCGGCTCATGCGACTGGCGTTAGTGGCCAAATTTGCTGCTGGGTGCCTTACAAGCTGCGCGGCGATGGATGGAGTTTCTAGGTACTCGGAAACCCCCCCTGCGTGCGCGCCTGGCATAAACTTTGAGGAGATAAATCAAACCTTCTAAAGAGAACAAGTGGAGAAGTTCCCATAGTAACCAATCAACTTCTAGTTATCAAATACATTCTATAAAATAATAGATAGAAGCTAAGGACAAACTGGAACGATTTTATGTTGCTCCTCCCAACATAAAATTGTTCCGAAGCCCCTGTCTATGATTCCAAAGCTCCATATAAAGGGAGGTGTGTAAGGTATCACTTTGTTGCCAGAAATGATAATCTGCAAAGCTTCCCCAGGAGTTTTCACCATATGTTTCTCCTGTCTAACTTGAACAGTTTAACTTATAGTAGATATAAAGTTTAATAATGATTAATTCTGTTAAAGTATTTATCTATTTGAAACATGCAGGGGCACAGAGAGGGGAGGGGGGGCACAGGTACTAATTACCTCAGCCTGGGTTTGTTAGAGGGGCCTGGGGGAGGGGTTCTGCTGGCGCCATTCCTGGATTTGCCCCTGTCTGAGGAGCTCACAGTGCCTACCCCCCTCCAGAGTGCAGCCTCGCCCCCGAATATAACTGGGGCCCCGACACAGCTCTCTACAGATATGGTACAGGAATATGATCCTACTTAATAGAGAACTAAACTCATTAAAATAGTCTTCATAACCATTAAATATTAGTTAACCCTTAGGTGATATTTACAAATATAGTATCACTGTTGGCTAACTTTATGGAAATGCATTTTAAAGGGAAAAATTTATCTATCTGTCAGAATTATGCAGACTTATTAGATTAAAACATCAATCTCTAAGATGTTTCTTAGAGAATCTTATTTCTTTATTCTAACTATTTTTATTTTATGCCATTGCCTTAGTATCTTGTCTGTGAAGGTAAACTGGAATATGTTCAATATACCCCAGTTAAATATTCAGGCTCACTGACAAAGTACATTGTAATGACATCTAAGGGTGTAGACAAATATTGACATTTCTACTAATGAGATTTCCAACTAAAAATCTGAATGTGATGGACTATGGGCCTACCTGGATCACAACTGCGATTATGCACGCTATCGGCTGATAGTTGCGTTCTGTACATGTGTATGCATCGCAGTGACTACGCAGACCCATCGCAGAGTGATTGACTGGAAGTGCCATTTGTGGGAGGTGAGGGGGGGTAGTCGGCAAAACGCAGGGCATTTGAAGGCCGTTGCAGGGGCGTGCATAAATTATCCACTGCGACGGCATACGCAGCTTGTGTACTCACTGCGAACCGGAAGGTTAGCAATTTCTGAGTATGGTCTGACCTTGTGCAAGTGTACGTGAGGCTGCGATGGTACTCGATGTTGCAGATGGTTTTGCAGTCTTGCTAAACATTACAGATGTGTGTAAGGTAAGGTGGTGGGCACCCTTATGTAGTGCTGCGACAGCATAGCGATCGCAGTGGATTAGCATATCATCCCAGAGAGACTGCGTGCATAATCGCAGCCGCAAATCCTTACTGAATCAGGCCCTATATACAGACATTTAAACAGTTAGTATGAAAGTTACAAATGTTTTGTACAGATTGAGAATCCCATAAGAACAAATCTATTTTATAATAGGCATATGCAATCTGTATAACTCCATATAAGATTACACTGGTGCAGAGCCGTAACTAGACATTTTGGTGAACTGTGCCAGGAAGCTCATTGGTGCCCCCCCTACTTTAAATAAGGACAGTCCAAAAAAAGGAGTGTGGTCTCACAGCAAAGTGGCGTGACCACACAATAGTACCCCCAATTCAAATTACACCCCACAGTAGTGCCCCTTATAAATTATGCCACACAGTAATGCTTCTTAGTGTTACACATTACACCACACAGTAGTGCCCCTTACACATTGTGGGGTCTATTTACTAAGCTGTGTTAGGAGATAAAGTGAACAGTGATAAGGTACCAGCCAGTCAGCTCCTAACTGCAATGTCACAGACTGTGGTTGAAAAATGGCAGTTAGGAACTGATTGGCTGGCATCTTATCACCGTTCACTTTATATCCTAAGACATATTAGGAAATAGGCCCCTGTGTCACACAGTAATGCTCCTTGCACATTATTCCTCACAGTAAAACTGTTTGTGAGAAGTGAGAAAACCCCATTGCGGAGCTCCATCTGGAAGTTACAGGCGTTATCAACTAAGCTCACACAGGGTAGCTCCTGCCGGTGCCAGTTGTCGAGCTTCTTTGGAGAAATTCCCGCTATCAATTAATCTACAGTGGAGGTTGGTGAGTGGACTCTATTACCCTGCACAATGTAACAGCTTGACATCCCCTGCCTAGACAGTGATCTCAGTGTTACCTGTGGCGAATCTGGGAGCGCTCAACAAGATCTTCAGTAAGACCTGTGGATTAGTACTAAAGACATTGAAGTCACTCAACAGCTATTATATATACAGTACCACACTCCAATGACTATTTCCAGCATCAGCAGTTAAAGGAAAGATTGTGCTCACATTATTTGAACAAACAGCCTCACGTTACTTCTGTGACCAGTCAGCAGCCATGGCGTCCTATTTAAGTTACTTCTTAGCCACTTCTCATTGCCAGAGCACCTTCTGCTGTGTTCCTGTCTGCTTGTTCCAGTTGTAAGTACTCAGAGTTTGGCTCCACAATCCAGGGAATTCCAACAAGCTGCAGTATGTTCTCCAGTGCTAGCATCTATGCTGAGCACTATCCTGTGCATTGTATGCTTCCAAGTACCTGCCTGTCATGCTACACGCCATGCAAGACTTCTGAGCCAATGTATTACTAAAGTAACTATCTGCCCAGCTGGTACTACCACAGACTTCAGTTAGTTGTACTTCAAGTTACTGTCAGTACTAATTCATTATACAGGCTAATGTGTTGAACTGTGTGATATCCTAAGCTAATCAGTGCTGCTGTAAGTTATCTGACTCCTGAAGGAGGTTATTGTTGCTAAATGTCGTACTAGTCTGTTTACAACTACAGCCAGTCAAGTCTGGTGGTTTCATCAAAACCTGCAGTTTTTCAGTGACATCAGGACTATTCAGCCTGCTATGTATCATTGTGCATATCTGAGGTATCTACTTTGCCTGTTCCACCAACTTCTACAGACTGCAGCGGAGAAGCTTTATACCAGAGCTTCAAAGTGCTCCTGGACCATGACTCTTACCTGTCTCTGGTAGCCTCATCCTACTCTCTGTTATTATTACCTGCTACTGGAAGTACCATCATATGAATCTGGGCTGTATACCATCAGAGACTTTCCATGTACAGTGCTGAGCACTTATTTCAGTTACTAATCTGATTATACTCGCCGATCCTGATGGTAACCAGCAGTGACTGCATATTGTGCTCTGCCAATAACCCTGTTATGTTTGTTCACTAAAGCAAATAAATGTATCCTTCATGAGAAGAAGCTATATTAGACCTCCGAATTTACATCAGACGGCCTCCAGCCATATAGCTGCCTTGGGTCCTGTATCAAATCAAGACGAATCACAGACACCGACACCTCTATATACCCACTGCTACAATACTGACCCCTTTGTACCCTACTCTATATTACTGACCCATCTATACTACATTACTGACCCCACTATACCCTACTCTACATCAGTGACCCCTCTATACCCTACGCTACATTACTGACCCCTCTATACCCTACACTACATTACTTACCCCTCTATACCCTACACTCCATTAATGACCCCTCTATACACTACACTACATTACTGACCCCGCTATACCCTACACTCCATTACTGACCCCTCTATACACTACACTACATTACTGACCCCTCTATACCCTACACTCCATTACTGACCCCTCTATACACTACACTACATTACTGATCCCTCTATACCCTACACTACATTACTGACACCTCTATACACTACACTACATTACTGACCCCTCTATACCCTACACTACATTACTGACCAATCTATACACTACACTACATTACTGACCCCTCTATACCCTACACTACATTTCTGACCCCTCTATACACTACATTACTGACCCCTCTATACCCTACACTACATTACTGACCCCTCTATACCCTACACTACATTACTGACCCCTCTATACCCTACACTACATTACTGACCCCTCTATACCCTACACTACATTACTGACCCCTCTATACCCTACACTCCATTACTGACCCCTCTATACCCTACACTACATTACTGACCCCTCTATACCCTACACTACATTACTGACCCCTCTATACCCTACACTATTTTACTGACCCATCTATATTACATTACTGACCCCTCTATACCCTATACTACATTACTGACCCCTCTATACCCTACACTACATTACTGACCCCTCTATATCCTACACTACATTCCAGATCCCTCTATACCCTACACAACATCACTGACCCCTCTATACCCTACACTACATCACTGAACCCTCTATATTCTACACTACATCACTGACCCCTCTATACCTGCCACTACAATTTACTGACCCCTCTATACCCTACACTACTGACCCCTCTATACCCTACACTACATTACTGACCCCTCAATACCCTACACTACATTACTGACCCCTCTATACCCTACACTACATTACTAACCCCTCTATACCCTACACTACAATACTGACCCCTCTATACCATACACTACATTACTTACCCATCTATACTACATTACTGACCCCTCTACCCTACACTACATTACTGACCCCTCTATACCCTACACTACATTACTGACCCCTCTATACCCTACACTATGTTACTGACCCATCTATACTACATTACTGACCCCTCTATACCCTACTCTACATCAGTGACCCTTCTATACCCTACGCTACATTACTGAACCCTCTGTACCCTACACTACATTACTGAACCCTCTATACCCTACACTACATCACTGACCCCTCTATACCCTACACTACATCACTGTCCCCTCTATACCCTACACTACATCACTGACCCCTCTATACCCTACACTACATCACTGAACTTTCTATAATCGACACTACATCACTGACCCCTCTATACCTGTCACTACAATTTACTGACCCCTCTATATCCTACACTACACTACTGACCCCTCTATACCCTACACTACATTACTGACCCCTCTATACCCTACACTACATTACTGACCCCTCAATACTCTACACTACATTACTGACTCCTCTATACCCTACACTACATTACTAACCCCTCTATACCCAACACTACATTAATGACCCCTCTATACCATACACTACATTACTGACCCAGCTATACTACATTACTGACCCCTCTATACCCTACACTACATTACTAACCCCTCTATACCCTACACTACATCACTGTCCCCTCTATACCCTACACTACATCACTGACCCCTCTATACCCTACACTACATTACTGAACCCTCTATACCCTACACTACATTACTGACCCCTCTATACCCTACACTACATCACTGACCCCTCTATACCCTACACTACATCACTGTCCCCTCTATACCCTAAACTACATCACTGACCCATCTATACCACACTACATTACTGACCCATCTATACCCTACACAACATCACTGACCCCTCTTTTATACCCCCCAATTTATTATGGACACTGCTATACCCTACATTACATTAATGACCTCTCTATACCCTATACTACATTACTGACCCCTCTATACCATATACTACACTACTGACCCCTCTATACCCTACACTACATTACTGACCCCTCTATAGCCTACACTACATTACTGTCCCCTCAATACCCTACACTAAATTACTGACCCCTCTATACCCTACACTACATTACTAACCCCTCTATACCCTACACTACATTACTGACCCCTCTATACCATACACTACATTACTGACCCATCTATACTACATTACTGACCCCTCTATACCCTACTCTACATCAGTGACCCTTCTATACCCTACGCTACATTACTGACCCCTCTGTACCCTACCCTACATCACTGTCCCCTCTATACCCTACACTACATCACTGACCCATCTATACCCTACACTACATTACTGACCCATCTATACCCTACACTACATTACTGACCCCTTTATACCCTACACTACATCACTGACCCCTCTTTTATACCCTCCAATTTATTATGGACACTGCTATACCCTACATTACATTATTGACCTCTCTATACCCTATACTACATTACTGACCCCTCTATACCCTACACTACATTACTGACCCCTCAATACCCTACACTACATTCCGGATCCCTCTATACCCTACACGACATTAATGACCCCTCTATACCCTACACTACATTACTGACCCCTCTATACCCTACACTACATCACTGACCCCTCTATACACTACACTACATTACTGACCCCTCTATACCCTACACTACATTACTGACCCCTCAATACCCTACACTACATTCCGAATCCCTCTATACCTTACCCTACATTACTGACCCCTCTATACTCTACACTACATTACTGACCCCTCTATACCCTACACTACATTACTGTCCCCTCATGACCCTACACTACATTACTGACCCCTCTATACTACATTACTGACCCCTCTATACCCTACACTACATTACTGACCACTCTATACCCTACGCTACATTACTGAATCCTCTATACTCTACACTACATTACTGACCCCTCTATACCCTACACTACATCACTGACCCCTCTATACCCTACACTACATCACTGTCCCCTCTATACCCTATACTACATCACTGACCCATCTATACCCTACACTACATTACTGATCCATCTATACCCTACACTACATTACTGACCCCTTTATACCCTACACTACATCACTGACCCCTCTTTTATACCCCCCAATTTATTATGGACACTGCTTTACCCTACATTACATTATTGACCTCTCTATACCCTATACTACATTACTGACCCCTCTATACCCTACATTACATTACTGACCCCTCTATACCCTATACTACATTACTGACCCCTCTATACCCTACATTACATTACTAACTCCTCAATACCCTACAATACATTCCGGATCCCTTTATTCCCTACACGACATTAATGACCCCTCTATACCCTACACTACATTACTGACCCCTCTGTACCCTACACTACATTACTGACCCCTCATGACCCTACACTACATTACTGACCCCTCTATACTACATTACTGACCCCTCTATACCCTACACTACATTACTGACCCCTCTATACCCTACACTACATCACTGACCTCTCTATACCCTACACTACATTACTGACCCCTCTATACCCTACACTACATCACTGACCCCTCTATACCCTACACTACATTACTGACCCCTCCATACCCTACACTACATCACTGACCCCTCTATACCTTACCCTACATTACTGACCCCTCTATACACAACTGTACATTAATGACCCCTCTATACCCTACACTACATTACTGACCCCTCTATACCTTACACTACATCACTGACCCCTCTATACTCTACACTACATCACTGACCCCTCTTTTATACCCCCCAATTTATTATGGACACCGCTATACCCTACAATACATTATTGACCTCTCTATGCCCTACACTACATTGCGGATCCCTCTATACACAACTGTACATTAATGACCCCTCTATACCCTAAACTATATTACTGACCCCTCTATACCATACATATATTACTCACCCCTCTATACCTTACACTACATCACTGACCCCTCTATACCCTACACTCCATTACTGACCCCTCTATACCCTACACTACATTACTGACCACTCTATACCCTACACTACGTCACTGACCCCTCTATACTCTACACTACATTACTGACCCCTCTTAACCCTACACTACATCACCTACCCCTCTATACCCTACACTACATTACTGACCCCTCTATACCCTACACTACATCACTGACCCCTCTATACCCTACACTACATTACTGACCCCTCTATAGCCTACACTACATTACTGTCCCCTCAATACCCTACACTAAATTACTGACCCCTCTATACCCTACACTACATTACTAACCCCTCTATACCCTACACTACATTACTGACCCCTCTATACCATACACTACATTACTGACCCATCTATACTACATTACTGACCCCTCTATACCCTACTCTACATCAGTGACCCTTCTATACCCTACGCTACATTACTGACCCCTCTGTACCCTACCCTACATCACTGTCCCCTCTATACCCTACACTACATCACTGACCCATCTATACCCTACACTACATTACTGACCCATCTATACCCTACACTACATTACTGACCCCTTTATACCCTACACTACATCACTGACCCCTCTTTTATACCCTCCAATTTATTATGGACACTGCTATACCCTACATTACATTATTGACCTCTCTATACCCTATACTACATTACTGACCCCTCTATACCCTACACTACATTACTGACCCCTCAATACCCTACACTACATTCCGGATCCCTCTATACCCTACATGACATTAATGACCCCTCTATACCCTACACTACATTACTGACCCCTCTATACCCTACACTACATCACTGACCCCTCTATACACTACACTACATTACTGACCCCTCTATACCCTACACTACATTACTGACCCCTCAATACCCTACACTACATTCCGAATCCCTCTATACCTTACCCTACATTACTGACCCCTCTATACTCTACACTACATTACTGACCCCTCTATACCCTACACTACATTACTGTCCCCTCATGACCCTACACTACATTACTGACCCCTCTATACTACATTACTGACCCCTCTATACCCTACACTACATTACTGACCACTCTATACCCTACGCTACATTACTGAATCCTCTATACTCTACACTACATTACTGACCCCTCTATACCCTACACTACATCACTGACCCCTCTATACCCTACACTACATCACTGTCCCCTCTATACCCTATACTACATCACTGACCCATCTATACCCTACACTACATTACTGATCCATCTATACCCTACACTACATTACTGACCCCTTTATACCCTACACTACATCACTGACCCCTCTTTTATACCCCCCAATTTATTATGGACACTGCTTTACCCTACATTACATTATTGACCTCTCTATACCCTATACTACATTACTGACCCCTCTATACCCTACATTACATTACTGACCCCTCTATACCCTATACTACATTACTGACCCCTCTATACCCTACATTACATTACTAACTCCTCAATACCCTACACTACATTCCGGATCCCTTTATTCCCTACACGACATTAATGACCCCTCTATACCCTACACTACATTACTGACCCCTCTGTACCCTACACTACATTACTGACCCCTCATGACCCTACACTACATTACTGACCCCTCTATACTACATTACTGACCCCTCTATACCCTACACTACATTACTGACCCCTCTATACCCTACACTACATCACTGACCTCTCTATACCCTACACTACATTACTGACCCCTCTATACCCTACACTACATCACTGACCCCTCTATACCCTACACTACATTACTGACCCCTCCATACCCTACACTACATCACTGACCCCTCTATACCTTACCCTACATTACTGACCCCTCTATACACAACTGTACATTAATGACCCCTCTATACCCTACACTACATTACTGACCCCTCTATACCTTACACTACATCACTGACCCCTCTATACTCTACACTACATCACTGACCCCTCTTTTATACCCCCCAATTTATTATGGACACCGCTATACCCTACAATACATTATTGACCTCTCTATGCCCTACACTACATTGCGGATCCCTCTATACACAACTGTACATTAATGACCCCTCTATACCCTAAACTATATTACTGACCCCTCTATACCATACACTATATTACTCACCCCTCTATACCTTACACTACATCACTGACCCCTCTATACCCTACACTCCATTACTGACCCCTCTATACCCTACACTACATTACTGACCACTCTATACCCTACACTACGTCACTGACCCCTCTATACTCTACACTACATTACTGACCCCTCTTAACCCTACACTACATCACCTACCCCTCTATACCCTACACTACATTACTGACCCCTCTATACCCTACACTACATCACTGACCCCTCTATACTCTACACTACATTACTGACCCCTCCTAACCCTACACTACATTACTGACCCCTATATACCCTACACTACATCACTGACCCCTCTATACTCTACACTACATTACTGACCCCTCTTAATCCTACACTACATTACTGACCCCTCTTAACCCTACACTACATCACTGATCCCTCTATACCAGGGGTTCCCAACCACGGTTCTCAAGGCACACTAACAGTCCAGGTTTTAAGGCTAGCCATAGCTGGGCACAGGTGACTTAAGCAGTACCTCAGTTATTTTGATTTAACCATCTGTGCTTAAGCATGGATATCACTAAAACCAGGACTGTTAGTGTGCCTTGAGGACCGTGGTTGGGAATCACTGCTCTATACCCTACACTACATCACTGACCCCTCTATACCCTACACTACACCACTGACCCCTCTTTACTCTACACTACATCACTGAACCCTCTATACCCTACACTACATTACTGAACCCTCTATATTCTACACTACATTACTGACCCCTCTATACCATACACTACATCACTGACCTCTCTATACCCTACACTACATTACTGACCCCTCTATACCCTACGCTACATCACTGAACCCTCTATATTCTACACTACATCACTGACCCCTCTATACCTGCCACTACAATTTACTGACCCCTCTATACCCTACAGTACACTACTGACCCCTCTATACCCTACACTACACTACTGACCCCTAATAAATGTTCTCCTATTTCACTGTCACTATTAGCAATGCAGACACTTCCCATCTCCCCAGTGCCATCCAATAATGCCCCCTCAATATAGCAATATGGATGGGATGCACTAAAGTGAAAAATGTGGCAAAACCCTGAAAAATGCAGTCTTTGTGAGTTTTACCGCATTTTCCATATGCATCGCATTCCTGTGCATCTTCAGATAGAGTTACCCAATAGAAGCCTATGAGCTTCTTATTGGGAAGCCCCCTGAGAGGGATCCCATCGGATCCCTCACTGACGTTCATATGCACATGCATATGTGCAGATTGACACCAGAGGGACTTCTGGGTGTCAAACCTGGAAGTCCTTCTATCCGGGGGTATCACAACGGATAGCCCTTATCGGGAGAGCTGTCCTTTGCAATTTAAATTGCATTTCTAAGTACATACTAACACTAATGAGGGGCCAGACATGGCCCCGTTAGGCATAGGTCATTAATTTGTTCAGGATGCACAGAGGACAGAGTAATGTGGTTGCCTATCATCACAGTAGCAGGTGGGACCCACACAGTGAGGAAAAGAAGGTGCAGTAGTGGATCATGCAGATCCACCATCCGTGGTGCACACAAGAAGTGCGCAGCGCACCTGCAAGTAGCATCAAATAAATGTCACCAAAATCACTGGGGAGGCTCTTGTCCGGGTCCCCCCCCACCTGTGCCACTTTGGCAGGGGAAGTTAGCGAGAACCAGGGACATTATGGAGCAGAGTAGAGGCAGCAGGAGGAATGATGCGGAGGCTGAGGGGCCTGGCTGACTGCAGCTTCATCCTTCCAGGCTACATTGCTCTGGATTTGGGCTCTGTCAGCATGCCCCTTGAGCCGCACCTATTAAAGGAGTAAGATGGCAGCAATTCCTAACTAAGTGCCTGATTCTCTCAAGTACGAATAATTGTTTGCCATTGCGCATGGGTATAAGCCGCACTGCATGGGTGCTGCAATGTCATTGCAATTACGGATTCACAGAGGAATCCAACGCAAAGTGAGTGACAGGCTGTCAGTGTTTGGGGGTGGTGACGGGGGAGTGGTCAGAAAAACGCAGGCAACATATCCGTTTGAACGCCATTTCATGGGCGTGCATAAATTAGGCACTTGCTTACGCAGCTTGAGTATTCACTGCGTGCAACTATACTTGCAGTTTCTGTGGCTGGTCAGGCCTGTGGTAAATGCTGCATGACGGGCCGTTGTACGTTGATGAAACTGATGTATATACAAAGCGAGGTTGGACAGATATGAGAAAGCAGTAATGGGTTATAACATAAAACCTTAGCACTCAAAATACAACTGTAGAATCGGAATAACCTGCAGCAGTTCTAAAAGGTCAAACTCCACATAGACAATAAAAAGCAAAATAAAACTGTGCTGGCATAAGTGCAATAATGGTAAAATATGCTTAATTCAATAAACAAAAGAAATCAAACATAGAATTACATATAAATAATATACCACAAATATATATATATATATATATAAAAATACATAATAAAGGACGAATAACCACTGCAGTAGTACATATATTCTAATCTATTTGTGGAACCATATACTGTACTTGTGCAGATAATAATGTCCTTTAAAGTTAAGAAATGCTGTGTCCACTCCAGAGCAATATGGCTGGTAATGTATAAAATTGTAACCATCAATTAACTCAATAACTTAAGTATCGAGCAGCAGTTCCATAACAGTTTAATTCCTTTATCTGCTCCTTTTGTTACAAAGTAGCCGAGTTCCAGGAATCAAGGTCTGCAACTATTAGTATTCTGCACTGAGGGCCTGATTCAGTAAGTATCGTTATTGCGATCGCAATAGTGATTACGCACGCAGTCTGACTGCGAAGATATTCTAATGATTGCAATCGCAATTCCATACGCAGCCTAACATAAGGACACCCACTTTACCTTACACACATCCGTATAACTTAGCAGGACTGCAAAACCATCGGTAACATCGAGTACCATCGCAGCCTCATGCACACTTGGGCCCTCATTCAGACGCGTTCGCAAGCGCTGAGCACTCGCAACCGGGTCAATGTTAAGGCCCTGCGCATGCGTAGCGGCCACACTGCGCGTGTGCGAGCCCCGGAGCGAGAGAGAATTTCTCTTGCTCCGGAGCTCACTACAAAAGGGGCGGCTGTCGATGGTGATCGACAGCTCGCCCCATTTTATAGGCGAGATGGGGGGGTGGCTACACAAACGGAGCAGCACTGACATCAGCAGTGATGTCAGTGGGGAGCTTCCTGCTCGATCAGAGCTGGAAGCTGCCTCGGGTTTGCGGTTGCCAAGATCCAACCTTAGGGTCTCGTCGCAAGCCCCCGATGGTCGCGATGGTAATGACCATCGCGACCATCAACCTGGTCGGTCGCTAAAGCTGTGGGTGGTAACCCATAGCTTAGCTAGCGACCAGGAGGCCGCACTTAAAAAAGAAGCGGCCACCCTCATTCAGAACGAGCGCTCGCTTCTTGCGAGCGCCTCTGAATGAGGGCCTTGGTCTGACCTTACTCAGGAATTGCTAACCTCATCGCATGCAGGGAAAGCCCAAGCTGCGTATGGCATCGCAGTGGCTCATTTATGCATGGCGTTCAAAAACACACTGGCACGCCTGCGTTTTGCTGACCACCCCATCACCACGCCCAAACGGTACTTCCTATCAATCACTCTGCGATGGGTCTGTGTAGTCACTGCGATCGCAGTCCCGATTGCAGTGGAGTCTTCTTGCACTTCGATGCATACATAGAACGCAACAATCAGCTGATTGTGTGTGTAGTCGCAGTTGACACCCGGACCTTGAAACTTCTGGGCCTTGATAAAGACCCAGAAGCAGGTCGAGTTGGCTGTGACGATGTGGACCCAACAAAAGGACATCAGGATCTAAGCATTGGGGCCCATTTTACTATCGGTATGAATCAGTATGAACTTTTTATCTACGTCCGAATATGTTTTATGTTACCACTATTACTAAATCATTGTTTGAAGTATTTTTAAATCCCTTTGATAAGGGTAAGCTTCTTATTGTTTATTAATAAAGTCTTGCATTCCTAATTTACCAATTTTTTTATTTGAAGCCTATTAATTAGGTTATTTTATTGTGCTTATATTGCATATATGTTCTTATAAAGAAGATTTATTTCACTTGTAGGGTTGAGCGATAAAAGATAACCTACCTCTTAATTTTCCTTATTAAAGGTCTATGTACTAAGCCTTGGATGGAGATAAAGTGAACGGAGATAAAGTACCAGCCAATCAGTTCCGAACTGCCATGCTACAGGATGTGTTTGAAAAATGACAGTTAGGAGCTGATTGGCTGGCACTTTATCTTAGTTCACTTTATCTCCATCCAAGATTTAGTAAATAGACCCCTCAGTTTAGTTCTTTTCACATCTCAGCCTTCAAAAGTGTGCTCCTTTTCAGGACCATTCACTGTCAACAATGTAAAAAATTAAAGGTGCCCACACACATAGCGACATTTTAAACGATTTGGCCGATTTCGACGAATCGTGACGACGAATCGGGTAAAAAAAGTACAAATCGTGAGTTTATACTCACGAGCATGATGCCGATGCGCGTCCCCGCTCGTCGTACATCGCATCTTCTGATCTGCTGTGCTGTAGGGCAGATTAGCCAATCTGGGATACAATGCATTGGCTGCAAGATAGATCTTTAGTCAGATTGGACATTTTTAACTCCAAATCGTGATCACGACGGCAAGGGAGCTCCCGTGAAAGTTTTTGAGGAAATTGGCCATAAAATCGTATCGTGAGGACATCGGTATGTGTGTGGGCACCTAAGACTGCAGATGGACTTCAAGGTCCCTTCTTCAACCAGGGCAACGGCGGGTATCCCAGCTAGTAAACAATAAACAAACAATGCATCACATAAATTACAACAACAAAAGCTGTCACAGTTCTTATAATAGACTATTCCGTATACTATATGTGTGTATATATATATATATATATATATATATACATGTATATATATCATTAGTAGAATAACCTAATGCAGATGACAATGAAGTGATAAACCAGGTTACGGTTACCTGTTTATGCACATGTTGGGCCAAAGTGTATTTACAACTGAAAATCAAATAGCTATGTTGCACCATTAATATATAAAGTAGGAGCAGTGTCTCTATATCACACATTGGGGTCCCCTGTGAATTAAGGATTGAACTCGCTGCAAGTTCAATCCTTGTACAGGAAGCATTCATCATGCCTCCTATACTTAATTATCACTTCCGAAAATCTGCTCCTTTGCGGAGACAGCTTTTCAGAAAAAGGGGACTTTTCTCCTGCATGTGCAGCTTAAAGACAGGCTGCGAAGAGACAGTGAAGCAGCAGGAGGAGTCCAGCCCCCTTCCCCCCCTGTGCGCTAACCTGCTCATCTCGGTGCTCGTCCCGAGGCGACCCCGCCACCTGTCCTTTGACCCCCCTCGTAGAGCTGTAGCCGCCGCTGGAGTCTGTGACTCCAGCAGAAACAGTGCAGCCCCGCAGCATCAGTCCCCCGCCGCCGCTGCTGTGCCCTCTCCCTTGTTCCCGGCTCATTGGAGGAGAGCTCGGGGAGCCGGAAGGCAGCTGCTTAAAGGTAAGAGGACACAGCAGGGAGAGATCTTTTCAGATTCCTCTGCTGTATGGGATGCTGCACATCATCTCAGGGTGACATACAGCTTCACTGTCAAGTTCCGATAAAAATGCTTTTTCAGAACTTGATGAATTTCATATGTTCCATGGGTATTGCGGAAATTATCGGGGGACAAATGTATCCAGGAGATATCAGTGATATCTCCTGCGTTGCAAGAATGATGAATAACCCTGGCATCTTATTTTTCACCTGCTTTTGTAGAAATTAAGTGATGATGAATAGACCCCATAGAAGTTGTATGTAAAAATGGGTTCCTCTCAACAAATCTGAGGACCTAAATGAGGGTGCGACTTCCCCTCCAGAAGGTAGCCACAGCAAACATTTGGACAGGACACTTAGCTTGGCTTTCTGTGTGGCACTACAGGTCCCAGTCACTCTTATATTTTTCTCTGTCTCTCTCAGCTACTTATTCATTCAGCTGCTGATAACTGAGCAGTAGCTTCCCCTCCGCTCCCCTCTCTCCACAGCCCCAACTGTCACTCCTCCGCATAGAGGGGGCTGATTCCGAGTTGGGAACAAATAAAAAAAAAGCAGGTAACTGTGTATCTGGAACAAATCATATTGCAATACAAGGGGCGCAAATACATTTGTGATACCCCGCAGTTACATTTTGGAAAGGGACTGAAGCCATTGTCATTTTAAAATAAAGTTGATTTAAAAAAGATGGCCTTCATTGGTTACAGTCTTATTGAATGCTGAACTGCCTGTGACTCACCACCTCTTGCCTGTCAAGATACAGATTGAAATTTACCAAAGCTTGGAGAAAGACATAGGGCTCTATTTATTAACATTATTTTTACTAAAATAAAGTAAAAAAGAGTGTTTTCACTCCCTTTTCACATTATTTTAGTTTCACCTATAGTTATTACAGGGCAATTAGAGTAGAATTAGTAAAATTCTACTCCAACCCCTAGGTATCACTTATTTTTAGTAAAGCAGATCGCATTTCCCATAATTGTAATGGGAAATGTGATCCGACCAGAGTTACTAAAAATAAATTGTAAAAAAAATACCGGGAGAAGCCCTGTGATAATAACGCCACCTGGAGGTGGCGTTATCCAGGGTCTCCCCTGGTTACCGGGCTCCCACTCTGCTCTAACGGGGAGAGCAGAGACGGGAGCCGGTACCAGTAATCAGCTGTGGTCTAAGCAGACCGCAAGCTGATTGCTGTAAAAAAAAGAAAAAAAAAATTAAACATTTTTTTTTTTTTTCTTACCTGAATCCAGGGACTGGTGATCGGGCCTCCGGTGATGGCTCCTCTCTGGTCAGCTGGTCTCCCATAGTACACTGGGGCCCGGTCATCCGGTGATCAGGCCCCAGTGCAGTATGGGAGATCACCTGATCGGGAAGCCCGGAGAAGATCACCGGAGGCCAGGAGGATGCAGGTAAGTGTAATGAAGGAAGGGGGGGGTCGCGGGGGTCCGCGATCGCGGGGGGCGGGGCTTAGTGTCGGTGGGGGGTAGCAGCAACGGTGGGTCGGCGCATGCGCGGGCTCTTGGTCGCGGTATTTTTTCCGAAAATACCGTGACTAGAGTGCGGATGGGATCCGCAGGGACAGAGCTTTATCGTAAGCTCTGTCCCTGCAAGGGATTTATAGTAAATCCCTGTGATATTGCCTGAATTCGCAAGGCGAATTCACTCGGTAATATCACACTACAATCCGCATTCAATATGCGGATTGTAGTAAATAGAGCCCATAAAATGGAGAGAGATTAAGGGGGGGATGCATCAAGCATCGTATTTGCCACTGATACGTATTTGCCACTGATACATCCTGCCACTGATCACATGCATAGCGGTGTTTAGCAGATCCTTCAACATGACATGTTCCATTAGGTACAAATGGGTCTATTTAATAAGCCTTGGGGAGAGATAAAGTGAACGGAGATAAAGTACCAACCAGTCAGCTCCTAACTGTCACTGTACAGGCTACCGATATGAGGTTCAAGTTCTTGATGCATATGGGGATTGCAGTCAAACCTCAGAAAACAGCTGTTTTTTGAGTTGTGATTGCATTTTGGGCTCCTGACGGCCATTTTACAGGCTGTGGTTGAAAAATGATAGTTAGGAGCTTATTGGTGGGTACTTTATCTCTCTCCACTTTATCTCTCCAAGCTTTGATAAATCTTCCCCACAGAGCATCACCCATCTCTCACCACTGTCTGCATCCTACCTAGTTTGTTGGTTACTTGCTTTGTTTCTTCTTTCCAGTGATCTGACAATTTACTGTACCTTTAATATGTCAGTTATTACTGTTACTTGTACAGTATATTCCCTGTACGGCACTGGGGAAATTATTTAAGTACAGACAGACCTAAAACATGTGAGTTCAATAACTGGTGGTTGCCTTTGGTAATACTCTTATCACTGTAGATTTGTCAATTCATCACAAGCAGTTATTTTATCTTTTTTATTATTATTATTATTATTATTATTATTATTATTATTATTATTATTTATTTATTTTCTGATGTGCTTATTTCTACTGACAGTGAATAAAGATTATTATCAACTCATGTTACTGTAGGTTTTTGATGGCTGGATAATTAAAGGAGAAAAGTTCCCAAGTTCTTTAGATCATCCTCTGCCCACTAGTGAGCGTTACACTGATATTTGTGAAGACGGCAACATGCAAAGTATCACAAGGTCATCTCAGAATGTGGCAATGATTTTCTTCAGAGTCCACAAGCCAGGCCACGGCTTCACACTGACTATACGCAAGACTCCGAAGATGTTCCGTAAGTTGTCTCCTATTTCACACAGTCATTCATCTCTTGAGGAGAATGAAATAATTAAATAAATGTAAGAACAATCTGATAAATGCCCAGCCAGAAATAGCTATTGATTTTCAGGCATAGTACTTGCTGTATAGCAGTAAATATGATTTACAGTATATTGTTCATTTTCTAAATATGATGTGAAGTTGGAGGAATTGAAGTGACTATTGTGCAGCCTATGTAATTATTGTTAGATAGCATTGTTTATGATTCATTGGCTGCTAAAGTCTCAGCAACACAATAAGAAAAGGAGAAATCAGTGGTGGATAGGCAGAAGTTTCCAAATAGTGAGTAATGCCTTCTATCCCCCATTTTTAGAAAGCCAGGGGGACGTGGTCTGTGACCCTAGTGCCCAAAAAGTGAAAGAACACAAGGAGATTCTCAAGAGTGTATATAGGAAGGACTCCCTTTTCTTCTGGGATTTGCCGAAGCCTTACTCAAGCCTCAGATAGGGAAAATCATAGATAACTCAATGCCACTCCACCTGCCCTGAAACTGGATGGCAGATTCTATAAAGTGTCAATTACCTCATCAATCCAGTGACCATAAAACACACATACAAAAATATCAAAATAAAAAGGAAAAAAATAAATGACCTGATTATAGTCCCATATGCAAAAAAACAACAAGAGTAGCAATGAGGATTGGATCCAGGACTCTCGCAAACTCACAGTTCCCAATAATGCCCCTTCTACACCAATGCTAAAACCCGGGTTATTGCAGGGTTAACCTGGGTTGCTGCTAGGTTTAAAAACAGCAAGGGTGACCCGGCAATCCAACCCAGGTAACTTGCAGGGTTTAACAAGGGAACGACCCGTGAAACCCTGCAGTGTTAACGGGTAACCCAGGTCTGACCCGTTTACAACATGGGGACTCCCAGGTTTCTCAGCGTTTGGAGAAGATGCCATCTGCCAGCGCAGGGGGAATTGTTCCACTACACCCATGTGCAGTGTGAATAGTGCCGATCCGGGAATAACTCGGATCGGCACTGCACTGGAAAAGGAGTCTGTCCCGGGTCTGGCCCGTTTTGGAATGGGTCAGATCTGGGACTTAGGTGGAAAAACAGTATAAGAGATATAAAAGGGGAAAATGCAAGTTTCCTTAATTCTCTAATAAGCATTAATTTCAAAACTTTTTTTAACAGCAAAACGGAATAATACAGTACAAACTTGTCATAAACAGCTACACCAGTATTGAGTATATAAAACAAATACTATTTAAGACTACTGGTTATCTGTTTATAGTGGAAATAGTTTCAGATTTCAAAGTCTAAAGCTGGGTACACACTATACGATGTATTGTAAGATATATGGTCCCAACGCGGATCGGAACTATATATCATATGATACATATCGTGTATTGTGTATTAGGGGTGAGCGGGTTCGGATTTCTGAAATCCGAACCCCCCCGAGCTCCCCCGATCCGAGGCCGATCCGAGTCAGGCTCGACTTTTCCCGCCTGACTCGGATCTGAAATCGAGGCAAAACGTCATCATCCCGCCTTCCGGGTCTCGCGGGTTTTGGATCCTATATAAGGGACCCGCATCGGCGCAATTTTCTCACTCAGCTGTGGACAGTGAAGAGGGAGGGTGGGAGTTAGGGCTGGCTGGGCTGTGTAGTGTAGTGTAGTGCAGAGTAGTGTTTTGCTGTGCTGTGCTGTGCTGTGCTGCGCTGTGCTGCTGTTGTCCATAGGGGCTGTGTCCACTACTTCAAAGTCCATAGGGGCTGGCTGTGTTGTGCTGTGCTGCTGTTGTCCATAGGGGCTGTGTCCACTACTTCAAAGTCCATAGGGGCTGGCTGGACTGTGTTGTGCAGTCAGTTGTCCATAGGGGCTGTGTCCACTCCAAAGTCCTGAGCAGTGTCCCAGTCCTAAAGGGGTGCTGTAGTGTTGGCCAGGGGGTGCTCTGTCCGTCAGGGGTGCTCCCCCCAAGTGCTAAAAAAATATATATTTTTTCTGTGTTTGTGAATTGTGTGCGCAGTAGCTGCACGTGCATCAAAAAAGTAGTGCCAAGCATGCGCCTGTGTCATAAGTAAAGGGCCGGCTGGCTTGACCGTTAAAGGGTGCTGTAACCCCCAAAGGGCACTCCAAACAAAATAAAAAAATATTTTCTGTGTTTGTGAATTGTGTGCGCAGTAGCCGCACGTGCATCAACAAAGTAGTGCCAAGCGTGCGCCTGTGTCATAAGTAAATGGCCGGCTGGCTTCACCGTTAAAGGGTGCTGTAACCCCCAAAGTACACTCCAAAGCAAATAAAAAAATATTTTCTGTGTTTGTGAATTGTGTGCGCAGTAGCTGCACGTGCATCAACAAAGTAGTGCCAAGCGTGCGCCTGTGTCATAAGTAAAGGGCCGGCTGGCTTGACCGTTAAAGGGTGCTGTAACCCCCAAAGTACACTCCAAAGCAAATAAAAAAATATTTTCTGTGTTTGTGAATTGTGTGCGCAGTAGCCGCACGTGCATCAACAAAGTAGTGCCAAGCGTGCGCCTGTGTCATAAGTAAAGGGCCGGCTGGCTTGACCGTTAAAGGGTGCTGTAACCCCCAAAGTACACTCCAAACCAAATAAAAAAATATTTTCTGTGTTTGTGAATTGTATGCGCAGTAGCCGCACGTGCATCAACAAAGTAGTGCCAAGCGTGCGCCTGTGTCATAAGTAAAGGGCTAGCTGGCTTGACCGTTAAAGGGTGCTGTAACCCCCAAAGTACACTCAAAACCAAATAAAAAAATATTTTCTGTGTTTGTGAATTGTGTGCACTGTAGCCGCACGTGCATCAACAAAGTAGTGCCAAACGTGCGCCTGTGTCATAAGTAAAGGGCTGGCTGGCTTGACCGTTAAAGGGTGCTGTAACCCCCAAAGTACACTCCAAACAAAATAAAAAAATATTTTTTGTGTTTGTGAATTGTGTGCACTGTAGCTGCACGTGCATCAACAAAGGAGCAGCACCAAGCGTGCGCCTGTGTCCCATAAGTAAGGAGCCGGCTGGCTCATTTCTTAAAGGGTGGTGTAACCCACAAAGTGCACTACTCTCCAGCAAAAATAAAAAAATATTTTCTGTGTTTGTGTGCGCCTTAGCCGCACGTATATGTCAATATAACATAAATGGAGGACCAAACTTTCTCCGATAAAAATAAAATAGGGAAAGATCAAGAACCACTTCCTCCTAGTGCTGTTGCTGCTGCTGGGAGTTGTTCATCATCCCAGAGAGGAAGTAGGAACACCACTACTTTTACTAAACAATTGACCCTCCAACAGTCCCTAGCGATGAGGATGAAGTACGACAGCAGTCATCCTGAAGCAAAATGTATAACTGAGGCCTTGACTGCTATGTTGGTGTTAGACATGCGTCCGGTATCCGCCATTAGTGCAGTGGGATTTAGACAATTGATGGAGATAGTGTGTCCCTGGTTCCAAATCCTGTCTAGATTCCACCTGCATCCTCAAAGCAGCAGCGACAAGCGTGCGTCTGTCTGTTAAAGGGTGGTGTAACCCTCAAAGTGCGCTCCACAAACAATAAAAAAATTCTTCTTTTTTTTTCTCTTTGTGAAATGTGTGGGCTGTAGCCGCACCTGCATCCTTAAAGCAGCAGCGACAAGCGTGCATCTATCTGTTAAAGGGTGGTGTAACCCTCAAAGTGCGCTCCACAAACAATAAAAAACAATTTTTTTATGTGTTTGTGACTTTTGTGCGATGTAGCCGCACGTGCATCAACACAGTAGCAGCGCCAAGCGTGCACCTGTGTCATAAGTCAAGGGCCGGTTTGGACATCTGGTCCGGACTGAAGGACGTGCCAACAATTTCTGACAAGTCTACTATCACTGCATATGATACTGTCCTCAAAGCAGCAGCGACAAGCGTGCGTCTGTCTGTTAAAGGGTGGTGTAACCCTCAAAGTGCTCTCCACAAACAATAAAAAAATTCTTCTTTTTTTTTCTGTCTTTGTGAATTGTGTGGGCTGTAGCCGCACTTGCATCCTCAAAGCAGCAGCGACAAGCATGCGTCTGTCTGTTAAAGGGTGGTGTAACCCTCAAAGTGTGCTCCACAAACAATAAAAAAATTATTCTTTTTTTTTCTGTCTTTGTGAAATGTGTGGGCTGTAGCCGCACCTGCATCCTTAAAGCAGCAGCGACAAGCGTGCGTCTGTCTGTTAAAGGGTGGTGACACCCTCAAAGTGTTCTTCACAAACAATAAAAATATTCTTCTTTTTTTTTCTGTCTTTGTGAATTGTGTGGGCTGTAGCCGCACCTGCATCCTCAAAGCAGCAGCGACAAGCGTGCGTCTGTCAAAGGATTACATCGGTGACAGCATCCAAGTAGGCATGTCAGACAGTCCGTACCTGTACTGGCAGGAAAAAGAAGCAATTTGGAGGTCCCTGTACAAACTGGCTCTATTTTACCTGAGTTGCCCCCCCTACAGTGTGTACTCCGAAAGAGTGTTTAGTGCAGCCGGGAACCTTGTCAGCGAAAGGCGTAGGAGGTTGCTTTCACAAAATGTGGAGAAGATGATGTTCATAAAATGAATTATCAACTCTTCCAGGGAGACCAGCCTCCATAACGTACAGAGGGACCTGTGGTTGTGGATTCCAGCGGGGACGAATTAATACTCTGTGAGGATGAGGATGTACCCAACACTGAAGAGGGTGAGGAATCGGTGGATGAGGAGGATGAGGACGACATCTTGCCTCCGTAGAGCCAGTTTGTGCAGGGACAGATTAATTGCCAGCTTGTTTTGTGGTGGCCCAAACGAACCAATCATTTCAGCCACAGTCGGGTGGCAGACCCTGGCGCTGAAATGTTTGGTTTGTTAAAGTGTGCATGTCCTGTTTATACAACATAAGGGTGGGTGGGAGGGCCCAAGGACAAATCCATCTTGCACCTCTTTTTTTTCTTTGAATTATGTACTGTTTGGGGCCTAGTTTTTCAAACTGCCATCCTGTCTGCCACTGCAGTGTCACTCCTAGATGGACCACGTGTTTGTGCCGCCCACTCGTATCTCTTAGCATAGTCATCCAGCTACCTCGGTGCAACCTTTTGGATATAAAAACACTATTGTGAGGTGTGAGGTGTTCAGAATAGACTGGAAATGAGTGGAAATTAAGGCTATTGAGGTTAATAATAGCATAGGAGCAGAAAAACACACAAATTCTGTGATTTTAGCTGTTTTTATGCTTTTTTAAAAAAAAATACAGATCCAAAACACAAAACCCAGAACCCAAAACACGGAAGGGTGGTTTTGGCAAAACCAATCCAGATCCAAAACACGAAGAAAGATCCAGATCCAAAACCAAAACATGAAAAGTGGCCGGTGCACACCCCTATTGCGTATGTCCGATCCGTCATTCCCAATGGTCGTTCATCGCATCGTTCTATCTGCTGTCCTACATGGGAGATGGAACGATACAATGAATAACGCTGTGCTGTCACATGCAGCATGTAGCGATATATTGTGCCGTTCTACACCAGATTGTGCAGTGTGTACGGCGCGTGAGATGTGTCATTACATTGCTCATTACATCATTGGGTAACATCGTCGTTCAGGTATGTACCAAGCTTAACTATTCAGCTTAATCCAAAGCTCATTTACTCACAATAGCAGACCATGGTAATTGACTTCACTTAGCTTCTACTATATCTATGTGATCACAGGTTTAGGGAAATTAGTCTAATTTAGCTTTTAGTCTGTAAAGATTTATCAGTTGTAATAGCAGTTTATGTACATGTACGTGTATATAAGGCAGCAGCTTTTGACTAATATATATATTTTTTGGCCCAGCTAGAAGGTAAGAGCAAAAAAAAGCATTATAAGCAGAAAAACTTAAAGCCTTGCACAAAAGTACCATACTCACCTCTATGGGGAGCACCACTCTGTGATATTGTGTTACGCACAAATCAGCACTTCCTAACGGTGTGTAGTCAAGAAGCCGGCGGGCGAAATGCATTTCCGCCGGCTTCCCAACTGTAGAATCCCGGCATGGAAGTAATGATAGGCATTGAAATCCCGACGCCTATCATTATCTACCCACCGAAATCCCGAACGAAGGTAAGCCAGGCATTGCGAGCAGAAAGCCACGGGGGGGTGGTTTAGGTTTAGGGGCTCCCTGGGGGACTTAGGGTTAGGCTAGGGGAACGGGGGGTTAGGTTTAGGTTTAGGGGCTCCCTGGGGGACTTAGGGTTAGGCTAGGGGAACGGGGGGTGGTTTAGGTTTAGGGGCTCCTTGGGGGACTTAGGGTTAGGCTAGGGGAACGGGGGGTTAGGTTTAGGCACCCCTGCGGGGAGGTTAGGGATAGGCACTAGGGGGGAGATTAGGGTTAGGCACCCCTAAGGGAGGGTTAGGGGGGGAGAGGTAGGGATAGCGTACTTACCTGCCCTGTCGGGATCTGCACTGTTTGGGCTGCCGGCGTCCGGATTTCAACCGCCGGGCTTGCGTCCAGCGGTCATTCATACCGATCCCCTTTCTAACTAATGAAGCTTTTGCCAAAAGACCAAAGTAGATAAGATAGAGCAAAACTAGATTTGATTTTAGGAAAAAAGGTGAAGATAAATATAAACAGTCTTTCTCAATAAAAAAAAAATATATATATATTTGTATATTTCTTAGGAAACTGAATGGCTGTGTGATATCTCTTTGTATGTAACTGCAGCACCCAGACATTGAGAATAATATTAAGCGTGTGCAGTTCCTCACATGATCTGTATATATATATATATATATATATATTCTTCCTTTTTTTATTAATTAATAGATCTAAAAAGTAAACATACGACAAGAGATGGTGAAGCATTGAGTACTGCATAGCAGCAGTACAGGATACAAGACAATGCCTTATAAGATGTAGGAGTTGCCATGGATCCATTTAGAATATGGTGGAATTTGGGTGAGGTGGGCAAAAGGCATATGAAAAGCCTGAATAAATTGCAGCAATAGCAAAGATAGAAGATTCATATACTGTATAATTCTTATTTAAGGAATTGTGGTTGGAGACAGGCAACTGATTATATTTTCCATGTAGGGTAACTATACATCCAGATTTTCTAGCTTATATCACATATATAGCCAAATAGGAACGGCCATCTTTCCAACTTGCATAAAGCGAATTAGCTGACATCAGTGCAAGGTATGAAATGTCATTGTAATACATACATATCCCAAGCATACTTTTACTGTGATACATCTCATTTATAAGTAGCATTACTAGGTAAGGGGGTGGGCGGTGGCCATGTGGGCAGTATGGGGGCGTGATGGTGCAATCATGGCCTCGTCCACGGCTATATAATACCGCTATTACCAGAATTCTAAAATGGGAGCGTTAATATAACATGGTTCATCTGGGCAGGAAAACCTCTCTCAAACTCCATAGATGTGAGCAATAAATGAGCACAGGGTTTCCATCCAGTAATTGCCCGCTATGTGCGTACTGCAGATTATGCAAAGTTCTATAGAAACCTTAGTCTTAATTAATCTCCCCCTAAGAGTTACATTGTAGAAGTTTCAAGGTAACATGAGGCTCCTGTCACACTTTTGCTTTCTTTAAGGGATGGATCTACTTCTGGCAATCCAAAATGTGTGGTGCTCTTCAAACGGGATGTAGTCAGCATCCTGGCATGCGGGATGCCAAACCATCCCCAAACGGGATGTAGTCAGCATTCTGGCATGCGGGATGCCAAACCTTCCCCAAACGGGATGTAGTCAGCATCCTGGCTTGCGGGATGCCAACAATCTAAATACCTGCACCGAAATCCCAAAATCGTTGGGATCCCGGCACCGGTATCCTGACTGCTAGCATCCCAAAGGTAAGTATCGGCACTTAGGGGAGAGTTAGGGTTATAAAATGATAAACAGAGTGCTATTAAACTAAAATGTATATGTAAAAAAAGTTTAAATGTATGCCATAAAATAAATAAAAACAAGACTCAATGTTTATAGTCTTTTGATAGAATATATGTGGTTCCGGTGTGCTAGTTTATGCAGGATTCCAATTCTATGCCTGATGGAGATGGACATCTGTTGGGAGCTAGCTAACTGTCCCTAACTCCTACCTTCCAATGTTCAAACTTCTCCTCTCGGCTGGTCTCCTTGCACTCGGGCGTACACTTCCGGTACGGCGTTTCCAAACTTCTGGTTCCCGCTTGACGCTGACCAACGCGTTTCATGCTGTGATTCTTCGGCAAGGTTAGGTTTAGACATGGGGAGGGAGAGTTAGGGTAGATGTTAGGGCTAGTGCTAGCATACTTACCTATGGGTGTCAGGATTCTGACTGTCCGGATGCCGCTGTCAGTATTCTGACCAGCGGCATCTAGACCACCGGCAATCCATACCCAACCCCTTCAAACTAGCTTTCTAGCTACAATTGTAAAAAGAAAAATATATATCAGGACAAAGTACTCTCCCAACCAATCAGATTCTACTTAAAATTTATCTCACACATTCTAGAAGATAATAGCTAGAATCTGATTGGCTGCTATGGGCAACATCTCCACTTTCTAAAAACCCGCACTTTAGTAAATATACCTCTGAAAGTCTATCCTAATTACACTGTGTCCGTTAGGAAGCTCTCCCTGCATTATGTCTACCCCACACTGTAAAAGCAGTTAGTACCCCAGTGTACTTGGTAAATGAGGACTAGAATCCTTTTTAGAATGTTTAGAAGATTTAGTAAATCTACTCCTATAACTGATTACACAGACTTGCAGGCACCAGAGTCAGATTGCACCTACACCAGCACAGACTTCCAGCTACAGTGTGTTGGTATAATCTCAGTCACTATGTTAAGATCCCATCCTTATTAACACACCATTAGCCTCATAATATTAGGCCCTCATAGTACAGTACTCTATATCTTACTTTCTAGGGATGGACATCGAACATCAATGTATAGCAATAATAGATGTTCAGTAAGCAATGCTGTTTTCTTGGGGCAGGAGGGCAAAGGGAGCGTTGCATCAATAACAAGACTCTGATATTTCCCCTTTATCTGTGATTGTGGCCCTTTCTGAGACATAATGCCGCGGTTCAAGGGGATGGGGCCATGATGTACTGTCATAGTGATTCACTTCATCACACCTATGTCCCGCCTACTTCATGCCAGTAGTGGGCGGGATGCCGGAGACTTTTCTACCGGAATCCTGGGAATTTTCCCCATAATCGGGAGAGTAGACAATTATGAATTACGGAGCACCACAGCCAATTCCTGTAGGATCAGATTTGGGTGGACGCTGGACGCCACCAATCCATGATAATGTTATTACCTATGGCTAAAACTTAACCTGCCCTAGAGCAGTGCAACATCACAGTAAGATTCAGGTTAGAATCTAGTATAAAATGTAACAGAAATGGTTGGTACTGATTGCTGATTGATGAATTCATGCATACACATAATTATGCTGAACTACATTTATTGAAATTATTATTATTTTTTTTATAATACTGATGTTAATATTAATTATTTGTAATGCCGTAGAAATCAAGTAAAAAAAAAAATCTTATTTTCTGGATTTTTTTCCTTCAGCTTGTAATGTGATCTCACAGTCACCCAGTGGGAAATTCACCATGATCATCCCCCATCAACACAGAAACTGTAGCTTTTCTATAATATACCCAGTAATTATAAAAATATCTGACCTAACACTGGGCCACTTCAATGAGCTGCAGATAAAGGTAAGGACATTACCACTATGTGTACCCTGTTTGATTTGTGCTTACTGTATGATGCTAGTGGGATAGGCTGTGCAATCTGGTGCAGCGCTGTCATCAATGGGACAAAGAAGTCTTATAGTAAAATGTCCTTATTATGGTAGTTATTTATTTTTGTACCACATTGCACATAAGTCCACTAGATCTTAATGTAGAACATTGTACTTTACAGAATTATATAGGCACTATGAATTGTATTAGAAAATAGCATACAGTATGCACTATTGTTATACTCTCTCCAACGCTAATTATAAACGTGCATGGTATTCAAGGCACTACGTAAAAAGGGCATTTCCCCACAGACAGATTCTTTGGAATCATGCTATGTATATGATTTTGGAATGACAGTACACGGGCCCTCTATAAACAGTAGACAGTGTCCAGTCTACTCCACCACCTGCATGAGTTTCTTGAGATCTGAGCCCCATCTGTGTCACACCTGTTTGTCAGCCCCTCCCCTTTAGAATGTAAGCTCTTACGAGCAGGGCCTCTACCCTCTTGTGCTTCTTCTTACTTTACTTTCATCTACTTCTTACCCCCCCACCAGGGTACCTAACACTTGGTTGCTTACGCTCCGCTGCATATCTAGGTGTTATGGTCACTAATGTAGCAATGTATATTATCCATGTCCTTGTCCTATTGTGTACTGTAATCACTTGTCAAATTATTTGTTTATGTACTTTGTAAGGCGCTGCGGAACACTTGTGGCGCCATATAAATAAAGCATAATAATAATCAGAAGAACTGCACCCACAGCCAGCATCCAAACTTACTGTCTCAATTTATAACCATTTTCTAACCTAAAAACATCAGAATCAGACCTACCGATGTGAAAGATACTGGGTTCCTTGAATAATAATTACTTAAAAATCCCGACATTGAATGGTCTTTTTATCTACTAGAATATGTATGTACAGTCAGGTGCATAAATATTGGGACATTGACATAATTTTCATATTTTGGCCTCTATTCACCACCACAATGGATTTGAAATGAAACAAACTAGATGTGCTTTAACTGCAGACTTTCAGATTTAATTTGAGGGTAATTACATCCAAATCAGGTGAACGGTGTAGGAATTACAACGGTTTCTATATGTGCCTCCCACTTTTTAAGAGGCCAAAAGTAATGGGACTATCAACTCAAAAGCTATTTCATGGACAGGTGTGGGCTATTCCCTCATTATTTCATTATCAATTAAGCAGGTAAAAGGTCTGGAGTTGATTCTAGGTGTGACATTTGCATTTGGAATCAGTTGCTGTCGAATCTCAATATGAGATCCAAAGAGCTGTCACTATCAGTGAAGCAAGCCATCATTAGGCTGAAAAATCAAAACAAACCCATCAGAGAGATAGCAAAAACATTAGGTGTGGCCAAATCAACTGTTTGGAACATTCTTAAAAAGAAAGAATGCATCGGAGAGCTCAGCAACACCAAAAGACCCGGAAGACCACACACAACAACTGTGGTGGATGACAGAAGAATTATTTCCCTGGTAATGAAAAACCCCTTCACAACAGTTGGCCAAATCAAGATCACTCTCCAGGAGGTAGGTGTATATGTGTCAAAGTAAGAGAAGACTTCACAAGAGTGAATATAGAGGGTTCACCACAAGATGTAAACCATTGGTGAGCCACAAAAACAGGAAGACCAGATTAGTTTGCCAAACAACATCTAAAAAAGCCATTACAGTTCTGGAACAACATCCTATGGACAGATGAGACAAACATCAACTTGTACCAGAGTGATGGGAAGAGAAGAGTATGGAGAAGGAAAGGAACTGCTCATGATGCAAAATATACCACCTCATCAGTGAAGTATGGTGGTGGTAGTGTCATGGCGTGGGTATGTATGGCTGCCAATGGAACTGGTTCCCTAGTATTTATTGATGTTGTGACTGCTGACAAAAGCAGCAGAATGAATTCTGAAGTGTTTCGGGCAATATTATATGCTCATATTCAGTCAAATGCTTCAGAACTCATTGGACGGCGCTTCACAGTGCAGATGGACAATGACCTGAAGCATACTGCAAAAGCAACCAAAGAGTTTTTTAAGGCTAAAAAGTGGAATGTTATGCAATGGCCAAGTCAATCCCCTGACCTGAATCCGATTGAGCATGCATTTCACTTGATGAAGACAAAACTAAAGGGAAAATCCCCAAGAACAAGCAGGAACTGAAGACATTGCAGTAGAGGCCTGGCAAAGCATCACCAGGGATGAAACCCAGCGTCTGGTGATGTCTATGCATTCCAGACTTCAGGCTGTAATTGCCTGCAAAGGATTTGCAACAAAGTATTAAAAACTGAAAGTTAGTTTTAGGATTGTTTAGTTTGTCCCATTACTTTTGGCCCCTTAAAGAGTGGGAGGCACATATAGAAACCGTTGTAATTCCTACACCTTTCACCTGATTTGGATGTAATTACCCTCAAATTAAATCTGAAAGTCTGCAGTTAAAGCACATCTTGTTTGTTTCATTTCAAAGCCATTGTGGTGGTGAATAGAGGCCAAAATATGAAAATTCTGTCAGTGTCCCAATATTTATGCACCTGACTGTATGTAGTTGTGCCTTCCAGTTTTCATTCACCTGCCAGGTCCTTCCCCCAATTTGTAACCAACCCCTGTATGACCTAAATTTCCCACTATTTCTGACTTACACCCAACATAAAGACCCATGTGATCCTAGGAAGTAACTGATATGGGCCCTTCTCTGTTCTGATTGTAAAACAAAAACAAAAGGCCTCGGAAAAGAGCCTAGGATTTCTAATGGATGGTGGATGGTCTACCTCTGCCAACAAGTATTGTGTATCCCCCAAAGATTCCCAGCCTGAGGCAGATCTTTAATGCTTACATCTATCTAGTCCTCACTTTTTTTTTTTTTTTTTTTTGGGGGGGGGGGGGCAGCCTAACACTAGCACTTAGTGTACAGTGCAGTGGTTCCAATTAGTAGCTTCAAAAGTTCATTAAAATCAGGCAGTGCTGCAAAGTCCTGACCCTCTCTTAGTGCAGTTCAGTTACATATGGTGCAGTGTTTCTTGACTTCCCTGTAACCAATCATGAAGCTCCATTTCTGATGCTGCTATTAGCGCTGTATTGCATGCCAACCAATCATTGCTTAACTTGTGCTAGACAGATACAAGAATTGCAAATTACTTGTTGTGGTTCATTTAAAAATGTGCACCTAATACAATGTTAGTAAATGAGAAATTTTGTTATCAGTACATGCACTAAATAAATACATTACACACATTCCTCCTACAGAAGCCACCACCAAAAGGCTGCGGTGGAGCTGGAGACTTTGTGGAACTGTTGGGAGGTGCTGGTCTAGATCCGTCCAATATGTTCCCTCTGGCTGATCTCTGTCACTCATTCCATGGCTCCGGTAAGTGATACTTTGAACTAGGGGTGAGCGGGTTCGGTTTTACTCGGATTTACTCAGATCTTTAAACGGCATTTTATTGGCTATCGCCTATCATGTGTTTTGGATAGCCAATATAATAAATCCAAATTTACGGTAAAGTGGCGATAAGAACCGAGTAAATCCGAGTAAAACCGAGCCTGCACATGAACTAAACCTCATCATGGTAAAGGGACTTAAAATTAAAATATATCATTGTGAGAATATTGGGCCTGATTTACTACCGATCGCAACTGTGATTACGCACACAATCGGCCGATTGTTGCGTTCTGGGCATGCATACGCATCGCAGTGCACGTGCGCGAAGACTCCACTACAGATGTGTGTAAGGTAAAGGGGGCGTCCTTATGTTAGCATCGCGATTGCAATTGTTAGTATATCTTTGCAGTGAGACTGCATGCGTAATCGCTATTGCAAACGCAATAGCGATCCATACTGAATCTGGCTCATTGTACTTTATGCTTTTAATGGTGTTAGCTATTGGTCCAGCCCACAAAATGGCAGCCTCCACTAGGTATAATTGAAGGATACACTTTAATCTGTGAAGGAATGAAATACTCAGTTACATATGAAATGTCCCTAATATTTAGCACTGGCCCCACACGCATTTTTCTACAAACAATTTGTTTGATAAAACATCACCTGTGGTTTTTATCATTCAAATTCTTTGGGGCCTATTGATAAAGCCTCTCTGCGCCGTTAGTCATGCAGAAGCTTCAGCAAAATGATCAATAAATGAAGTAGAACAGAAAGGTTTGACAAATAGGCCCCTATGGCTGATGTCTCATTTTATCTGTGAGCTTCAAAATCTTCCTCTCCACACACTTTCCCCCCATAAAAAAGATCTCCATGTATACAGTAAAGGTAGCTATTCCATAGCTTGCAGTGCACAATACTCATGAACTCCTTGCTGTACCTTTAGCTACAATGTAAGCTGGCCATGCTCTGAACGATAATCTTTCAGATCAACTGACGAAAGACTGTTCTGAGTGACTGTCAATCAGTGTATGGCTCTGAATGATAATCATTCACAGCCTGAAAACAGCCGAGAAAGGGTCTGGATCAGTGGTGGATGTTACCTAAGGGCTACAGGGCTGCCTACACTCCCCTACAGTACAATCTGCTAACTCAGTGAGCCAGTTGCAGTCCACTTAAATACATGCGCCAATCCTGGTGCTTGCCAGATCCATTGTGCAGACGCCAGGACCCGGCCGCCTGGACCGTCTCCTCCTCTACTCCAACCTCGCCCAAACAAACACACACTCACTATTGTAAGACAAATACTGTACCCACATTGTATACCGCTTCTCTCTTATTTACAAGTTCATAGCTACATATCGAAATCAGTTTTGCTATTATTTTACATGGACCACAGCTGTCTGCTGAATGGTGCGCTCCCACACATGATCATTTTCCACCTCACTTGTATATATCATATGTGCCTAGCCCTTGACTCGCTTTCTAATGAAATGGTTAAATGGCTTTTCAGGGATTTAGGGCCTGATTTAGAGCCACTCGCTGTTTGCGAGGGCTCGCTCTGAATCAAGGCGGGGATTTTTTATTTTTTTGCGGCCTCCAAGCCGTTCGCTAAGCTGTGGGTGACCACCCACAACTTTTGCGAGTGGTCTGGCGATGGTCGCGATTATCGTGACCATCGGGCTTGCGAGGAGACCCTGTGGTAGAGTCTCAGCTCTCGCAAGCCCGAGTGGACTTCCTGCTCTAATAGACCAGGAAGTCCACTACTGACATCACGAGTGATATCAGTAGGGCAGCCCACAAATGGCAGGCATTCCTAAAGGAACGCCTGCGTTTGTGCAGCCACCCCCCCTCCCCGCCTACAAAACGGGGTGAGCTGTCAATCAACATCAATAGCTGCCCTGTCTTGTAGCGAGACCCGTTGCGACAGAGCTGCTGTCGCAGTACGGGTCTCACGCGTGCGCACACCAGAGGCGGTGCATGCACAGTCGGGGACCATCGACCCACTTGCGAGCGCTGTGCGCTCGCGAGTGGGTCTGAATCAGGCCCTTAGCTTGCAGATATTGTAAAAGTGTGTGTAAAATTGAAGTCATTTTATTTATGCTATTATGCAGAGATGAGCTACAGTTTATCTTATTATACTCCGCGGGTAAGATTTCTCACAGGTGATTCCAACTTCCTGCATCAGTGGTTGGCCCTTCTTCTGCACATGCGCAGGTATCAGAACACGCATGCATAAGCGGACATTGCCAGTAAATTGTTCAGATTGTAGTCCATAGGCTGCAAATACCATCTAAAGGAGAATAGTCCCTGTATATGTACACCACCATACTCCAACTAGGGAAGCCAATCCCGGGATCAGGATCAGTGGGATCCCAGGATTTAGGGCAAATAATGGCGGGATTTCAATCCTGGAATTGGTGCCTCCAATTCCGGGATTTCAGGATTAAAATGCTCGGTCTGGCGCGGCTTAGTTTTCTGATGCTGCCTGCAAGCCTCCTATGGCTGTGTGGCTGCATGTGACATCATAAAGGTTGCGCTGCGCAGCCACACACCAGCCCATGCCCTTGTACTGAGTCTGAGTGCTGTGGACGACCGTCAGTTATTATCTCAATCCCTGGTATCCTGGGAATTCCAGGATTGAGATTTTTTTCAATCCCGGGATTGAAAAGATGAGCCAGGATTGGCCTCCCTAACTCCAACCCCTCTTCCCATTAACGTCCCTCCACAAAAACCCATACTGAAATCCCAACTGGTGTTTATTAAGCATCACATAAAACTTCGCCAAGTTGCATCTTCATTAGGGACAGAAATATTATGCAAATAACATCTATTTTTTACAGTTAGTATAGGAGGAGGATAAACTGTGAATAACAAGAAGTTTTTGTACATATATATAAGTTAAGTTTTATGGGATTTTTTAGGCATTCGTTAATGATGGTAGCTCCAGTTTCAATAACAGTGAGTAAATCAAATGCAGGGTGTAGCTATGAAATTATTGCTGCTGTAAAATAAAATGTATTTCTCGCCATAGCACAAATGAAGATTGGTTGTGACAACAGTGTTGTACGACTGGTTTCCAGTGGCAAATTTATCAATCGGGTGACATTCGAGTACAGCCTGCTAGACAGACAACTGGAAAGGCAACAAGGCAACAGTGTGGAGGAGGTCTGCTCACCACTTGACTGATCGGGTGATTTTTTTTTTGTATTAACAAGATGTTATTTACAAATAAATGAGTTACTCATAAACTATTCATTTGTAACTATTTATTGTCCCTTCTGTTGTTTCACAAGCAATATATAAAATATGTATAATATGTTATTTTTATATGATTGGCCCTAGTTCTATATTTTAGAGCAAGGTGACAAAAAATAAACTGTACACATTTGCGAGAGGTATAACTCTCTTAAGACATTGTTCTGCTAGTATGATAAAAACAGACCCCCAAAAGCATGGGCCAAATCAAGATTATGGGGGAAGATTTATGTCCAATTGTAAAGCGCTGTATAGTATGCTGGAACTATACAAATAACATTATAATAATAATAATATGTATTTATATAGTTCCAGTATACTATGTGGCTCCATACAATAGGAATTCGGGTTGCATTCCTGCCCTACACATGTATGGCTAGCATAGGTCTTTGAGACCATGACAATTACACAATCATACTAAAGTACTATATAGGTACAGAGATTAGCAAAGGTCGTATCATAAATTTACTATTTTCTGTCTGCAAGCAGCAGCTCCCAGGGTACTAAAGAAGCATCGGGGTGGGAAACATTTTGAGAGGATTAGGGGAAAACAGGGTCAGAATAGAGGGTTACAGACCAGCAGCTTTGGGGTCCTCATCCATATTGCAGATGTGAGTGCTGCTACCCTTATTCTTACACCTCTGCCAAGTGTGAAACTGTTCTCTTTCCCATGAGTTGGGGTTTAATTTTCTAGAGCAACGGTTCTCAACCTCAAACACCTTGCAGCTTTTGCATTATTTATACCCTCAATATTTAACATTTTTCAGTAAAAAAGGATGCGGCTAATAGGCACAGAAATGACACTTAACAGAATTATTTTATATATAGATAAAAAACTTTGTAGTTTTTAGAGACAAAGATCATCTCACTTCGAGCCACTCTGCAACAACAGTCAGGTGCAGGCTTTCTGGCAAAGTCACATCTCACTGTCATGGCCATCTTCACAGTGCCTGGTGAATCCTGACAGCCATGGCAACCTCACCCACACTACCCCCATACCCAAATGCAAGGAATAACAATAATAATAATAACAACTCATCTGGCCCCCAGGCAGCCCCATCCATCATTACCAATGTTGCTTTTAGTGTACCCCTGGCTGTCATAGTATGTACCCCTGGGAGTACAAATATCCTGGTTGGGAACTTATGTTCTACATAATCCCCAGCAATATTATGAAATGTATTGTTTAAACTGCATTGTGTAAAATATTATATAATGTATCCAAAATAAAGACATTTGAAAACTATTTTACATTTCAAGTTTTAATGAAAAATAGAAAGAAAAGCAAGTTCTGGTGATTATGGTAAAAGATTTTATCAATGTATAAAAAGAAAGTTTTGTTTATGTACAATAACAGGTTATTTATTTGTAATAAAAAATATTTCAGACATGAATAAATATATACACAAATATAGCATTTAAGCTGTTTCATTTCTTTCTTTCCTGTAAAAAAAAAAAAAAAGAAAGCAAAAACAATCCTCACGACACAGTTATTTAATGTGAAGTTAAGACACCCATTGTTTTGAATCTTACATTATGCTAAATAATTTACCCACTAACTAGCGATAAACAAAAAGACACAAAAAAGACTGGGTGCTAATCAATGGATCAAATGTTATGAGAAATAGCAGCAAATTCACCCAATGGACTTTTGTCTGCCCACTACTAATATAGAAATACCACATTAAAACAATGGTGATACGCTAATAAACAGATAGATAATTTACCGAACAGTTTTGCTCCAATATGGTGGCGTTATCAAAGAGGACATCTTTGATAAACCCCCATATTGGAGCAAAACCGGTCAGAGATTTACCTGCCAGTGATTGGATACCGCAGTAGCTTTGCTGCCACGCTACTGGAACTTGGATCTTGTGCTGTGGAAGCCTAATAGACAGAGATTCCAGCTCCCTGCTTGAGACTCAATCAGCACAACACTACAAGGGACTGTGACTCAAAACAGCTCACTTTCTTTGGGTTCATGCATTGGACTGGACCCCCACTACTTACCAGGAGTGCCCACCGCGAGCATGCTTCATAGGAGGTGTGTCTTCCAAACTCAATGGATTGTTCCTGGGACCCTGTAACTAGGTATCAATGTTGTGAGAGACTGGTGTAACAGTGTGCACATATATATCATACAAAAAGAGCTTCACATATTGATTATCAGATTTTCCATATGTCATCAATTTGACAAGAGGTTGCTCCAGGCATCAAAGATCTAGTGATTTACTTCCATTAGAGGCAGTGTATTTTTATATTTCAATTCTTAGGAGTGCACTTGGTTTTTTATATTGGATAATGTGATTATTTATAAGAGTAAATCTGAATATATCTACTGACATATTCTATTGCTATAAAGATTATTAATATTACATAGATGGTGTCTTGAGAATTTTTTTTGCCATTTCAGGAAATACATAGTATATTATTGATGAGGGGTTTATTCCCTTCTTTGCTTTGTACACACAGGCCATTGCCAGATTGTTTAATCCCAATATATCTGAAGCAAATTATTCTATTTTTTATTTAAATAGCTAATAATTATCAGGTTATACGTAACATAAATATATAAACTCGCAAAGTGTTTAACCAGAATTATATACCTTTTAAATCATTTGGATAATTTTCTTTCGTAAAGATAACGATGCACACAAAATGTTATAAGTAAAATGTTTTTATATTCATCAAATCAATCTTCATAAAACAGTGTTTAAACTTAACAATACTAGACAAAATAGAGAGAGAGGGAGAGAGAGAAAATGGCTGCTGTGTGAGATTATGTGTGGGGGTTGTTGGAGCCTATTGTTCAAACCACATGGTCTCTGATCACAAACTCCATTTTGAATGTCACAAAACTCACATAATGTTGTAACTTCTGTAAATCATATATCCATTAATGATCATAATTATAATAACTTTAATAAACCTATTTGAACTATACAACACCAAAACTGGGTAGAGTGATAACTATGATCACAAGACTAGTAATTCACAACTTCCATTGAATCAAGCACATGATTCAATTGGGAAACGTGGAGCACATGGAATTTCCTTTGTTCACACCACATGGAGGTAGCCAACTTTAATAAACTGCAGACTACCTTTCACAGGGTAATTATTACTTATACCAAATCTGAACTATAAAATCCCCAAACTATGATAGTACATAAGTTCACAATACTATCACAATATGGCTAGCAATCCACAACTCCCATGGAACCACAACCAGTAGCTGAATTCAACCTGAAATATTCACATTCCATACTACAATATTTGAACCAGATTCCATTATATAATGTTTCAGAAAGTATAAACTACTAAACAGTGTACATTACTTATAAACTTATTACAATGTAATTGACCACTACCGAGTTACGGGTTCCTTCATCACCAGTTGATATCAAACAATTATATATCTACAGATTGCAATATTTTACCCAATTTCCATCTTAATTTTAACTACACAATGTTACAGTCAGACCACAAGAATACAACACACACTAAACCTATCTCTCTCAAACAGTGCGATTGTTGAAGCGCATGGTGGATCGTATGAACGAACTACAGTCTCCATTAAACACATGTGAATAGACAAAGACTATACCATATCATCCACTGTATGCTAACACAGACTTATGAATTCCCTTACCAAACTACAAACTTATTACATACAATCTATATAAGCTAAGAACAGGTTAATACAAACTTGTTACAAATACCCATATAGGCTATCTAATGTACAGTTTACTTAGCCATTATGAGTAGATATCTCCAGGCCTCCTGGGGAATGAAGCTGCATTTTGGCCTTCTGGGGGGGGGAGTCTGCTCTGCCTGTGTCTATGGTGTCTCCTTGCAAGAATTTGTGTTTCTCCAAGTGTGTGTGCCTGCATCTGTGTGAGACACTTTGATCTCTGTGAGAATCCAACCGTTTTCCTATTACCTGATAGGTGTGTTCAAAAAGGGGGTGTTTCAATCCTTTACTTTGAAACTCATGCCCAATCACCTGTGAGGAAGCTTCAAGAGGAAAAAGCCTCTTGCCGGGGGTATGCTGTGGAGTGTGAACACCTTAACAAATGCTAATTAGATTGTAGTTTCAGTTAGCCATCTCTATTGATATGCTGGAATAACCAGTTCTGTGTAAACTTTTTTTGGGGCCTGACTGTCTCTGGAATATATGAATGAAACATATATATTTGATTCTAATTGTATAAGGAATTATTATTATTGATTTTAATATACACACTGTAACAATTATTTATCTTTTTATTAGCGCATCACCATTATTTTGTTGTGGTATAACTAGAAGTAAAGACTCGAACACTTATGCGGAATTAAAAGGACACAGCCGAAATTAAATTTATCAGATTGTAATTGTAACGAAGGTGGCATTAAGAAAGCAGTGCTCCGAGGCCACAGCCCAGCAATCGTATATGACAAAATAAGGGGCGGATCCCCACCCAACGTAAACTGGCTTGAGGCAGTACCACTCTCTCTTAATTGGCACAGCCTTGACTCCTCCCTAAGATGAAGGCCAGGTTCCCCCCTAAGGTAGATGACCAACTTGCCGCTATCAAAAGGAAAATGCTACCAAGGCACTCTTATGCCAATAATAGGCCGCCCAGGAGCACTGCCTCCCGCCAAAGCTCAGCTCAAAGAACCCAGCCCCGCCACCCATCAGGAACAATTTGCACTGCAAAGGAATCCGCAAAGGTCTCTAATAAACCACTCCAGACCTGCACCCATGAGGTGTACCCCATCGGGCCTATAAAAACTCTCCTCTTCATAACGCAATTGAGGGTACCGTATAACACGCCCTCCTATATGGGTGACCAGGCTGGAGACTGCAGCGATGACTTTCCTACGAACCCGATCTAAGGCTGCGCCACCTGGCGAGCCCCTCCAAAATGGTCTTGGCACTATTTCTGACCAGACTAGCTTTACTTCTGGCCATTTCTCGGAAACTAAGTGCAGGTCCCTTTAAATGGTAGTTATAAGTTCAACACCTTTGCAAGTACCCAGATCTTTGCCCCCCAAATGTAGGACTAGCCAGTCAGGGGTCCCAAATATTGCCTCTGCCGTCCATAATGTAGCTAGAAGGCCGTCCCAGCGCATGCCCCTGAAATCGAACCAACGAATCTTGTTAGTACCTAACAACTGGGCAGCCTGAAATGTTAAAGGATGCTGATTAGCCCAGTAAATATGAGTGCCCCACAAACCACACGCGACAGTTACCATTCCCAGGAATACCTGTAAAAAGGACTAATTACCTCAGAATTGGTAAAATTTTTGAACGGCCTAGCTAAGGGAAGGGAAACAATAGTTGGGTGACCCAGATGAAGGTGAAAAACATAAAACCTCTTTGAGGGCAAAACTGAAAAGCTCTTCAACCTCCAAAGCGGCAGTAGGCATAAGAGCCCTGGGTTTCCCAACAAACTCTTAAGAAGCGCTGCTAACTATGTAACTTATTTCCCCGCAAGTAATCCTGTAAGTTGATGGCTTCCATTGACCTTACTGTTTTAAGGCATCGACGGAAGCACCAGCAGCTGCTGCGCAAGTTGCTGCCCCAATCCTGAATGAATGAGTTCTGAACTGATCTAAAGGCAAAGTCTAAAGCAATCAAACCGTCTTGAAACAAACTTGTAAACTGAAACTTGGAAAGGGGTGTCCGGTCAGCGTGGATAAGCCATTGCATGCCGATGGAGGGCCAAACCTTAATAAAGCGCTTGGCCAAACCCACGGATAGCGATCCACCGCCCCCTAGCAAGCTGATCGGTTTTTGATCTAGGTATACGGCATAAAATCAGGTACTGCTTAACAACTACATTACTGAACAATAAACCAGATGATGTTGAACTCTTATTTACTGACGTCAACTCGCCAATTCTAAATGCCACAAAATAAGCTAATGAGAATGCTAAACTAAAGACTGTTGCATCGTAATTGCCCCTTGCGACTCCTGACACCGCAACTATCAGCTCCCTCAAAAGTGTCGGATCAATAGGCCTCCGCAAATCCGCTGGAATGAGGCGTTCCTTCACCCAACCCCTCATTGCTTTAGTTAATAAAAACAGTTTGGTTGGGTCTGTCCCACTATGTAGCCTTGAGAAATAAGAAATGCCAGACAGAGTTACTGACATAGCCACTCCGGAACGACCCAGCTCGAGCCAGTTCCAAACAAATTCTAGCATGCAGTCATGTATCGGTTTACCTCCCTCTGTCTTGGAAGCTAAGAAACCTTTCCAACCATTCCAGGCCACCGAATAAGTCCTCAGCATACTTGGAGCCAACGACATCCTTCAATGCCGGCGCGATAATCTGCCAGACATGGACAGGACAGGGTAAGCCGTGCGCATTAGCAAAGGGAGCCAACACTCAAAACTTATCCCATTGAAAATGAGGCAAGGCATCCGCTATCTCGTTCTCTACACTTGGAACATGACAAGCCCTAAATATAGCCCTGGAAGGCTCGGAGATGGAAACCTGAGGACTCGAAACGACGTGTGAGGTGGTGGAATGAGGAGTAGCTATAGCTAGGGGAGCAGGATGGGCTGCCGCTGGAGGAGCAGTGATTGATGTGCCAGCAGGAAAGGGGGGGCAGAGGGGGGGTTGGTGGCGCCGGTGGCAACGGAGGAGGTTGCAGAAAAGATACCGAAGGCCATCAAAGGGGGAAGCTGGTAAGCCTGGTAAAAACCTGCTGCACCTTGCAAAACTGGGTTAAGAAGGGGAAAACTTGGAGCCATGATATATTGCATTGGAGTCTGTTGCAAAAAGGGGTGGGTGGCCCTAAACTGGGTAGCAAATGAAAGGGGGAAAGGCTGCTGCAGTGCTGCGCCTGGCAAATAAGGGGACCAACCGGAATGAAATAGTGGGGCAGGGCTGGGAATTGCCTGCATACGAATGCCTAGAATCCTCAGAACCCCCAGGAGAAATGGCGCAATGTGAGCCCCTTGGGCTAAACAACAAGGGTGACATGCAACTGCCAGAAGGCAAAATCAGTCTGCTATGTGTCTGCTGAACAGGGGCTAAAATGGCCGCCATGGCTGAGTGGGTGGAGCTACCTAGCAGGGTCGCCTGCGGGGATGCCTGGGTGGGTGGGGGATGACTGACCTGGTGGTGGGGGGTGCCCAGGGTACTGGCAGCAGCCCCCGAAAGCCAGGCAGTAAGGGAGAAAGCAGAGTGAGCACGGCAACTGTGGCCATAGGCATGGCATTGCAGCCTGCTGTGTACTGCGCCTGGAGGAAGCCACCACCGCTTCCATTAAGCGGTGCGGCAGAGGGGCCGAGGCATAGCGAGGACTAGGCTGGTGGGTGGGAGGGGAGCAAAACGAGTGAGGGTGGAGAGATGAGGGGGGGAAGGGGGCGGTGAGGATACAATAAAAGTCGACTAGATAGAAGGTGGAAGGAAAGGGGACAGTGGGAAGAGCAGATTATAATAAGGAAAAGGCAGAAAGGATAGAAAAAATTATGTGACAGAATATTTAGGTACTTAGCCAGCCTGGTTGAAAAACTGGAAAGAGGAAGATGGCACCTCTCCCAGGCTATTTATAAGACTAGTAGAGGCCTAGCCCCTTACTCAACAACCATAGGCTACTATTTTGATGGACAACCTCCCGGCTACGCCCCCTTTTCTCCCTTAACACTTTAAATGGAAAACTAGCAATATTCCATAATAAAAACAGGGTGCTTATCTTTCCTCAAACTTATGCAAGTATTCAGATGCCTATAAGGGGTATATTAATATTAACTAAAGTGCGGTTTTATAGAAATGGAGATGTTGCCCATAGCAACCAGTCAGATTCTACTTATTTCTCTAGCACCTTCTAGGAAATAATAGCTAGAATCTGATTGGTTGCTATGGGCAACACCTTCACTTCCTTAAACCCGCACTTTAGTAAATATACCCCTCAGTATCACTAGCATAGGAATGCTGTAACTGGAAAGGCCAGGAACACAGCAAGTTACACATGAGCAAATTTATAGTGATTACCCAGCACTTGTACTTCCATTGAGGAGGAAAATGTAGGTTACACTACTGACTACAATGCTTTTGACTCATATTAAAAGATTACATGGACCAGTCAGCACCCTTATTTTGTAATAACTGAAATATTGTAAAAGGGAAATATTTCAATGGTTACTGAAAGAAAGGCAATAAAGAGCCTGATTCAGCAAGCAACGCAAGTGAGCGAACGCACGGTGCGAGCCGATGTTTGCGATCTGTGCATGCATATGCATCACATTACGTCTGCGCGAACAGGTTGCTGAGTATGGTAAGGGCTCTCTCAGAGTATGCAGGGAACCCGCAGAGACCTTCGATGTTGATTGACAGGAAGTGCCTTTTGTAGCTCGCACCGTGCATTCTCTCACTTGCGTTGCTTGCTGAGTCAGACCCACAGTGCAGAACCTGTGGTACATCCCTCCCCAATGAATACTCATGCACTTGGATGGGTTTAAATAGCATCATTTGGCCAATAAAGACCTGTCAGTTTTCAAGTAAATTTCTCTAAAAAATTCATAAAAATCAGCCATTTGGCACCTTTTAAGAGCCTCCAGTACTTGCTTATGGCCGATAGCAGTCTTCTATATGATCCTGCTCAGAGGCGTTCCTCCCCGCGGTGACACCTGGTGCGGAGAGGGATGCTATGCGCACGGCAAAGCCGAGCGCCGACTAAATGGGGAGTGGCCTCTGGTTAGGGGGCGTGGTCTCGGGAAGGGACGTGGCCTCGCGCCCGAACCTCCCCGGCCCGTAGTTATCAATGGAGTGGTGGGAGATGTCGGAGGTGCAGGTAGTGCTGGCTCCCTCACTGTGACAGGAGCCAAGTGCTGCACTTAATGCTACAGTGCAGCACCCGGCTCCTGTCACTGAGGGGGAGCCTGCACCTTGGTGTCACCGACACCCGGGTGCGGCCCGCCCCCCCCACCTTGTGACGCCACTGGTCCTGCTATCTTTGTTGCCAAATTTTGGGGGTCTAGGATGGTTTCCCCCACTTTTTTATGCACTTCTCACAGGATGCTTTTTATAAAAATATTGCACAATCTTGCCGTGAGTACCACATATTGCCATTTTTTATTTAATCTTGCAAATCTCAGGTGCCTGCATTCACATGATGTATGCAAATTTCATTAAACAAACTTTCATGAACTCGTTTCTAATTGAATTGACCCCTATGGGGTCTATTCATCATTGGGAGCTGAATGACCCAATGATAAAGTATCCAACTTGCTGCAAGTTGCGGTGGTGGATACTTACATTAATGACAGGAGCAATTCAGTACTGCTCTGGTGCGGGGACAGTTGCTCTGAAAGCAGCTGCCCCCTCTATCAGTAACACTGCTACCAAAGTAGTAGCCTTGTGCAGATGCGTGACCTCATCCCATAGGAAGGGATGAGTCACCCAGAATCAATCCAATCTGAAGATAGTTTTTGGAGTTTGATTGTACGAACCAACCTATCAGGGCAGGGTAGACTGGACAAGGAGGGGGCACTGGGCTCGGAAGGGGGTGGCAAAGGGCAGGGAAGGCTGGTTGGACTAGGGGGGAAAGGGCAGGGAAGGCCGGCTGAATTAGGGGAGGGGCAGGGAAGGTAGGCAAGCTGGCTGGACAAGGGCAGGGAAGACAAGCAGGCTGGCTGGACTAGGGGGCAAAGGGCAGGGAAGGCCGGTTGAATTAGGGGAGGGGCAGGGCAGGGAAGGTAGGCAAGCTGGCTGGACAAGGGCAGGGAAGACAGGCAGGCTGGCTGGACTAGGAGGGGGGTGCCAATCACAGCTCCAGTCCATAGTTGAAATGTTGTAGCGTCTATGTTTTTTCTCCCTGCCTGCCGCCCCGTGCTTTCCTCGCTGCTGCCACCCGGGCCCCCTCTCTCACTGGGCCCGGTACTGGAGTCCCGGCAGTCCCCCGCTGATAACGGCCCTGAACATCTGCTGCGAGCACTATTGTTTGCATAGCAGGAAACATTTCTGATATATCCTGATTTACAGCCTTAAATAGGGGTGATACTTAATTCTGCCTTGACAATGCGGAAACAGCTGTTTCCACATTTTTTAGAGGGAGATGTACTAAGCTTTTTGGAGTACTCTGCTCCTAACTGCCATGTTACAGGCTGTGTTTGAAAAATGACAGTTAGGAACTGATTTGTTGGTAGTTTATCACTCTCTAATATCACTTTCCAGAACTTAGTACAGTACATCTGCCCCAAAGTGACTAATATAAATACGGCTGTGAATAAGAGACCCAATTAGTGTTTTGGTGCCTTACGTTGCCTAGTAGTAACATTGCCCATGGTCCTCAAGATGTCAGTGATGTCATACATTTGCCCACCTGCTGTGCTAAGCGATGCCCCACTATGGACACTATCATACATGAATAACAGAGTACAGTATATAATAGGATTTAAGGCAGAGACAACACTGTATTGAAATGAGAGCTTCACAAACTTCACATACTATAAGCTATGCCTAATAATAAGCATGTTATCATATATTTGTCACCACATATATAGTAGTCTCTGTGAGATAGGCCTATTGACAGGATGATGGGAACTCACACGTTAAATTACTCACATACATATTATATGAGCACCAGAACTTTGTGTAATTTGTTCATTGGGAAAGACAGTTACCAATAGTCTGAAATTCCTGGTGCAATTAGAGGTAGATATTTATTATGTACTAGTAGTTTTACCTTTAATATATAAGGGGAGGGAGATGTATCAAACCTTGGGGAGAAAGAAAGTGGAGAGAGATAAAGTACCAACTAATCAGCTCCCAACTGTCATTCAGCTACTTATCTTAGTCTGGGCAGGTTTGAGTTTACCATATAGACTTACCCCTTGACTGGCGACTGGAAAACTATACTAGCAGAGGTTGTAGAGAGACACCACAAAAGTGGTAAAAGTGCTATCGGTCAAAGCAGGGTCAGACTGGCCCAAAAACAAAACATGGGGGTCGGCGCACATCTCTATTTAAATACATTATACTCTATTTGACAGGGTTTCTTTAAGCGACCATACAGAGTGTACATGGTTTTAAACTGTTCAGTCAATGAGATATAGAATTACTGGCAATTATATTTCCTTTATGCATTGCGTATTGTGATTGTGGGTGATCTGTAATATATTACACAAATTACCTCAGCTTGGAATCCTAGTTACAAGCTTCTCTCAGCCTTTTCCCAAAGAGCCCTAAACTTTCATTTAGCCACTTCTGATGGTGGCAGCTATTTATAGACATTTATACAGATGCATCTCTGATCAAAGCAGACAATAGGCTTAACGTCATACAAGTCATTCCCAGCAGTCTTCATTATAGTTATCTCACGTTACACGCAGGACAATAAAGTCCCAGAGCTGTAATTGCACTGAGCTGGTATTATATCTGATCAGATAAAGGGGCAGGTTTTGTTGGCTGCTGTATATCAACCTCTGATAAGGCTGCTATGGGATTTCAGGCAAAAATAGTTTCCCATTCTTTTTATATATAAATGGCCATTTACTATTCTCCTATTCAGAAAATCCCCTGAGACCTTGAAACCATTAAATAGTGGACTGGTGTGCAGGATTTTAAAAATCACGATGGATAAAGAAGTCTATTAGTTATAGAGATAACAAAAAAACATAGTAATTAAAAATGTACTTTAATGTCTGTCTATTAGAAAGTTCTCATACCAAGGGGCCTGTTTACCACTGTATATTTGTGCCGATTGATACATTCCACCGGCACGATCGCATCTTGTAATACGATCGTGGGCGATACTGTCTTGCCCATAATGCATTGCAAATGCGATCATTAATAAATGGGCCCCCGAAGTACATAGGTAAACATAAAGGAGTCGGTGCAGATTACATGCAGAGTACAACGCAAGTTGGCCATAATTGCTCTTGGAATGAAAGAACAATACTAATTGTGTATATTCCCCCGTATGTAGAGCTGTATATATCTTCCGGTGCACCTAACCTTTATTCATATGCTTGGTATGATACCCGTCGTCATCATCATCAGTATGCTGCCGGCACAATCGCAAGTGGAGATGTAAGTGAATACCGCTCTCTATCACATGTAGTTGTCTATATTTTGAAAGTTGATAAACATTTTCAAAACAATGTAATTAAATGACATTATTTAAAGTCACTTAAGTAAGAAAGATAAATGCAGAAGTATACAGCCAAGGGTTTAATGATGGATGGATAACCAACTCACAAAGAGATAAATATTAGAGTGCAAACATACAGGGCCTGATTCACTATGGATCGCTATTCTGCTTATATGCACGTAACTGCGTTGCTAATATCAGCGGTGTTATTTAAATGTGTGCATTCGCATTGCGATCACAGCCTGACATAAGGACGCCCCCTCACTCTCATTCGTATACTTGGCCAACATAGAGAAACAATCGGTCACATCGAGTAACATCGGACCCATACGCACAGTTAATGAAGCCCAGACCTCACGCAGGAATTGCTTACTTCAGCGCATGCTATGAGAGGTTTTGCAGTGGCTAATTTATGCCTGCCCATGCAACAGCATTGAAACGCACTGGCTAGTTTGCGCACTGCAATGCATATGCATGCGCAGTATGCAACAATCAGCCAATTGCGTGCGTATAAGTGCGTTCCTTGCTAAATCAGGGAACTGGATTAAGCTAGGTTGCAAAGCAGACATTAAGAGCAAAGAAAAAGGCCAGCTAAACTTTTTTTTTTTAATATAGATCAACCACCCTTCCATCTTTCACAGAACTCCAGTTTAAAAATTCTGGGCTTGCACTTCAGAGGGGGGGACTCTGAACTGGCACATAAGGGGTTGGACTCTACACTGGCACATAAGGGGCTGGACTCTGGGCTGGCACATAAGGGGGATAATTCTGGACTGGCTCATAAGGGGGGGATCCTGGGCTGGCACATAAGTGGCTGGAGTCTGGGCTGGCGTATAAAGGGGTGATTCTGGGATAGCACATAGGGGGGACTCTGGGCTGGCACATAAGGGGGGACTCTGGGCTGGAACATAGGGGGTGACTGGTCAGGCACATAAGCGGGGGACTCTGGGCTGGCACATAGGGGATGACTCTGGGCTTGCACATAGGGGGGGGACTCTGACCTGGCACATAGGGGGGGACTTTGAGCTGGCACATAAGGGGAGGACTCTGGGCTGGCACATAAGGGGGACAACTATGGGCTGGCACATAAGGGGAGAACTCTGAGCTGGCACCCAAGAGGGGGACTTTGGGCTGGCACTTAAGGAGCGACAACTGTGGGCCAGCATCTAAGGAGGGATGAGTTTGAGCTGGCACATAAAGGGGGACATCTATGGGTTGACACATAAGGGGGTACATCTATGGGCTGGCAGTCACATAAGGGGGACAACTATGGGCTGGCACATAAAGGGGGGATTTTGGGCTGACACATAAGGGGCTGGACTCTGGGCTGGCTCATAAGGGGGGGACTCTGGGATAGCACATAAGGGTGGACTCTGGGCTGGAATATTGGGGGGTACTCTGGTCAGGCACATAGGGGGGGATTCTGGGCAGGCACATAGGGAGGGACTCTGGGCAGGCACATAGGGGGGGGACTCTGGGCAGGCACATAAGGGGAGGACTCTGGGCTGGAACCTAAGAGGGTGATTCTGGGCAAATAAGATTTTATCAGTAGAACTCTTATCAAATTGCTGGAAGGCCCTCCGTTCAAAGTAATTTTTTAATATGGCACTCCAAGAAAAAGTTTGGATGCCCCTGACATAGAGGGTGAAGGTAAACTAAATTAGTCAAATATGGTCACTGTTAGAATAAGTTGTCTTTGGATCACTGGAGTATTCAGCATATGGAAAAGATTATTATCTGATGAATCTGTATCCCAGTGTTTCAAAAGTTATTGTAATTCATTTGTGAGACACCACTCACAGGGTGGAATGTACTAAGCATCGCATCCACGATGAAGTATATCCCACCTCTTATCGGGTGCACACTGGGGATAGAGGGACTTACGGGTTTAACACCCAGAAGTCCCTCTGCAGTCCAGAGGGACTTCTTGGTGTTAAACCCGTAAGTCCCTCTATCGGAGGCTATAGTAAAGGACAGCTTTTACTGGGAAATACATTTTCACTTTAGTACATCCTGCCCACAGTGTACTTTGCTCTGGTATTCAGATGAAAATAACTGCACAATGCTAGAAGGACCCTGTAAATGAGTGATGCAACACAGCAGTACAAGTGATACTTATGGGTAGATATACTATGCCCCGGTTTGTCCGATCATCAGAGGCTTTGGCAGATTGTTTTAAAATGGCAATAGGAATTAGTTATAATCCAGGCTTCTTTTCGGATTACTGTAATTCCTAATGCCATTTTAAAACGATTGGTCAAAGGAACCGATAATCAGCGACATTGACAAACTGCTATTTAGTCACTCTACTCCTTAGTGCGGTGTTTCCCTCTGAAGCAGAGTATACACCCATACAGACGGTGCTTGCCATAGCAATTGTAAAATTAAGATTACCATTAAGATTTCACCACTGAAAAAAAAATTACATACGAAAATAGGATCACAGAAATGAAAAGTTTTGCAGCAAAAGACATTACCAACTATTTTAGGTCCTGGTGGTAACAGGCAAGAAGATTATGGAATTACTGAGAATATTGCTTATTGAGGATATAGGAGGCCCAGAGTGGAGAACACATCTTAGTCATCATAGGCATTCTGGTTTACTGTTCAGGTCCAGGCTTTGGGATAGGACTACCCACAAATTACCAATACAATTGACTCTGACCTTTGGCCCATGAACAGCCAGACTAGACTGAAACCAAATCCGTTCAGAAAAACTTTATTATCACAGTCCACCTAAACATAGACAGGGGTAGCTTCTCGTTCCTCATAGTGAGATTATCGACAAGGCCTGACATGCTGATGACTATTTCAGATACATCTGATGCAGGGCCATCTCTTCCACTGGGCTTGTTGGGCAGTTGCCAAAAGGCCCAAAACTTGTAGGGGCCCGCCAACCCGCCCCCCTGCAGCCGCGGTCAGTTGGTAAATTTGTGATATTTTTATAAGCCGGCTGCCGGTGCACTGTATTATGACCTCAGTCCCAGTTTCACTTCATCCGCCGGTTTCAGACCAGTCAGACAGAGTCTCTGCATGTGTGAGAGGTCTGATGGGCATGCAGAAGGGTTTCATTTTATTGACCATTTACATTTTTTTCCCGTGAATGGATGGGTAGGGGCCCCAGTGCATTGATTTGCCCAGGGCCCACACTGCTGTTAAGACAACCCTGATCTGATGTAACATGTTCCTAATAGACATCTAAATAAAAACTGAGCAGAGGTTTCCCGGCAATTACGGCTGTCACAAGGGACTATTCACTATACCATCAGTTTGGCTCCTGTCAATGTTCTAATTTTCTAATCTCAGTGGGACTTTGGTCACTGTAAATTATGAATAGGTCTATTTACCAAAGATAGAAAGCCCATTTCTCTATCAAAGCCCACGGTCAGTGATAACTTCTGGAAGCCTATTTAACAAGGATCTCAGTACCACAAAGACGAATTATCCTTAAAGGAAAATATATTTTAGTATTTAAATAAGAAATTTTTTTTTGCCGAGTTAAAGATATTAAACTTTTTTTTATATATTTTCCTGATATTTTTATAGATTTTTTTTTCCATTATTTTTATTATTAATGAAAGTGCAAGTGCGGGCCTCCAATCCACTGCTTTGTAGGAAAGCCAGATCATGCATGTGTAAATACATAACCTCATGCAGTATAACTCGGTTGTCCCAGTAACATAGGACCTCATTCAGAGTCGGTCGTTGCGGCCGCACGGTCATAGGGGAAAAGGGGCCGGATATAATGATGCACTCGCAAGTTGCGTCCTTAAGTCCGGATCGTTAGCTGGCCGACCAAGGGGAGGATGCGGCCGTAAGACAAAAAATACGCCCCCTTCTCGTACGCATTAAACGTCATCTCCGGCCATATAAGGATTAATCGAGACCATCGGTAACCATCGAAACTGGTCGTAGAGCTTAAGGTTGAGCATACCATCTCTTAAGCACTACGATCAGGTCAGTGTATAAACCACCCATGTCACGTGTGCCATGACACTACTTTGTTAATTATGCACTCCCATAAAACGCCGCTTGCATAATTAGGCACGCCTGCGTTCGGATCTCCACTCCCCCGTTTTCAAGCACCTTCCCCTGTTACCACCCACAAACGCCTCATTCTGTCACTCAAACTACCGACCTGGCTGTGTTCAAGTAGAGAGAAATTTCTGATCGTAGCAGCTAGTTTGCGCACGCGCATTGCGAACTTTACGCATGTGCAGTTTAGCGAACATCGGTGGCGTACGACCGTGCGGCCGCAACGACCGACTCTGAATGAGGTCCATAGTCTCAGTAAATTCAGTGATACAAGATTATTTTATTGATAGAAAATATTTGTTATCGTTGCTTTATAGTAAATAGGCTATTTTAGAGGGAGATGTATCAAGCATCAGAGCGTGATAAAGTGGAGAAGTTGCCCAAAGCAACCAATCAGCTTCTGCCATTTATCTAGCACAGTTTTTGAAATGACTGTTAGAAGCTGATTGGTTGCTATGGGCAAATACACCACTTTAACTCTCTCAAAAGCTTTTTACATCTCCCATGTTATCAAAGCTTGGAGAGAGATAAAGTAACAACCAATCAGCTTCTAATTGTCATTTTTCAGGCTGTGTTTGAAAAATGATAGTTAGGAGCTGATTGCTTGGTACTTTATCTCTATGCAAGCATACCTCCCAACATGACGCTCTCCAGGAAGGACACAATGCTCTGCTCCTGGACTTCCCTGGTGATTTATGATAGGTGGTGGCTCCAGAGGGGGGGCTGCAGTACAGTCCAAAATTCAAATAGGGGAGTCACACCAACTGCCAGTGAGTCCCAGCCAGTGATGTTTGGCAGCGTGTGAAATGACAGCTGGTGTGGCTCCCCTATTTGAATTTTGGACTGCGCTGCAGCCCCAGCTCTTACCAGGGAAGTCCAGGACCAGAGCATTGTGTCCCTCCTGGAGAGGGTCATGTTGGGAGGTATGTGCAAGCTTAGATATATCTCTCCCTTAGGACCCTATCAACGAGACATAACCTCTTTAGTACTTGCTACAGGGATATGTCCTCCTTTCAATATTTAAAAAACAGAGGTAAACTAAGATTACAGCTGTTTGTCTCTGAACAGGGCTGCCATCAGAAATAATGGGGCCTGGGACTGACTCAGTCCCATCAACAGTATCCATTGTCTGAAATTGACTACACATCCATGAAAATGGCCTGGCCCGGGTCTGGGAGAAAGGACATAGACACACACACACATACACTTAACTTACCTGTCTCACTCACTTGTCTTCTGTCTCAGCCTCTATGCTCCGGACGCCGGCTCCTCACACTACCCACCCGCCGCGGCTCCTTTCTCTCATTTAGCGGCGCGGCGTGACATCATGATGACACGCCGCACCTGCTTCAGTGTAAAAAAAAACTTATTAATAAGAGGTGGTATCTGAAATGATTCACCCTTATTAATTTGTTTATTGTGAAGTAGTAATATCAGAGCTATTTATTGGGTAGCGACTCTATACATTATTTACCAACAACTTTTATTTTATATTTAAAATAGCGCCTGGTGTTGTATGTTCATAAAAAAAAAACTTTATTGGGGTCAAGGTAGTGTGCATGGCGGCCAATGCGGGAGGGCGGAGCGGCTGGGTGAGAAGTAACTCACAACAAGTCACTTACTCACTCACTGTATTGTGCAGCGAGGGGGGAGGCCCGGCCAGGGGGATAGCGGTGGGCACCTGTGCGATTTGGTCGGGAGCCTCCTGAAAATCGGGTGCTGCTCCCGACCTCCCGGGAAGGCAGGCAATTCTCCCGGCTGCCGCTCACCCCTCCTATCCCCCCTGCTATAACCCCTGTATCCCCCGCAGCGGGGAGGGGGCGGTGACGCGATTCGCGTCATTTTGGCCCCGCCCCCTGCTGCACAATGCCTATTTTTATCGGCATTGTGTAGCGGGGGCGGGGCCAAACTGAAGCGATCGTGTGACTCCGCCCCGCCACGCCCACAAGTGACATCACCCGACCAGCCACTCCCCCTTGTCTCGGCCACGCTCACCCCGTCCTGCCGATCTGGCTGCTCCCTCCCGGAAGGAGCAGCCAGAATGTCGGCAGGTATGGATATGGTTCCCATTGCCAGAAATGGGGACACGGCAGCATCATTTCTGGCTTCAGCGAAGCCTTCCAGGTTTTGCTGTATCCCCACTGGGTGAAAGTGGCGTGTATGTGCAGACTGGCCGTCATGCATGCACATGACAGAGCAGCACATCTCTGGCAGCAGAAGGCTACCAGCAGCAGAGAGAAGGATACCGCCGAGGAGGGGGGCGTCGCTGGACCTCGCTGTAGGGGTATTTAATTTTGAATACCAGTGGCATGTACTGTATGTTAGTATCATTGCAATACGAAACTAAATTTGCCGCTGGTATTAAAACCCATTAGTAAATAGGCCCTTAACTTAAGGAAGAAGAAATCTATTTCTGCAAAGAGCTAAGACCAAAAAATACTATTGTTCTTCATCTCATTAATGTTACTAGTATCTAACAAACATTGTCTATCTCTGCACAGCAGGAATGTAACAGCTGCTCACATTGTCCACCGCTGCAGGCCAGGAACATAACGCTGCATGCTAGGAACATAACGCTGCACGCTAGGAACATTACAACTGCTTACGTTGTCCACCACTGCACGCCAGGAACATACAGTGACACTGCACGCCAGGAACATACAGTGACACTGCCAGGAACATAACACTGCATGCCAGGAACATAACACTGCACGCCAGGAACATAACACTGCATGCCAGGAACATAACACTGCATGCCAGGAACATAACACTGCACGCCAGGAACATAACACTGCATGCCAGGAACATAACAGTTGCTTACATTGTCCACTGCTGCATGCCAGGAACATAACGCTGAACGCCAAGAGTGTTACAGCTGCTTACATTGTCCACCGCAGGAACATAACAGTTGCTTATATTGTCCACCGCTGCAGGCCAGGAACATAACGCTGCCTGCTAGGAACATTACGCTGCACGCCAGGAACGTTACGACTGCTTACATTGTCTACCGCTGCACGCCAGGAACATAAAGCTGCATGCCAGGAGCGTTAGGGCTGCTTACATTGTCCACCGCTGCAGGCCAGGAACATAACGCTGCAAGCCAGGAACATAACAGTTGCTTACATTGTCCACCGCTGCACGCCAGGAACATGATGCTGCACACCAGGAGCGTTACAGTTGCTTACATTGTCCACCGCAGGAACATAACAGTTGCTTACATTGTCCACCGCTGCACGCCAGGAACATGATGCTGCACACCAGGAGCGTTACAGTTGCTTACATTGTCCACCGCAGGAACATAACAGTTGCTTACATTGTCCACCGCTGCACGCCAGGAACATGATGCTGCACACCAGGAGCGTTACAGCTGCTTACATTGTCCGCCGCTGCACGTCAGAAACATAACAGTTGCTTACATTGTCCACCGCTGCACGTCAGAAACATAACAGTTGCTTACATTGTCCACCGCTGCATGCCAGGAAAGTTACAGCTGCTTACATTGTCACCGCAGTTGCTAATATTAGTGGGGAAATGCAAATGTTTGCAATCGCATTGTGATCACAGCTAACCATAAGGACGCCCACTTCCCCTTACACACATCCGTATACTTGGGCAACATAGCAAAATAATCGCTAACATCGGTTAACATCGGACCCATACGCACAGTTAAAACAGGTCAGACCTCACTCAGGAATTGCTAACTTCAGCACACGCTATGAGCCCTCATGCTGCGTATGGTATTGCTGTGGATAACTTATGCATGCCCCTGCAATGTCGTCCCAATGAACTGGCATGCCTGCGTTCGCCCGACCACCCCTCCGTCACCACCCACAAACGGCACTTCCTGTCAACCAATGTGCTCGGGGTCTGCATAGCCTCTGCAAATGCATGTCCCATTACAATTGCTAGTTCGCGCACGCGCACTGCAATGCATACGCATGCGCAATGCAAATCATTCGACCGATTGCGTGCATCTTTGCTACTGTGATCCTTGCTGAATCAGGCCCCTTGTCCATTGCTGCACGCCAGGAACATAACGCTGCACGCCAAGAACATTACAGTTGCTTACATTGTTCACCGCTGCACTCCAGAAACATAACAGTTGCTTACATTGTCCACCACTACACGCCAGGAACGTTACAGTTGCTTACATTGTCCACCGCTACATGCCAGGAACGTTACTGTTGCTTACATTGTCCACCGCTACACGCCCAGAACGTAACAGTTTCTTACATTGTCCACCACTGTTCACCAGGAACGTTAGTTACTTACATTGTCCACGGCTACATGCCAGGAACTTTACAGCTGCTTACATTGTCCACCACTACACGCCAGGAATGAAACAGCTGCTCACAATGTCCACCACTGTTCACCAGGAAGGAGATGTAGCAAGCCTTGGAGAGAGATAAAGTGGAGAAGTTGCCCAAAGCAACCAATCAGCTTCTGTAATTTATCTAGCACAGTCTTTGCAATGACAGCTAGAAGCTGATTGGTGGTTTTGGGCAACTCCTCCACTTCATCTCCCTAGCAAGGCTTTATACAGTACATCTCCCCACAGGAACGTAACAATTGTTTATATTTTGCACATAACAGCTGCTTACATTAACCCCCCCTCCCCCCGCTGCACAAAAGGAAAGTAACAGCTGTTTACATGTCATCCGCTGCATACCAGGGATGTAATAGCTGCTCCCATTGTCCACCACTGCACACCAAGAACATAACAGCTGCTCCCATTGTCCACCACTGCACACCAAGAACATAACAGCTGCTCCCATTGTCCACCACTGCACACCAAGAACATAACAGCTGCTCCCATTGTCCACCACTGCACATTAGGAATGTAAGTATGTAACAGCTGCTTCTATTGCCCACTGCTGCACCGTACACGCCAGGAATGTAGCAGATGCTTACATTGCCCCCACTACATGCCAGGAACGTAACAGCTGTTTATATTGTCCACTGCTAACCATTGGGGTAGGTGCCTGACCCTAACCCTCCCTCCTGGTGCCTAAGTCTAACCGTCGGGGTACGTCGTGCCTAACCCTAAATAAAAACAAAACAGAAAACATGTCGACCATTTTTGTGTCGACATTTTGACCATGTTGACCATTTGCACCTGACGACCTTCTTATATGTCGACCTTTAATGTTTCGACCTTTTGTCCCTGTTGACCTTTTGTCCCTGTAAACCAATTGACTGTCCAAGGTCTGGTGTCTATCTAGACACACCTGCGTTCGGCCGAACACCCCCACGTCACCACCCACAAATGGCACTTTCTGTCAATTACTGTGCTCGGGGTCTGCGTAGCCTCTGCAAACGGATTTCTCATCGCTATTGCTATCCGCGCACACGCACTGTGATGCATACACATGCGCAATGTGAATTAATCGACCGATTGCGTGCACCTTTGCTACTGCGATCCTTGCTGAATCAGACCCATTGTCCACTGTTGCACACCAAGGACGTCACAGCAGCTTATACTGCCCTTCCTGCACACCTGCAACGTAACAGCTGCTCACATTGTCCACCGCTGCACGCCAGAGATGTCACAGCATCTTACATTCCCAAATGCTGCAAGCCAGGAACGTGACAACTGTTTACATTGTCCAGCGCTGCACGTCACAGCTGCTTACATTGCCCACCACTGCAAGCAAGGAATGTAACAGCTGCTAACATTGGACCTGATTCAGACCCGTTCGCTAAGTTGCGCTCTGAGCGACTTTCACCCATCTGCGCATGCGTATAATTCGCAGTGCACATGCGCAAGCCAGTCTTTGGTTGCCCGCAAGCCACTATCAGGTCGCTACTTTGAGTGACAGATAGTACTGTTTGTGGGTGTTAACTGGGGAAGGTGCTTGTAAACGGGGGAGTGGTGTTGCGGACGCAGGCGTGTCAGGCCACCAAAACGCCGTTTAAAGGGCATGCATAATTAGCAAAGTAGCGTCATTGGTCACGTCACCTGCATGTATTTCAGGCCGCACTGATCGCAGTGCTTGCGGTGGGGTAAGGCAACCTCAAGGGCTGCAAGCAGCTCCAATGGCTCTCGATGATCCCGATTATTCCTACAATTCCTGGAGATGACGTGTGTTGTGAGTGGCAAGGGGGTGTCTATATACACTTGCGAGCGCACTTTGCCGTAGCTCACTAAAACATAGTGGGCGTCCTTACGCGACGCAGTACGAGCACTTAATTTAAAAATCCAGCCCCTTTTTGCCAGTGAGCAGCCGCAACTTGTGAGCGGGTCTGAATGAGGTCCATTGTCCATCACTGCACACCAGGAATGGAGCAGCTGCCATTGTCCACCACTGTTCACTAGGGGGGAGATGTATCAAGCCTTGGAGAGAGATAAAGTTGAGAAGTTACCCAAAGCAACCAATCACCTTCTGTAAGTTATCTAGCACAGTCTTTGCAATGACAGTTAGAAACTGGTGAAGTTGGTGGTTTGGGGCAATTTCTCCACTTTATCTCTCACCAAGGTATTGATACATCTCCACACAGGAATGTAACAGCTGCATACATTGTCCACCGATGCTCACCAGGAACATGACAGCTGATAGCAAGTTTATTAGTACATTCTCTCAACTGTAAAGGGTCCATTCAATTTAATGCGAATTTGCAAAAGTGAAATCACATCATTAAACTTACATGTATTGTAGCAATGTGTGTACATGAGAAATGTAAGTGTCAATCAGAAATGGTGATTTGCAGGATTCGCACAGATGTCGAGCATCTTCTCTAAAAAAAAAAGCGACTGGGCAGACGTGTATGAAAAAGTGGAGAAATTATCAAGGAACCCCAAAAATTGGCAACTAATACCCCTTTTAAACCGGAGCTAAAACCTGGATTTTTGAAGTGTTAACCCGGGCAGCTCCCTGGTGTAAAAGGGGAGATGGTTGGATCGCCGGGTCGAGTGACCCAGCAATCCAACACAGGTAACTAGCAGGGTTTAACACGTGAAACCCTGCTGTGAGAACAGCGCACTCCGGGTCACGATGACCTGGAGTGCACTGCTAGCCGGCCGATTGGTCTGGCTTCAGTGGCGCTTGGAGATGACGTCATCTCCAAGCAACCACTTTCACTCCGCAAAAGCCGGGTCTATGCAGACCCGACTGTGGTGTGAGTGGCGCTGACTCGGGAATATCCCGAGTCGGCGCCGGCAAAATTCCGGGTCTGATCCGGATTGGAACTTTGGCCCTGATTCAGAGCCGGACGCTCTGACCAGAGCGCTCGCTCTGAATCAGGGCCCACCTCCATTAAAATGGAGCGTCCTCCTGGACGCTCGTATAGCTGTGGGTCACCACCCACAGCATATACGAGCGTGCAGGATGATGGTCGCGATGGTCTTGACCATCGCGACCATCGCCACTGCGAGCAGAAGCCTGCGGTTGAGTTTCTCAACCGCAAGGCCAGGAGTGATTTTGGCTCTATCAGAGCCAAAATCCTTCCCACTGACATCACTAGTGATGTCAGTGGGGCCGGCTTCTGACGGTAGGCATTCCCTTGGGAACGCCTCCGTCTGGCAGGCACGCCCCCGGCATGCCCACCAAAGGGGGCGTGCTGTCAATCAACATCGACAGCACGCCCCCTTTGATCAGGCACTAAGAGCGAAGGAAAGTCCTTTGCGCGTCGCGTCTCGCGCATGCGCACGATGGAGCTCCCTCCGTCGTGCGCATGCGCAGTGCAGACCATCTACCCACTTGCGAGCGGACAGCCGCTCGCGAGTGGGTCTGAATCAGGGCCATTGTTCCAACTCCGGGTCAGACCCAGAATTTAGGTGGAAAAGGGGTATAAGATATCAAGACAGTACAGAAGGCGGATAATGGCCATTAGTAAAGTATTGACGGTTCTTAAAAGGTGTGAAATGGTTACTTTTTACTTTGTTTAGTAGTGGTAGAAGAATTACAATAAGCAAGTGTTTTTCAGTAAATTAACTTTACTGTATTTTGAGGGACATTAAAATGTGTTTCATGTGATTTTTCAGTGTTTTTAAACAAGTTTGTAAAAGGTTGGGATAAACACTTTAGCTCCCATGTGCAAGTTCAGAAACACCTCTCCTATCAATAGAACATCTCCACAAACCTGTCCAACATTATTTGCACCTCCCCGTACCTATCCCACATCATTTACACCTCTACATACCTGTCCCACATAATTTGCACCTCCACATACCTGTCCCACATAATTTACACCTCCCAGTACCTGTCCCACATCACTTACACCTCCACATACCTGTCCCACATCACTTACACCTCCACATACCTGTCCCACATCATTTACACCTCCATATACCTGTCCCACATCATTTACACCTCCACATACCTGTCCCACATCATTTACACCTCCACATACTTGTCCCATATCATCTACACCTCCACATACCTGTCCCACATCATTTACACCTCCACATACCTGTCCTACATCATTTACACCTCCTTGTACCTGTCCCAAATCATTTACACCTCCACATACCTGTCCCAAATCATTTACACCTCCCTGTACGTGTCCCACATCATTTACACCTCCATGTACCTGTCCCACATCATTTACACCTCCACGTACCTGTCCCACATAATTTACACCTCCATATACCTGTCCCACATCATTTACACCTCCACATACCTTTCCCACATCCCTTACATCTCTACATACCTGTCCCACATCATCTACACCTCCACAATTATTTCCCACATCATGTGCACCTCCACATATCTGTCCCACATCATTTACACCTCTACATACATGTTCCACATCATTTACACCAACAATGTTGCCAGTCACAGCTGTATGCTCAGTAAATGAGCTCTCTCATACTGCGGCGTCCTGTCTGACAACAGTTTCCTTCATATAAATAGACTGCTGACGTATAAAATTATTTTATAATATATTGAATAATTTAGACATACAGGACACACGGCGGGCGTTTGCCTTGAAAAAGCTCACAGTGAAACGTGCGTCGGCACGCCCATCGTATGTCCTATGGACCTCATTCAGAGCCGCTCGCAAAATGCGAGCGCTCGCTATGAATGAGGGCGGCTGATGTAAAAAATGATCCGTCCTCCTGGCCGCTTGCTAGGCAGTGAGTTACCACCCACAGCCTTAGCGAGTGACCAGGTTGATGGTCGCGATGGTCGACAGAGCCGGAAGCTCTCCCACTGGTCTAACAGAGCCGGAAGCTCTCCCACTGAAATCACTGGTGATGTCAGTGGGGCCACCCACAAACGGCAAGTGTTCACTTGGGAACGCCTCCATTTGTGAAACCACCCCCCGCCACGCCTACAAAACGGGGTGAGCTGTCGATCTGCATCGACAGCCGCCTCTTTTGTAGTGAGCCCCGGAGCAAGAGAATTTCTCTCTCGCTCCGGGGCTTGCGCTCGCGCAGTGCGGCCGCTGCGTGCGCTCACAGTCAAATATCAACCCGCTTGCGAGCGCTCAGGCGCTTGCGAGCGGGTCTGAATGAGGTCCTATATGTCTAAATTATTCAATATCAAAACCTTTATATTGCTGAATTAGTACTATATTACTAATTTCTTTTAATGCATAACCAATAAAGATTGATTATTTTAGATGAATAAAATAAAGTGCGCCACACAATAGGACAATCTTCTCTTAGAAATCCAACAATTGTCAAATATCTGTCAATTGGCAGCACCCCCAGTTTGAATATGATTTAAAATATTAAATATGGGGTTTTTCTCACAACCATATGTGATGTGTGCAGATGTATTTCTTACTTTGTCTTTTTGGCCAGTGAGAGTGTGTTTGTTTTAGCAGCCAATGAGAGTCAGACAGACTCTCATTGGCTGCTGCACCCACTGCCAGAGCCGGCATGGAGCTCACTCTTGAGCTCCACCTTCCAGCTGCATAGGGGTGGGGGCACTGCATAGGGGGGACTACTACTGAGGACTACTACTGGGGGCACTGTATAAGGGGCACTACTGGGGGCACTGTATAAGGGGCACTACTTGTTGTTCCCCCTTTTTTCTCTCATCACTCTGCCTTCCAACCCTCTGCTCCTTTCCCCCGCCTTTCCTGTTCCTCCACTCTCAGCCACCTCCCTCCCTCCCCATGGTCTTGTTACCCCACCACTAAGCCCTATGCCCTCCTGGTTCTGCCTGTCACCTCCAGGGCTGCCAAGAGAAATTCTGGGCCCAGGCACAACAACAATCTGTGGGACCACAACATGTTGGGCATGGCTGCACCCATTTGTGGGTGGGTCTAGCATGTGAGATGCACCCACTGATAGGAGCATGGCATAGCACTCAGCAGCTGGGATTAAAGTAGTCATTACTGTATTAGGATGACGGGACAGTCCCATAATAGCTGCATTTTTATCTGGATGTACTGTATTTAGATGCTACAATGTAACACACAATAATTAAGGTGCTACAACTTTATTTTGTACATCTCTCATGTAAATAACACATAATCAAAATCTATTTGTTGACATAGAGATAGATGAATGAAAGACTTAATTTTGACATAACATCAGGTCATCTTATACACACACATTCCGCAGCACACACATCCTAACCCACTGCTCCATGCTCCTTCCTCACTATCTACCCCATCTGTGTCACCCCTGTCTGTCTGCCCCTCCCCTTTAGAATGTAAGCTCTCACGAGCAGGGCCCTCTTCCCTCATGTGCTTCTCCTCCCCCTACGTATAATATAATTTACTCCTAACTCCAGACAACAGCACCTAACACTTGGTTGCTTATGTCCTGCTGCTTGTGTTATGCAGCTATGTCTATAAACCATGTACTTGTCCTGCCTTGTATTGTATGGCTAATAACTGTTTTTCTTGTGTGCTCATTTATGTACCGTGTAAGGCGCTGCGGAACCTTTGTGGCGCCATATAAATAAAGGATAATAATAATAATAACTACTGGGGAGAGGGGGGTCTTTAATAAATCATGCTGGCCGTATTTATTTGCCTGCTGCATTCACGTTTTTTAGTGATAGAGGTGTGTGTGTGTCTGTGTCAGTCAGTGTGTGTGTGTACCCCGTCATAGGCTGGGTGGTATATTTTTTAAATCCTGTGTAAGCTGTTTATATATACATACTACACTGTTATTGATATAACCTATTGGGTGGCACCTGACAGTGGTAAACTATGGAATATCCACCACCCCTGCAATATGCAGCTTTGGGTCTCTGTAGCAGCCCTGGGGACATGAATGTGACTTCAATAATTTAGCTGGTGCCTAATCAAAATATTATGATGGCATACTTCCCCAACATCTAGATTTTGGCAGGACATTCCCGATTTTAGAGCACTGTCCTGCCATACCACGAACCAGCAAATTTGATTTGTGGGACTTTGAAAGACAACTGCCTCTGTTAAAATTAATGTAAATTTCTGGTAATTATAACGCTCCATTCAGTAAGTATAGTTCCTGTTGTGCAACAGTGCAACATTGTCTGAATAGATGGATCAGTCTCACAAATTAATTCTACTTGGAGCAAATCATAAATGCTTGGTGTTTTGAACAAGGTATTAATTTTTAGCATTTTTTTATTTACTTATGCTGGGCATACACGGCAAGATAAAATGTCTGTCAGACCGACAGACATTTTATCTGGCCGGCTGCCAGCCGCAGATGTCCGCGGCATACACTGTGAGAGAAATCTCACAGTGTATAGCCCGACATCTGCGCTCCGCCCCCGGGGGAGGAACACAGGAAATGTCTATCTGTCGGCTGCGCTGGGCATACACTGCCCGATGCGGCCGACAGTTACCGGGTGAATATCGCATCGGACGGGCATGCTGGACAATCCAGCATGCCCGACCGAGCAATATTTAACCCTCGGTCGCCCCCCCCCACGCTACAATTATCGCGGCGATCCGCCGATATCGGGCGGATCGTCCCGATAATTGCAGCGTGTATGGCCAGCATAAGTCGTCAATTGCTTTGATATTTATTTATTTAAATATGATGTGTTAGATCTGTATATCTATAAATTCCGGCTTGGCTTTGTCAGTCGTCAGGATTGAATATGTTCTTAGAAAGTATCATTCATTATCAGCGGTGTCTGGGAAAGGTTAGCTTTCACGTCACAGACACAAGTTAATATGAAAATGGACATGAATAAAAAAAAATAATAATTTTGTAACATGGATTATAAATTACTATTTAGCCTATTAAACAGAATGTGGTCTCACTGAGCGGTGAGTCCTATATTTGCTTCAGAAAACAAAATGGCAATCTTTGCGGTCAATATTATATTAGAATTAAGTAAATGCTCTGTCGTTATTCATAACAAATTTTGCATAACTGGAATTCATTTTAAATTGATTATTCATCATATTACACATTATTGAACATGAGTAACTTAATTGGTAGGATGGTGTGTATACAATTTGAATGCACATTTGTGTGTTGACTCATTATTAAAAATAAAATAAAAACTTTATACATAAAATTCAACTTAATGGCTATATGACTGCGGAATAAACATATTAGTAATACTGCCACTTCATACCGGTAAAACATTTTTTTCTCAAAAACACTTTGGCTAACTATAAAAGAAGAACTGCAATTATTGTATTTTTTTAACAATATAACCCCTTCATAATTACAGAATATAGAATTATAGTGGGAGAGGTGGGGAAGGGGTTGTGTTTTATTAATAAAATGAATTACGTTGTTATTAGCCTTTAGAACCAGGACTGTATGTTTCACCTATAACAGCTGCCTTCCCATAAAGCCAGGTATGCATAATGGCACATAGAAGTCGCCAGGATTTCAGCTTGGGTAGTAATGACTTATTAATGGTTAATGCAATTGAGACTGAGAGAGGCCGCTGAGGGAGGCCATGGAGAGACACACTGGAGGAAGGAGTAGAGGGTAATCCTGGAGAGACACAGGGTGAGAGCTGATCCATGGAGAGACACAGGAGGGGGAGCTGAGAGAGGTATTGGAGAGACACAGGGTCGGAGCTGAGGGACATGGAGAGACAGAGGGCCAGATTCACATATGGACGGTATTGCACAGCCGCAAGGAAGCGGCTCTGCAAAAACGTCCAATGCAAATCCAAATGCAGCAGGAGGTGTCTGTAGGAAATAGACATCTAAATGCTGCATCTGCGATCCGAATGCAGCATCCATAGACGCTGCCTCGGATCACCATCACAACCATCGTGACCATCAGTTGTGATGGTTTCTCCTTTCACCAGGCTGCGTAAGCTGAGACATACTCAGCAAAGCCGGTTCCTGGCAGCTTGCGAGTCAAGGAAATATGTCGCCACCAACGGGGAGGTGAGGATGCTTGAGAGACACAGGTGGGAAGGGAAGCTGAGGATACTGGAGAGACACTGTGGTAAGAGACAGCTGGAGATACACAGGGGAGGGGATGAGAGGGAAATCTCCATAACTTTTAAGCTTAGCAGGAAAGGCTGGGGCACAATAATCTTTATTAGGACACCAGTTCTATAAAAACCCATATTACCTCTGTATGATGATGACATTGGTTATATACCTACACAGATCTCTTCCGGATGATGTGATTGCATACATGAATAGTGAATACCAAATGAAGTTACCGTCTGCCCAGGGAAGATCAGTTTCTTCAGAGGTTCCCCAATGCAGAGAAACCACCATATAGGAAAGAAAAGTCTCAAGCCGACCGGCCTGTACCTAGAAGGGGCCCAAAAAACATGAGTGTAATGGGCCGCATTGAAGAGGCCGGTGTGTGTGTGTGGGGGGGGGGGGCAGGTGGGGTTTCAAGGCGATAAAAATATATATAGGGGAGCCTATGTACACTATATCGAGGACATTAGGGCTGCCAATGTGTACTCATGATGGGTTCACCTTCCCCTCCTATTAATAACAAGATTTTATAACATTGAGTATTGATAACACTAGATATTACATATGAAAAAAACACATCAAGAGAAACATAAATAGGGGTATTCAATATGGAGCGAAAATGCCGTTTCTGCGAGGTTTTCGCCACTTAGACTTTTACACCGTATTCAATTTGAATACTTTTCCCCGGTGCAAAAAGTATATTGCATTCGACCCTGCGAAAAAGTATCACCAAGGAATGGGTGGCGAAAAAAAGTGCAGAATTGGGGTTTTGGGGTGCAACATTTCGGAAACCACCCTGCAACCTCCAGACAGTCCCCCAAAGGTAAGCTGTGTCAAAAAATAAAAAAAAAATACCTCAGAAGACCCCCAAAAAAGCACTTTCATTTTGGGGGTGGAAGAAAAAATTGGGGGGTACAAAGTTAAAAACTAGCGAACTACAATCTAGAGAGGTCCCCAAGTATGCCCCAGGTGTTTTTTTCTTTGCAGGTGTTTGCGGCAGGTGGATTTTTGAAGTTTTTTAAAACTTCACTTTAGCAACTTTTAAATATGCTCACCCCCATTTTGAAGTACCCAAATACTATTCTTCACCACCTTCCCAAATCCCCAAAATAGCAGCTATTGAGCCCGTTTAAAGACCCCAAAAACCTTCAGCAGGGCTAATCGGGGGTATCCAGAGTGATCCCCCATGTCAGAGCATCTTTTTGGGGGTGTTAGGGTGATTTCCCCAAAAATCAGCGAAGTTTTCGCTGATTTCACATTTGCCGGGTGCCATTTTCGCCGATTTCATATTGAATATGGATATAATCGGGGGTGCGCGCAATACTTTTTCGCCGGTAAAAGCTCTCATGTGCGGCAAAAATTTCGACACGCATAGATGGCGAAGTTTTCATTTCATATTGAATACCCCTGATAGTGTAGTATCAATAACAATTAAAATTCAAAACACTCTTGTGCTGAAGAAATAGAAAGGTGTTTCTTAGACCCCTCGAGCCATTCAAGATAGATAAGAGGTAAAAGGAATCCCTTCCCCTATAGGTTTTCCCTTTATAGAGGTAGTCATATATCAGGTAGTTTCACAAGGTCTTTCAATATCAGATGGACCACCAGATCAAATATGGCATATTCTTACACTTTCTCCAAATCAATATGTGAACAAAAAATATAGAAAAATAGTGCAATACGTCCAAATAACTAACTCATTGTAAATTACATAATGCACTCACATTAAACAAGATTGTAAAGCACATCACAATAGGATCATGCATCTTAAGATGGTTCGCCTACCAGATATAGATAATCAAAAAATGTGTCAAAATGATGATGAGGTGCTCCAGAAGGATGTTCCCCAAAAGTCTCTCTGAATGTCATGGCAGATGGTGAACAGGGCAATTACCGAGATCCCTGCAATGGTCCCTTGAGTCCGCTTGACGCGTTTAGAGTGTATACTAAAATCATGGGTTTTATCAATAACAATCACTGATGCTGAGTAAAAATAAGTGGGGGAGCTGGGTTTAAGTGGCCGGTGGAGACATTTTGTGGAAGATTTGAGAGGCATGTTAGAGCATATTTGATTAAGTTAAAGACTAAAGTGGGGCTGCTTAGCATATTGAGGGGCTGTTTTTTTATTTCAGAAAAAGGTGATTTTCAAACCTTTTGAACGTTAGATACAGTAGCTGCACCTCCAGCCCTTCAAGTGTGTCAGGCTCCAGGGCCAGTGTCAGCTCTGTAGACACTCTAGTTGGCATCTCCTGTTTCTCAGACTTGAGTGTGACATCAAATGTGACATTTCCAGCCCATCATTGACACTGATAAGCAGTAGCCTCACAGTTAAGAAGCTGTCAGATGCTTCTCCTTTATTAGACGCTTAGTGTAGGGGTTGCTGTGATGGCATTAAAGACACTGAGGGGCCAATTTATCATACCCTGCAATTTTTTCTGAAGAACACCTCTCCGCAAAAAGTTGTGAATATGTAGTCTATAGGCTACAGTGACTAATACATAGATGGCCCTAGGTAAAAGGGCCAAGCTCCGTAATTCTTTTCATAGCTTGGTAAATTGTTCATTTTCACAGTTCCCATAGAAACCTATGGTGCGGCTTCTGTAATTGAAAACAGAGGGACTGCCAGAGATATCTCTATCTGCTACAGTACCCTCATACTAGCTCCTATACTTAAATAACATCAATTTTCAGAGGATTGAAAGCAAAATTACTTTATAAATATGTTCCTGCATGAAATACAGTATGTCACTCATGGGGAGATGCATCAATTTTCGCAAATAAATTGCAATACATCTTGCCCCTATTCACATTTTAGATAGCTGGTATGCAGGATTGCTCAGATAATATAGAGCTGTCCTGGTGAAGCACAGACATCTGAGTTTATGACCTATGGGTGTAAAAGCATGTCCATTGGCCAGTGCATGTACAAACTGCAAGGATCCCTCTCCAAAGTCCGTAGGCTTCTATCACTCACCAACGCCATCTTTTCGGACACAAGCTCTGGAAAGTTACGCTTTCTGGAGCTTGCTGCATGCTGGCATTTCGCAGCCACATGGAATCCTATTGGGACTGCTCAGCCATGGGACCACAGCAGATATCTCTGATATCTGCTGCAGATTTTTCATTAAACATATGGGGATCCATATGAATTGCAGCAAACCTCCGAAAATAGCAGTTTCTGGAAGACTTAACGCATTTTTGCATTTTGGTAAGTCTTGTCCTCAGTGTTTTAAGTGCTTCCTTACCATTGGGACCATTAGGTTCACCTAATGCGGTGGTTCCAAAACTCAACCTTCAAGGCACCCTAACAGCCCAGGTTACAACGATATCCATGCTCAAGTGATGTCAGTTACTTTGACTGTACTATCTATGCACTAACTTGGATATCTTTAAGACCTGGACTGTTAGGGTGCCTTGAAGGCCCAGTTTGGGAAACCCTGATCTAATGGAAACAATGGCCCTGCATGTTGCACACATAAAATATGTAACCATTACGCATAATCCATACCATCTAACTTTCTAAGTTGAAAATTTGGGATAAAAATAACCTTGCCAAATAAGGGGGTGTGGTCATGAAACAAGAAGGAGTGGCTATTGCTTCTGAAGTGCTGGATCATCCACGCCTCCCTTAAAACAACATTTTGAATGCCTCTGCGTCATGGCAGGTGCTCACAATACTAGATCACTGCTGCTGTTCACTGAATGGGGATATATCTCCCAATATTTCAGCCTATCAGATGATTGGGACAGTGCCCCAAAGCAGGACCTTCCCACCTATATTGGGATAGTTAAGAGCAGGGCCGGGCTGCCCATCTGACACTTCTGGCAATGGCCAGATGGGCCGGTTCGGCGTCAAGCCCTGGCCGAGCAGCTCCGCCTCCAGGCACTCTGCTCAGCAGGAGATACTGAAAGAAGGGTGTGTGCCACAAGGCCACGTCCCCATGACTCACGGCACGCCCCCATGAGGTGTGGCCACACTCCTTTTGAGGCAAGGCCACGGCCCTTTTGTGAGGTATTGTTAACATGTTAATTTAATCATACCAGGGGTGACACTAGGGGGAGGAGCTAAAGGATTTGAGGGGCACTGCACTGACACCAAGGCTGGATTAAGGGGGGTCCTGGGGGCAAGTACCCCCAGACCCTCCTCTCTGGGAGGGCCCCCCACCGCAGATTGGGGGCCACTTACACAGCCAGCAGCCACTTACACAGCATTCACAGCCTCCTCCGGCGCCACAGAGCACTGCTAGGCAGCCGGGCCGGAGGCGGACCTATGAAATGATAAGTTGCAGCCTACGGCTCCTAGTGATTTGCTAGCATGCAGGCTGTAAGGAAGAAGACGGCAGGTCTTGGGAGGGCACAGCTGCATATGGAGGAAGAAGTGGTTTGAGAGACAGAGGAACATGCAGCAGTTTAGCTGAGCCAGTGCAGTGTCACATACATCAAAGTCTGTCTGTCTGAGTGTCAGAGAAAAAAGTAAGACAGACTGGATTTAATAATTTTTTTTTTTTGTTACCAATTAAAATTTACTTGTGGCATAATGTGTAAGGGGCATTACTGTGTGGCATAATGTCTTACAAGTATAAAGGGTGTAAGTTAGTGTGGCATAATGTGTAAGGGGTATTACTGTGTCATGAAACCACACCCCCTTTTCGTGAGTGCATCAGCCTTAGGCGTGCGCAGAAGTACGCCCTCAATTGGGGGGTTTTGGGGGATGGGGGGCGCAAAATTACTGCCTTGCCCTCGGTGACAAAAGTCTAGTTTTGACCCTGTTCATACTTTATTGATTCCCTCTAGGAGAACTGCGGTGGGGAAGTCAGGGTGTGACATAGCATCACTTCATATCATTACGGGCGGCCCTGTTCCCAATGGCATAATGTCGCAATTTAGGGCGTTATGCAGATCATCTGTGAGAGTTGTTTACTGTCCTGGAAGACCTCAGGAGAGGGAAAGTAGACAAGTAAGATTTAATTTAGATGTATTTTTCATATGCAAGCCAAATGATGCCACGGCCCATGTTTGCTTCAGATCTCTGGTTCTAAATGAGTGGAAAGGAAATCTTATACATCAGACTGCCACCAGATAGGTTCTTATTTTATTGTATTTATTTTGTAAAAGGGAAAATAAATCAATGGACAAGAAAGGGATGGCATAAAAAAAAATATCCATTGTAATTCATCTACTGCCATCTAGAGGATTCTTCCATCATATCCGAAAACGACATTTCTGCAAAAGATTTCACAGACTTCGCACTCATCAGTTGCAAAAAACACCCCTAATTTTCGATAGTTTGGTATTTCAATACGAATATAGGATAGGGGGTGCTGCCACAGATTATATAGTACAAAATGGACTGAAAACAGAAAATAAAGAATAAATTGTAACTTTAATTAAATTACTTAAAATATGTCCGTATTTTAAAATAGCAAAATATAAAATATAATAGAAGTAAAGAGTGCATGTAGATATGAAATGTGTAATAAAAAACAACACTGTATGCCTGTATTTGGTCTCCTATTAAAATAGTGTGTATTCTGTCTATACTTAATAAATATTCAAGCAGGATAATAACATATGAATGGAGAATACTATATTGTCTCAATACTCAATGTTGGAAAAATATTGATTGATATTGATAGGTAGTATTCACTATAGTAATTTGGATACGCTAAGGATACTGGGCCTGATTCAGACCCGCTCGCAAGAGTTATGCGTTCTCGAGCGGGTCGATGTTTGGCCACTTCACATGCACACGCCGGAGCCGTCTCCGACGTGCGCATGCGCGAGACCCGGCTAGCGACGGGCGCTCCGTCGCTACAGGTCTCGCACCAAAGCGGGGCAGCTGTCGATTTTGATTGACAGCTTGCCCCATTTTGGAGGCGGGCAGGGGGGGTGGCTGGCCAAACGGAGGCTTTCCTGAAGGAACGCCTGCCATTTGGGGGCGGCCCCACTGACATCTGACACTGACACTGGCCCCACTGACATCATGAGTGATGTCAGTGGGTGAGCTTCCGGCTCTAATAGAGCCGGAAGCTCACTGGGGCTTGCGGGAACGAGACCCTACCATAAGGGACTCGTCGCAAGCCCCGATGGTCGCGATGGTCGAGACCATCGCAACCATCACCTGGCCGCTCACAATAGCTGTGGGTGGTCACCCACAGCTAAGCGAGTGGCCAGGAGGCCACACAAAAAAAAATACGCCCTGATTCAGAGCGAGCGCTCTGAATCAGGCCCACTGTGGACCTCATTCAGAGTCGGTCGTTGCGGCCGCACGGTCATACGCCACCGATGTTCGCTATACTCCGCATGCGTAAAGTTCACAATGCGCGTGCACAAACTAGCCGCTACGATCAGAAATTTCTCTCTCCTTGAACACAGCCAGGTCGGTAGTTTTAGTGACAGATGGAGGCGTTTGTGGGTGGTAACAGGGGAAGGTGCTTGAAAACTGGGGAGTGGAGATCCGAACGCAGGCGTGCCTGATTATGCGAACAGCGTTTTATGGGAGTGCATACGGATTATGGGAGTGCATAATTAACAAAGTAGCGTCATGGCACATGTGACCTGGGAGGTTTTTACACTGACATGATCGTAGAGCATAAGAGAGGGTATGGTCAACCTTAAACTGTACGACCAGTTCCGATGGTTCCCATTGGTCTCAATTAATCCTTATATGCCCGGAGATGACGTGCAATGCGTACGAGAAGGGGGCGTATTTTTTTGTCTTCCGACCGCTTCCTCCCCTTGGTCGGCCAACTACCGATCTGAACTTAGGGACGCAACTTGCGAGGGAATCATTTGCATATCCGGCCCCTTTTTCCGTACGACCGTGCGGCCGCTTCGACCGACTCTGAATGAGGTCCAGTATGTTAGCATATACATGTAATGCATGCCGTGTTGAGATAATTAGCCATAAGAAGATAACAGATGTCTATATTTAGGCAGTCTCAAAACTCCATTTCGAAAACATCTATAAATATCTGCTATATATTTAAAGATCATATATAATAGAGGTTACACTTATGGTGCGTACACGTGGGATGATTAAAATGCTCGATATGAATGGTAACGTTCATATTGTGCATTTTTTGGTCACTTCCAACCCACCAACGACCTGCGATACGTGGGCACACATGGGCGATAACGATATATGCCAATCGCCCGTGCATGCAGGCCAACCTTGCTGATATCGACCAGGTTACTATAGGGACCCACGATCGTTGGCCGTCGTTGGTTGGTTGGTGGTGTGCTGGATGATTGATATCGATCATCCAGCACACCCGGGAGATCGTTTAGCGATATCGCTATCGCTAACGGTTGTCTCGCGTGTATGCACCATTAGAGTATGTGCAAATATTAGGGAACAAATATGATACAGTTTATACGTTTTGCCTTATATTTATTGCAAACACGCTTTGTTATCAAACTATGGCCGTTTGTGCAGTAAGTGGCATATCATTAGTCAATGCATCTAATATGTATTTAGTCCACACTTATTTAGTATTCTCATATAAATTCATGTTTATTTCCTGATTAATGCTTGTTTCTTAGCAACAATGGATATTTCTCCTCATGTGAAGGGAGAGTTTAAAACAGAGTTCAACTAAATGTTGCAACATATAAGTTCTATTGCAACAAATGAAGCAAGTGATCTCAGCATTACAATCTGTTTGTCCCCCACTATATTGTTAACTATATGCTGAATAGCTGAATAGTATATATTGAGTAATGATTTTGCATGTTTATTTATTCAAACATCTTATTCAGTCACCGCATTATGGTCCTGATTCAGCAAGGATAGCAGTTGCTAATACGCACGCAATCGGTCGATTGTTGCGTACTGCGCATGCATATGCATCGCAGTGCAAGTGCATGAACTAGCCATTGCGATCGGGACTGCAATCGCATTGACTACGCAGACCCCTTGCAGAGTGATTGACAGGAAGTGATGTTTGTGGTTAGCAATTTCTGAGTAAGGTCAGGGCCTGTGTAAGTGTGCGTGAGGCTGCGATGGTACTCGATTGTACCAATGGTTTTGCAGTCTTGCTAAACACTATGGATAGGTGGTAAGTAAAGTGGGCGTCCTTATGTAGTGCTGCGAGGGAATAGCGATCGCAATGAATTAGCATACTATCGCAGTTGAACTGCGTGCGTAATCTCTATTACATATGCAGTTGCGTACGGTAGTGAATCAGGCCCTAAGTTATATACAGGCTGCAATCAACATCCACTGCCATTAGCCATACATCATTACAGGAAATAACTAGTATAAATACTTTTGTCATGTAGTCACATGGCAGGTGCATGTGGCAGGAGACAGGATTTGATAGATATTGGTGAGTTTTTCAGTGATTGTTGGAACTTGTGTAGTGTCTTTTTGTGTAGGCTGCTGTTCATTTAAAACTTGTGTCCTTATTTTTGTCTTCTGTTATTTATTATTTTTGTCTTGTCAGTTTCTGTGTGTACATGAGGAGTGTTTGTGAGTACTTTAGTGTTAGTGTTGGTTTTATTTTTCTTGTTTGTTAATGTACTTTGTTTTGTGTTATTTGTTACAGGTTGAAATGGAGGGTGATAGGAGGAGGTATAGAGAGGAGGAAAGGGACAGTGATTAATAGGATCCTGTGCAGGAGGAGGAGGAGGAGGAGGAGGTGGAGGAGGAGGAGGAGGAGGAGGAGGAGCAGGTTTCAGAGATTGTGGAGGAAAGGTCATCAGGGAAGATGAAGTCAGGGCGGAATGTGCATTCGACTTTGATGAGAATGTGGCCTTGGTTAATTACCTTGTCTCAAATTTTTACACCCTATTTGGGAGAAGGGCAGCACGCACCTTAGTCAGGTGTAAACATGTAATGTGTCAGGAAGCAGTGGCGCAGGAGAGGAAGGCAGCACGCAGGACAGGAGGCGGTTCACCAGGAATATGAGGGGAGAGAGTGAGCTATTATTGCTGAAGCAGCTGTGTGTGGTGTCAATTTACACGGCACAGAAGAACCACAACGTCCTAGACAGTGCAGTGTCTAGCTCAAGCTGAGTCTTGACAAGGTCATACAGCATCATTATTTGGGTGCGGCTGAGGCGGAATATCTGTATGACATTGCCAGCAGACAATGCATTGAGGTTTAACCAACACTGGAAGAACCTGGGCCTCAAGAAGCTGCTGGTATGGTTCCACTAATTCTGCTTCCTGGGTCTTCAGTCAGGCGGTAATTTCCATACAGCAGGAAAGTGCCCAGCATTGTATGGTATTGAATTGCCATAATTCCTATGGGGGCAGATGTACTAAGCTCTGGAAAGTGATAAATTGGAGAGTGATAAATTTCCAACCAATCAGCTCCTGTCATTTTTCAAACACAGGGCCTGATTCAGACCCGCTCCCGAGCGCATATCGCTTGCAAGCGGGTGGCCCAGTGTGTACGCGTGTCGTGCGCCACGCGTTCGTGCAAGCCCTGTAGCGAGTGAGAACTTCACTCGCTCCAGGGCTTGCTACAAGACGGGGCGGCTGTCGATGTTGATCGACAGCTCGCCCCGTTTTGTAGGCGGGTAGGGTGGGTGGGTTTACGAATGGAGGCGTTCCCTTAGGAATGCCTGGCGTTTGTGGGAGGCCCTACTGACATCACTCGTGATGTCAGTAGTGGACTTCCTGCTCTATTAGAGCAGGAAGTCCACTCGGGCTTGCAAGACCTGAGACCCTACCACAGGGTCTCCTCGCAAGCCCGATGGTCGCGATAATCACGACCATCGCCACCCACAGCTTAGCGAGTGGCCTGGAGGCAGGGGGGAAAAAAAACACGCCGTCCTGATTCAGAGCGAGCGCTCGCAAATAGCGAGTGCCTCTGAATCAGGCACACAACTGAGTTTTTGTCACTTTCCAATTTATCACTTTCCAGAGCTAAGTACATCTGCTTCATAGTCACAATGTATCACATAGTTGAGCCCCTTTTTATAGGCATCATAATGAGAGTTTAGCCAATAGAATGTGTTTTAGAAGTGAAAAACACCTGTCACTTACAGTATTAGGGGGTATATTTATTAAAGTGAGAATTTTTAGTAATGGAGATGTTGCCCAGCGCAACCAATCAGATTGTAGCTATTATCTTTTAGAAGGTGCTAGTTAAATGTTAAGGAGAATCTGATTGGTTGCTATGGGCAACATATCCACTACTAAAAACTCTCAATTTAGTAAATATACCCCTTAGACTATTGTTTGGTCATTTTGTCAGTCAATTTTGTGGTCGATTTTTATTCCATTTACAAACTAATCGTTAGTAAATCTGGTGTTTCGACAGTCGGCCATGTAAGAGTATTGATGTTGGACCGATGTTTACATTTTGGTTGAAATATGCTTTTTTGGGGGCAAAATTTTTAGTCGAGTTTGATTTTAGTGACTTGCAATATTGATAGAAAATCGGTTCAAAAACAGATTTGATCAAAATCAGCCTTTAGTAAATTTACCCCTAAGTATGTTTTTCCAAGTTGAAAGGGCAGATTTAAAGTTATGAAGTTGAGACTTGTAGTTGGGGAAATGAGATTTTAAACAAAATGAATAAATTATAATAACTTCTTGCACTTGTGTTTCTCAACATTTCCCCCAGACTTCACATTTTTAATGTTCTCTGACAACTAGTTTTTACTAGAGCCTATTCTACTCCACCTCCTATTCTACACCGCCTCCGTATTGTTCTACACCACCTCCTGTTCTACACCGCCTCCGTATTGTTCTACACTACCTCCTCTTCTACACCACTCTGTATTGTTCTACACCACCTCCTATTCTACACCGCCTCCGTATTGTTCTACACCACCTCCTATTCTACACCGCCTCCGTATTGTTCTACACCACCTCCTATTCTACACCGCCTCCATATTGTTCTACACCACCACCTATTCTACAACGCCTCCGTATTGTTCTACACCACCTCCTATTCTACACCGCCTCCGTATTGTTCTACACCACCTCCTATTCTACACCGCCTCCGTATTGTTCTACACCACCTCCTCTTCTACACCACCTCCTATTCTACACCGCCTCCGTATTGTTCTACACTACCACCTTTTCCACACCGCCTCCGTATTGTTCTACATCACCTCCTATTCCACACCGCATCCGTATTGTTCTACACCGCCTCTTATTCCACACCACCTCCGTATTGTTCTACACCACCACCTATTCCACACCGCCTCCGTATTGTTCTACACCACCTCCTATTCTACACCGCCTCTGTATTGTTCTACACCACCTCCTATTCTACACCACCTCCTATTCCACACCGCCTCCGTATTGTTCTACACTACCACCTATTCCACACCACCTCCGTATTGTTCTACACTACCACCTATTCCACACCGCCTACGTATTGTTCTACATCACCTCCTATTCCACACCGCCTCCGTATTGTTCTACACCACCTCCTATTCCACACCGCCTCCGTATTGTTCTACACCACCTCCTATTCTACACCGCCTCCGTATTGTTCTACACCACCTCCTATTCTACACCGCCTCCGTATTGTTCTACACCACCTCCTATTCTACACCGCCTCCGTATTGTTCTACACCACCTCCTATTCTACACTGCCTCCGTATTGTTCTACACCACCACCTGTTCTACACCGCCTCCGTATTATTCTACATCACATCCTATTCTACACCGCCTCCGTATTGTTCTACACCACCACCTGTTCCACAGTATTGTTCTACACCACCACCTATTCTACACTGCATCCCTATTGTTCTACATCACATCCTATTCTACACCGCCTCCGTATTGTTCTACACCACCACCTGTTCCACACCGTCTCCGTATTGTTCTACACCACATCCTATTCTACACCGCCTCCGTATTGTTCTACACCACCACCTATTCTACACCGCCTCCATATTGTTCTACACCACCTCCTATTCTACACCGCCTCCGTATTGTTCTACACCACCTCCTATTCTACACCGCCTCCGTATTGTTCTACACCACCTCCTATTCTACACCGCCTCCGTATTGTTCTACACCACCTCCTATTCTACACCGCCTCCGTATTGTTCTACACCACCACCTGTTCTACACCGCCTCCGTATTGTTCTATATCACATCCTATTCTACACCGCCTCCGTATTGTTCTACACCACCACCTGTTCCACAGTATTGTTCTACACTACCACCTATTCTACACTGCCTCCCTATTGTTCTACATCACATCCTATTCTACACCGCCTCCGTATTGTTCTACACCACCACCTGTTCCACACCGTCTCCGTATTGTTCTACACCACATCCTATTCTACACCGCCTCCGTATTGTTCTACACCACCACCTATTCTACACCGCCTCCATATTGTTCTACACTACCTCCTCTTCTACACCACTCCCTATTGTTCTACACCACCTCCTATTCTACACTGCCTCCGTATTGTTCTACGCCACCTCCTATTCTACACCGCCTCCATATTGTTTTACACCTCCTCCTATGCTACACCACTCCGTATTGTTCTACACTACCACCTATTCTACACCGCCTCCGTATTGTTCTACACCACCTCCTATTCTACACCACCTCCATATTGTTCTACACCACCACCTATTCCACACTGCCTCCGTATTGTTCTACACCACCACCTATTCTACACCGCATCCGTATTGTTCTACATCACATCCTATTCTACACTGCCTCCGTATTGTTCTACACCACCACCTGTTCCACACCGCCTTCGTATTGTTCTACACCACATCCTATTCTACACCGCCTCCGTATTGTTCTACACCACCACCTATTCTACACCGCCTCCGTATTGTTCTACACCACCTCCTATTCTACACCGCCTCCATATTGTTCTACGCCACCTCCTATTCTACACCGCCTCCGTATTGTTCTACACCACCTCCTATTCTACACCGCCTCCGTATTGTTTTACACCTCCTCCTATGCTACACCGCCTCCGTATTGTTCTACACCACCTCCTATTCAACACAACCTCTTATTCTACACCGCCTCCGTTTTGTTCTACACCACCTCCTATTTTACACCGCCCCTATTGTTCTGCACCACCTTCTTATTGTTCTGCACTGCCTCCGTATTGTTCTACACCGCCTCCCTATTGTTCTACACCGCCTCCCTGCGAACACTGGAGTCAGTGCAAGTGTGGAAAAAGTCATATTCGCTGCCAATGACATGCCTGTGTGTGGCCAGCCATACACTTGTTACCACCCTGAAATAGACTGAAAACAATGCCTGCTTGGCTCTAACATCGACACTGCATCCATCTCTGAATCAGGCCCAATGTGAGCACATGGAACCGCCCTGAATTCTGGGAGTGCCATGGAAGGGAAGCAATCGGGAAGCCGACTGCCTATATACCGGCAGCCGGCTTCCCGACTGTCTTATCCCGGCAAGGGTGAAATGCCGGGCATCTAGATGTAGACGCCCGCATTTCCCCGACACCGGGAGACCGGCGCCCGGCATCACGATCGTAGTGATGCCGGGCGCCGCGAGCGGACAGCCGCGGGGGGGAGGGTTAGGTTTAGGGCTCCCGGGGGGGACTTAGAGGTAGGCACCCCCCCGGGAGGGTTAGGGTTAGGCTAGGGGGAGGGAGGGTTAGGCTATGGGGAGGGAGGGTTAGGGGGGGACTTAGGGTTAGGCACCACCCCGGGGGACTTAGGTTTAAGTAGCGGGGAAGGGGGTGGTTAGGGTTAGGGACTTAGAGGGGGGATTAGGGTTAGGCACTTGGGGGGGAAGTTAGGGTTAGGCACCCCTAAGGAGGGTTAGGGGGGTTAGGTTAGGTTAGTGGATACTTACCTATCCACGATGGGGATTACCAGTACTGTCGGGCTTCCGCTGCGCCGCACTCTGCTCCTGTCGGGCTGCCGCTCCTGTCGGGCGGCCGGCGGTATTTCATACCCATTCCCCATGGAAGTGTCCTCGGCTTGTATCTAAAGTTCCATGCTATTCAGAATCAGCACAGGACTGGTGCTAGTACCAATACTAATGATGATGGTTGCAGCAGCTGGTGTAAAATCAATGGGCAGCACTGGTTTCTTCTTACAGACATACAAACCCCTGCATTCACCCTACAGATTCTCATATAACCATAAAGTTGTAAACGAGGGTTCTACAGCTGGCCACAACTACAGTCACTAGAGTACCACTCAGTATCAGCCCCAAGGTGCTCTCAGGCACAATGTTACTGTACACACAAGCAACTGGTGGTCTTGTCTCCCCCTCCACAGGCTACAGTAAGTTTCACCTACCTTCCCCAGGAACTGACCTAGGCAAATATTCTATGAGAAGATTCTATGAGAAAGCTTATATTTGACGGGGAAAATGCAATATCCAGATCCTATAAACATGTGTCTTTACATTGTAATAACAACTTTAACGGGATGTAGTTGTGATCCCAGGTGCTCAGAATGCCAGTGCTAGAATCCCAACACCAGTCAGAATCCTGGCGCCAGCATCTCGACCACTTGAGATTCACTGCTTGAGATTAGATTTCCAGGAGTAGAAAGATCCCACTGAAACTACTCACCCAGTCCCCTGGTCATACTTGCCAACTGTCGATGACATTCAAGGAGACTGGCTGAAATTTTTGTAATATCGTTTACTCCCTGGATAATTCAGAAATCTCCCTGAAGCTTGACCGAGTGGGTGCAACACAGTGATGATGTAATCTCTCCCCACCTACGATAGAGGAAACATCAGTGGGTTCACCAACGATCATCACTGATGGTCATGTCTGATTTAGTACTTGCCTGGCAGTGGGCCAATCAGGGAGTGGGGGTGGGGCTTTGTAGGTCATGTCGGGGGCAGAGCTATGCTCCCTTTCCCTGCTCATGAGAAAGAGAAAAAACATTGCGCTGCTCTGTGCCATCGATGGTGGAGAACCATTGTATCACAACCATCAGTGGTTAATCATTGATGATTATTAACTATCAATGGTCGATGACCATCCCTAGGGAGAAGTATAAGGTGGTACAAGAAAACTGCCACTGCTGGTTACATGAATGTCTGCATTCCCAAAGATGTGTAATGAATTACAGGGAATCAGGGGCGCCGAGAGGGGGGGAGCGGGTACAGATTACCTGGGTCCGGGCTTCCTGAGGGGCCCGGTGGGGGCCCGGATCCGACGCCGCCCCCCCCTCCCTCACAGCAGCCCAGCACACAGCGTGTGCTGAACTGCAGTTGGAGACTGCTCGTGGCTGCTGAGCAGCAGCCACAGCAGTCTCCTATGCCTGTGCGGGGGAGCGATCACACTGATCACGCCCCCCATGGCTTTGCACCGGGCTGAGGGGGCTCAGAGCGCCCCCCTCCCCGGCGTGCAGCGCTTTGCAGTGCTGCAAATCTTTTTTATTTAATTTTTTTTTTGGCAAGGGGGCGTGGCCATTCCTCCCGAGATTAGGCCACGCCCCCTTATTACCAGGGTCCTCCTTGGCTCTTGGCGGCCCTGCAGGGGATGTGGGCCCAAAGATGTGTGATGAAGTTCTTGTGTGCTCCATTACAGTGTCATACCTTCCAACTGTTCCACGTTCAGCAGGACAGTCCCGTTTTTCTGGGACTGTCCCGCTGTCCCACCAGCACGCTGCAGTGTCCCACGGTGGGAGGGGGGGAGTGGAGAACACACCACTGCAGCAGGTAAGCAGTAGGAGAATAGATACTGTGCACATGTACATGTCATCTATTCACAGTGTATGGGGAGCCTGGGGGCAGCCCAGCATCTAAGAAAATACCGTGACTAGTGTGCGGATGGGATTCGCAGGAACAGAGCTTTATCGCAAGCTCTGTCCCTGCAAGGGATTTGTAGTAAATTCCTGTGATATTGCCTGATAATATCACACTACAATCTACATTCAGTATGCGGATTGTAGTAAGCACTGTAGTTTGACCTAGCAATGATAAAGGTAAGGTATTCCAATCATCTAAACTAGGAGCTATATTCCAAAGAAGAGGGGTACAATTAGTCAAGTATAAATCATTCAATCAAGCGGAGATAAAGAAACCTAAGTACTTTAACTTGGAATTAGATATTTTAAACTGAGAAAAGAGAGGAAGCAATGAGGGATCTATGGAATCACTGTTTAGAGGGAGGAGTATATTATGGCCCATGGAAATTCCGGTAAATTCCCGAGGAAGATCAAAAGGCAATGACAAGAGGTTGTATAGCAATAGGAGTAGTGAAAGTGGACATTCCTCTTTGAATGTCAATAGGGTCAGACAGAAATTCATTACAGGTAATACGAGATCTGGGAGATAAGTATAAAGTATGAATTAGAGCGATGAGGTCCTCTGAAAATACAAATCTTTTCAAAGATTCAATTAGGTGATACCAAGCAGTGTCAGACTGGCCGACAGGGGTATACGGGAGATCCATGGTGGGCACCACTGCTTGAGGGCTTCTCATCCTTTCTTATGAGTCAGGTACCAGACTACGTACTCAAATAATACTTTGTTACACTATTAGTGGGTCAGTTACTTGGCGGAGCAGGACCATGGACTGGTGGCTAACATGAGTCCCAACTGCTGCATTCCCCAATCTGACAGAGATCCAAGGCCAAAATATGTCTAGGTTAATGGGTATTAGAGGACCTCAGGCACCGAGCAGCTGAGACACCTTCCTGATGTTACCTACAAAATAGCAGCCCCAAATAAAACCAGTCTGTTCTTTGGAAACAATGGAAGGGAGTACACATTTAACTCGTTTCACCAGAAATTTAGTCAGAAATTGGTGGTCCAGGTTTAAAAAAGATATAAGTCTATACTATAGGATCGGAATGCTCTGGGTCCCAATCAGGTTTAGGGAAAATTTTTATCTGAACTTCATTGAAATATGTAGGGAGTTTATGGTTTGTCAGAATGGTGTTAAAGATATTAGAGAGCACATCACATATTCTAGGAGACAGAATCTTATAATATTCTCCTGTTAGACCGTTTGGACCCAGGTGTTATATCTGTACTCGGCTGGTCGAGTCTAGACTGAATCATTGGAATGGTTGCTGACTTGTTCACCTGTTGTGATGATGTCAGCCTGGGCATTGGCCTGGTCGACTGTGATTGGTTTGCTAGCAGTTTTAATCAGGTGCTGGCTCTTGGACCTGTGCTGGTTGTTCTGTTCTGGCTGAGTCTCCCACAGGATTCTATGTCTTGCCTGGTCCCTGCCTAGGAAGGATTGCTGGCTTCTTCATCTGCTAAATATCCTGGATAAATTATATTACATATTATTGCTAGTTGATGTACTCCTAGCTAAAATTCTACTCTGGATAATCCATGTATTTTGAAATGTCTTATCCTGCAGTTGCTGTATATCTAAAGAAATTGCTGAGTTTTCCAATTACTCTCATGTTTATTGAGTTATCATTCTGGAATTATTACTATTGCTTAAGAATGTACTGAATATATTAATATTTACTGAACATATAACTGCATATCCTCTTGTTAGCTGCTAAATTGAAACCTGGTTTGTTATTAGCTTGCAGAGACATTAACTGGAGGATAGTATTCTGGTAATCACTTAGTAGGAGAGATATTTGTATTAGGGGTGTGCACCGGCCACTTTTCGTGTTTTGTGTTTTGGTTTTGGATCTGGATCTTTCTTCGTGTTTTGGATCTGGATTGGTTTTGCCAAAACCACCCTTCCGTGTTTTGGGTTCTGGGTTTTGTGTTTTGGATCTGTATTTTTTTTTAAAAAAGCATAAAAACAGCTAAAATCACAGAATTTGTTGGTTTCTCTGCTCCTATGCTATTATTAACCTCAGTAACCTTAATTTCCACTCATTTCCAGTCTATTCTGAACACCTCACACCTCACAATAGTGTTTTCATGTCCAAAAGGTTGCACCGAGGTAGCTGGATGACTATGCTAAGCGACACGAGTGGGCGGCACAAACACGTGACCCATCTAGGAGTGACACTGCAGTGGCAGACAGGATGGCAGTTAGAAAAACTAGGCCCCAAACTGTACATAATGCAAAGAAAAAAAAGAAGTGCAAGATGGAATTGTCCTTGGGGCCTCCCACCCACCCTTATGTTGTATAAACAGGACATGCACACTTTAACAAATCAATCATTTCAGCGCCAGGGTCTGCCACACAACTGTGGCTGAAATGATTGGTTCGTTTGGGCCCCCACAAAACAAGCTGGCAATTAATGTGTCCCTGCACAAACTGGCTCTACGGAGGCAAGATGTCATCCTCATCCTCCTCATCCACCGATTCCTCACCCTCTTCAGTGTGTACATCCTCATCCTCACAGAGTATTAATTCGTCCCTGCTGGAACCACAGGTCCCTCTGTACGTTCTGGAGGCTGGTCTCCCTGGAAGAGTTGATAATTCATTTTATGAACATCATCTTCTCCACATTTTGTGGAAGCAACCTCCTACGCCTTTCGCTGACAAGGTTCCCGGCTGCACTAAACACTCTTTCGGAGTACACACTGGAGGGGGGGCAACTCAGGTAAAATAGAGCCAGTTTGTACAGGGACCTCCAAATTGCTTCTTTTTCCTGCCAGTACAGGTACGGACTGTCTGACATGCCTACTTGGATGCTGTCACCGATGTAATCCTTTAACAGACAGACGCACGCTTGTCGCTGCTGCTTTGAGGATTCAAGTGTGGCTACAGCCCACACAATTCACAAGGACAGAAAAAAAAAAGAATATTTTTATTGTTTGTGGAGCACACTTTGAGGGTTACACCACCCTTTAACAGACAGACGCACGCTTGTCGCTGCTGCTTTGAGGATGCAAGTGCGGCTACAGCCCACACAATTCACAAAGACAGAAAAAAGAAGAAGAATATTTTAATTGTTTGTGTAGAACACTTTGAGGTGTCACCACCCTTTAACAGACAGACGCACGCTTGTCGCTGCTGCTTTAAGGATGCAGGTGCGGCTACAGCCCACACATTTCACAAAGACCGAAAAAAAAAAGAACAATATTTTAATTGTTTGTGTAGAACACTTTGAGGTGTCATCACCCTTTAACAGACAGACGCACGCTTGTCGCTGCTGCTTTAAGGATGCAGGTGCGGCTACAGCCCACACAATTCACATAGACAGAAAAAAAAAGAACAATATTTTAATTGTTTCTGTAGCACACTTTGAGGGTGTCACCACCCTTTAACAGACAGACGCACGCTTGTCGCTGCTGCTTTGAGGATGCAAGTGTGGCTACATCGCACACATGTCACAAACACATTAAAAAAATAGTTTTTTATTTTTTGGAACACTTTGAGAGTTACACCACCCTTTAACAGACAGACGCACGCTTGTCGCTGCTGCTTTAAGGATGCAGGTGCGGCTACAGCCCACACATTTCACAAAGACCGAAAAAAAAAGAACAATATTTTAATTGTTTGTGTAGAACACTTTGAGGGTGTCACCACCCTTTAACAGACAGACGCACGCTTGTCACTGCTGCTTTAAGGATGCAGGTGCGGCTACAGCCCACACATTTCACAAAGACCAAAAAAAAAAGAACAATATTTTAATTGTTTGTGTAGCACACTTTGAGGGTGTCACCACCCTTTAACAGACAGACGCATGCTTGTCGCTGCTGCTTTAAGGATGCAGGTGCGGCTACAGCCCACACAATTCACAAAGACAGAAAAAAGAACAATATTTTAATTGTTTGTGTAGCACACTTTGAGGGTGTCACCACCCTTTAACAGACAGACGCACGCTTGTCGCTGCTGCTTTAAGGATGCAGGTGCGGCTACAGCCCACACAATTCACAAAGACAGAAAAAAGAACAATATTTTAATTGTTTGTGTAGCACACTTTGAGGGTGTCACCACCCTTTAACAGACAGACGCACGCTTGTCGCTGCTGCTTTAAGGATGCAGGTGTGGCTACAGCCCACACATTTCACAAAGACCAAAAAAAAAAGAACAATATTTTAATTGTTTGTGTAGCACACTTTGAGGGTGTCACCACCCTTTAACAGACAGAGGCACGCTTGTCGCTGCTGCTTTGAGGATGCAAGTGTGGCTACATCGCACACAAGTCACAAACACATTAAAAAAATAGTTTTTTATTTTTTGGAACACTTTGAGAGTTACACCACCCTTTAACAGACAGACGCACGCTTGTCGCTGCTGCTTTAAGGATGCAGGTGAGGCTACAGCCCACACATTTCACAAAGACCGAAAAAAAAAGAACAATATTTTAATTGTTTGTGTAGAACACTTTGAGGGTGTCACCACCCTTTAACAGACAGACGCACGCTTGTCGCTGCTGCTTTGAGGATGCAGGTGGAATCTAGACGGGATTTGGAACCGAGGACACACTACCTCCATCAATTGTCTAAATCCCACTGCACTAATGTCGGATACCGGACGCACGTCTAACACCAACATAGCAATCAAGGCCTCAGTTATACGTTTTGCTTCAGGATGACTGCTGTCGTACTTCATCCTCATCGCTAGGGACTGTTGGAGGGTCAATTGTTTAGTAAAAGTAGTGATGTTCCTACTTCCTCTCTGGGATGATGAACAACTCCCAGCAGCAGCAACAGCACTAGGAGGAAGAGGTTCTTGATCTTTCCCTATTTTATTTTTATCGGAGAAAGTTTGGTCCTCCATTTATGTTATATTGATATATATACGTGCGGCTAAAGCGCACACAAACACAGAAAATATTATTTTATTTTTGCTGGAGAGTAGTGCACTTTGTGGGTTACACCACCCTTTAAGAAATGAGCCAGCCGGCTCTTTACTTATGGGACACAGGCGCACGCTTGGCGCTGCTCCTTTGTTGATGCACGTGCAGCCACAGTGCACACAATTCACAAACACAGAAAATAATTTTTTTTTTGGTTTGGACTGGAGTGTACTTTCGGGGGTTACAGCACCCTTAACGGTCAAGCCAGCCGGCCCTTTACTTATGACACAGGCGCACGCTTGGCACTACTTTGTTGATGCACGTGCGGCTACTGCGCACACAATTCACAAACACAGAAAATAATTTTTTTTTAGGTTTGGACTGGAGTGTACTTTCGGGGGTTACAGCACCCTTAACGGTCAAGCCAGCCGGCCCTTTACTTATGACACAGGCGCACGCTTGGCACTACTTTGTTGATGCACGTGCGGTTACTGCGCACACAATTCACAAACACAGAAAATAATTTTTTTTTGGTTTGGACTGGAGTGTACTTTCGGGGGTTACAGCACCCTTTAACGGTCAAGCCAGCCGGCCCTTTACTTATGACACAGGCGCACGCTTGGCACTACTTTGTTGATGCACGTGCGGCTACTGCGCACACAATTCACAAACACAGAAAATAATTTTTTTTTAGGTTTGGACTGGAGTGTACTTTCGGGGGTTACAGCACCCTTAACGGTCAAGCCAGCCGGCCCTTTACTTATGACACAGGCGCACGCTTGGCACTACTTTGTTGATGCACGTGCGGCTACTGCGCACACAATTCACAAACACAGAAAATAATTTTTTTTGAGGTTTGGACTGGAGTGTACTTTCGGGGGTTACAGCACCCTTAACGGTCAAGCCAGCCGGCCCTTTACTTATGACACAGGCGCACGCTTGGCACTACTTTGTTGATGCACGTGCGGCTACTGCGCACACAATTCACAAACACAGAAAATAATTTTTTTTTTGGTTTGGACTGGAGTGTACTTTCGGGGGTTACAGCACCCTTAACGGTCAAGCCAGCCGGCCCTTTACTTATGACACAGGCGCACGCTTGGCACTACTTTGTTGATGCACGTGCGGCTACTGCGCACACAATTCACAAACACAGAAAATAATTTTTTTTTTGGTTTGGACTGGAGTGTACTTTCGGGGGTTACAGCACCCTTAACGGTCAAGCCAGCCGGCCCTTTACTTATGACACAGGCGCACGCTTGGCACTACTTTGTTGATGCACGTGCGGCTACTGCGCACACAATTCACAAACACAGAAAATAATTTTTTTTTTGGTTTGGACTGGAGTGTACTTTCGGGGGTTACAGCACCCTTAACGGTCAAGCCAGCCGGCCCTTTACTTATGACACAGGCGCACGCTTGGCACTACTTTGTTGATGCACGTGCGGCTACTGCGCACACAATTCACAAACACAGAAAATATATTATTTTTTTAGCACTTGGGGGGAGCACCCCTGATGGACAGAGCACCCCCTGGACAACACTACAGCACTCCTTTAGGACTGGGACACTGCACAGGACTTTGGAGTGGACACAGCCCCTATGGAGAACTGACTGCACAACACAGTCCAGCCAGCCCCTATGGACTTTGAAGTAGTGGACACAGCCCCTATTAACAACAGCAGCACAGCACAACACAGCCAGCCCCTATGGACTTTGAAGTAGTGGACAACAGCAGCACTACACTACACTACACTACACAGCCCTAACTCCCACCCTCCCTCTTCACTGTCCACAGCCGAGTGAGAAAATGGCGCCGACGTGGGTACCTTATATAGGATCCAAAACCCGCGAGACTCGGAAGGCGGGAAGATGACGTTTTGCCTCGATTTCAGAATCCGAGTCAGGCGGGAAAAGTCGAGCCTGACTCGGATCGGACTCGGATCGGGGGGGCTCGGGGGGGTTCGGATTTCAGAAATCCGAACCCGCTCACCCCTAATTTGTATTACTACATCAATTAGATTTTGATAGACTTCTTCTGTTTAGTGTGGGAAGCTAAGAAGTAAGGGCTTGGGTTTATTCCTGGATGGGAGACCTCCTGGGAATCTAGGTGTAGTTCCCTATATGAGTTCTTAGAGTGTCACATTCCTATATTTATATTATGATACCTGTGCTTCCTGCACTGTTATTACTTTAGGTGCGAAGTCCAGACAGCAGCCGAGAACCTACAAACAAGTGTGTGTTTCTGGAAAGGGGGTTGTTATTGGTGAGGGACACTTTGTTTAGGATTTGACAGTGCAGGAGTTCATCAGGTATCATAACACTTGGTGGAATTAATATGTTTACTTGCTCGCTTTCAAGAAAACGGGAGCGTGTCAGCCCCATTTTCTGGGAGTACCTAGTCCAGTGTCTATATCTTCCAACTTAGGTTTAATGGCCTCGCAAGTGTGCAGGAAGTAGCCATTATCAGTAAGCTGAGGCAGATGGTCGTGATGTTAATCCGATACTGCATCTTCAGACACAGGCATCGGATCTGAGATGCCAACAGGAGGTGTCTATGCATATTTTTCCATAGCAGCTCTGTGCAAAAGCGTCCATCTCTGAATCGGGACCATGGACAATATGAGACAGTGTACCATGAGCGGCATAGAGGCATGTGAATTCTCTGTCCACAGGATGTGGATGTGTTTCTTACAGTAGGTAAATGGCTCCACGATTTACAAGAGGAATCGCTATACATATGTTTAGAAGACAAGAGGTTAATGTCTCCTCACACTATAAGTGGGGAGATCTATATGGGTACAGTAAAGTCAATAATGATTGAAAAACATTTTTAGAATACACATTGGGTGCATGTACAGTGCATTGAGTGTAATGGAGTTGAGCAATATTCACTTCTGCAATGAGGTATCAGGATCTGAGATCGTGGAAATAGTTTTGATTGGCTAGTGCTTTCTCAACAGAATTGTCCCACCTCTCGCCTTGCATCTGCAGGGAGCAGAAGCTACTACAGACCAGCCAAGAGTATTTAGCTTGACAATTTCTTGTGGCATTAAGTGAGCCTCTTGTAAGAATACCAAATCTGAGAGAAGCTTATTTACTGTAGTTTTTATTTTATTTTATTGGGGAGTCTATACCCTAGGAGGATTCCATGAGCCGACCCTTATCACAATTTAGTGTATATATAGACCTACAGGAAATGACGATGCCATATAAATATGGAAGAATGTCAGCAAAGTAAGCAATAAGAAGTAAAAAAACATCTTAGTGGGAAAAAGAGACACTGGGCTTCATTTACGAAGCCATTATTTACACTGACTGCCGGTGCTGTTTTTACCAGCAACCCTTTTATAAGCCACTGCTTCCTAAATAAAGCCCACAGTGAGGAGCATAGAGAATGATAAGAGGACAGAAAAATGAACAACAAAAAAAGAAAACAGGTAAACAAATAACAAGATCTGAGGAGCCAATCGTCTCTGAGCAAGAAATGAAACGCATCAAATATACATCAAAATTAGGGTTTTGGGGGGGCGTGGCCACGGCAGCAATAGTGTAGGACACAGGGACTCTGAGCTCTCTGGCTGATAATCCTGCTTACCCCTCCTGAGACCCCTATATCAACGTTACTACCCTGCTGTCTCTCACATACCTTGCCAGGAACCTGCTGACTTGGTTGGAGCTGTGTGGAGTGAGGAGAGTGGCTCTTGAGGGCCTCCATTGCATTCCCTGGGCCTGCCTGTCTCCAGATCCTGTGATTCCAGAGCTGCACCCAGGCCTCTCCTCTCCTGTTGGCTTCTGTATTATGCAGCCTGTCTGTGCCTGACAAGGGGGCTTTGCTGGGAGCTTCTGGTCTGCTTCTCCTGCCTGGCTTGTGTTTAGAGTCAGGGTCAGGGAGGTTATCTCTGAGTCTGATACTGCCGGAGTTCTGTCAGACATCACTATTTCTCCCTGCTCTGTGTGGAGAACTGTCAGCTCTGCAACTGTGGGACTCAGCAACACTTCTTGCCCTGTGAGTGATTTCTAAGTTTGGAGGGATCTCTGCCTGTTGCTGCTGCTGTGTCACTACCTGTGCATTTATATATTATAACTTGTCTCCTACATTATTCTCCTACATTATATTAATACTATGGGGAAAACAGGTCATGCTGCTGCTGCAAAACTGGAACGCTTTGCCCGTTCCTCCACTCCTGTGCCCCCAGTGTGTTGTGATCCCCAGGGTACATCCAAGTCTGTGACCCCACCTCCCCCTGCTGCATCTGGGTCAGATTCATCACCAGAAGTTACGCTGCAACAAGTGCTGGAAGCAGTTACCTCCTGCGAGACTAAATTAGCAGATAAGATTGAGAAAGTTCAATCCGATATATCTTCTCTTCATCAAGGTCTCCAGCAGGTCTGCGAAAGAGTCGGGGAGGCAGAAACACGTCTATCTAATCTGGAAGATTCCCAGACCCCACTACAGGCTCAAGTGGCCTCCCTGACATCCCAAATGTCCGCAATGCAGCATAAAATTTCCGATATGGAGGGCAGACTGCGCCGCAACAACGTGCGGTTCATTGGTCTCCCGGAAAGAGAGGAGGGATCTTCACCTGAAACATTCCTTGAGAAGTGGTTGGGGGATACATATGGCAGAGACTCATTTACTAACCAATTTGCTGTGGAGAGAGCGCATCGGATCCTTACCCGTCCCCTGCCGCCTGGCGCTCCACCGTGCACATTTATAGCCAAATTTCTTCATTACCAGGACCGTGATACTGTGCTTCGATTGGCTCGAGTTAAAGGGCCACTGGAACGCAATGGTGTGAAAATTTCTATGTTTCCTGATTTGGCAATGGATGTCCAAAAAGACAGAGCTAAATTCCTTCCAATAAAGCGTCGTCTCCGGGATTTAAATCTTCAGTACGCTATGATTTTTCCATCTAAGTTGCGAGTGGTAGCGGATGGAGAGTCAAAATTTTTCTCTACACCACGGGAGGCTGCGGCTTGGCTGGACCAGAGATCTCCTGGTAACGGGTAAATGGCACCGGAATGACTGTACTGATTGCATTTGCTGATTATATTTGTTTATGGCCAGAAATTGCTAGTGTCATAACGACATTAAATAGGCCTTTTTCTGATATTCCAATATTTATATTTCTATAATAGTATTTATGTTGTGATATTGGTTGGATATTGTTCTATGTCCCGCTCCCCTTACTGGGTATATTTCTTTTATTTTTTCTCTGGTAGGGTTTTTCTTTTTCTTTTGTTGTTTATGTTGATATTTCGGTCAAAATATGGCCGGAGAGTTCCGTTGCATTGGTGGTTATTTTTATTCCAGTGCCTTTTACACCTATAAGGATTGAATAGTTGTATCCTGTGGGTTTTAGTGTAGTTTAGTTTAGTTTTGGGTTTAAGTATGCCTAAGTTCGGGTGGGTATACAGGGTGGGGGGTGGTTTTGGATGGGTTGTCCAGTCTTTTTCTTACAAATGTTTTTTTTTATTTTTTCTTTACCACACTATTTTTAAGTTAACTTCAATTATGCTTTATAGTTCAATGTATTACAATGGTGAAACTTTTAACATGGAATGTCCGGGGGGTTAATGATCGTTTAAAGCGCTCTTTGGTCTTTAAAATGATTAAGCAATATGGCCCTGATATTTCTTGTCTAATGGAGACGCGTTTGGTTGGGAGTAAGGTACTAGCTCTAAAAAGACAATGGGTGGGATGGGCTTATCACTCCTCGCATACTTCATCCTCCAGGGGTGTCTCCATTCTTATTAATAAATCTGTCCCTTTTTCTTTTACTGCGGTCCTAACTGACCCTTATGGCAGATATGTGTTTCTGGATTGTGTACTGTATTCTAAGCCCATTTTATTGTTAGCAGTGTACATACCCCCTCCTTTTTCATATGAAGTTTTAAAAAAAGCTGCTGAATTTGTGGCCCGTTGAGGGCTTTGCTAAGTTTGTAACTGACTTGGGATGGGTTAATGCGTGGCGAGTTAAACACCCTGGAGTACAACAATTCTCCTGTTTTTCCTCCGCGCATCACTCTTTCTCTAGATTGGATTTGGCCCTGGTGTCCCCATCTATTGTACCTAATATAACTAACATTGAATATAAAGCCAGAGGAATCTCAGATCACTCCCCACTTCTAGTAGAATTGAATATGTGTAGTCCTAGAGGTCTCCGTTTATGGAAACTACACCCCTCTTGGCTTCTTCAAATGGGTGCAGGTTCAGAGCTGGAAGTTATGTGGGATGGCTATTTCACTGACAATGTGGGATCTGCCTCTGTAGCTAATGTTTGGGATGCCTTCAAGGCCTATTTACGTGGGTCTCTGATCAAAAGGGTAGCAGAATTAAAAACATTTTATAGGGAAAAAGAACGTGTTTTGGAGATGGCCTGTAGAAATCTTGAGTTGGATTACTTGGGGGACAGGTTGGAATCTTCACGTTTAAAATGGTTGACTGCACAGACAGAGTGGACTGATCATTTGACAGATAGAATGAACCGTAGACTGTTATTCCATTCTCATTTATATTATATGCAGGCTGACAGAACTGGTAGTTTTTTGGCACACTTGGTTCAAGCTGATCGTCCTTCTGCTGTTGTCTCGGAACTAATTGGGCCTGAGGGTTCTATGGTCACATCTACACAAGATATTGCAGAGGTTTTTAGTTTATTTTATAAAAACTTATATCAAACACAGTTGACCGAGGACGTGAATGCTTTGTCATTATATATTGCTTCTGCTAGGCTTCCAAAATTGTCATCCGAGGCTCGGGCGTATTTAGATGCCCCGTTGACCCTGGAGGAGGTAGATGCTGCGATTAGTTCCTTTCCCGGTAACAAGGCACCCGGATCTGATGGGATTCCCATAGAGATATATAAAAAACATGCTCGTATCTTTGTTCCAAGACTTTTAGATCTGTTTAATGGGCTCTATGAAGAAAATTTGTTCTCTCCATCTATGTCTGAAGCCATAATTGTTGTGCTCCCTAAACCCGGGAAGGACCCTAGATACCCTGATTCCTATAGGCCAATTTCTCTAATTCCCACAGATGCCAAAATTTTGGCTGATCCTTTCTATTCAGCTAAACACTGTTATTACTTCGATTGTTCACCCAGACCAATCAGGATTTATGCCAGGCAAGTCGACGTCGGAGAACATTAGAAGGCTGCACACTCACAGGCCTCCCATGGAGAGGAATCGTCCTCTGTTATTGTGTCATTAGATGCTGCAAAAGCATTTGACTCTGTGGAGTGGCCCTTTCTGTGGGAGGTCATGTTATGTTCTTGAAATGGGTAAAGCTTATGTATGCGAACCCTACTGCCAGGGTGTCAGTGAATGAGTTTATCTCCCCATCCTTCCCCCTGTCTCGGGGCACAAGACAGGGTTGCCCCTTGTCCCCAACCCTGTTTGCATTGGCTATTGAGCTGTTAGCCTGTATTATACGTTCTCACCCTGATATTATAGGTCTACAATTGGGTAATAGAATGGACAAAGTTTCCTTATATGCAGATGATTTATTACTTTTTTTGTCTGACTATGTAACAGCTATGCCTGTTGTTCTTCAAGTCATAGAACAATTTGGAATTTTTTCTGGTCTTAAGATAAACTGGGACAAATCATCTATCCTTCCTCTTAGGGGGTTGTATCCGACTGTTCCCATTGTCACTCTCCCTCTCTGTTGGGTAAATAAATTTAAATATTTAGGTATCTGGATAACTAATTCCCCAAAGGACTATATAGTATTGAATGTTGAGCCCCTGTTTGTCTACTTAAAGGGCAAACTTCAGTCCTGGTGCCGGCTCCCTCTTACCGTTACTGGTAGAATTAACTTAATAAAGATGGTGGTGCAGCCAAAATTTGTGTACGTTTTGCAGCATTCTCCTGTTTTTATTACAGATACATTGTTTAGGCGTTTGAATAGTCTTCTTTCTTCATTGGTCTGGGTGAATCGTCGACCACGTATTCAATTGGCAGCTGTGACCCGATCTAGGTCTGGGGGAGGTTTGGCTCTTCCAAATTTAAAATTTTATTATTATGCGGCGCAGATGGCACATACGGTTATGGCTTCAAGATGACTCCCCTAATGCCCTGCACGTTTTGTTGGTTTCTCAGATTTTCCCTAACTTTACACCATTGCAGGCCTTGCTTGCGGGTAGAATTATACAGAAAGGCCCTCCCCTGTTGATGCAAGCTATTAAGATATGGAAATTGGTATCTAGTATTCTACAGTTTACGGGATTAGATCCAGACACTTCTCTATGTAGTTATCGTATATTACCTGAACTGGCCTCTTTACAGCTTGAGGTGACATGGGGTTCTAACGGTGTAACTACATTGGGTCATTTATATGACACTTCAATTCTTAAATCTTTTGCACAACTCCAAGAAGCTCATCATCTCCCTCAATCATATTTCTATAGATATTTACAATTACGGCATGCTCTCTCGGCTCAATTTTCAGATGGCCCTCCTCTAATTCAAATATCCCCATTGAAGTCATTCCTTTTATCATTAGGTCCCCGGAAGACGCTTTCTTACTTATACTCCTATATATTGTCTTCTTATCATAAGGATAGTTTACCACATCTTAGATCAAAGTGGGAGAGAGATATTGGCCTTATAAGTGATACGGAATGGGATAATGCTCTAGAAGCTCCTCGTATTTCCACGACTTCTATAAGATTTCAACAGATTCAACTGTTTATTCTACACCGTACCTATTTAACTCCTGTTCGTTTGCTAAAATTTGGGGGGAGAGCATCTGACATATGCCCTAAGTGTAAAATTAGTAGCGGTACTTTCTGGCACCTTCTATGGGATTGTCCGGTGGTTAGCACTTTTTGGAATAAGGTTCTGAGAGTTTTGTCCAATACAGGTATTGCTCCCACTTTAGCTATGCCATTGACGTGCTGTTTAGGCTCTATGGACGATGAGGTAGTGGACAGATATCTTACACAATACATTGTCAATATGTGTACACTAGCTAAGGTATGTGTGGCTCGGTCGTGGATGGCTCCTACAGGACCAGATTATAATGCTTGGTTGTCCTTGGTCCGTACCACTATTGAAAATGAAAAACATGTGTTTATTTGTCGCAAAGCTGAGAAGAAGTATGAACGTATCTGGAGCAGTTGGCTTAAATCCTGTTATGCCCGTGCACTGCCTAATGATTGACCGGTATATTATTGTTAGGATAATGAGGTAGATTATTACTTTGTTGGAGGTAATGTGCTGTGTGATAACTTGAGAATTTATTGGGATCTAGTTGATTTTGCCAATTTTTCAGGTGTTATTTTTGACAATATTCCAATATTTGTATAGTGTGTTTTTTTTTTAATGTATTTTTTATATGTTTTATGTGTATGTGTATATATATGTATATGTATATATGTATATGTATATGTGTGTATATATGTATATGTATATGTGTATGTGTATATATATGTGTGTGTGTGTATATATTAGGGGTGAGCGGGTTCGGATTTCTGAAATCCGAACCCCCCCGAGCCCCCCCGATCCGAGTCCGATCCGAGTCAGGCTCGACTTTTCCCGCCTGACTCGGATCTGAAATCGAGGCAAAACGTCATCTTCCCGCCTTCCGAGTCTCGCGGGTTTTGGATCCTATATAAGGTACACACGTCGGCGCCATTTTCTCACTCGGCTGTGGACAGTGAAGAGGGAGGGTGGGAGTTAGGGCTGTGTAGTGTAGTGTAGTGTAGTGCTGCTGTTGTCCACTACTTCAAAGTCCATAGGGGCTGGCTGTGTTGTGCTGTGCTGCTGTTGTTAATAGGGGCTGTGTCCACTACTTCAAAGTCCATAGGGGCTGGCTGGACTGTGTTGTGCAGTCAGTTCTCCATAGGGGCTGTGTCCACTCCAAAGTCCTGTGCAGTGTCCCAGTCCTAAAGGAGTGCTGTAGTGTTGTCCAGGGGGTGCTCTGTCCATCAGGGGTGCTCCCCCCAAGTGCTAAAAAAATAATATATTTTCTGTGTTTGTGAATTGTGTGCGCAGTAGCCGCACGTGCATCAACAAAGTAGTGCCAAGCGTGCGCCTGTGTCATAAGTAAAGGGCCGGCTGGCTTGACCGTTAAGGGTGCTGTAACCCCCGAAAGTACACTCCAGTCCAAACCAAAAAAAAAATTATTTTCTGTGTTTGTGAATTGTGTGCGCAGTAGCCGCACGTGCATCAACAAAGTAGTGCCAAGCGTGCGCCTGTGTCATAAGTAAAGGGCCGGCTGGCTTGACCGTTAAGGGTGCTGTAACCCCCGAAAGTACACTCCAGTCCAAACCAAAAAAAAAATTATTTTCTGTGTTTGTGAATTGTGTGCGCAGTAGCCGCACGTGCATCAACAAAGTAGTGCCAAGCGTGCGCCTGTGTCATAAGTAAAGGGCCGGCTGGCTTGACCGTTAAGGGTGCTGTAACCCCCGAAAGTACACTCCAGTCCAAACCAAAAAAAAATTATTTTCTGTGTTTGTGAATTGTGTGCGCAGTAGCCGCACGTGCATCAACAAAGTAGTGCCAAGCGTGCGCCTGTGTCATAAGTAAAGGGCCGGCTGGCTTGACCGTTAAGGGTGCTGTAACCCCCGAAAGTACACTCCAGTCCAAACCAAAAAAAAAATTATTTTCTGTGTTTGTGAATTGTGTGCGCAGTAGCCACACGTGCATCAACAAAGTAGTGCCAAGCGTGCGCCTGTGTCATAAGTAAAGGGCCGGCTGGCTTGACCGTTAAGGGTGCTGTAACCCCCGAAAGTACACTCCAGTCCAAACCAAAAAAAAAATTATTTTCTGTGTTTGTGAATTGTGTGCGCAGTAGCCGCACGTGCATCAACAAAGTAGTGCCAAGCGTGCGCCTGTGTCATAAGTAAAGGGCCGGCTGGCTTGACCGTTAAGGGTGCTGTAACCCCCAAAGTACACTCCAGTCCAAACCAAAAAAAAATTATTTTCTGTGTTTGTGAATTGTGTGCGCAGTAGCCGCACGTGCATCAACAAAGTAGTGCCAAGCGTGCGCCTGTGTCATAAGTAAAGGGCCGGCTGGCTTGACCGTTAAGGGTGCTGTAACCCCCGAAAGTACACTCCAGTCCAAACCAAAAAAAAAATTATTTTCTGTGTTTGTGAATTGTGTGCGCAGTAGCCACACGTGCATCAACAAAGTAGTGCCAAGCGTGCGCCTGTGTCATAAGTAAAGGGCCGGCTGGCTTGACCGTTAAGGGTGCTGTAACCCCCGAAAGTACACTCCAGTCCAAACCAAAAAAAAAATTATTTTCTGTGTTTGTGAATTGTGTGCGCAGTAGCCACACGTGCATCAACAAAGTAGTGCCAAGCGTGCGCCTGTGTCATAAGTAAAGGGCCGGCTGGCTTGACCGTTAAGGGTGCTGTAACCCCCGAAAGTACACTCCAGTCCAAACCAAAAAAAAAATTATTTTCTGTGTTTGTGAATTGTGTGCGCAGTAGCCGCACGTGCATCAACAAAGTAGTGCCAAGCGTGCGCCTGTGTCATAAGTAAAGGGCCGGCTGGCTTGACCGTTAAGGGTGCTGTAACCCCCGAAAGTACACTCCAGTCCAAACCAAAAAAAAAATTATTTTCTGTGTTTGTGAATTGTGTGCGCAGTAGCCGCACGTGCATCAACAAAGTAGTGCCAAGCGTGCGCCTGTGTCATAAGTAAAGGGCCGGCTGGCTTGACCGTTAAAGGGTGCTGTAACCCCCGAAAGTACACTCCAGTCCAAACCAAAAAAAAATTATTTTCTGTGTTTGTGAATTGTGTGCGCAGTAGCCGCACGTGCATCAACAAAGTAGTGCCAAGAGTGCGCCTGTGTCATAAGTAAAGGGCCGGCTGGCTTGACCGTTAAAGGGTGCTGTAACCCCCGAAAGTACACTCCAGGCCAAACCAAAAAAAAATTATTTTCTGTGTTTGTGAATTGTGTGCGCAGTAGCCGCACGTGCATCAACAAAGTAGTGCCAAGAGTGCGCCTGTGTCATAAGTAAAGGGCCGGCTGGCTTGACCGTTAAAGGGTGCTGTAACCCACAAAGTACACTCCAGTCCAAACCAAAAAAAAAATTATTTTCTGTGTTTAGCCGCACGTATATATCAAATCGATATAACATAAATGGAGGACCAAACTTTCTCCGATAAAAATAAAATAGAGAAAGATCAAGAACCACTTCCTCCTAGTGCTGAAGCTGCTGCCACTAGTCATGACATAGACGATAACATGCCATCAACGTCGTCTGCCAAGGCCGATGCCCAATGTCATAGTAGAGGGCACATACAATCCCAAATGGCAAAGTTCAGGAAAATGACCTTGAAAAAGACATTTAAATCAGCTGAAGAGAAACGTAAACTTGCCAATATGCCATTTACGACACGGAGTGGCAAGGAACGGCTAAGGTCGATCCCTAGTATGTTCATGACTAGTGGTTCAGCTTCACATGACGATGGAAGCCCTCCTCCCACTAAAAAAATCAAAAGAGTTAAGCTGGCAAAAGCACAGCGAAGAACTGTGCTTTCTAAGAAGATATCACAAATCCCCAAGGAGAGTCCAAGTGTGGTGGTGGTTGCGATGCCTGACCTTCCCAGCACTGGACGGGAAGAGGTGGCTCTTTCCACCATTTGCATGCCCCCTGCAAGTGCTGAAAGGAGCACCCACAGTCCACTTGCTGATATGCAAATTGAAGATGTCACTGTTGAAGTACAACAGGATGAGGATACTGGTGTAGCTGGCGCTGAGGAGGAAGTTGGCGAGGAGGATTCTGATGGTGATGTGGTTTGTTTAAATCAGGCTCCGGGGGAGACAGTTGTTGTCCGTGGGATGAAAAAGCCCATCACGGTCATGCCTGGGCAGAAGACCAAACATTCCACCTCTTTGGTCTGGCAATATTTCTATCCAAATCCGGACAACAACTGTCTTGCCATATGTACCATATGTAAAGGTGAAATAAGTAGGGGTAGGGACGTCAACCACCTAGGAACATCCTCCCTTATACGGCACCTGCAGCGCGTTCATAAAAAGTTACTGTCAAGTTCAGAAACTTTGGCTAAGACCGTAAGCAGTCCAGGGACACCTAAATCCCGTTGTCCTGTTGTATCCAAGCGCCTGCAAACCACACCGTCAACTCCCTCCTCGTCAATTTCCTCCTTAGTCAGGATCGGAAGTAGTCCTGCAGGCCATGTCACTGGCATGACTGACTCTCCTATCCGGGATTCCTCTGGAGGATCCTGCATTGCTACGCCTACTGCTGCCGCTGCTGCTGTTGCTGCTGCTGGGAGTCGTTCATCATCCCAGAGAGGAAGTAGGAACACCACTACTTTTACTAAACAATTGACCCTCCAACAGTCCTTAGCGAGGAGGATGAAGTACGACAGCAGTCATCCTGAAGCAAAACGTATAACTGAGGCCTTGACTGCTATGTTGGTGTTAGACGTGCGTCCGGTATCCGCCATTAGTGCAGTGGGATTTAGACAATTGATGGAGGTAGTGTGTCCCCGGTTCCAAATACCGTCTAGATTCCACTTCACTAGGCAGGCGATACCGAGACTGTACAGAAACGTCAGAAAAAGTGTCCTCAGTGTCCTGAAAAATGCCGTTGTACACAATGTCCACTTAACCACGGACATGTGGACAAGTGGAACAGGGCAGACTAAGGACTATATGACTGTGACAGCCCACTGGGTAGATGTATCACCTTACGCAGCAACAGCAGCAGCGTCACCAGTAGCAGCATCTCAGAAACGCCAGCTCGTTACAAGGCAGGCTACGCTGTGTATCACCGGTTTCAGTAAGAGGCACACCGCCGACAACCTCTTAGAGAAACTGAGGGAAATCATCGCCCAGTGGCTTACCCCACTTAGACTCTCCTGGGGATTTGTGATATCTGACAACGCCACCAATATTGTGCGGGCATTACATCTGGGCAAATTCCAGCACGTCCCATGTTTTGCTCACACAATAAACTTGGTGGTGCAGAATTTTCTGAAAAGCGACAGGGGCGTGCAGGAGACGCTTTGGGTGGCCCGAAAAATTTCTGGCCACTTTCGCCATTCAGCGACTGCGTGCCGAAGACTGGAGCGCCAGCAAACACTCTTGAACCTGCCCCGCCATCACCTGAAGCAAGAGGTTGTGACACGGTGGAACTCAACCCTCTATATGCTTCAGAGGATGGAGGAGCAGCAAAAGGCCATACAAGCCTATACATCCACCTATGACATAGGCAAAGGAGGGGGTATGCACCTGACTCAAGCGCAGTGGAGAATGATTTCCGTGTTGTGCAAGGTTCTCCAGCCCTTCGAACTTGCCACACGTGAAGTCAGTTCAGACACTGCCAGCTTGAGTCAGGTCATTCCCCTCATCAGGCTTTTGCAGAAGCAGCTGGAGAAAGTGAAGGAGGAGCTAAGACGGAGCGATTCCGCTCGGCATGTGGGACTTGTGGATGAAGCCCTTCATTCGCTTTGCCAGGATTCCAGGGTGGTCAATCTGTTGAAATCAGACCACTACATTTTGGCCACCGTGCTCGATCCTAGGTTTAAAGCCTATGTGGTGTCTCTCTTTCCGGCCGACACAAGCCTGCAGAGGTGCAAAGACCTGCTGGTGAACACACTGTCAGCTGAAGCGGAACGTGACACGTCAACAGCTCCTTCTTCATTTTCTCCTGCAACTGGGGCTGCCAGGAAAAAACTTAGGTATCCTAAGCAACCCGCTGGCGGTGATGCAGGACAGGCAGGACCAAGTTTGGACATCTGGTCCGGACTGAAGGACCTGGCAACAATTTCTGACATGTCTACTGTCACTGCATATGATACTGTCACCATTGACAGAATGGTGGAGGATTACATCGGTGACAGCATCCAAGTAGGCATGGCAGACAGTCCATACCTGTACTGGCAGGAAAAAGAGGCAATTTGGAGGCCCCTGTACAAACTGGCTCTATTTTACCTGAGTTGCCCCCCCTCCAGTGTGTACTCCGAAAGAGTGTTTAGTGCAGCCGGGAACCTTGTCAGCGAAAGGCGTAGGAGGTTGCTTCCACAGAATGTGGAGAAGATGATGTTCATCAAAATGAATTATCAGCTCTTCCAGGGAGACCAGCCTCCAGAAGGTACAGAGGGACCTGTGGTGGTGGATTCAAGTGGGGACGAGTTAATACTTTGTGAGGATGAGGATGTACACACTGAAGAGGGTGAGGAATCGGTGGATGAGGAGGATGAGGATGACATCTTGCCTCCATAGAGCCAGTTTGTGCAGGGACACATTAATTGCCAGCTTGTTTTGTGGGGGCCCAAACGAACCAATCATTTCAGCCACAGTTGTGTGGCAGACCCTGGCGCTGAAATGATTGGTTTGTTAAAGTGTGCATGTCCTGTTTATACAACATAAGGGTGGGTGGGAGGGCCCAAGGACAATTCCATCTTGCACCTCTTTTTTTTCTTTGCATTATGTACAGTTTGGGGCCTAGTTTTTCAAACTGCCATCCTGTCTGCCACTGCAGTTTCACGCCTAGATGGGTCACGTGTTTGTGCCGCCCACTCGTGTCGCTTAGCATAGTCATCCAGCTACCTCGGTGCAACGTTTTGGACATAAAAACACTATTGTGAGGTGTGAGGTGTTCAGAATAGACTGGAAATGAGTGGAAATTAAGGTTATTGAGGTTAATAATAGCATAGGAGCAGAAAAACCTACAAATTCTGTGATTTTAGCTGTTTTTATGCTTTTTTAAAAAAAAATACAGATCCAAAACACAAAACCCAGAACCCAAAACACGGAAGGGTGGTTTTGGCAAAACCAATCCAGATCCAAAACACGAAGAAAGATCCAGATCCAAAACCAAAACACAAAACACGAAAAGTGGCCGGTGCACACCCCTAGTATATATATATATATATATATATATATATATATATATATATTCTCTATGTTTATTGTTTTGGTATACACATTAATATTATATTTTTTATAAGCAATTGATCTGGGATGCAGTTTCTAGATCTAGGTTTTATATTCCAGATACTGTTATTTGATTATGTATGTATGTATGTATGTATGTATGTATGTATGTATGTATGTATGTATGTATGTATGTATATATATATATATATTATTTTTATTTTTTTATTATATATTTTTTATTATTTATTTTGTTTGGTTATTTGTTAATGTATTTCTATAAACCAATAAAAATGTACTCAATTTAAAAAAAAAAAAAAATTAGGGTTTTGGGCAACATGAAAGTAATTAGCTAAATCTGTAAGAGAAAAATATTTTCCCCAGCGCCAGTGATGGTGCGTAATAACAGCAGCACACTCACCTGAAGTATAGCCAAACTTCCAACAGAAACAGAAATTAAAAACAAAAATAGTAGGCGGCGCCCATGAACACAATTCAAGGATTGTAATATAAATTAGTCTTTAATATAAGCTCATGTGCCTGAGTGTAAATAAACATGCAAAAACATGAATAAAACTCCCGGGAGTATAAAATTGTATATACAGTATCTCTTAGGATCAAATGTATCTAATCCTATAACATAAAAATAATAAACAAATACAATAAAATGATCAATTCTCCATTTAGCTAAACCATCTGAGAAACACAGGTATTGCACAACACGAGAAATGAAATTTGAGGGTGCCAAAATAAAGATATGAACATACACCCTAGTTAGAAAGTATTAGAAAATCGCAGGTTTTTCATGACTAAAATTTAGAGATGAGCGGGTTCGGCTCTTCAGGAATCAGACCCACCCGAATTTCGGGGATTCGGGGGGAATCGAGACACAGCTCAGGTCTCCCTACCTGCCCCAGATCCCTAATCGAGGCAAAACCTCGCGATCCTGCTGTCGGATCTCGAGGTTTTGCCTCGAGCGGCCATTTTAGAAAGTCCCATTAAATTCAATGGGCATTATATTCCTGTGTCACGGCTCTCAGCCAATCAGCATTAAACCCATTGAATTCAATGGGCACAGCAGGAAGTTAGGAAGATGCCGCCAATCCCCCTCGCTTGACACCGCTGGCAGCCTTGCTGCCGAAACCGCTGTCACCCCTGCACCCCTCGCTGATGACCCCCACTGGCAGCACTCCATGCTGCTGACACCCCTGCTGCTGACACTGCTGGCACCCTGCATTGAGGACACCACCGGCACCCATGTACTGCCGATACTGTCAGCACACGTGCACTGAGGACACAGCAAGCACCCCCGCTTTGATGACACCGCCGGCACCCTGCACTGAGGACACTGCCAGCATCCCTGCACTCCCCACATACTGAGGACACCATCAGCAACCCCACACTGTCAACACTCCCACAGTGAGTACACCACCTGCACACCTGCACTGCCAACACTGTCAGCACACGTGCACTGAGGACACTGCCAGCACCCATACACTGCTGCCCAACATACTGAGGACATCAGCAACCCTGCACTGCCGACACTACCACACTGAGGACACCACCGGCACCCCTGCACTGCCAACACTGTCAGCACATGTGCACTGAAGACACCGCTGGCACCCCCGCTTTGCCGACCGATGGCACCCTGCACTGAGGACACTGCCAGCACCCCTGCACTGCTGCCCCACGTACTGAGGACACCGTCAGCGACCCCGCACTGCCGACACTCCCACACTGAGGACACCACCGGCACCCCTGCATTGCCGACACTGTCAGCACATGTGCACTGAGGACACCGCTGGTACCCCCGCTTTGCCGACACCCTGCACTGAGGACACTGCCAGCACCCCTGCACTGCTGCCCCACGCATTGAGGAAGCCGTCAGCACCCCGCACTACCGACACTACCGGCACTCCCACACGAGGGCACCTCCGTACTGCCGACACTGTCAGCACCATTGCACTGTGGACACCGCCGGCTCCCTGAACTGAGGACACTGCCAGCACCCCCACTCTGCCAACACTGCCACACTGCCAACACCCCTGCATTAAGGACATCTCTGGCTCTCTCGCATTGAGGACACCAGCACCACGCACTGCCAACACTGCTGACACAGTAAGTGCACTATTGGTGTATCCAACCCACACAGTATAACATACTGTATCTGACCCGCACTGTATTCAACCCACACTGTATTCGACCTGCACTATATCAGACCCGCACTGTATCCGACCTGCGCTATAAACTGCACTGGTATCCGACCCGCACTGTACCCTGCACTGTATCCGGCCTGCACTATTTCTGAGTCGCAGGTATGGAGCATTATTTTCAATGGTTGGGGAGATATTGGGGACCTGCTCAACAAAAAGGCTGATTGATTGGGGCTTTACATGTGCCAGTCCTCGGTGGCCCAGCACCCCAGGAGGGAAATACAGATTGGGCACTGAGAATAGGCATGTGCACTTGTGAAGTGGGCATTCATGTCTGCTGTTGCTATTTACACATGGTTTAGGGGTTTTTTTTGTTTGCTGCTTGTTAGCTACGATTAATTGTTTTGAGCAAGGATATTCCATGTACGATTTTTAGTAAATTTCTGTGTTGTATTTTTTTCTATTGAACGTACTTGTGAGTTGGTTTGGCCTATGTTGGTGAACAATAATGTGTGAGGTGGTCAAAATTGACTGGAAACGAGTGGAAATTAATGTTATTGAGGTTAATAATACTGTAGGAACAAACAAAAGCCCAAATTATGTGATTATAGCTGTTTTTATAATTTTTTTATAAAAAAATACAGATCCAAAACCAAAACACGCAAGGGCAGTTTTGACAAAATCAAATCCAGATCCAAAACACAAGGAGATACAGATCCAAAACCAAAACATGGGGGTCGGCGCACATCTTTACTAAAATTATACCTTAAAAATTGCCTGCAAAAACATAGATGAGCAAATTCGAGACAATACAATCACAATAAAATTGTAAGAGACATAAAAAGAAATTAAAGGGGGTCCTCGAAAAACATTGCAATAAATGCAGTTCTGCATATTGGGAATGGGGCTCCTGGTCAAACATAACACTAAGGAAGAAGACACACATCCAAGCCAGGAACCATGACATCCAAGCCAGGAACCATGACATCCAAACAAGAGTCAGAAGAAGCGCAGCAGAGGAGCATTCTGACGGTTTCAGATAACATTAATGTCAGTCAGCATTATACATAACCTGGGCATTATCTTCATCTGCAAGGGCGGCAGCATCCTCTTTATCTAGGTATGCAGTTACATCTGGAGCTGTGGTAAAATGTTTAGGAGTTCCCATCAAAGAGTCAGAGACGGGCAGGATATAGTTAGGTGAAGTGTCGGCCCAATTTAATGAGATGTGAGCATATGGGAGTGAATTTCTTACGTGCACATGTAAGTTCAGGGGAATAGTCCTGAAAATAGGAAGTTTAGATTCATACCGCTGAAGCTCTTGGTGTCTGTGAGATGCAGACCAGATGGCCTCTTTATGAAGAGTCACCGAAAAAGGGTGACAAGTGGTCTGGAGTTGGGGTACGGTAGAGAGGTTCCTGTTTTATTAGAATGTTCTATGACAAGATCAATATAAGAATCTTGAATATTCAGTCATTCTGAAGCGTGTTCCACAGGAAATGATATAGCAGAGTCTCTTTTATGTTTCAGGTAATCCCATAATTCTTAAATTGTTGCAACGAAATCTATTTTCAAGATCATCCAATTTTGACCAAATCTGACCATCAGACTTTAGTCATGTAGAACCCTGGGATTTTAAGTCAGATATATCTTGAAATTTTCCCCCAATCTGTGCTCCACATCAGCCACTCTATGAGCCAATTGCTGTACGGCTGCAGCCTGTGCCTTGGCTAGTTACTTTAATAAGGGGCCTACTGTATCTTTAGTCACCCCGACTATATCCTCATAAGAAAGAGGAGTCACTGTACATGCAAAGCACTGGATGATGGAGGAATCGGCAGGTCTGGGGATTCCTGCTTCAGCGTCTTCAGAGTGTGCCATATTGAAGGAGGCACGACCTTTTATCTGGCCAGGACTATTGTTTGCCAGGCATCAGGGAGGTTAAAAATATCTCTTACTGGAGAAGGTCTCCGGGAGGTACAGGGAGTCGTCCACTGAAAATTAGATGTCAGCGGCATTAGTAGGGGGTAGACTGAGCAGGCAACGGAGCTGAGCTGAGTTGCGGCTCACACCATTGCCACCAAAAGTGTAAGTCCTCTCAAAACCAACCTTAACGTAGGATGCAATCTTGCGCATTCATTTACCCTTATTTCTCCCTCATATGACAAATACATAGCCTTACATATCCTTATAGCAGCCCAGGTAGAGCAGCAATAGACTGTGCCTCCACATCACAACTAAAAATATATTATACCTCCACATTCAACCAAAAATATATTATAAAGTCAATATCACTTTGAAAAGGAAACCACTGGACTTAAATACTCGTTGGCAGATTGGCAATTGGCATGTGCATTGTACAGTACCTACAGAATATTAATATGATGACGCTTCTGCCCGTGATAAATTATGGGATATGATAGTCTTCACCAGCAAGTGTTAAATAGACCCCTTAGTCTACCAGTCATTTGTATCAGGACTCCAGACAAACTCATTTTTATAATCAATGTACTGCATTGGAATCTACTGTTAGTTTCACTGCAACTGAATTATAACCATTGTCACTTACTGAGAACTCGGGGGCGTTATAGTCACAGAGTACACACACACACACACACATAAGTAAATAATTGGATTGCTTTCTATAAATTGTTGTGATTGGGTTCCTGACCTATGAGCTTTTCCAAAGGGAAACGGATAACCCATGGCAGGATTATATGTTATCTGGCTCTAATAATACTCGCCTGCAGCAGGATTTGCAGTATATTCCAAACCTTGGCCATAAAGAAGCAGCCTCCGATAACGATAACATCTCTGCAGACAGTTTTCTTGTTTGGGAAACTGGTAACTTCTACTTTCTTCAATCATGTTGTCTGTCTCAGCGGCTGAACCTCCATATTTCCACTAGCGGCCATTCTATTTAGAACATTATCAAAACATCAGTGTCTAATTTAATTACTGGATTCTTGTTGTGACCAGGAAATGTGTAATAGATCCGTGATGTCACTGGCAAAGCAGATAAAAAATACGAAAAATAGTTGAGATTGTCTAATGAACTAACAGCTCGCAATATGAAACATTATCTAAATTAGCAATTCCAGATACATTTTCTCTGTTTGCAGCAGGAAGTTATAAATGGTCAAAGTCAGCAACTAAAAATAAAGTGAGACAATGTATGATCCCAAACATAGATAATAATAATAATAATTACCATTTATGGGCAAAAGGCAGCAAGTAGGCTCCGTGATGTCACCAGGGTGATGCCCAGTGTGGCCAATAGACCCCTTCTGCGCACCCCCAAAAATGAGATGTTGTCTCACGGGGCATGGATGCATGGCCTCATGGCACTCCCCCTCCACACACCCGTTTCATCACTCTTTGGACATTGCTGTACTCCAGGCTGCCCCCAGAGACTATCCCTGCACTGTCAACTCCTCTTCAGTGATCAGGAGCCAGCATTTGGGTGATGTCCGCAACCCCCTAGTGATGCCGCTGTGTAGGCTAGCAGCAACTAGGTAGCCCCCAGCTCCTTCATGCTTTATCCCACATTCTGGCTGTTAGCAAATCAGAGTTGGGGACAGGGTTGTAGGTGAAGCATCCAAATACCATACATTGCCCATCTATGAGATCAGAGAAGTGAGTGCAGTGCAGCCAGCACCACCTGATGATGGGCAGCCACCATTTATTGTTAACTAGCAGTGGGTGATACGCAGAGGAGTGCGTGGGGCATGTTGGGGGGACTGTGGTGCCTATATATGAGGTCAAAACTCACGCAGAAATTACTTAAACACATGCCACTCAGGTGCCTATTTATTATTAGCTGCCTTTTATTTAACATCTGCAATCAACAATATTTGCAGTGACATGAACTAACGTGGCAATATACCATTACATGCTGGGTAAGAGCATCCACTTAAATACTGTCATGGCAATGTGCCCCATTGACCGTTCCTTATTGCAGCACCGAATGAACGCCCTTCTAGATACCGACACAGGGCCTGATTCTGCAAGGATTGTAATTGCTAAGCTGCCCGCAGATATGGTAATGCAGCAGGTGGCATCACGCCCCCTGTGCATTACTTAACCGAGCAGCGTTGTTCAATGCAGCATCGGTTAATCTGTGCACCATCGGCTGGCTGCAGTGACCCATAGGGTCCGGCAGCCGGCTGCCACAGTTTACAGGAAGATGCCAGGAAATCTCTGTCACCCGACAAAGATCCTGGCCTCTCCCCCCCCCCCAACGGCTGCAACACGCCTCTATTTCGGGTAACAGAGGCTGTCACCGCCCCCTCCCCACCCCCAAACGGCAGCAGACTGTCAATCACTGACAGTCTGCAAGCGTACTCGCAGACCCGTTCTGCACATGCGCAGAGCGGGTCTGGCGCCTGCGCAGATTCCCAAACAGCGGGAATCTGCGTTCAGCAGTGCCCGCTGAATCAGGCCCGCAGTGTTTACACTGTGAGATTGCAGCCATCAGATCCGAATGTGTTCAGTCCAGACTGCCAAGGAGTGATATGAAGATCCCTTTCTTAGGCCCTGATTCAGAGCCGCTCGCTGAAGCTGCCCGCTCACTGGGATTGTGGGCGTTTCTTTTTTTTTTTGATCTCCGGCTGCTCGCAAAGCTGTGGGAGACCAACCACAGCTTGTTCGAGCGGCCAGGAGACCATCGCGATAATCGCAACCATTGACCTTGCAACGAGACCCTACGGTAGAGTCTAGGCTGCCGCAAGGCCGAGTGGACTTCCTGCTCTAATAGAGCAGGAAGTCCACTACTGACATCAGTAATGATGTCAGTAAGACCTCCCTACAAACGCCAGGCATTCCTAAGGGAACGTCTGTGTTTGTCCAGCCACCCCCCCACCTGCCCACAAAACGGGGCGAGCTGTCACTCACCATCAACAGCCGTCCCGTCTTGCGCATGCGCAGTGCCTAAACATCGGGCTGCTTGCGAGTCAGGGCCTTAGTCTTAGGTGATATGGTAGCCTATGGTCCATAGGTAGGCTATGGAATAAGCTTTTTGGAGTTTGGTCAATTGCTCCACACCATAGTCTCCGTTGAGAATAATGATGGAAACACATGCATGCAATGCAAACTGTGTGGAGTTTGTATATTCTCCCTGTGCTTGCATAGGTTTCCTCCCACAATCCAAAAATGTACTGGTAGGTGAATTGACTCCCCCAAAAAATAACCCTAGTGTGTATGGTTTAAGGATACTGAATTTGAACCTCTATACACTCCTACCTATACCTTCTAAAACCTGCCTATAAACCTCTAAAATTTATGCTATTTGCATATGCAGTCATACAGTAAAATAAAGACTTTAGACCTTGAACATGTGTTTCCAAAGCACAAAGTATTATTCAAGTAAAATACAGATAGTTACACACTGTGATCTAAGTACAATTTAGCGCAAAGAAATTATACAGACCCAAGATATAGTTATACATACGCACGCGCTCTGGACCAGATCTGGGGTCACAACACACACATTTACACCCTTACAGAAACAGACAACACAATAGAGAGGTTTGTTGCTGATCCCATTGGTTCCCCATCACGGTGCGTTTGTTACAGGACATTTAACAGGTTGATTCAAATAGACACAGGTCAGCCTCCGACAGCCTATTGTCTCCTCTATTCCCCCTGCATGCAAATCTAAGCTGTTAGTTTCACAAAATACATTTTGGTGCTTTATATCTCTACGGTTCATAAATTGAGAATGCATGTTGCAATCTTCACATCGATGATACCGGAAAGCTGTTGAGAAAGTGCGGATCAGTATAACACCAAACACTGCTTACTTATCATGTATTAAATCTTAGATACCAAATAATCTTTATTTCACAACATTAGTAATAACTGAATAAAACTTGAATATTATACTTTAAAGCTAAGGAATCTTTTATGTGGGTGTGCATGGTGTAAGTATTAGGGGTTTGGGTAAAGACGCTGGTTAGATTTATCTGATTTGGGGCAGATGTGCACGCATGCAGCTAATAAACAGCGTTCACTTGCAGGATATTGTGCATTCACTAATGTACGTCATGTTAACAGCGCAACTGTGCGTAATGTGCGGTGTTTATGCATGTGATTCTATCTATGGTGGATTTATATATATATATATATATATATATATATCAATCATTTTTAAACTGCAATGCAATGTTTTATTAGTAATGAGATTCACTCTCAAACAGGGTGGGGACGCAAAAAATTGGGATCATAACAAATTCCACAGGTTTGACATCATGACAGTTTGGTGCCAGCCTGTCTGACAGTGAGTTTAAAAGAGCAGATTTCTTACCAATGTTCATTCAGTCAAATTCAAGTGTCTGGGCCATATTACAATTGCCACAGCTACACCTGTCCACAGGTGGGGTCTCTCCCTTTACATGCAAAAACACCCACAGTTCCTGGTGTATTGTCTTTTTCTATTTACTTTTCTCAGGAGGCTGTTTCTCTAGTTGTTTTGGTATTTCTCTATGCAAGGTTGTCCCCAGAATGGGCCTGTCATGGCTTCTAAAGGGATTATCAAAAACATTGCCATTTGTACTTAGCTTGTGAGTTGTAACTTAAGATGGCGTCGTGCAGATACTTATTTTTAAGATGGAGTCTGGTTTCCATTCGCAAGATGGCGTCGCTCCAAGCTAATTTTACACTGATTCTGTCTCAGCCACTAAACCAGCTTTGACAGTTTGTGTACATGTGTAGGGAAAATAGATTGTAAGCTCCACTGTGGCAGGGACTGAGATGAATGGTCTAATAGTCTCTGTAAAGTGCTGCAGAATGTGCTTGCGCTACATTAATAAAAGTTAATAAATTAATAAATTAATAAATAATACTAGCACTTGCTGAGTACAAAATAATTGCCTCCGTTATTTCATTTTTAAATAATATTAACCCCTTAATGTGTATTAATATTATATCGTCTGTGTATTTAAACAATTATTTTTGTTATTTATTATTAATTTGCTTCCAATAATAAATTAAATAACTGTATCCAATAAATATATATAATTGTTTGGCCCACTTAATTAAGTATTAATTAGTAACAATTTACAATTTAGGACCATATGCAATTTGAGTCAAAGTCCGAGGTCGGACTTTTCGCCATCATCGCCGTTTTTTTGCAGGGATAAAGTATCGGGCGTGTGCCGTATTCAATTAGGATCTGGCGAAAACGGGACCCGGTGGAAAGGTAAGTATCGAAAAAGTCCTGGCAGTTTATGGGGAAATCATGCTGCCATCCCCCAAAAGATGTCCTGACAAGGGGGATCACTATGGGTACCCCTGATTTGGCCTGCTGAAGGTAGTTGGGGTTTTTAAATAGCCGCGGCAGGTGCATAAATGAGGCTTTAGAAGAAGTGGTGAAGAATAGCACTTGGGACTAGTTATTTAAAAAAAATTAAAAATCCTATCAAATTTGGGGTACATGAAAATGGGTGCAAGGATATTTTTAAGTCCCTAAAGTCATTTTTTAAAATTCTTCAAATATCCACCTGCCGCTATCAGCCACAATCTAGAAAACACCTGCCACATACTTGGGGACCCCCCCTGAGTCAATTTCGCTAGTTTTAAAGTTTGTTCTCCAACATTTTTTTTTGCCCCCAAAATGAAAGTATCTTTTTTGGGGTGTCCTAAGGATTATTTGAAAAAACATTTTGACACAGATTACATTAAGGGGACATTCCAAAGGCTGCAGGCTATTTTTTTTTTATTTTGCACCCCTAAGCCCCAATTCTGCACTTTTTTTCGCCACCTATTCAGTGGAGAAAACTTATCCCCGTTTTTTTACAAAGACTTTTCGCACCTGCGAATGTCTTTGAAATTGAATATGGTGATAAGTGAAACAGGCGAAAATGACGCCATCGGAGATAAATTATCACCGATAACGGAGTTTTTGCCCCATATTGAATATGGCCCTTAATGTGCTTCTTTATTATGTTCTGGCAAGCAAATACCATGTAGTCTGTGCAATTTTTTTAGGTGAAACCAGGGGGAAATCTGCACTTTTCAGACCCACCTCAAATCAACGCACATTGTCGGCAATTTGTATTGTAGCTTTCCAAACCACCGGATAATGCTTAGAGCCAAATGTAATAAGTTGCCACAGAATTTAAAGTTGCATTTTTAAAAATGTAAAACCATGTTCAATTTCAATAATTTATGCAGTTTGTTAAATACTGTAATACATGAAAAACCCATTATGGGCCTAATTTAGAGTTAGGAGTAAATCCACCTCAAGGGAAAATTTTGCATCTTAGCAAAAACCATGTTGCACTGCGGTGGTATACAACAAATTTAATACAGGTGGGGACACATTTAGAGTTGTTCCACAGTGTTAAAATAAAACTGTCAGTACATGCAAAAGTAGGCAGTAATGCAAATGACATTCATACCCCTTGCATTACAATCCAATGGTTTGTCCAGGTGCATCATTTACCTGGATTTCCTGCTAACTTTAAAGCAAGGTTGGGCAATTGATCACCCCTGTTTTAACCACTTAACTGATCAGAATTTGTCATTTAAAAAAAAAATTTATTTAATAAAGTTTAGAAAGTATTTTTAAAAATATATTAAAATATTTTATAAAACAAAATATATGCCTAGGGGGTGTTCATAGGCCCCAATTGTAAACTTACCTCCCATCCCTCCCATTGGCAATAGACCCCTCAGTGGTCATAGATCCTAACAGTGGGGGTCATTCAGACCCGCTCACGAGCGCAGGACGCTCGCAAGCGGGTCAATGTTCCCCCACTGCGCATGCGCACGACGGAGGGAGCTCCGTCGTGCGCATGCGCGAGACCCGGCGAGCGACGGGCTCTCCATCGCTCCGGGTCTCGCACCAAAGGGGGCGTGCTGTCGATGTTGATTGACAGCACGCCCCCTTTGGTGGGCGTGCTGGGGGCGTGGCTGCCAGACGGAGGCGTTCCCATGGGAACGCCTACCGTCTGAAGCCGGCCCCACTGACATCACTAGTGATGTCAGTGGGAGTGATTTTGGCTCTGATAGAGCCAAAATCACTCCAGGGCCTGCGGCAGCGAGACCCTACCGCAGGGTCTCCGTCGCAAGCCCGATGGTCGCGAAGGTCAAGACCATCGCGACCATCATCATGGACACTCGCATATGCTGTGGGTGGTCACCCACAGCTATGCGAGCGGCCAGGAGGCCGCTCCATTTTCATGGAGGAGGGCCCTGATTCAGAGC